>CM033470.1:265566174-266166174 GCA_019447015.1 Hymenochirus boettgeri | reverse complement strand
GACCGATAATTGGCCTGTGTGTAGGTGCTTTATCGGCCAAAACGGACGTTTGGTCTGGGATCGTTGCCCGACAGACCTCTAGAGAGTCATGACTAAGTAAAAATACAATTAACTTTACATCTTATATATTTTGTTGCTGAGCAGCAATGTAGCATCTTTAAATTCTAGTTTAGCATAATATATTTCAAATCCCTCATAAAGCGAAATTTCAATAGGTATACATGGAGGACAAAAGTCTTACTTTTCTGCCTTATGCTGTGCAAACACTTTCAAAATAGGGTGCTTGTGTATGGGTTGGGGGAGAGTTTTTGCCTGTCCACCTCTAGAGATATTGTAGCTTCATTCTGTGCTGTTCGACTGCTTGTTCTGTGGTGATCTGGTGCCCCAAAAAACTCTCACGCAGGAATAAAGTTACTTACAAACACTGTTACATCGATCAACTTTTTACTGCTTCTCTGCTCATGGCAGGAAATCCTTTCTGACTTTCTCCTGATGTCAGGGGTTTCAGAGAGAATTCCCCACCACGAACACAGATAGTTTTGATCATATAAACTGTGGATTTTTTGTAAATCCACTGGACATGAGGGGTAAAGACCTCTGTTCTACCACACTCCTGTAAGCACTGTAGCAATAAATCTTAACAGAGGACCCAAAGAAGAAGTCAAGACACTGACACCTTCTGTCAAGCATGTCTTCCCATTGGTCAGGCCCTGGATTGATTAAGGGGGCACAATTCAACCACTAATATAGATGGGTACACACTTAAGATCTTTATTGTGACATTTTAAAAAAAAAATCACCTACACACAGTCCAAAGCATTCTCCCTATTTAAAGCATAAGGAGAATGCCACAGTCAATTCCATATACATTATACAGGCCGACCGTGGGCAACTCAAATTTTTAGGCAGTTCCGAGCCCGACAGTGAATCAGCCTCAATTATGATCGGAACTGTGGTCACACACCTACAATAAAGAGTTGGTTCCGAGAAACGTCCCTTTATTACGAACCTATGTTTCTATATGTTCACAGGATGAGAACGCTTATTCCCACCTCCCTGTGAATTAGAACGCCCGGGGGGACACTGGAACTTACCTTACCGCTGCTTCACTCGAGTTCCTTCTGCACTGCCAGCCGCGCTGCCCAACCAAGCACCTATCTTTGGCTCATGCACACCAATACGAAAGATAATAGAGGAACAAAGGTAAATATATTTACCTCGCGCACAATCCACTGCGGCTCAGTTGACAAGTCCTGACCGCTTCCTGGTTTAGTTTCACTATAGCGCGCATGTGCAGTCTGCAATTTACAACTGGGCTGTGGTGGATCGTTGTGAGGTACATATACTACCTCTTTCCTGGATCCTGGTCAAATGATTAAAGAACAGAAGGTAAAGAATAGGTACCTAACTACCCGGTCTTCAATCACAACTTTAAAGGAATAGTTCACTTTTTGTGTGAACTATTCCTTTAGTTCCCTCTGCGGCCCCCTGAGAAATTTAATTGCCCACCCCGCTTTATTATAAAATAAATTTAGGTAACTGCTGCGGGTCCTACCTCTTTTTGAACAAACCGACTAATAGATAATGGTAGCTAAAAGCTAAATACAAAATTACCAAAAACAGGCAGTTATCCAGTGCCCAGGATAAGTATTTCATTCCAAACTGGGTATACACAGTAAAGACAGATTCTATTGGAAGCCTTTTTCATTGGCTATAAATCCACCACAGCACAATACAAATAGCAGCCTAATTAGCTCTGCCGACTAATAGAACCCAGTCCTAGGCTCCTTCACATCCCTGAGTTCGTAAGAAATCTTACTTAGCAAAACTACTGGTCCAGGTGTAGAATACCTCAAACCTTCGCTTATACCATTGTCACAAAACAGCAGATTTTAAACTTTCAATTCATTACTCACCTCTCTTCTGTGGTGGTCCGGGGTGCAGCCTTCCCCGAACCCTTCGCTCAGTCCGAATACACAATAATCGATATACGATAAGCTATAGAGTGCACACTGTTAGTTTGCTTGCATATGTGTTAAATAAACGTTACTGATTTTATGCAAGATCCTGTGGAGACTCTTCTAACTGGTGTGCGCTGTATAGCTTTATCTTCTATCGATTACAAAATAAACCACTACACACATTCGTGACCTTTTCTTATACTTTGTATGTGAGATTGTTTAGGTTGCTAGTAGTTGCTATCAGCCCCTATAGTAAAGACTTTTGGGGGATTGGACGTTTTTTCCGCTATAACACATATCAATACAAAGGATGATCCTGTCCAACAGATCAGCCGGTGGGAGCGGAAATGTCTTGTGGGAACACAGGCGCGCAGCGCAGTTACGCACCTGCAATATCCTACTGACTCTTGTGCTGGTAAAGAGTTTCAGCCTTTGGGGTCTTTGGTCTTGTTGAGCTAAAAACAGATGTTGCTTGTTGAACCTTGCCACTCCAGGTGTTTAGAAACTACAAATCCCAGCAATCAAGCATGCTCTAAATTGTAGTTTTCTAACATCTAGAGTGCCAGCAATCGCACACGGAATCGCATGCATTTCATGTGCGATTTTGTTGCGTTTGCCCATGTGTTAAGTATAGGAAAACGCATCGATTGAGATTAAAATTGCAGAATGCAAATTGCATTCGCTATGCACCTGAACACGCACGTTTTTGTGTCATTGCCACGATTTCAATGATCTGAAGAAAAAACGCAAGCGAAAACGCAAGAAACACAGTGGCCTAGCCTACTGGCTTTATATCAGACTTTGTATAGAGAAATCAACCGCGCTTATACTCGAGTCAATCAGGTTTTAAACTAATTTTCAGGTAAAATAGGTACTTCGACTTATACCCGGATCAACTTATACTCGAGTAGATGTGTATATTATCACACCATATGTATCATTAGATTTGTTAGAGAGTGACTGTCAAACTATTTCTTCTGCACCACTCACTAAACCACATGCATTTCTTTCATGATCACATTGTATTTCGCTCACAACCCAACTTTAATAGTCTAAATTATTTTCAAATAATAGGAAAGGGTGGATGGTAAATTTTCACTTCCCAGGCATCCCACCCCTCCCAGGAGTCTACCGGATTTGGGGTGGTCTCCTGCACCTCCCGCGAGACCACCCCAAACTCCTATGCCTTGAACTTACCTGCCATCTCTCCTACTGAATACCTACTTATTCTTGCCACACCTCTTCTGTACGTATTTACGTCACACACACCCCTAGCCACACCTCTTTTGTGACGTAAGGTACGTCATGCGCAGTGGCCTGCCACATTTGTGACATCATTGACGTCACGTCAGTTCGCCCCCCCCCTTCTCCCACCCTGCCTGGAAGCCAGATTCGGCAAGGTGGATGTCTGACTTCCAACCAAAAACTGACTAAATTTACTGCTATGACTTTCTACGGTGAAGAAAATGAGCACTACCACCACTGGTCAAATATTTTAACGCAAAATGAAAATAATCGGAGCCCAGCTCCTTGACATTTTGGACACGGGACTGTAATCAGGTTCATATTTAGCAATTTGTATAGGGGTTAGTATGCCCAATTTATTTATAAATATCTGTGTTAGTCTGTCCGAAGTCTTGGGAGGGACTACATAGTTTATATGATTCCATTGATTCAGACTATTCAGATTTTCTAATGACCTATCTCCAATGACCAGGATCATTGTTTGCCTCCGGGCCCTAATGAGAGCTGAATACTTTAGAATTAGTTTTACTGACGAACCATTTTAAGGTCCGAATTGGGTTGTTTTTAGATTCTAAATTGACATGAAAAGCATGTTTTTATTTGGAGATATTTGGAAAAAAAATTGTTAAAGTGTAAATTCTTGACTGAGCTTATAAAACAAATTGAAATTTAGCCTCTTCTATCCATATTGAAACCGGAGATATTCCATACCAGTACCATTGTACAGAGTCTGGTATAGTTAAACATTCCGGAACATTGTCGTTGTTCCACAAAGGTGTTTGTTTGCACATGTGAGGAATGTTTAGTTTTCCGTGTGTGTTCTTTCCATGCCCTAGTGCCTGGGTTAGGAGTGGTTGAGTTGTAAAAGGATAATCTGAGTCCCCCATGGTTACTTGAGCAGCCAGAAACCTCTCAGAGGACACCTAAGAGGCTCCTAGTCTTCACTTTCAAGGACTTAGGCTGACATTACAGGAGAACCATTTGGAGCAGAAAGGTAAGGTAAGGAGTTTTAAAACACTACAGTGGTAGAGATTGTAGTTTTTGGGGTGGACATGCCCTTTAATTGCAGTCGTTTTTAATTAGTGACACTTTGATACTTAGTCTGCTGCAAATTTTATTTATAACCTATATAGGCCTATAAATCTATTGGGTGGCCCTCAATGGTGGTCAGGGGCCACCCAGGCCTGGAGTGCCCAACCTATTTGATCTCAGGGTCTCCTAAGTTACTTGAGGATTAATGGGTTGTGGGCCAGATTTGGTTAGAAAGCTGCGGTGCTGGTCATGAAAGGTACGAGTCTATTACATTTTGGGTGTGGTCCTGCAGTGAGGTTCGGATCATGAAGCAGGTGTGGGTCCACTTGCAGATCTGTTTAATTTAAGGTGCGGTTTGGATTGCAGGTCAGGTTGATGCTGTTATGGATCCAGCACAGATTTTGCGGGTAGACAAAATCTTTAGTGAGCATACGACGGCACAGAACTGTAGCTGTGTGAAAAAAACTTTATTTTCTTCACAATTATAGCTTTTTCACACAGCTACAGTTCAGTGCAGTCGTATGCTACACTAAAGTGTCTATTGAGATATCCAGGCTGGTGGAGACTGGAAAGTGTAACTTTTGTGGTGTTCTTTCACTCGTGGTACATGGACGCCAAAACCTACAACAATGAGGGTTTTGAGGGTGCGTGTCTATTCAATTTCAGATGCTGGTAATTGTTTTTTGAGAACGATCTTTGTGCTCACACTGTTGGTGAATCGAGTTACGTCCCCACTGAAGCCAAAAAAAAAGCTTCCCTGCAAATGGAACATATTATCTTGCAGCCACACAGCTCATTCACACTCAAACAAAACAGTACACTTCATGTCTTCTCTTACCCATACATACACAGTTCTAAACCCCAAAACACATGTGAATGCTTCCATTTGGGACCCCATGTACTACTTACACGCCTGCATTTAATTCATGGAAACATTCGTTACACAAGTAAATAACTAGATATTTTCACTGCATGACTTCCTGGTGTTGTAAAATTGGGCTGAACTGCTGTTTCCCTGCCCACCATGTGACTGATCACAGTCTGGAACGCTCCGCCCCACCTTTCCACAATTAGGAAAGTAAGCGCCTTGCTGGAACGCTTCCTGGTGCTGTAAAATAGCTGAACTGCTGTTTCTTCTTCCCGCCCCATCATGTGACTGATCACATGGTCTGGAACGCCCCACCCCCTCCTTTTCAACAACTGGGAGTAGCCTTCACCTTTCTGTTAGGCAGCTAAGAGGGCCCGGAAGGAGTACATTGGATTGGGGAAAGGGCTCCCGGTTGCTGAGGAAAGCTCTGGAAATGAAACAACGGGGTAAGCAATGGCATGTATCAGGGACTGGTGTGTAATCTGCAAACCTACACCCACTGTCAGTAGACTGTGTTATACTTGCTACAAGTTACACCTTGAGAGGGAAAGATTAATGGGATTTTGACCTGTTGTTTCTTTACATATTACATTACATTGTGTCTTATGACTAAGAGACCAGTGATGTGGAACCTTGGCATTCCAGAAACTACACTCTCAGCTTGCCTTGTTTGGCAGAATACAACCAACCAGGGCATGCTGGGGATATTTAGTTTCTAAACATTAGTAGTGCCAAGGTTTCACATCACTGTACTAAGTGCACATTTCCCAGTGGTAGTAATACGGCAAGTGCAGCTGAACAGTGCATGTGATTGTTCTTTTGCAGTGTAATAGCAATATATATTGCCACTTCTATAAGCAAATACATTGCACTTATATAAAAGCCCATAGTGTTGACATGCAAACAGATGTTTTCTGTACTCATTTACCTTCCTTGCACATTACAACAAAGCTGGTCTCTATAACTTTTATGTGGTGGCCTGAAATGTGTAGGTTCAGACTGCATTTTAAACCCAGTCCTCTGCCACAAGATACAGCAATCAATGTAATATAGGGGTAATCTAACATATAAATGGTCACAGTGCACAATTAGATATGTGACTGTTTTACCTATATAAAGGATGGTGCTAAGGGTTAAATCTGAATCTGAGAAAAACAAAGGAGAAAGACCCCCCTTCCATTAGAACCCCCTCAATAGCAATCTCACACTTATGTAGTAATTACAATCCTCTCAGTACCTAAAAAAATCTGTTAATACCTTCAAATATCATATGTACATATACCCATTGAATGCAAAAAGATATCCCATACCGATTATAAATGGTGCAACTGTATACTTTATAAAGCAATATAAAGTAACATCATTATAACCTGTTCGTACATAAATTGCAACAGAATACTTATTAGGCCTATAAAGTGCAATATATAGCATATAAAGTGCTACATCCATTTAAAGGGCATGTCCACCCCCCAAATAAAATTTCCCCACTACTGGTCCCCACTCTGCAGTGTTAAAAATCCTTACCTTACATCTCTGCTCCAAATGTTCTCCGGCAATGTCTGTCCAAGTCTCAGAAATTGAAGACCAGGAGACTGCTGTGAGTGAAAAGATTTCCACCTCTTACCTTTCCTCTGAGAGGTTTTCTGGCATGCACAGTGAAGTCTCCTCCGATCTCTCTTTGCAGCCGTGTTTCCTTCTTCTATATACCCTTTTCTTGTATGTAGTAGCCCCCTATCCACCCCCACGTTCATTTGCCAAAAGCTTGATTTTAGAGATGGAATAACCCTTTAATTATAAGTGGGTGAAAGTCCTCCTGGTATCCACTATAATCCTTAGTTAACAAGTCTAAACCCAATAAGTGCACTCCCTCGGGTCTTCAATCCACAATCCGTTTTATCAATGAATTTATAGAGTTGATGTGCTTCGGCCCCCCCTCGAGCTGTCCACAGAACCAAAACAAAAATTTTAACATTGCTTACCGCAATTTTTTTTTTTTCCTGGTCCTTGGCACGGCAGTGATGATCTATGGGTTAAAATCCTGGTGATGTCATGTGACAGGCACCTGCCAAAGCTGATAAAAGTAGAAAGCAGTCCCCTCACCTTTTGTCTTGAACGTCTGGTCCGAGTATCAGTCTAAATGATTTAAAAGAAAAAAGGGAGGGAAGTTGCACTACTGTGCTACGGACCAGGAAACAAAATTGGTTCATCATGCCCACCCCCCCCCCCCCACCCCCATGTCCTGCCACAAACAGTGGAATGATCTATGGGATTTTGAAAAGCTTATATATAAACGTGGTGATTGGGTTGCAAGCAGGCAGAAGACAGAACTTTTGAGCCAAAAGAAGCTTGTTCTCTTTGCGTTGGTTTCCCCTGGCACTCCGGTCCTCCCCCCCACAATATAAGACTACAGATAGATTCAATTATCAAATAATAAGCTCTTTGGGGCCTATGGATGTATACATGTATTGTAAAGCGCTACGGAAATGTTTGACGCTATATAAAATCCACAATATATATATGCAACCATCAATTTTTATTGTTTTGATGAATAAGGGAGAGAGGGTTACAAGGTAGCGCCTTGCAGATTTTCTTCTGGTGATACCTTGGCAGTGAATGCCCAGAAGCTGCTACAGATGTATTAGAGTGAGCTGTGACTTACCAGGACTTGCCTTGCCTTTTCTTTTTGAAGAATAGGGAGAATAGAATAGATGCTCTTTCCTGACTTGGGAAGCAGAACTTTCTCTATAATATTGTTCTTTAGTACAGGACTGAATTGAAGGATCTGTTGTGAATGGTGAATGTTTGAATGGATGAACCTGTTTGGAGGGGGCTGCGAGAGAACTCCAGTTGATAGCCTTGATTGATGATTTGACAAACCCTGTGTTTTGAATTGGTTGAGCTCAAGATCTGTAGAAGAGGATAGCCGCCTCCCACTTTTGACAGGTGGGCTTCTTTACCTTCATAAAGGAAGGGGATCTGGTGTTGGCTCCTCTTCCACAAAGTACTAAAGAGGTTAGATCTCCAAGAGCTTCTTTGAGCAAAGCGCTTTCCAGGCCTGTATTGCCACAATCTCTGAGGTTTGAAGATGATGAAGGGAAGTATTACTTTGGGGTCTGGTTGAATGTAGACTCTAAAAAGAGTTCCTATCAATAAGATCTCTAACTTGCGCCAAATAGAAGCCCTCTTTCATAGGGAAGAGATGTTAGGCCTTTTTTGGCATAAGCTCTGCCTTCCATTGTCTGAGCCAGAAGCTCTTCTCGCTACTATGGATAGCTCATGGTTTTTGGCAGCCAACTATATTGAATCCATTGATGCTCAGATATGAATTCATTTGATAGTCTCGATGCTTTGAGCATTGATAAAAGTTCATCTCTTGGAGACTGGAAAAATCTTTAAGCAAGGAATTGATTTACTCCTTTACTTGTGGAGAAGAGTTGGTCATAAAAAGTTGGTGGGCTTTCGTGGCCGAAGGCAGTTTTTAGCCTCTGACAGTTGAGCCTCACACGAATCTTGTTCCAGTCTGTATCTCTTTGAGTAGTGCCATGATCATCTTCATCTCTGTCTCTCTAGAAGATCTGAATAGAAGATAAAGCTTATGATGAGATTATACATTGTTTGGTCCTTCTGCACTCTCAGATATTGCTTACCCCATGGATCTCGATTGTGCCTTCCATGAGAACTCAGAGACAAGCGCTAGATGGAGAAAAGTTTTAAATAGTAAGATTGATTTAGTTCAAAAGCATGTGATGTAACCAGGGAATTAACCCATATATCGTCACTGCCGTGCCGGGCAAGGAAGGTGTCATGTGTCGCTTGTGAAGGTTTGAAAATGTTGCACGTGACACTTTTTGTGCTGGGACAGCTCGAGTCGAAATGAATGCGTCCACTTTATATAATACATTAAAGGGTATGTCCACCCTTAAAACTATTTTGATATAGTATTTCCCCTGGTCTCCCAGCCCCAACCGCTTCATTTTTATGTTTAGAAAGTGCCCCAAACTTTTACTTACCTCCCCTCTTTCCTCCCCGCCCTGCGGCCCTCTGCTTGCGAGAAATCAAGCGGGGGGCGTGACGCAGGCTGCCGTCATTCATGCAGCGGAGGAAAAAGGGAATAAGTAAAAGTTTGGGGCACTTTCTAAACTAAAAATGAAGCGGTTGGGGCTGGCAGACCAGGGGGAATACGATATAATATTATATCAAAGGGGATTTATGCTAGGGGGAGGAATCCGGAGGGAGGGGGGGGGGAGAAGGGCTGCAGTAACGCATGCCAAACTTCTCCCCCGGAGGCCAGTAGGAGGCAGAGTCCTATATGGACTCTGCTATCCTCCTGGTGGGCGTTTTTTGGGACTTTTGGGGGGGACTACAGGAGACCATATGGCATGGGATGTGAGGTAGTATTAAACTACACTACATGATGGGGCCAGTAGTGGGGGGGATTATAGTTTTGGGGGTGGAGATGCCCTTTAATAAAGTAATTGTTGGATAAAGACTGAGAGTGCATTCATTGGTTGGACATGTTATTGTTTTGGAATCCGCATCCGGGCAGCTGTTGAATGGAACTGGAGTTCCATCTCAGCTGATTTAAGGATATCCTTAAAGGCTATGTCCACCCTAAAATAAAAAATTTAATATGTGATCCCCCCTGGGCTCCCAGCCCAAACCGCATAATTTTTTTTTTAGAAAGCCCCCCAAACTCTACTACCTTCCCTTCTTTCCTGCGCCGCGCTCCCGGCCCTCTGCTTGTGAGGAAATGCAAGCAGAGGGGCGGGACCGGCAGCCGCGTCGTGATTGGCTGAGCGGCAGCCAATCACGGTACGCGCTGCCGGCAGCTCACTTCCGTAGGAAGCGGCGAGGTAGTAAAACATTGGGGAGTTTTTTAAAAATAAAAGTATGCGGTTGGGGCTGGGGACAGAGGGAGGGATAGCAGAAGGGTTTAACGCTAGGGGGAGGATAGCATAACGGGAGGGAGAGGGGGGAGGGAGGGGGGAGAAGGGCTGCAGCACGCATGGCTGGAATCTCCGGGAGGCCAGGTAGCAGGCAGTGTCTATATGGACCTCTACCCTCCTGGTGGTCATTTTTTGGAACTTGGGGGGGGACTACAGGAGAACCGATGGAGTGGGATATGAGGTAAGGATTAACTAACTACATGGTGGGGCCAGTAGTTGGGGGGATTATAGTTTTGGGGTGGATGCCCTTTAAATTAACCATACAGTGCAGCAAAGCCATAAACTACCTGGCATCATGTAGTGCTACGTCCATCCATTCTGTATCTGTGATCCACGTCATCCAACCACAGATATTGCACTGCCTTCACCCCCCAATAAAAAGTCTAAAGTAATTAGAGTAAGATATCTGCATCCCAGTGCAAACCATATAAAATGTCTGACAGATGTTCACAGCAGTGTGAAGGATCTCCCCCACGCTGCTTTGCGAAGCTCCCCATCCTTGATTTTTTTATACTGGGCACCCAACTTAATACATCGAGTCTCTTACAACAACATGGTACCGAGCTTCTCACTTCTTGCCCACCCGTCTCTTCACCCAAATCTGCTTAGCGGCACTTTGATTCCGGTTGGATCTGTCAAAGCAGTGGATCTCCTCTCTGGCTCCACCAAAACGCTTGACAAAGCCTGAGTTTTGAATGTACAGTGTGAAACGTGCCTCAAATAACAGGAGGACAGGTGTGATGGGATCTAGAGTATAGAAAAAAGTAATACACATACAGTTTGTCTGGTTGAATCCAGGGATACTTTCCTCGATTGGCTGTTTTAGAGTCGAAAGGAATTAAGTTTAGTTTTTGGGGGTGGATATGCTCTTTATGGACTAAGGGTTAGGTCCCTTGTGCGTTTCGTTTTCCATTCTGTGTTGCAAATGTATTTAAAACTTAATGACAATCGCAAGACACGCAGTTCCCACTGTATAATTTATGGTCCAATGTCTATTCTTCCATTTTTAATCCGCATAGCTGCACGACTTTGTGTCGGTGGTGTCAGAATTGCACTTTAATAATAGAGTCTATGGAACGCAATAAAAATGTTTTCTCTGGTTTTCAAACAAAAAATAGATTTTTCCAAAAACCCCAAACGGAATGAAAGCAGGCAACCAGATGCATAGAAGACTCATGTTCTGTTAACCTGCCAATAAACTGTAAGCTGGCAAGCCACTTGTGCAATAAAAACACAACAATGGTAAACGGAACACAATGCACATAATGGTATCGAACCCTTACGGGAAAGTGTACTAAAGTTCTATCATTTAAAAAAGTGCCTTATTTTGCCTCACCATTCAGATGTTCGCATTTCAAATGTAACATAGATTCTGATACTGAAACCAACCAAATGGAGGTCATGCTCCGGCACATGGACATCAGGCCTTAGTTACCGATACGGTGAGAACCCACCGTTCATCGATACAAGAGAGAGGCTCCCTGATGAAGCGTGTTCCTCACTGGTGAAATGTGTCAGACGGCTACATCTCCCCTTTGTTAGGTTGCTGTTGGTGCACGTTTGTTTGATTAAGTTTTACGATTGACTGTTTCAATCAAGTTGAGTGGTTCACATACTAAGGCTGATGTTCTGGAGCGGCTGCACCTCCCATTGGTGTTTTTCATGTTTTTAAGTTTGTCGCGGACTGGACTAGATCGTCTTTTTTGGAGGAGAGCAAAACAAAGAGAGCAGCAGGGATAGCAGCCAGTCAAAACGGAGCCTATGGTAGCGCTCCTGCTCACACTTGGTATGTGAACTTTTTTTCTTACCTTTCACATAAGACCTGCTTGGTTGGGGCAATATTGCACCATTTTTAACGATAAGAACTTTTATTAGATTTAGTAGATTTCCCCCGTTAGCGCTTTATGAGGCTATTATTGCACATTATAGGTCTAAAGAGTTGCAATATATGTGCTGAATGGGTTATATGGTGCAACTTAATGCGCTAATGAGTTAGCTGGTTTGCGCTTGAATAAATTATACTGTTGCACTTTTTATGCTTAATGAGTAATACTGTTGCCTTTATAATTATGTCTGGGGATAATGTTTGGTTTATATTTGTGTAATGTACATAGGATATTTGAGGTATTAAAGGTGTTTTGAACCTTGCTGCTACATACCGTATATACTCGAGTCTCGCCGACTCAACAGTATAAAGCCGAGGCACCCATTTTGCCATCAAAAATGAGTAAAAAATGATTGACCCGAGTATAAGCCGAGGTATACAGTAACCCAATCCCTTTCCACTGTATGTTTGAAACTACAATTACCAGCATGCTTGGTTGCTGGGAGTTGTAGTTTTTCCAACCACCTATAGTAGAAAGGTATTGGGGGTTCCTGTAATTGCATACTGTCCCCCACCCTATACCTTTCCACTGTATTTTGGAAACTACAACTCCCATCATGCTTGGGTTGCTGGGAGTTGTTTTTCCACCCACCTATAGTAAAAAGTAATGTGGGTGTCTTCATGGCATACTTTACCCCCAGCCCTCCCTCGTCCCTCCCCCCCCCAGCCCTCCACTTTAACCCGTACCTGGTCTTCAGAGTCCTTCCTCTCTCTGCAATCCAAAGCACAACCCGAAGAACTACTCTGGGAACTGCCGGCCGGACTCGTGGCTGCCTCTGTAATTGGCAGGTAAGTTCTCGCGCACCGCGAAGAACTACTGGTACACTGCCGGCGGACTCGTGCTGCCTCTGGATTTGCCGGTAATTCCTTGTGACTCGAGTATAAGCCGAGTCAAGGTTTTTAGGGTAATTTTTTAAACCTAAAAACGCTCGGCTTATACTCGAGTGCTATCCGGTAATGGTACAAGTGTGAGAGGCTATGCAGGGGTTTGCAATGAAAGGGTGTATTTCCCCTTTGTTCTCATTGGTTCGGGGCATGTCCACCCCAAAACTATAATCCCCCACCTAACTGGCCCCAACCATGTAGTGGTATTTAATCCTTACCTCACATCCAGCTCCATAGGGTTTCCTCCTGTATTCCCCCCCCAAAGTCCGCAAAAAATGACTACCAGGAGGCTAGCAGAGTCCATATAGGACCCTGCCTGCTAGCTGCCTCAGGTAGATTTTTGCCATGCGTACTGCGAAGCCCTTTCCCCCCCTCCCTCTCCTCCCTCTCCTCCCGTTCACTATCCCTCCCCCGCATAAAACCCATTTAACCAACAATCCTGCTCCCACAGTCCCCCACCCCCAACCGGTAATTTTTTATTTTATTTTTAAGAAGCTCCCCCAAACCTCTTACTTACCTCTCCTCTTTCCTCCGGCGAAGTGATCTGCCGGCAGTCGCGTCTGTGATTGGCTGCCGCTCAGGCCAATCCATAAAGACCGCTGCCGGTCCCGCCCCTCTGCTTGCATTTCCTTGCAGCAGGGGCCGGGAGCGCGGCGGAGATCGAGGGAGTAAGTAGAGTTTTGGGGGCTTTCTAAAAAAAAAATTATGGCGGTTGGGGCTTGGGTCCCAGGGGGGAACCTTATATAAAAAAAAATTTTTTTAGGGTGACATAGCCTTTAAAAAAGATAACCTACGATGACATGGAAATTTGCCATGATTTTTAACTTTGAATTGTATTTTTAAAAATATTCCTGAAAATCTGGTAAGAAAGCGAAATTGTACACAAAACTGCGCCCACACCATTGGTGGTATGCATAAAGGAATCACACCATTGTGTAGCTGAAGGTGTGTAGAGTTCAAGAATATATAGTTTTGGGGGGTATATCTAATATAGAGGGGTGTTTAGTCTGACAAATCTGAAAAGTTGCTGTAATTGGGCCACTGTTCATTGGCTCACTTTGTAGCTAGTTGATTCCACGTCTGCGTGTGTAACCATACATATGGCATACCGTTTGATTCAGGACATTTGGGAGATTGATATTTGGTAACTTTTTTTTACATTACTTGGGATTTTGGCATGATTTCTACCTTTGAGAGTGTTTTTTTTTTAATTCGTTAGAAAATCTGCTAAAACGTGTGAACTTCTACGAAGAACTGCGCCCACCACATTGATGGTATGAATGAACAAACTACAGATTACGTATATAAGGTGTTGAGTTCGAGAATATATGGTTGTGGGGGTTGTTTTGTGGGGAAAAAATGCAGACTCAGACTGTTCAAATGTTTGGCTGAAAATTTTTGCTGTTTCTGAGCCATTGTGCATTGTCTCACTTCATGGCCATTCGCCTCCACGTCCGAGTGTGTAACCACACATATGGCATACCGTTTGATTCAGGACATTTGGGAGATTTATTTTAGTAACTTTTTATTATTTCCATCAGGTTTGGCATGATTTGTACATTTTGATTTGTTTTTGTTCATTTTTTCAGACAAAGCGAATTCTATGAAGAAACTGCGCCCGCACCATTGATGGTAGAATGAAAAACTACAGCATTACATAGCTGAAGGTGTGTAGATTTCAGGAATATATAGTTTGTGGGGGGTATTTGTGAGTTACGGGGGTGTTCTGTGGAAAAAACTGCAGACTGTTCAAAGAAAGTTGGCTAAATATTTTGCGTTTCTAAGCCATTGTGCGTTGTCTCACTTGTGGCTTTACGCTTCCACGTCGCGTGTGTAACCACACACATGCATACCGTTTGATTTAGGACATTTGGGAGATTGATATTCAGTAACTTTTTACATCTATGAGGTTTTGGCATGGTTCACTACCTTTGAATGTTGTTTTTTGTTATTTTTTCAGACAAATGCGAAGTTCTATGAAGAACTGCGCCTACACCATTGATGGTATGAATGAATAAACTACAGCATTACATAGCTGAGGTGTGTAGATTCAGGAATATATAGTTTGTGGGGGGTATTTCTGAGTTACGGGGGTGTTCTGTGGAAAAAACTGCAGACTGTTCAAATTCAGAGTTGGACGAATTTTTGCTTATTGTGGCCATTGGCAATGTCTCCCTTCGTGGCTATTCGCTTCCACGTTGCGTGTGTAACCACACATATGGCATATTGTTTGATTCAAGACATTTGGGAGATCGATATTTTGGTAATTTTTTTTACATTCATGAGGTTTGGCATGATTTCTACCTTTTTGATGTATTTGATGTTCATTTTTTTGGAAAATTGGGTTTAAAATGTGCAAACTTCTACGAAGAACTGCGCCCACACCATTGATGGTATGAATGAACAAACTACAGAATTACGTAGATAAAGGTGTGTAGATTCGAGAAATATATGGTTTGTGGGGGTTGTTTTGTGGGGAAAAACTGCAGACTGTTCAAATTCAGATTTGGCTGAAAATTTTTGCTGTTTCTGAGCCATTGTGCATTGTCTCACTTCATGGCCATTCGCTTCCACGTCCGAGTGTGTAACCACACATATGGCATACCGTTTGATTCAGGACATTTGGGAGATTGATATTTAGTAACTTTTTTATATATTCCATCAGGTTTTGGCATGATTTGTACATTTTGAATTTGTTTTTTGTTCATTTTTTCAGACAAATGCGAACTTCTATGAAGAACTGCGCCCGCACCATTGATGGTATGAATGAACAAACTACAGCATTACATAGCTGAAGGTGTGTGATTTCAGAATATATAGTTTGTGGGGGGTATTTGTGAGTTACGGGGTGTTCTGTGGAAAAAACTGCAGACTGTTCAAATTG
Organism: Hymenochirus boettgeri; assembly: GCA_019447015.1. NCBI lineage: Eukaryota > Metazoa > Chordata > Amphibia > Anura > Pipidae > Hymenochirus > Hymenochirus boettgeri. Next base: position 266,150,468 of record CM033470.1, on the reverse strand, counting down.
AAAGTTGGCTAAATATTTTGCCTGTTTCTAAGCCATTGTGCGTTGTCTCACTTTGTGGCTTTACGCTTCCACGTCTGCGTGTGTAACCACACACATGGCATACCGTTTGATTTAGGACATTTGGGAGATTGATATTCAGTAACTTTTTTTACATTCTATGAGGTTTTGGCATGATTTCTACCTTTTGAATGTTGTTTTTTGTTAATTTTTTCAGACAAATGCGAAGTTCTATGAAGAACTGCGCCTACACCATTGATGGTATGAATGAATAAACTACAGCGTTACATAGCTGAAGGTGTGTAGATTTCAGGAATATATAGTTTGTGGGGGGTATTTCTGAGTTACGGGGGTGTTCTGTGGAAAAAACTGCAGACTGTTCAAATTCAGAGTTGGACGAATATTTTTGCTTATTGTGAGCCATTGTGCAATGTCTCCCTTCGTGGCTATTCGCTTCCACGTCTGCGTGTGTAACCACACATATGGCATATTGTTTGATTCAAGACATTTGGGAGATCGATATTTGGTAACTTTTTTTTACATTCCATGGAGGTTTGGCATGATTTCTACCTTTTTGAATGTTATTTGATGTTCATTTTTTTTGAAAATCTGGTAAAAGTGCAAACTTCCATGAAGAACTGCGCCCACACCATTGATGGTATGAATGAACTAACTACAGCGTTACATATCTGAAGGTGTGTAGATTTCAGGAATATATAGTCTGTTTGGGTATTTCTGAGTTGGGGGGGTGTTTTGTGGATAAACAGCAGACTGTTCAAATACAAAACTTTTTTTTTTGCTGCTACTGACATTTGGCACTGGTCACCCTCTGGGTTAGTTGGTAGCCATGTCTCTGGGTACACCCATGAATGTGGCATACCGTTTTATTCGGGAGGGGTTAGGCTTTCATATTTGAGATGCGTTTGAACTTTCCTTCACAGTTTTAAGCTGAAATTCGCATTTGATTTTGTCTCTGATTTTACAGTTGAGGAAAAAAAGGAAAATGTGAGAAAATAACTTACAATTGGACAAAGAGCTGCGTCCGGGTATCTGCATTTTGATCGAAACTTACCTCACTCATAATATCCTGCGGGTGTGTAGTTTCTAAAAATATCTCACTTGTGGGGATATTTTAGTTAATTTGGAAGATATTCTATGTTAACTGTGAGAAGTGGTTATACATTTAATTTGGTGTAATATTCTTGAAGGTGCAGTTTTAGTTTGGGGGTTGTCTCCTGTACAGGAAATGTGGGGTACCAACATATATCTGGTATCGTTGTACTCGGGAGTATCAGAGCTTTTAGAAACAGTAAGATTTTTGTGTGTAACCTTAAGATAACTATAAGTAAAAATGGGAAAAATCCATGAAAATTTGCAAATTTTTCATTTTTTTTACATATTTTACCCATAATTCCAGTAAAATTTCCAGAAAAGTTACAAAATTCTGTTACCATGTTAAAGTACACTTTGTGCTGAAAAAAACAATGTATAATATTCCTGATTTACTGCAAGGTTTCCTACTGTAAAATTAGTCTAAAGCGATTAAGGGCAAAATCCTGAAAATTCTTCTGGCAGTTAACGCAAAAAAAAATTAAATTTTTCTGGCACTGAAAGGGTTAAGAGCATTAGAACAAACATATTGTATATTTATTTATGTTGCACAGAGGAGAGAGGTAAATAGCAAACAGACGAAATCTACTAAGTTTGGTAGATTTCCTGCCTAATAGGGACCTGAATGCTACACCTATTGATTTGAAAATAAAGTTTTGGTTTTTTTTGCCTAAACCATGATCCACGAACCATGAAGGCAATTCCTTCTCTTTCCTTCAGCTGGTGACATCATTGATGTGTAGGACCTATCTTTGCCACAGATGGTAAAGCATGAAGAGATCTGGTTGATTAGTAAGATCAGTGGCCACTATTTGACAGTGGTATGCATTGGGAATTAAGCCCTGCCTCCTTGAAAAGTATTTTATGGTCCGGTAGGTACTTATTTGGGTTAGTACTATTCTTATAATACTATTTTTCTTTAATACATTTTTTTTAAAGGACATGTAAACTGTGCCAAATCATTTTCCACCTAATCACACTGTAATAAGGTTTACTTACCACCATTCTTAAATTTGCTTTTTTTCTACTCTGACCTTCCTATCCCGTGTTTTTTTTAGCTCTGAGAGTTTTACTTTCATCTTTTGCATCTACAGGAGGAGAGTGTGGTTTTATATTTGTAAATGTCTGTCCTGCCCTAAATGTTCAAACTAAGATACATGTAATTGTGACCATGTGGCAGCTAGGGGAGAGAGGAGGAAGAGGCTTCACATTCTGCTACTGGGGAACAAATAACCAAAGAACAGGTCACTGGCAGGGCTGGATTATGCACAAGGCACCCAAGGCAACTTCCTGGGGCCCGGGTGCCAGGGGGGCCCATCGAGGCCATCCTGTGGCCCAGAATGGCTCTATGGCAATCCGGCTCTGACTTGTGAATTCTTTTTCTGATGGCCTGTCCTTTAAATAACTCATCTGCCAGGGGCCCGACCCGGAATTCCAATCCTGACAGAAAGGACATCAGTCATTGGTAGTAGCTGTGCGCACAGGCCATGGCACGCTGAGTACCAGACACTGCTGCTGCACCTGCGTGGTGGTGCTAGGGAGAGGTGTTGGTGGTGCCAGGGGGAGATGTGCTGGTGGTGCCAGGGGGAGATTTGCTAGTGGTGCCAGGGAGATGTGCTGGAGGTGCCAGGGGGAGATGTGCTGGTGGTGCCAGGGGTGTGTGCTGGTGGTGCCAGGGGGATGTGCTGGTGGTGCCAGAGGGGTTATCCTGAATCAATGAAAAACGTATTTTTTCATTGCCCTTTGCTCAGTTTCTTATTCTATATCATTTAGTATCTTAGAAAAGTGTCAGGATTAAAATTTTAGTGATGTCACTATGACATCAGAATAACATCATAATATTGCAATGCATTTTAGTGTAAGAATCTAAATTTGAGCAATATTATGATGTCTTGCTGATGCCATAATAATGTCATGCAGCTGTCATAGTGACATCATTAAAATGGATTTTATGGGATGTAAAAGCTAATATAGGCTATAGAATAAGAAGTCAGACAAAGTGAAATGCATTTTAGGGTGAGAATCCATATCTAATAAAATTGGGATGTCATGCTAATGCCATAGTGACATTACTAAAAATGTAACTATGACACTTTTCATCATAATTTTGATGAAAAATGTATTCTGACCCTAAAAAGCATTGCCCTTATCTCAGTTTCTTATTCTATATTATATCTTTAACAAGTGTCAGGATTAAAATTTTAGTGTTGTAAATCAAAAGTATGACCTATAGAAACAAAGGGCATGTCTTAATATAGGAAAGATTTAATTGACCATGTGTCATTTAGACCTATTGGATTCAAGCTTTGCATCTTTTTTATCCATTTCGCCTCTGCTTGCATCAACAATTTCTTATTATCCCCTCCTCTTATTGGTCTATTTACTTTCTCTAGGACACACCATTTTAGTTGTGCTCCCGTATGTCCTTTTTCTTTAAAATGTCTTGCGACAGGGGTGTCAGATTGAGTACCAGGAGCAAAATTTCTAATACTTCTTTTATGTTCCTGGATTCTGACCTCTTTGGTCTCACATGTGGAATGGTGTTTCATTAGAATATTAAATCCCTTTGTTGGATGACATACTTTTTCACCCTTTATCACCGCACTACAACAATTACAATTCAAGCAAGGGAACGTGCCTTTCCTTTTACTGCATGTTTTATTTGTTTTTAATGTTATGTCTGAGGGACATAGTTTGTCCTTAATGTTGCTTCCTCTTTTGTAGCAAAACCTTGGTTGTTCCTTGAAGATCTTACCATATTCGGTGGTGGATTTAACAGGACGTTACACGTTTGTAATTTGCTTGAGAAAGGATCGTAACTGATCCGAAACATGACGCAATAAATTATGCTTTAGCAGTGCATTTTCTGCATGAACGCCTCCTCATTACTTGAAGTATTTTGCAAATTACCTGCATGTGGGAACAGGAAAGTGAGGTGTGATAGATGCGATCCGGATGTCTCACTTTGTATAAGTGAATCACTAAAAATTGAACTCTGACACTTTTAAAAGCTTTTAAATGACATAGAAATTCTTGCTTTCTAGGGTCAGAATACGTATTTCAGAGAAAGCTCCTGAATAATGTACAATAAGAAATAGCATAGTAATAAGTATGTAGAGCACAACACCTGCTGGGTGAACACCTAGTTAGCACTGGGGATAATAAAACAGTAATAGGCAAAGAAAGGTGAGTATCGCCCTATTGTGCAAACAGATCCTGGTACACAAGAGATGGATCCCGACAGTAAATTGTTAAAAACATAACTTTTAATAAATATGCATTAAAACTATTTACACACAAGGTTAAAATTTGCAAGGCCACATGTTGCCATAAAGAGAGAAAAAGGGAACAAGAAACAGGAGTATCCCTCAACTTTAAAATGCACAATCAGTGCTGGAAATAGGCTGACCCTAAGTAGATGAGAAAGCCCTAGGCACTCAATGCCCTCCTAGTCCAATAGTGAGTCCCTAGTTTAGGTCCCAAAACATAGTAAGTGGCATCATGGGATGCTGATAAAAATCACCTAGGTGATAATCTCCATCATGCAGGAATGAGTAATAAATCAATATTCACAAGCAGCAATTATAGTGCCAAACATGGCAGTATTCAAATAATTGTCCCACAATTCAATTTGTATAGTGGGGAACAGATAGCTTGAAGCCTCAAGGCTCTGATACTGTATTAGGTGGGAGGAAATGCCCCTAATAGTATAGAATTTGAGGTTGAATAAAGACATATGCCCATCCAGTCCAACCCATCTAGCAATATCCTCATTTCCTGCCTAACTGTTGATCCAGAGGAAGGCAAGAAAAACCCACCAAATTTATGAAGGGGGAAAAAATCCCTTCCTGGCTCCAAGTGGCAATCAGAAATTTCCCTGGATCAACTCTACTTTATGAATCAATACCAGTAACTTGCAACAAGTTTCGTTCATAAGAGCTTACTCATAGGGGTTACCCCTGCTTGTGAATATTGATTTATTACTCATTCCTGCATGGTGGAGATTATCACCTCGGTGATTTTTTATCAGCATCCCATGTTGCCACTTACTATGTTTAGGGACCTAAACTAGGGACTCTCTCTATTGGACTAGGGGGGCATTGAGTGTCTAGGGCTTTCTCATCTACTTAGGGTCAGCCTATTTCCAGCACTCAATGTGCATTTTAAAGTTGAGGGATACTCAGGTCCTGTTTCTTGTTCCCTTTTTCTCTCTTTGTGGCAACATGTGGCTTTGCAAATTTTAACTTTGTGTGTAAATAGTTTTAATGCATATTAATAATAATAAGACGTTTCACAAATTGCTATGCTTTTTAGGGTCAGAATACAGTTATATTTCAATGAAATTATGATGTCATGCTATCATAGTGACATCACAAATATTTAAACCTTGACACTATTCAAAGCTATTAAATGATATAGCATAAGAAGTCAAACAAATTGCAATTCTTTTTAGGGTCAGAATAAATATTTCAGTAAAATTATGATGTCATGTCAAAAAAGTAACCCTAATACATTTAAAAGTTATTGCATGATATACAATAAGTAATAAGTTATGCATTTTAGGGTCAGAATCTAAAACTGAGCTAAATTGTGATGTCATGCGGATATCCTAGTGACATTATTTAAAAGAGTTTTATGAGTTGTTAAAGCTAATATATGATATAGAATAGGCAGGGCCGGATTATCCACAAGACACCCAAGGCAACTGCCTGGGGACCGTGTGCTAGGGGGGCCCATCAAGTCCATCCTGGGGGCCAGTATGGCAGTATGGCAATCTGGCTCTGACTTCTGAATTATTTTTCTGATGGTCTGACCTTTAAATAAGCCGTGGACCCAACCTGGGCTTCCAATCCTGACAAGTTCCTTACCCAACCTGAAACCAGTCTCCCTGTTACTGATGGGTGGTGGTTTGCTTGAGAGCCTGACAGGTTAGTACTAGCACAGGAGAAAATCTTAAATAATCTTTTTTAATGTGTTAAGTGATAAGCTTTGTGCCTATGGTGGGGGGGTTTATGCTGCAGAAAATGTCTTTAAGGGGGAAAGATTTGTTGTTTGTTGGTAGGGGGGAGATTGTGCTGATGGTGCCAGAGGGGATGTACTGGTGGTGCCAAGGGGCATGTGCTGGTGGTGCCAGGGGGCATGTGCTGGTGGTGCCAGGGGGCATGTGCTGGTTGTGCCAGCGGGGATGTGCTGGTGGTAACAGGAGTAAGTGCTGGTGGTGCTGTGGGATGTGCTGGTGATGCCGGGGGGAGATGTGCTGATGGTGCCAGGGGAGATGTGCTGGTGGTAATGTGTAAAGGAACATTACGGGTGGCCAAAAAATCTGACTTGTGCTTTGGGCCTCATTGGATCTTAATCCGGTTCTGGTCACTGGGCTCAGAAAGTCTCATGATTGACCATGTCTGGCTGGGATAGAACAGTCAGAACACAGACACTCTGCATAGTCACCAGTTAAAAACTGAAGCAGTCCTTTTACATCATGTACTAAATGGATTTTAATACAGTTATTGTTCCATATGTTAATACTAGACTCCAGACAGTGTTTAATCAACAATCCAGTTCATCAGGCAGTGTTTGTCAGCCCCCCAGTTCACAAAACAGTGTTTGTCAGCCATCCAGTTCATCAGGCAGTGTGTGTCAGTCCTCTAGTTCAAAAACAGTGTTTGTCAATCCTCCGATTCTAAAACCATTGTTTGTTAGACCTCCAGTTCAAAAACTTGTATTGGTCAGGCTTCCAGTTCAAAAACTAATATTGGTCAGCCCTCCAGTTCAAAAATCAGTAATCGTCAGCCCTCCAGATTAAAAAAAACCTGTATTGGTTAGCCCTCCAGTTCAAAAACCAGTATTGGTCAGCCCTCCAGTTCAAAAAACAGTATTAGTCAGTCTACCAGTTCAAAAAACAGTAATGGTCAGCCCTCCAGATTAAAAAAACCCTGTGTTGGTTAGCCCTCCAGTTCAAGAACCAGTATTGGTCAGTTCTCCAATTAAAAAAACAGTATTAGTCATACCTCCAGTTCAAAAACATGTGTTTGTCAGTCCTCCAATTAAAAAAAAACAGTGTTTTTCAGTCCTCCAGTTCAAAAACAGTATTGGTCATCCCTCCAGTTTAAAAAACACTATTGGTCAGCCCTCCAGTTCAAAAACCAGTGTAGGTCAGCCCTCCAGATCATTAACCATCTTTATAGTCAGCCCTCCAGTAAACAAACCAGCTTTACAGTCAGCCCTCCAGTAAACAAACCAGCTTTACAGCCTATCCCATTTTGCTGTACCTATCAATAATCCCAGTATGCTGTACCCGTGTCAATAATCCCAATATGATGTACCTGTGTCAATAATCCCAGTATGATCTACTTGTATCAAAAATGCTAGCTTGCTGTACCTGTGCCATTTATTTGTGAATCTGGCTAGTATTAATCACAATAAAAGTTTGTTATTTTCATAGTTAAATTATCGCCGCAAATCGCCGAGGAATAATCGATATTATTTATTTAACTGAAAATATAGAGAAGGATAAAGGCAAGTCATTTTTTTCAGTTTAGTATTTCTTTAAATTACAGTATATTGGAAACAATATACAATATTTTTTTTATAAAACATTTGTTTTTTATTGAATTTTTAAAAAGCATATAATATAAAATATTGTTAACTTCAGTTTTGTCATAAGAGTTACAATAGTATATTTATATAGTTACAAACATACAAAAATATGTAGATTTACAGGGAGATTCAATAAAAGTTCTTATTGTTTAAAATGGTGTTAATTTTGCCCCAACCAATCAGATGTTAGCTTTCAAATGTTAATAAGATCTGATTGGTTGGGGCATAATTAGCACCATTTTAAAACGATAATATCTTAAGAGAGTAAAACAATTATTATTTAACATATATATAACATTAGGCAGGACCTTCAAAATAGTACACCGTATTATAATGGCAATATATATCCCCAGACCTGATTTCACGTCTCCATATTGGTTGTTTATTATTACATTTGTTGAAAGGAGTTTTGTTCTTTATTTGGTATATAATTGGCGTTGTTTTAGATGAAATCACATTGATCTAGGGTCAGTGTACCAGTATTCCCATTTTCTATAGAATTGAACAAACCGTCCTTGTGAGCATGCAAATGTTTTTTCATATTGCATATTATTGGTTAACCAGATAAGTAACTCCTTTAGAGTTGGGATTCAATTGGATATTGGATCCAGTATTTTACCAGGAGGGTCTTCATAATTGTAAATGAATGATACATAATACTTTTCTATTTTGAAGTCCAATGTTCAGCAACGCTAAAGCTGGGTTTATATTGATTCTGAATAAGTTGTTTATAAAATATTCTTACCGTACTTCAACCACATTTAAATAGGTATGTTATTTAATTTTAACTGATCTTCATGCATTTTATTCCCTCAGATATTTCCTTTATTCTAACTTTAGTCATCTGCATAATTTTAATTTCAGCAAGAATGGTTTAGAAAGGTTTCTCTCCTAACCAGAAAACTTTCACTGTCATGTAGGATCCTTGCTTTATGACAACATCAGTTTCCCTTGTGTGTTACAATAGCCCAGGGCGCCATCTAGTGCAAAACCAAAAAATAAAAGGCTGATCGTTTCATGCAGATTGAGTTAAGGTTACTACACACGTGCGATCGAGGGTCCTGACCCGCAACGCACGATGTGTACAAACGAACTTTTCGGACCGATAATTGGCCTGTGTGTAGGTGCTTTATCGGCCAAAACGGACGTTTGGTCTGGGATCGTTGCCCGACAGACCTCTAGAGAGTCATGACTAAGTAAAAAATACAATTAACACTTTACATACTTATATATTTTGTTGCTGAGCAGCAATGTAGCATCTTTAAATTCTAGTTTAGCATAATATATTTCAAATCCCTCATAAAGCGAAATTTCAATAGGTATAAACATGGAGGACAAAAGTCTTACTTTTCTGCCTTATGCTGTGCAAACACTTTCAAAATAGGGGTGCTTGTGTATGGGTTGGGGGAGAGTTTTTGCCTGTCCACCTCTAGAGATATTGTAGGCTTCATTCTGTGCTGTTCGACTGCTTGTTCTGTGGTGATCTGGTGCCCCAAAAAAACTCTGCACGCAGGAATAAAGTTACTTACAAACACTGTTACATCGATCAACATGTTACTGCTTCTCTGCTCATGGCAGGAAATCCTTTCTGACTTTCTCCTGATGTCAGGGGTTTCAGAGAGAATTTCCCACCACGAACACAGATAGTTTTGATCATATAAACTGTGGATTTTTTGTAAATCCACTGGACAATGAGGGGTAAAGACCTCTGTTCTACCACACTCCTGTAAGCACTGTAAGCAATAAATCTTAACAGAGGACCCAAAATGAAGACAGTCAAGAGACACTGACACCTTCTGTCAAGCATGTCTTCCCATTGGTCAGGACCTGGATTGATTAAGGGGGCACAATATCAAGCCACTAATATAGATGGGTACACACTTAAGATCTTTATTGTGACATTTTTAAAAACAAATCACCTACACACAGTCCAAAGCATTCTCCCTATTTAAAGCATAAGGAGAATGCCACAGTCAATTCCATATACATTATTACAGGTAGCCGACCGTGGGCAACTCAAATTTTTAGGCAGTTCCGAGCCCGACAGTGAATCAGCCTCAAGTATGATCGGAACTGTGGTACACACCTACAATAAAGAGTTGGTTCCGACAGAAACGTCCCTTTATTACAGACCTATGTTTCTATATGTTCACAGGGAGGTGAGAACGCTTATTCCCACCTCCCTGTGAATAATAGAACGCCCGGGGGGACACTGGAACTTACCTTACCGCTGCTTCACTCGGAGTTCCTTCTGCACTGACAGCCGCGCTGCCCAACCAAGCACCTATCTTTGGCTCATGCACACCAATACGAAAGATAATAGAGGAACAAAGGTAAATATATTTACCTCGCGCACAATCCACTGCGGCTCAGTTGACAAGTCCTGACCGCTTCCTGGTTTAGTTTCACTATAGCGCGCATGTGCAGTCTGCAATTTACAACTGGGCTGTGGTGGATCGTTGTGAGGTACATATACTTACCTTCGTTCCTGGATCCTGGTCAAATGATTAAAGAACAGAAGGTAAAGAATAGGTACCTAACTACCCGGTCTTCAATCACAACTTTAAAGGAATAGTTCACTTTTTGTGTGAACTATTCCTTTAAGTTCCTCATGCGGCCCCCTGAGAAATTTAATTGCCCACCCCTGCTTTATTATAAAATAAATTTAGGTAACTGCTGTCGGGTCCTACCTCTTTTTGAACAAACCGACTAATAGATAATGGTAGCTAAAAGCTAAATACAAAATTACCAAAAACAGGGCAGTTATCCAGTGCCCAGGATAAGTATTTCATTCCAAACTGGGTATACACAGTAAAGACAGATTCTATTGGAAGCCTTTTTCATTGGCTATAAAATCCACTACACAGCACAATACAAAATAGCAGCCTAATTAGCTCTGCCCGACTAATAGAACTCCAGTCTAGGGCTCCTTCACATCCCTGAGTTCGTAAGAAATCTTACTTAGCAAAACTACTGGTCCAGGTGTAGAATACCTCAAACCCTTCGCTTATACCATTGTCAACAAAACAGCAGAGTTTAAACTTTCAATTCATTACTCACCTCTCTTCTGTGGTGGTCCGGGGTGCAGCCTTCCCCGAACCCTTCGCTCAGTCCGAATCACAATAATCGATATACGATAAAGCTATAGAGTGCACACTGTTAGTTTGCTTGCATATGTGTTAAATAAACGTTACTGATTTTATGCAAGATCCTGTGGAGACTCTTCTAACTGGTGTGCGCTGTATAGCTTTATCTTCTATCGATTACAATAAAATCCACTACACACATTCGTGACGCTTTTCTTATACTTTGTATAGTGAGATTGTTTAGGTTGCTAGTAGTTGCTATCAGCTCCCTATAGTAAAGGACTTTTGGGGGATTGGACGTTTTTCCGCTATACACATATCAATACAAAAGGATGATCCTGTCCAACAGGATCAGCCGGTGGGAGCAGGAAATGTCTTGTGGGAACACAGGCGCGCAGCGCAGTTACGCACCTGCAATATCCTACTGACTCTTGTGCTGGTAAGAGATTCAGCCTTTGGGGGTCTTTGGTCTTGTTGAGCTAAAACAGATGTTGCTTGTTGAACCTTGCCACTCCAGGTGTTTAGAAACTACAAATCCCAGCAATCAAAGCATGCTCTAAATTGTAGTTTCTAACATCTAGAGTGCCAGCAATCGCACACGGAATCGCATGCATTTCATGTGCGATTTTGTTGCGTTTGCCCATGTGTTAAGTATAGGAAAACGCATGCGATTGAGATTAAAATTGCAGAATGCAAATTGCATTCGCTATGCACCTGAAAACGCACGTTTTTGGTGCATTGCCACGATTTCAATGATCTGAAGAAAAAACGCAAGCGAAAACGCAAGAAAACACAGTGGCCTAGCCTACTGGCTTTATATCAGACTTTGTATGAGAGAAAGTCAACCCGCGGCTTATACTCGAGTCAATCAGGTTTTACTAAATTTTCAGGTAAAATAGGTACTTCGACTTATACCCGGATCAACTTATACTCGAGTAGATGTGGTATATTATCACACCATATGTATCATTAGATTTGTTAGAAGTGACTGTCAAACTATTTCTTCTGCACCACTCACTAAACTACATGCATTTCTTTCATGATCACATTGTATTTCGCTCACAACCCAACTTTAATAGTCTAAATTATTTTCAAATAATAAGGAAAGGGTGGATGGTAAATTTTCACTTCCCAGGCATCCCACCCCTCCCAGGAGTCTACCGGATTTTGGGGTGGTCTCCTGCACTCCCGCGAGACCACCCCAAACTCCTATGCCTTGAACTTACCTGCCATCTCTGCCTACTGAATACCTACTTATTCTTGCCACACCTCTTCTGTAACGTAATTTACGTCACACACACCCTAGCCACGCCTCTTTTGTGACGTAAGGTACGTCATGCGCAGTGGCCTGCCACATTTGTGACATCATTGACGTCACGTCAGTTCGCCCCGCCCCCTTCTCCCCACCCTGCCTGGAAGCCAGATTCGGCAAGGTGGGATGTCTGACTTCCAACACAAAACTGACTAAATTTACTGCTATGACTTTCTAATCGGTGAAGAAATGAGCACTACCACCTACTGGTCAAATATTTTAACGCAAAATGAAAATAATCTGGAGCCCAAGGCTCCTTGACATTTTGGACACGGGACTGTAATCAGGTTCATATTTAGCAATTTGTATAGGGGTTAGATATGCCCAATTTATTATAAATATCTGTGTTAGTCTGTCCGAAGTCTTGGGAGGGACTACATAGTTTATATGATTCCAGTGATTCAGACTATTCAGATTTTTCTAATGGACCTATCTCCAATGACCAGGATCATTGTTTGCTCCGGGCCCTAATGAGAGCTGAATAGACTTTAGAAATTAGTTTTACTGACGAACCATGTTTAAGGTCCGAATTGGGTTGTTTTTAGATTCTAAATTGGACATGAAAAGCATGTTTTATTTGGAGATATTTGAAAAAAAATTGTTAAGAAGTGTAAATTCTTGACTGAGCTTATAAAACAAATTGAATTTAGCCTCTTCTACCAGATGGGAAACCGGAGATATTCCATACCAGTACCATTGTACAGAGTCTGGTATAGTTAAACATTCCGGAACATTGTCGTTGTTCCACAAAGGTGTTTGTTTGCACATGTGAGGAATGTTTAGTTTTCCGTGTGTTATCTTCCATGCCCTAGTGCCTGGGTTAGGAGTGGGTGAGTTGTAAAAGGATAATCTGAGTCCCCCATGGTTACTTGAGCAAGCCAGAAACCTCTCAGAGGACACCTAAGAGGCTCCTAGTCTTCACTTTCAAGGACTTTAGGCTGACATTACAGGAGAACCATTTGGAGCAGAAAGGTAAGGTAAGGAGTTTTAAACACTACAGTGGTAGAGATTGTAGTTTTGGGGGTGGACATGCCCTTTAATTGCAGTCGTTTTTAATTAGTGACACTTTGATACTTAGTCTGCTGCAAATTTTATTTATAACCTATATAGGCCTATAAATCTATTGGGTGGCCCTCAATGGTGGTCAGGGGCCACACAGGCCTGGGTGCCCAACCTATTTGATCTCAAGGGTCTCCTAAGTTACTTGAGGATTAATGGGTTGTGGGCCAGATTTGGTTAGAAAGCTGCGGGTGCTGGTCATGAAAGGTAGCGAGTCTATTACATTTTGGGTGTGGGTCACTGCAGGTGAGGTTCGGATCATGAAGCAGGTGTGGGTCCACTTGCAGATCTGTTTAATTTAAGGTGCGGTTTGGATTGCAGGTCAGGTTGGATGCTGTTATGGAATCCAGCAGCAGATTTTGCGGGTAGACAAAATCTTTAGTGTAGCATACGACGGCACAGAACTGTAGCTGTGTGAAAAAAACTATTATTTTCTTCACAAATATAGCTTTTTTCACACAGCTACAGTTCAGTGCAGTCGTATGCTACACTAAAGATTGTCTATTTGAGATATCCAGGCTGGTGGAGACTGGAAGAGTGTAACTTGTGTGTGATTCTTTCACTCGTGGTACATGGACGCCAAAACCTACAACAATGAGGTTTTGAGGGTGCAGTGTCTATTCAATTTCAGATGCTGGTAATTGTTTTTGAGACGATCTTTGTGCTCACATCTGTTGGTGAATCGAGTTATCGTCCCACTGAAGCCAAAAAAAAAGCTTCCCTGCAAATGGAACATATATTCTTGCAGCCACACAGCTCATTCACACTCAAACAATAACAGTACACTTCATGTGCTTCTCTTACCCATACATACACAGTTCTAAACCCCCAAAACACATGTGACATGCTTCCATTTGGGACCCCATGTACTACTTACACGCCTGCATTTAATTCATGGAAACATTTCTGTTTACACAAGTAAATAACTAGATATTTCACTGCATGACTTCCTGGTGTTGTAAAATTGCTGAACTGCTGTTTCCCTGCCCCATGTGACTGATCACATGTCTGGAACGCTCCGCCCCACCTTTCCACAATTAGGAAGTAAAGCGCCTTGCTGGAACGCTTCCTGGTGCTGTAAAATAGCTGAACTGCTGTTTCTCCGCCCCATCATGTGACTGATCACATGTCTGGAACGCCCCACCCCCTCCTTTCAACAACTGGGAAGTAGCCTTCACCTTTCTGTTAGGCAGCTAAGAGGCCCGGAAGGAGTACATTGGATTGGGGAAAGGGCTCCACGGTTGCTGAGGAAAGCTTCTGGAAATGAAACAGACGGGGTAAGCAATGGCATGTATCAGGGACTGGTTGTATCTGCAAACCTACACCCCACTGTCAGTAGACTGTGTTATACTTGCTACAAGTTACACCTTGAGAGGGAAGATTAATGGGATTTTGACCTGTTGTTTCTTTACATATTACATTACATTGGGTCTTATGTACTAAGAGACAGTGATGTGGAACCTTGGCATTCCAGAAACTACAACTCTCAGCTTGCCTTGTTTGCAGAATACAACCAACCAGGGCATGCTGGGAGATTTAGTTTCTAAACATTAGTAGTGCCAAGGTTTCACATCACTGTACTAAGTGCAACATTTCCCAGTGGTAGTAATACGGCAAGTGCAGCTGAACAGTGCATGTGATTGTTCTTTTGCAGTGTAATAGCATATATATTGCACTTCTATAAGCAAATACATTGCACTTATTATAAAAGCCCATAGTGTGACATGCAAACAGATGTTTTCTGTACTCATTTACCTTCCTTGCACATTACAAGCTGTCTAACTATAACTTTTATGTGTGGTGGCCTGAAATGTGTAGGTTCAGACTGCATTTTAACCCAGTCCTCTGCCACAAGATACAGCAATCAATGTAATATAGGGGTAATCTACATATAAATGGTCACAGTGCACAATTAGATATGTGACTGTTTTAACCTATATATAAGGATGGTGCTAAGGGTTAAATCTGAATCTGAGAAAAAACAAAGGAGAAAGACCCCCTTCCATTAGAACCCCTCCATAGCAATCTCACACTTATGTAGTAAATTACAATCCTCTCAGTACCTAAAAAAATCTGTTAATACCTTCAAATATCATATGTACATATACCCATTGAATGCAAAAATGATATCCCATACAGAATTATAAAGTGCAACTGTATACTTTATAAAGCATATAAAGTACATCATTATAACCTGTTCAGTACATAAATTGCAACAGAATAACTTATTAGGCCTATAAAGTGCAATAGTATAGCATATAAAGTGCTACATCCATTAAAGGGCATGTCCACCCCCAAAATAAAATTTCCCCCACTACTGGTCCCACTCTGCAGTGTTAAAAAATCCTTACCTTACATCTCTGCTCCAAATAGTTCTCCGGCAATGTCTGTCCAAAGTCTCAGAAATTGAAGACCAGGAGACTGTCTGTGAGTGAAAAGATTTCCACCTCTTACCTTTCCTCTGAGAGGTTTCTGGCATGCACAGTGAAGTCTCCTCCGATCTCTCTTTGCTCTCGTGTTTCCTTCTTCAATAACACTTTTCTGTAGTGTAGTAGCCCCTATCCACCCCCACGTTCATTTGCCAAAAGCTTGATTTAGAGATGGAAATAACCTTTAATTATAGTGGTGAAAGTCCTCCTGGTATCCACTATAAATCCTTAGTTAACAAGTCTAACCAATAAGTGCACTCTCGGGTCTTCATCCAACAATCCAGTTTATCAATGAATTATATAGAGTTGATGTGCTTCGGCCCCCCGCTCGAGCTGTCCACAGAACCAAAAACAAAAATTTTAACATTGCTTACCGCAATTTTTTTTTCCTGGTCCTTGGCACGGCAGTGATGATCTATGGGTTAAAATCCTGGTGATGTCATGTGACAGGCACCTGCCAAAGCTGATAAAAGTAGAAAGCAGTCCCCTCACCTTTTGTCTTGAACGTCTGTCCGAGTATGCCATTTAAAAGAAAAAAGGGAGGGAAGTATGCACTACTGTGCTACGGACCAGGAAAACAAAATTGGTTCATGCCCACCCCACCCCCATGGTCCTGCACAGCAGTGATGATCTATGGGATTTGAAAAGCTTAATAACTTGGTGATTGGGTGCAGCAGGCAGAAGACAAGACTTTTGAGCCAAAAGAAGCTTGTTCTCTTGCGTGGGTTTCCCCTGGCACTCCGGTCTCCCCCACAATAATAAAGACATACAGATAGATTGCAAGTATCAAATAATAAGCTCTTTGGGGCCTATGGATGTATACATGTAATTGTAAAGCGCTACGGAAGATGTTGACGCTATATAAATCCACAATAATAATAATATGCAACATCAATTTTTATTGTTTGATGAATAAGGAGAGAGGTTACAAGGTAGCCGCCTTGCAGATTTCTTCTGGTGATACCTTGGCAGTGAATGCCCAAGAAGCTGCTACAGATGTATTAGAGTGAGCTGTGAACTTACCAGGACTTGCCTTGCCTTTTCTTTTTGAAGAAGAGGGGAGAATAGAATAGATGCCTTTCCTGACTTGGGAAGCAGGAACTTTCTCTATAATATTGTTCTTTAGTACAGGACTGAATTGAAGGATCTGTTGGTGAATGGGGAATGTTTGAATGGATGAACCTGTTTGGAGGGGGCTGCGAGAGAAACTCCAGTTGATAGCCTTGATTGATGATTTGACAAACCCATGTGTCTTGAATTGGTTGAGCTCAAGATCTGTAGAAGAGGGATAGCCTGCCTCCCACTTTTGACAGGTGGGCTTCTTGACCTTCATAAAGGAAGGGGATCTGGTGTTGGCTCCTCTTCCACAAAAGTACTAAAGAGGGTTAGATCTCCAAGAGCTTCTTTGAGCAAAGCGCTTTCCAGGCCTGTATTGCCTACAATCTCTGAGGTTTGAAGATGATGAAGGGAAGATATTACTTTGGGGTCTGGTTGAAGGTAGACTCTAAAAAGAGTTCCTATCAATAAGATCTTCTAACTTGCTTCCAAATAGAAGCCCTCTTTCATAGGGAAGAGATGTTAGGCCTTGTTTGGCATAAGCATCTGCCTTCCATTGTCTGAGCCAGATAGCTCTTCTCGCTACTATGGATGAGCTCATGGTTTTGGCAGCCAACTATATTGAATCCATTGATGCCTCAGATATGAATTCATTTGATAGCTTGATGTCTTTGAGCATTGATAAAAGTTCATCTCTTGGAGACTTGGAAAAATCTTTAAGCGAGGAATTGATTTACTCCTTTACTGTGGAGAAGAGTTGGTCATAAAAAGTTGGTGGGCTTTCGTGCCGAAAGCCAGTTTTTAGCCTCTGACAGTTGAGTCCTCACACGAATCTTGTTCCAGTCTGTATCTCTTTGAGCAGTGCCCATGATCATCTTCATCTCTGTCTCTTCTAGAAGATCTGAATAGAAGATAAAGATTATGATGAGGATTATACATTGTTTGGTCCTTGCACTCTCAAGATATTGCTTACCCCATGGATCTCGATTTGTGCCTTCCATGAGAACTCAGAGACAAGCGCTAGATGGAGAAAAGTTTAAATAGTAAGATTGATTTAGTTCAAAAGCATGTGATGTAACCAGGGAATTAACCCATAGATCGTCACTGCCGTGCAGGGCCAAGGAAGGTGTCATGTGTCGCTTGTGAAGGTTTGAAAATGTTGCACGTGACACTTTTTGTGCTGAGGACAGCTCGAGTCGAAAATGAAATGCGTCAACTTTATATAATACATTAAAGGGTATGTCCACCCTTAAAACTATTTTGGATAAGTATTCCCCCTGGTCTCCCAGCCCCAACCGCTTCATTTTTATGTTTAGAAGTGCCCCAAACTTTTACTTACCTCCCCTCTTTCCTCCGCCGCGCTCCGCCCTCTGCTGCGAGAAATCAAGCGGAGGGCGGGACGCCGGCTGCGGTCATTCAGTGCAGCGGAGGAAAGAGGGGAGATAAGTAAAAGTTTGGGGCACTTTCAAACATAAAAATGAAGCGGTTGGGGCTGGCAGACCAGGGGGAATACTATCAATATTATATCAAGGGGATTTATGCTAGGGGGAGGGAATCCGGAGGGAGGGGGGGGGGGAGAAGGGCTGCAGTACGCATGCCAAACTTCTCCCGGAGGCCAGGTAGGAGGCAGAGTCCTATATGGACTCTGCTATCCTCCTGGTGGGCAGTTTTTGGGACTTTGGGGGGGACTACAGGAGAACCATATGGAGCTGGGATGTGAGGTAAGTATTAAACTACACTACATGATGGGGCCAGTAGTGGGGGGGATTATAGTTTTGGGGGTGGAGATGCCCTTTAATAAAGTAATTGTTGGATAAAGACCTGAGAGTGCATTCATTGGTTGGACATGTTATTGTTTTGGAATACGCATCCGGGCAGCTGTTGAGATGGAACTGGAGTTCCATCTCAGCATGATTTAAGGATATCCTTAAAGGCTATGTCCACCCTAAAATAAAAAATTTAATATGTGATCCCCCCTGGGCTCCCAGCCCCAACCGCATAAATTTTTTTTTAGAAAGCCCCCCAAACTCTTACCTTCCCTTCTTTCCTGCGCCGCGCTCCCGGCCCTCTGCTTGTGAGGAAATGCAAGCAGAGGGGCGGGACCGGCAGCCGCGTCTGTGATTGGCTGAGCGGCAGCCAATCACGGACGCGGCTGCCGGCAGCTCACTTCCGCGTAGGAAAGCGGAGAGGTAAGTAAACATTGGGGACTTTTTAAAAATAAAAAGTATCGGTTGGGGCTGGGGGACATAGGGAAGGGATAGCAGAAGGGGTTTAACGCTAGGGGGAGGGATAGCAGAACGGGAGGGAGGGAGGGGGAGGGAGGGGGGAGAAGGGCTGCAGCACGCATGGCTGGAATCTCCGGGAGGCCAGGTAGCAGGCAGTGTCCTATATGGACCTGCTAGCCTCCTGGTGGTCAGTTTTTGGAACTTTGGGGGGGGACTACAGGAGAACCAGATGGAGTTGGGATGTGAGGTAAGGATTAAACTACACTACATGGTGGGGCCAGTAGTTGGGGGGATTATAGTTTTGGGGGTGGACATGCCCTTTAATTAACCATACAGTGCAGCAAAGCCATAAACTACTGGGCATCATGTAGTGCTACGTCCATCATTCTGGTATCTGTGATCCACGTCATCCACCACAGATATTGCACTGCCTTCACCCCCCATAAAAAAAGTCTAAAGTAATTAAGAGTAAGATATCTGCATCCCCAGTGCAACCATAATAAAATGGTCTGACAGATGTTCACAGCCAGTGTGAAGGATCTCCCCACGCTGCTTTGCGCAGCTCCCCATCCTTGATTTTTTTATACTGGGCACACCAACTTAATACATCTGAGTCTCTTACAACAACATTGGTACCGAGCTTCTCACTTCTGCCCTACCCGTCTCTTCACCCATCTGCTTAGCGGCACTTTGATCCTGGTTGGAGTCTGTCACAGTGGATCTCCTCTGGCTCCACCACACGCTTGACAAAGCCTGAGTGGTGAATGTACAGGTGAAACGTGCATCAAAATAACAGGAGGACAGGGTGTGATGGATCTAGAGTAGAGAAAAAAAGTAATACACATACAGTTTTTCTGGTTGATCCAGGGATACTTTCCGATTGCTGTTTAGAGTCAGAAAGGAATTAAGTTAGTTTTGGGGGTGGATATGCTCTTTAATGGACTAAGGGTTAGGTCCCATTGTGCGTTGCGTTTTCCATTCTGTGCATTGCAATGTAATTTAAAACTTAATGACAATCGCAAGAACCAGTTCCCACTGTATAATTTATGGTCCAATTCTATTCGGTCCATTTTTAATCCGCATGCGTGCACGACTTTTGGTCTGTGTGTGTCAGAATTGCACTTTAATAATAGAGTCTATGGGAACGCAATAAAAAAATGTTTTCTCTGGTATTTCAAAAAAAAATAGATTTTCCAAAAAACCCAAACGGAAATGAAATGCGGACAAATGCATAGAAGACTGCATGTCTGTTAACCTGCAAATAAACTGTAAGATGGACAAGCCACTTTGTGCAATAAACACACAAAATGGTAAACGGAACACAATGCACATAATGGTAGCGAACCCTTACAGGGAAATGTACTAAAAGTTCTATCATTTAAAAAAGTGCTTATTTTGCCTCAACCATTCAGATGTTCGCTTTCAAATTGTACATAAGATCTGATTAACATGAAACACCAATGGAGGTCAGCTGCTCCGGAACATGGGACATCAGCCTTAGTTACCTACGGTGAGAACACCGCTTCATCAGATACAAGAGAGAGGCTCCCTGATGAAGCGGTGTTCTCACTGTGAAATGTGTCAGACTGGCTAACATCTCCCCTTTGTATAGGTTGCTGTTGGTGCACATTTATGATTTGATTTAAGTTTTACGATTGACTGTTTCAAATCAAGTTTGATGTGGTCACATGACTAAGGCTGATGTTCTGGAGCGGCTGACCTCCATTGGTGTTTCATGTTTTAAGTTGTCGCGGGACTGTACTAGATCTCGTTTTTGGAGGAAGAGCACAGCACGCAGGGATAGCAGCCAGCAAAACGGAGGCATATGGTAGCGCTCCTGCTCTACAACTTGGTATGTGAACTTTTTTCTTACCTTTCACATAAGACCTGATTGGTTGGGGCAATATTAGCACCATTTTTAACGATAAGAACTTTTATTAGATTATTAGATTTCCCCCGTTAGCGCTTTATGAGCTATTATTGCACATTATAGGTCTAAAGAGTTGCAATATATGTGCTGAATGGGTTATACTGGTGCACTTAATGCGCTTAATGAGTTAAGCTGTTGCGCTTGATAAAGTATACTGTTGCACTTTTATATGCTTAATGAGTAATACTGTTGCACTTTATAATTATGTATGGGATAATGTTTATGGTTTATGTGTGTATGTACATATGATATTTGAAGGTATTAAAGGTGTTTGGAAACTTGCTACATACCGTATATACTCGAGTATAAGCCGACTCAAGTATAAGCCGAGGCACCCATTTTTGCCTCAAAAATGAGAAAAAATGATTGACCCGAGTATAAGCCGAGGGTATACAGTAACCCTAATACCTTTCCACTGTAGATGTTTGGAACACAACTCCCAGCATGCTTGGTTGCTGGGAGTTGTGTTTCCACCCACCTATAGTAAAAAGGTATTGGGGGTTACTGTATGGCATACTGTCCCCCACCCTAATACCTTTCCACTGTAGATGTTTGGAAACTACACTACCCAGCATGCTTGGTTGCTGGGAGTTGTAGTTTCCAACCACCTATAGTAGAAAGGTATTGGGGTTACTGTATGGCATACTGTCCCCCACCCTAATACCTTTCCACTGTAGATGTTTGGAAACTACAACTCCCAGCATGCTTGGTTGCTGGGAGTTGTAGTTTCCAACCACCTATAGTAAAAAGGTAATGTCGGTGTCTGCATGGCATACTGTCCCCCCAGCCCCCCCCCAGTACCCCCAGCCCTCCCCCCAGTCCCCCCCCAGCTCACTTACCCATACCTGGTCTTCAGTCTTCCTCTCTCTGCAATCCAGAAGCACAACTGAAGAACTACTGGAACTGCCGGCCGGACTCGTGGCTGCCTCTGGATTGCAGGTAAGTCATCGCGCAACCGCGAAGAACTACTGGGAACTGCCGGCCGGACTCGTGGCTGCCTCTGGATTGCAGGTAAGTTCCTTGTGACTCGAGTATAAGCCGAGTCAAGGTTTTTAGGTTAATTTTTAAACCTAAAAACCTCGGCTTATACTCGAGTATATACGGTAATTGGTACAAGTGTGAGAGTGCTATGAAGGGTTCCAATGAAAGGGGGGTATTTCCCTTTGTTCTCATTGGTTAAAAAAGGATAAACCTAAGTACAGGCAAACTGCTAGTTTTTTAGGGGGTGTGCCACAATCCTACTTAAGTAATAAAGTCACCAAGCTCTTTTCTTTAGTCAAACACCAGTGTATTCCAGGTAAGTTTTGACCCTTAGAATCCTTGATAACGGAAGGATAGAAGGTATATAAAAACCAAACAATGTTATTTAACAAAATAACAGAACTGCTGTCCAGGTTTCAGTGTAAGTTGTAAAATTGTGCACTATACAGAACAGCTATTTTTAGTTTAATTATTCATGGGAAGGAACATATTCTGAGTATGTTTCAAAACCTAACCTATCAGTAGTAATCACCATGGATTTATGAGGAAAACCTTGCTTGGCTTTTATGAGAAGTGAGTAGGAATTTGGACTCTTGAATAGATGTGGTATACTTGGATTAATACAATCCCCATAGACAATTTATGTATAGCTGGATAGAAATTGGTTGATGGATCAATGCAGAAAGAAATTGTGGGGCTTTGTTATGTGGACTAAAGTTCTAAGTGGAGTTTTGTTTGAGGCCAATTCTATTAATCTTTTATTAATAATTTGGAAGTAAGTATTGTCAGCAAGGTTTCTTTGTTTGAGGCAATATAAGCTACAATGATGTTCATTTGTTGCAGGCAGATCTAGATAGTCACATTGCTGTTGGAAGATGCAAATGAGATCTAATGTTGATAAATTTAAGGTGATGCATTTTAAGCTTAAAATGTGCTGCTAATACAGTAATGGCTCTTTGTTAAAGGATAACTATCATTGTATAAAGTTTTTTTTGTTTTTTAAAATACAATTAAAATGAAAAGTATTGAAAAGACAGGTATGCAAGATTGGTAATTCCTACCTCCCAATATTGTTTCTGTGAGGAGCATCAGCCAAGAAAAATGGATTCTGCCAGTCTTCCTCCTAGCTTCATCGCTATCTTTTAATAAAGGAATATTCCAGGACTAACCTGGCAAATGAAACTGTTTATGCGGTAGCTCCTTAACGAAATTACATTGTGAGGTAGAAATAATCAATCCTACCTCCCTGTACTTTTCCATTTAATTTTTTTTTATAGTTATATAGTTTATCCTTTAAGTGAATCTCTGTTGGAAAAGGATCTTGGAGTCTGGTGGATACATACTTACTGTATTGGCCAATCTGAGTATAAGTACCATATATACTTGAGTATAAGTTGAATTTTTCACGCTTTAAAGTTAGCCTGAAAACCTAACCTCGACTGCTAATTTAGATCCAAATTCTGCAATTGTGGATAGTAACCAGTAGGTGGCGCTGTGTTAACCTGCATAGAAAGTTACAGGAGCTGTTCTACCTTTACAATCCTTCCTGCTTCCTGTAGTCTGGCTGCTGACTCACTCAGCACTGTCACTGCTCATCTGGATGCTGCAAATCTGATGGGTCTTCTGATTTTGGGGGCAAAAAACTGTTGCTAGTACAGTGCAAATGACAGCTTGAAACTAACGCTAAGGTGACATTTTAACTATTGGGGCCAGAGGGCCCTTTACTATATGGGGATCAGTAGAAATGTAAATGATGGTAACTTAATTAAAGGGCATGTCCACCCCCAAAACTATAATCCCCCCACCTACTGGCCCCACCATGTAGTGTAGTTTAATCCTTACCTAACATCCCACCTCCATAGGGTTCTCCTGTAGTCCCCCCCCCAAAGTCCCAAAAACTGCCCACCAGGAGGATAGCAGAGTCCATATAGGACTCTACCTCCTACCTGGCCTCCGGGAGAAGTTTGGCATGCGTATTGCAGCCCTTCTCCCCCTTCCTCTCCCTCCCTCTCCGGATCCCTCCCCCTAGCATTTATCCCCTTTAATATAGCCTTCCCCCTGAAAGCTCCCCAAACTCTTACTTACCTCCCCTCTTCCTCCGCTGCACTGAATGACCAGCACCGCGTCCGTGATTGGCTGCCGCTCAACCATCACAGACGCGACTGCCGGTCCCGCCCCCTCTTGCATTTTCTCTCAGCAGAGGGCCGGGAGTGCGGCGAGGAAAGGGGAGGTAAGTAAAAGTTTGGGGCACTTTCTAAAGATAATAATGATCGTTGGGGCTGGGGGACCAGGGGAAGGCTATATTAAAAATTAATTTAAGGGTGGACATACCCTAAAAGTTTACTGAACCTTGCCACTCCACATGAGTGGAGCAACAAAGCATGCTGGAGAGTTGTAGTTTCCAAACATCTGGAGTGCCAAGGAATTGGGGTTACTGGTATTGGATTTGGCTATTACTGTATGGGAATTCTGCTGTCCATTTAAAGGGCAACTAATTCTACCCTCGGCTTATACTCGAGTCAATCAGTTTTTACAATTTTTTCGGGTAAAATAGGTACTTAGGCTTATACTTGTGTATATGGTAAATGTATCAAGCGGCAAAAGCTAGAGCCAGGAAGATATTCAGGGAGATTCAATAAAAGTTCTTGTCATTTAAAAATGGTGCTAATTTTCCCTAACCAATCAGATCTTATTTACCATTTGAAAGCTAACTCTGATTGGTTGGGGGCAAAATTAGCACCATTACGATATAACTTTTATTGAACTTCCTGATTGTTCTTTGTATGAATTCAGGGAGAAAAATATATTTTCCTCTTTACAAAACACAGGTAAGGCCCATTTTGGAATTCTGTACACAAAAAGGACATCTTGGAAATGGAAAGGGTTCAGAGAAGGGCAAACAAATTATAAGGGGACTGGGGAGCTTGAATTTGAAGACAATTACGCACACTAGATGGTGCGTTTCACCAATAAAACATGTCAGAGGACAGGCAGCCATCCCTTAAGACTGGAGAAAAGAATGTTAGCCTTCAAGTTCAGAAAGGTTTTTCACTGAGAACGGAAAAACTATGGAAACGTCTTCCATTTTGATGGCAGGTTCACTGGAGAGTTTCAAAAGAATTTCTACGAATAAAGAATGCTGTATTTTGCTGGTATTCGTACATATAGTTGCAGTTGATCCAGGGATATTTCAGATTGCCACTTAATAATGAAAGATTTTTGTTTGCCTTCCTCTGGATCAACTGGAAATGGCGGTATTGCTGAGTATATTGAACAGATGGACGTATGTCTGTTTTACCCCAAATACTATACTATTCAAAAATCAAGACATGTCATACATGCACCTGTTTATGCTGCACAGACAGGATAGATGTACCAATTCTAGTTTTTGTAAATTGAATGTACGGATTACAGGATACCTTCAATAGCGACAAAGGAGCTTAGTCCAAAGCCAGATCACGCATTTTAGTCCTTCTCACTCCAGCATTAAGTTTTTTCTCTTGCAAAGCTAGCTTGTTTGTGAAAAACTCTGAGCTGCCCAATCACAGTGCTGATATTTCAATGCACTCTTGTGTTTTGTTTGACGCTACCGTTATATTCAGATAACACACAAACTTTTGCCATCAAATGCTTTGTGCACTTGACAAGCACCCTTGTCAAAATATAGTGTCATTTCCTGTCAGACCCAGTGTTTATGCTGATGTAAGAAAATATTTATAAGAATTGATCATTATAATCTCTTAAAGGTATGTCCACCAAAAATGCATATTCTCCCCCCCCCCCAGTCCCAATCGCACTCTCATTTGTAAATAAAAAATAGTTGATTACTTACTTACCACCCTTGTTTCCCGTGACCATAATGTTACTTCCGCTTAAGTAGACAGCCAATCGCAGATGTGGCTGCGGCTATTGCGAACACCACTGGAACTAAGGCTGGTATGTAAGTAATCTGCTATTTTATTTACAAAGGACAGTGCAGTTGGGGCGGGGAGACTACACTACAGCAAAAGGGTTTAAAACCTGCGCAATGGATCTGTAGGAAGGGAGGGGAATCGGCTCCACAGCGCATGACTAAAACCTCCGGGAGTAAAAAAAAGGGGGGGGCAGAAAACCTATCACAGGCTCTCTTCCTTTCGCGACTTTGGGCAAGCACTACAGAGGAATCATAAGGAGCTGAGGAGTAAGGTAAGGTTTTTTTTAAACTACACAGTGGGGCCAGCATGGGGTTAAATGGTGTTAATTTCAGCATCTTTTAGCCAAGCGCGCCCACCCAGCTACTTTTTTATGCAACCCAACTGGGAAAGGTTCTGTAGAAAACACTGTTGTGATTTACTTAAAGGGTATGTCCACCATTTTTTAAACTTTGTGTTATTCAGAAGGCAGAACTTACCCGCAAGCGGTCCAGGTGAGAAGCTGGTGCTGGACCATTCACTAGATAAGTTCTGCCTACTCTCCTGCAAGTTTTACTGAAGAATGGGAGGCAAGACATAGCTCATTTACCTCCCGTTCTTCAGTTAAACTGAATAACCAAGCTTAAAAAATAGTGGGCATACCCTTTGAGATATTCTTTTACCTCAGATGCCAGAAGTCCCAGCTCCTGCCTTCTGGTTACAAGCACGCAGGAGCAGGCAACGCTCGTAACAGCTTTTCCGGGTATAGACTGTCAAGCATTGGCTGTGATGTCACCATCGCAGCCATGCCTGACTGGACATACCCGAAGAAGGCAGGAGCGGGGACTTCCACTGAGGTATTAGCTGAGGTAAAAGTAAGTAAATCTTATAGTGGGAGCGTCGGATCATGGTAAGGTTAAAATAAATCAAGCTTTGGAGGTCTTTTGGCTGGACGTGTGCAGTCAAGACCCCTTTTTACACTTGCAGGATATGTAACACACATTAACTAACTCTCAGTAGATCACCAGCTGCATGCTCTGTATGCGGGTCACATGTGCTGGGCGCTGCTGTGTTGTATTATTAGGTGCACGGAAGGATCTAATGTGAGGAAGTGACTCCGTTATTCCAGTGTGTTGGGCTCATCTACTTTGCTGACCATCCATGTGCTGTTATTGTCCCCTGTTATCATTCCAGGCTATGGATAGGGTGGAGCAGCAAACTGTTATTTGTAGAAGTATTTAATTCTCCCCCTCTCTTGCAGCCGTATGGATTGGTTTGTGTGATAATTAATGGAAAGTTGGACTCACTACGTACAGTAACCCTAATACCTTTCCACTGTAGATGTTTGGAAACTACAATTACCAGCATGCTTGGTTGCTGGGAGTTGTAGTTTCCAACCACCTATAGTCGTAGTGAGTCCAACTTTCCATTAATTATCACACAAACCAATCCATACTGCTGCAAGAGAGGGGGAGAATTAAATACTTCTACAAATAACAGTTTGCTGCTCCACCCTATCCATAGCCTGGAATGATAACAGGGGACAATAACAGCACATGGATGGTCAGCAAAGTAGAGAGCCCAACACACTGGAATAACGGAGTCACTTCCTCACATTAGATCCTTCCGTGCACCTAATAATACAACACAGCAGCGCCCAGCACATGTGACCCGCATACAGAGCATGCAGCTGGTGATCTACTGAGAGTTAGTTAATGTGTGTTACATATCCTGCAAGTGTAAAAAGGGGTCTTGACTGCACACGTCCAGCCAAAAGACCTCCAAAGCTTGATTTATTTTAACCTTACCATGATCCGACGCTCCCACTATAAGATTTACTTACTTTTACCTCAGCTAATACCTCAGTGGAAGTCCCCGCTCCTGCCTTCTTCCGGGTAGTCCAGTCAGGCATGGCTGCGATGGTGACATCACAGCCAATGCTTGACAGTCTATACCCGGAAAAGCTGTTACGAGCGTGCCTGCTCCTGCGTGCTTGTAACCAGAAGGCAGGAGCTGGGACTTCTGGCATCTGAGGTAAAGAATATCTCAAAGGGTATGCCCACTATTTTTTAAGCTTGGTTATTCAGTTTAACTGAAGAACGGGAGGTAAATGAGCTATGTCTTGCCTCCCATTCTTCAGTAAAACTTGCAGAGAGAGTAGGCAGAACTTATCTAGTGAATGGTCCAGCACCAGCTTCTCACCTGGACCGCTTGCGGGTAAGTTCTGCCTTCTGAATAACACAAAGTTTAAAAAATGGTGGACATACCCTTTAAGTAAATCACAACAGTGTTTTCTACAGAACCTTTCCCAGTTGGGTTGCATAAAAAAGTAGCTGGGTGGGCGCGCTTGGCTAAAAGATGCTGAAATTAACACCATTTAACCCCATGCTGGCCCCACTGTGTAGTTTAAAAAAAACCTTACCTTACTCCTCAGCTCCTTATGATTCCTCTGTAGTGCTTGCCCAAAGTCGCGAAAGGAAGAGAGCCTGTGATAGGTTTTCTGCCCCCCCCTTTTTTTTACTCCCGGAGGTTTTAGTCATGCGCTGTGGAGCCGATTCCCCTCCCTTCCTACAGATCCATTGCGCAGGTTTTAAACCCTTTTGCTGTAGTGTAGTCTCCCCGCCCCAACTGCACTGTCCTTTGTAAATAAAATAGCAGATTACTTACATACCAGCCTTAGTTCCAGTGGTGTTCGCAATAGCCGCAGCCACATCTGCGATTGGCTGTCTACTTAAGCGGAAGTAACATTATGGTCACGGGAAACAAGGGTGGTAAGTAAGTAATCAACTATTTTTTATTTACAAATGAGAGTGCGATTGGGACTGGGGGGGGGGGAGAATATGCATTTTTGGTGGACATACCCTTTAAGAGATTATAATGATCAATTCTTAATAAATATTTTCTTACATCAGCATAAACACTGGGTCTGACAGGAAATGACACTATTTTTGACAAGGGTGCTTGTCAAGTGCACAAAGCATTTGATGGCAAAAGTTTGTGTGTTATCTGAATATAACGGTAGCGTCAAACAAAACACAAGAGTGCATTGAAATATCAGCACTGTGATTGGGCAGCTCAGAGTTTTTCACAAACAAGCTAGCTTTGCAGAGAAAAAACTTAATGCTGGAGTGAGAAGGACTAAAATGCGTGATCTGGCTTTGGACTAAGCCCTTTGTCGCTATTGAAGGTATCCTGTAATCCGTACATTCAATTTACAAAAACTAGAATTGGTACATCTATCCTGTCTGTGCAGCATAAACAGGTGCATGTATGACATGTCTTGATTTTTGAATAGTATAGTATTTGGGTAAAACAGACATACGTCCATCTGTTCAATATACTCAGCAATACCGCCATTTCCAGTTGATCCAGAGGAAGGCAAACAAAAAATCTTTCATTATTAAGTGGCAATCTGAAATATCCCTGGATCAACTGCAACTATATGTACGAATACCAGCAAATACAGCATTCTTTATTCGTAGAAATTCTTTTGAAACTCTCCAGTGAACCTGCCATCAAAATGGAAGACGTTTCCATAGTTTTTCCGTTCTCAGTGAAAAACCTTTCTGACTTGAAGGCTAACATTCTTTTCTCCAGTCTTAAGGGATGGCTGCCTGTCCTCTGACATGTTTTATTGGTGAATACGCACCATCTAGTGTGCGTAATTGTCTTCAAATTCAAGCCTCCCCAGTCCCCTTATAATTTGTTTGCCCTTCTCTGAACCCTTTCCATTTCCAAGATGTCCTTTTTGTGTACAGAATTCCAAAATGGGCCTTACCTGTGTTTTGTAAAGAGGAAAATATATTTTTCTCCCTGAATTCATACAAAGACAATCAGGAAGTTCAATAAAAGTTATATCGTAATGGTGCTAATTTTGCCCCAACCAATCAGAGTTAGCTTTCAAATGGTAAATAAGATCTGATTGGTTAGGGAAAATTAGCACCATTTTTAAATGACAAGAACTTTTATTGAATCTCCCTGAATATCTTCCTGGCTCTAGCTTTTGCCGCTTGATACATTTACCATATACACAAGTATAAGCCTAAGTACCTATTTTACCCGAAAAAATTGTAAAAACTGATTGACTCGAGTATAAGCCGAGGGTAGAAATTAGTTGCCCTTTAAATGGACAGCAGAATTCCCATACAGTAATAGCCAAATCCAATACCAGTAACCCCAATTCCTTGGCACTCCAGATGTTTGGAAACTACAACTCTCCAGCATGCTTTGTTGCTCCACTCATGTGGAGTGGCAAGGTTCAGTAAACTTTTAGGGTATGTCCACCCTTAAATCTAATTTTTAATATAGCCTTCCCCTGGTCCCCCAGCCCCAACGATCATTATTATCTTTAGAAAGTGCCCCAAACTTTTACTTACCTCCCTCTTTCCTCGCCGCACTCCCGGCCCTCTGCTGAGAGAAAATGCAAGAGGGGGCGGGACCGGCAGTCGCGTCTGTGATGGTTGAGCGGCAGCCAATCACGGACGCGGTGCTGGTCATTCAGTGCAGCGGAGGAAGAGGGGAGGTAAGTAAGAGTTTGGGGAGCTTTCAGGGGGAAGGCTATATTAAAGGGGATAAATGCTAGGGGGAGGGATCCGGAGAGGGAGGGAGAGGAAGGGGGAGAAGGGCTGCAATACGCATGCCAAACTTCTCCCGGAGGCCAGGTAGGAGGTAGAGTCCTATATGGACTCTGCTATCCTCCTGGTGGGCAGTTTTTGGGACTTTGGGGGGGGGACTACAGGAGAACCCTATGGAGGTGGGATGTTAGGTAAGGATTAAACTACACTACATGGTGGGGCCAGTAGGTGGGGGGATTATAGTTTTGGGGGTGGACATGCCCTTTAATTAAGTTACCATCATTTACATTTCTACTGATCCCCATATAGTAAAGGGCCCTCTGGCCCCAATAGTTAAAAATGTCACCTTAGCGTTAGTTTCAAGCTGTCATTTGCACTGTACTAGCAACAGTTTTTTGCCCCCAAAATCAGAAGACCCATCAGATTTGCAGCATCCAGATGAGCAGTGACAGTGCTGAGTGAGTCAGCAGCCAGACTACAGGAAGCAGGAAGGATTGTAAAGGTAGAACAGCTCCTGTAACTTTCTATGCAGGTTAACACAGCGCCACCTACTGGTTACTATCCACAATTGCAGAATTTGGATCTAAATTAGCAGTCGAGGTTAGGTTTTCAGGCTAACTTTAAAGCGTGAAAAATTCAACTTATACTCAAGTATATATGGTACTTATACTCAGATTGGCCAATACAGTAAGTATTATCCACCAGACTCCAAGATCCTTTTCCAACAGAGATTCACTTAAAGGATAAACTATATAACTATAAAAAAAAATTAAATGGAAAAGTACAGGGAGGTAGGATTGATTATTTCTACCTCACAATGTAATTTCGTTAAGGAGCTACCGCATAACAGTTTCATTTGCCAGGTTAGTCCTGGAATATTCCTTTATTAAAAGATAGCGATGAAGCTAGGAGGAAGACTGGCAGAATCCATTTTTTTGGCTGATGCTCCTCACAGAAACAATATTGGGAGGTAGGAATTACCAATCTTGCATACCTGTCTTTTCAATACTTTTCATTTTAATTGTATTTTAAAAAACAAAAAAAACTTTATACAATGATAGTTATCCTTTAACAAAGAGCCATTTACTGTATTAGCAGCACATTTTAAGCTTAAAATGCATCACCTTAAATTTATCAACATTAGATCTCATTTGCCATCTTCCAACAGCCCAATGTGACTATCTAGATCTGCCTGCAACAAATGAACATCATTGTAGCTTATATTCCTCAAACAAAGAAACCTTGCTGACAATACTTACTTCCAAATTATTAATAAACAGATTAATAGAATTGGCCTCAACACAAAACTCCACTTAGAACTTTAGTCCACATAACAAAGCCCCACAATTTCTTTCTGCATTGATCCATCAACCAATTTCTATCCAGCTTATACATAAATTGTCTATGGGGATTGTATTAATCCAAGTATACCACATCTAATTCAAGAGTCCAAATTCCTACTCACTTCTCATAAAAGCCAAGCAAGTTTTTCCTCATAAATCCATGGTGATTACTACTGATTAGGTTAGGTTTTGAAACATACTCAGAATATGTTCCTTCCCATGAATAATTAAACTAAAAATAGCTGTTCTGTATAGTGCACAATTTTACAACTACACTGAAACCTGGACAGCAGTTCTGTTATTTTGTAAATAACATTGTTTGGTTTTTATATACCTTCTATCCTTCCGTTATCAAGGATTCTAAGGGTCAAAACTTACCTGGAATACACTGGTGTTTGACTAAAGAAAAGAGCTTGGTGACTTTATTACTTAAGTAGGATTGTGGCACACCCCCTAAAAACTAGCAGTTTGCCTGTACTTAGGTTTATCCTTTTTTAACCAATGAGAACAAAGGGAAATACCCCCCTTTCATTGGAACCCTTCATAGCACTCTCACACTTGTACCAATTACCGTATATACTCGAGTATAAGCCGAGGTTTTTAGGTTTAAAAATTAACCTAAAAACCTTGACTCGGCTTATACTCGAGTCACAAGGAACTTACCTGCAATCCAGAGGCAGCCACGAGTCCGGCCGGCAGTTCCCAGTAGTTCTTCGCGGTTGCGCGATGACTTACCTGCAATCCAGAGGCAGCCACGAGTCCGGCCGGCAGTTCCAGTAGTTCTTCAGTTGTGCTTCTGGATTGCAGAGAGAGGAAGACTGAAGACCAGGTATGGGTAAGTGAGCTGGGGGGGGACTGGGGGGAGGGCTGGGGTACTGGGGGGGGGCTGGGGGGACAGTTATGCATGCAGACACCGACATTACCTTTTACTATAGGTGGTTGGAAACTACAACTCCCAGCAACCAAGCATGTGGGAGTTGTAGTTTCCAAACATCTACAGTGGAAAGGTATTAGGGTGGGGGACAGTATGCCATACAGTAACCCCAATACCTTTCGTCAGCATGCTTGGTTGCTGGGAGTTGTAGTTTCCAACCACCTATAGTAAAAAGGTAATGTGGGTGTCTGCATGGCATACTGTACCCCCAGCCCTCCCTCCAGTCCCCCCCCAGCTCACTTACCCGTACCTGGTCTTCAGTCTTCCTCTCTCTGCAATCCAGAAGCACAACCGCGAAGAACTACTGGGAACTGCCGGCCGGACTCGTGGCTGCCTCTGGATTGCAGGTAAGTCATCGCGCAACCGCGAAGAACTACTGGGAACTGCCGGCCGGACTCGTGGCTGCCTCTGGATTGCAGGTAAGTTCCTTGTGACTCGAGTATAAGCCGAGTCAAGGTTTTTAGGTTAATTTTTAAACCTAAAAACCTCGGCTTATACTCGAGTATATACGGTAATTGGTACAAGTGTGAGAGTGCTATGAAGGGGTTCCAATGAAAGGGGGGTATTTCCCCTTTGTTCTCATTGGTTAAAGGGCATGTCCACGCAACCTCTAAAACTCAATCCCCCAACTACTGGCCCCACCATGTAGTGTAGTTTAATCCTTACCTCACATCCCAGCTCCATAGGGTTCTCTCTGTAGTCCCCCCCCAAAGTCCCAAAAAATGACACCAGGAGGCAGCAGAGTCCATATAGGACACTGCCTGCCTAGCTGGCCTCAGTAATTTGCCATGCGTACTGCAGCCCTTCTCCCCCCTCCTTCCCTCCCTCTCCCTCCCGTTCTACTATCCCTCCCCCTAGCATAAAACCCATTTAACATCCTGCTCCCCCATGTCCCCCAGCCCCAACCGGGTATTTTTTATTTTTAGAAAGCTCCCCAAACTCTTACTTACCTCTCCTCTTTCCTCCGGCGAAGTGAGCTGCCGGCAGTCGCGTCTGTGATTGGCTGCCGCTCAGCCAATCACAGACGCGGCTGCCGGTCCCGCCCCTCTGCTTGCATTTCCTTGCAAGCAGAGGGCCGGGAGCGCGGCGGAGGATCGAGGGGAGGTAAGTAGAGTTTGGGGGGCTTTCTAAAAAAAAAATTATAGCGGTTGGGGCTGGGAGCCCAGGGGGGACCTTATATAAAAAAAATTTTTTTAGGGTGGACATAGCCTTTAAAAAAGGATAAACCTAAGTACAGGCAAACATGCTAGTTTTTAGGGGGGTTGCCACAATCCTACTTAAGTAATAAAAGTCACCAAGCTCTTTTCTTTAGTCAAACACCAGTGTATTTCCAGGTAAGTTTTGACCCTTTAGAATCCTTGATAACAGGAAGGATAGAAGGTATATAAAAACCAAACAATGTTATTTACAAAAATAACAGAACTGCTGTCCAGGTTTCAGTGTAGTTGTAAAATTGTGCACTATACAGAACAGCTATTTTTAGTTTAATTATTCATGGGAAGGAACATATTCTAGAGTATGTTTCAAAACCTAACCTAATCAGTAGTAATCACCATGGATTTATGAGGAAAAAACTTGCTTGGCTTTTATGAGGAAGTGAGTAGGAATTTGGACTCTTGAATTAGATGTGGTATACTTGGATTAATACAATCCCCATAGACAATTTATGTATAAGCTGGGATAGAAAATTGGTTGATGGATCAGATGCAGAAAGAAATTGTGGGGCTTTGTTGATGTGGACTAAAGTTCTAAGTGAGGTTTTGTGTTGAGGCCAATTCTATTTAATCTGTTTATTAATAATTTGGAAGTAAGTATTGTCAGCAAGGTTTCTTTGTTTGAGGACAATATAAGCTACAGATGATGTTCATTTGTTGCAGGCAGATCTAGATAGTCACATTGGGCTGCTGGAAAGATGGCAAATGAGATCTAATGTTGATAAATTTAAGGTGATGCATTTTAAGCTTAAAACCCTTGTGCTGCTAATACAGTAAATGGCTCTTTGTTAAAGGATAACTATCATGTGTATAAAGTTTTTTTTGTTTTTTTAAAATACAATTAAAATGAAAAGTACTTGAAAAGACAGGTATGCAAGATTGGTAATTCCTACCTCCCAATATTGTTTCTGTGAGGAGCATCAGCCCAAAGAAAATGGATTCTGCCAGTCTTCCTCCTAGCTTCATCGCTATCTTTTAATAAAGGAATATTCCAGGACTAACCTGGCAAATGAAAACTGTTATTGCTGTAGCTCCTTAACGAAATTACATTGTGAGGTAGAAATAATCAATCCTACCTCCCTGTACTTTTCCATTTAATTTTTTTTTTATAGTTATATAGTTATCCTTTAAGTGAATCTCTGTTGGAAAAGGATCTTGGAGTCTGGTGGATAACATACTTACTGTATTGGCCAATCTGAGTATAAGTACCATATATACTTGAGTATAAGTTGAATTTTTCACGCTTTAAAGTTAGCCTGAAAACCTAACCTCGACTGCTAATTTAGATCCAAATTCTGCAATTGTGGATAGTAACCAGTAGGTGGCGCTGTGTTAACCTGCATAGAAAGTTACAGGAGCTGTTCTTCCTTTACAATCCTTCCTGCTTCCTGTAGTCTGGCTGCTGGACTCACTCAGCACTGTCACTGCTCATCTGGATGCTGCAAATCTGATGGGTCTTCTGAGTTTGGGGGCAAAAAACTTTTGCTAGTACAGTGCAAATGACAGCTTGAAACTAACGCTAAGGTGACATTTTTAACTATTGGGGCCAGAGGGCCCTTTACTATATGGGGGCCAGAGGGCCCTTTACTATATGGGGATCAGTAGAAATGTAAATGATGGTAACTTAATTAAAGGGCATGTCCACCCCCAAAACTATAATCCCCCCAACTACTGGCCCCACCATGTAGTGTAGTTTAATCCTTACCTAACATCCCAGCTCCATAGGGTTCTCCTGTAGTCCCCCCCCCAAAGTCCCAAAAACTGCCCACCAGGAGGATAGCAGAGTCCATATAGGACTCTACCTCCTACCTGGCCTCCGGGAGAAGTTTGGCATGCGTATTGCAGCCCTTCTCCCCCTTCCTCTCCCTCCCTCTCCGGATTCCCTCCCCCTAGCATTTATCCCCTTTAATATAGCCTTCCCCCTGAAAGCTCCCCAAACTCTTACTTACCTCCCCTCTTTCCTCCGCTGCACTGAATGACCAGCAGCCGCGTCCGTGATTGGCTGCCGCTCAACCAATCACAGACGCGACTGCCGGTCCCGCCCCTCTGCTTGCATTTTCTCTCAAGCAGAGGGCCGGGAGTGCGGCGGAGGAAAGAGGGGAGGTAAGTAAAAGTTTGGGGCACTTTCTAAAGATAATAATGATGCGGTTGGGGCTGGGGGACCAGGGGGAAGGCTATATTAAAAATTAGATTTAAGGGTGGACATACCCTAAAAGTTTACTGAACCTTGCCACTCCACATGAGTGGAGCAACAAAGCATGCTGAGAGTTGTAGTTTCCAAACATCTGGAGTGCCAAGGAATTGGGGGTTACTGGTATTGGATTTGGCTATTACTGTATGGGAATTCTGCTGTCCATTTAAAGGGCAACTAATTTCTACCCTCGGCTTATACTCGAGTCAATCAGTTTTTACAATTTTTTCGGGTAAAATAGGTACTTAGGCTTATACTTGTGTATATGGTAAATGTATCAAGCGGCAAAAGCTAGAGCCAGGAAGATATTCAGGGAGATTCAATAAAAGTTCTTGTCATTTAAAAATGGTGCTAATTTTCCCCTAACCAATCAGATCTTATTTACCATTTGAAAGCTAACATCTGATTGGTTGGGGCAAAATTAGCACCATTAACGATAATAACTTTTATTGAAACTTCCTGATTGTCTTTGTATGAATTCAAGGGAGAAAAATATTATTTTCCCTCTTTACAAAACACAGGTAAGGCCTCATTTTGGAATTCTGTACACAAAAAGGACATCTTGGAAATGGAAAGGGTTCAGAGAAGGGCAAACAAATTATAAGGGGACTGGGGAAGCTTGAATTTGAAGACAATTACGCACACTAGATGGTGCGTTGTTCACCAATAAAACATGTCAGAGGACAGGCAGCCATCCCTTAAGACTGGAGAAAAAGAATGTTAGCCTTCAAGTTCAGAAAAGGTTTTTCACTGAGAACGGAAAAACTATGGAAACGTCTTCCATTTTGATGGCAGGTTCACTGGAGAGTTTCAAAAAGAATTTCTACGAATAAAGAATGCTGTATGTTGCTGGTATTCGTACATATAGTTGCAGTTGATCCAGGGATATTTCAGATTGCCACTTAATAATGAAAGATTTTTTTGTTTGCCTTCCTCTGGATCAACTGGAAATGCGGGTATTGCTGAGTATATTGAACTAGATGGACGTATGTCTGTTTTACCCCAAATACTATACTATTCAAAAATCAAGACATGTCATACATGCACCTGTTTATGCTGCACAGACAGGATAGATGTACCAATTCTAGTTTTGTAAATTGAATGATACAGGATTACAGGATAACTTCAATAGCGACAAAGGAGCTTAGTCCAAAGCCAGATCAGCAGATTTAGTCCTTCTCACTCCAGCATTAAGTGTTTTCCTTGCAAAGCTAGCTTGTTTGTGAAAAACTCTGAGCTGCCCAATCACAGTGCTGATATTTCAATGCACTCTTGTGTTTGTTTGACGCTGCTACCGTTATATTCAGATAACACACAACTTTTGCCATCAAATGCTTTGTGCACTTGACAAGCACCCTTGTCAAAAATAGTGTCATTTCCTGTCAGACCCAGTGTTTATGCTAAGAAAATATTTATTAAGAAATTGATCATTATAATCTCTTAAAGGGTATGTCCACCCAAAAATGCATATTCTCCCCCCCCCCTCCCAGTCCCAATCGCACTCTCCATTTGTAAATAAAAAAATAGTTGATTACTTACTTACCACCCTTGTTTCCCGTGACCATAATGTTACTTCCGCTAAGTAGACAGCCAATCGCAGATGTGGCTGACGGCTATTGCGAACACCACTGGAACTAAGGCTGGTATGTAAGTAATCTGCTATTTTATTTACAAAAGGACAGTGCAGTTGGGGCGGGGAGACTACACTACAGCAAAAGGGTTTAAAACCTGCGCAATGGATCTGTAGGAAGGGAGGGGGAATCGGCTCCACAGCGCATGACTAAAAACCTCCGGGAGGTAAAAAAAAAAAAAAAGGGGGGCAGAAACCTATACACAGGCTCTTCACTTTCCTGGACTTTGGGCAAGCACTACAGAGGAATCATAAGGAGCTGAGGAGTAAGGTAAGGTTTTTTTTAAACTACACAGTGGGGCCAGCATGGGGTTAAATGGTGTTAATTTCAGCATCTTTTAGCCAGACGGCCCACCCAGCTACTTTTTTATGCAACCCAACTGGGAAAAGGTTCTGTAGAAAACACTGTTGTGATTTACTTAAAGGGTATGTCCACCATTTTTTAAACTTTGTGTTATTCAGAAGGCAGAACTTACCCGCAAGCGGTCCAGGGTGAGAAGCTGGTGCTGGACCATTCACGGATAAGTTCTGCCTACTCTCCTGCAAGTTTTACTGAAGAATGGGAGGCAAGACATAGCTCATTTACCTCCCGTTCTTCAGTTAAACTGAATAACCAAAGCTTAAAAAATAGTGGGCATACCCTTTGAGATATACTTTTACCTCAGATGCCAGAAGTCCCAGCTCCTGCCTTCTGGTTACAAGCACGCAGGAGCAGAGCACGCTCGTAACCAGCTTTTCCGGGTATAGACTGTCAAACATTGGCTGTGATGTCACCATCGCAGCCATGACTGACTGGACATACCCAGAAGAAGGCAGGACGCGGGACTTCCACTGAGGTATTAGCTGAGGTAAAAGTAAGTAAATCTTATAGTGGGAGCGTCGGATCATGGTAAGGTTAAAATAAATCAAGCTTTTGGGAGGTCTTTTGGCTGGACGTGTGCAGTCAAGACCCCTTTTTAACACTTGCAGGATAATGTAAGCACACATTAACTAACTCTCAGTAGATCACCAGCTGCATGCTCTGTATGCGGGTCACATGTGCTTGCGCTGCTGTGTTGTATTATTAGGTGCACGGAAGGATCTAAGTGTGAGGAAGTGACTCCGTTATTCCAGTGTGTGGGCTCACTTTGCTGACCCCATCCATGTGCTGTTATTGTCCCCTGTTATCATTCCAGGCTATGGATAGGGTGGAGCAGCAAACTGTTATTTGTAGAAAGTATTTAATTCTGCCCCCTCTTGCAGCAGTATGGATTGGTTTGTGTGATTAATTAATGGAAAGTTGGACCACTGCTTACCCATTAATTTCTAGGACTTGGAAGGTCTTTTGGGGTTCCTCATTGGGGAATTCCATTAAAACCAAACACCTTTATCAGGGATACCCAATCGGTGGTCCTTCAGATAGTTTAAAAATACAACTACCCTGCATTTTGCAACCAAGGAATGCTGGGAGTTGTAGTCTTCAAACATCTAGCGGGACTAAGGTTAGACATCCCTGACCTATATAATGAGCATGATGCAAGGCTGGTCAGTATTTTCATCAGAATATGAAGCAGGCTGTATTGATTTCAGTGTAGTTATACTGCATGAGTTTAAAGGGCATGCCAAACATTAAAAGCATTGAAAAATAATTCCTAATATTTACCTAATAAAAATAGTGCACATTTAATTTTTCCCACCAATAAATTTCCCTGTCCTGCCCCAACCATCTACTTTTTCATGCCTCCTGTCTTTTCCGACACTCGCGCAGCCACCGTAAACTAGGGGTTAAAGTCCCACTAACCAATCATAACCCGGTTAGTGTAACTTTAACCTCTTAAAAGAATGCTGCAGCCCCCGAGCGCACCTCCGTAAATCCCTTTGTTAGTCTTGTCAAGAATCAATTTTTTTAAAACTGGGATAAAAGAAAACTGTGCATTCTTTTTCCAGATCCTATATACTAAAACTGACCTGTCAATATGCACGGACGCTGGACCCATCTGCGCGCGCCGTGACATCATAACGCCGCCTGCAACCAGTTCCACTGTTGGGGTTAAATTGTGTTTGAACTTAAACTGGCCTTGGATAATTTCGTTGGTGCGTTTATTAGGCCAGTTTGTATTTTAATTTAATAAATTAAATTAAAATGTCTATTAAATGATTTAACAAATAGAAATGGCAATGACTGTGAAATAATATTGGGGTGCGGGAGAAGAAAAAAGCTTGGGGTTCATTGTAATGGGGTTCTGGCAGTGAGGAGAATCATACTTAAGCTGAACCTCTTCTCTCGTTTGAAAAAACAGGGCTTAAACGTAGGCTTCCACTATAACAATTAGCCCCGCCAGAAAGGGGATGAGCAAATTCGTGGAGTCCGAACAGGTAAGTTGTGAGGTGCACCCCTATAGTCTGCGCCACATCAGGTAAGTATCAATATATTTATTTGAAGGGAGGCACACTCAAAAACATAGAGCCCTTTGGTATAAAGGGTATGTGGGTGAGAATCTAAAAGTTTTTTGCATGCAGGCAT
This sequence comes from Hymenochirus boettgeri, assembly GCA_019447015.1. Lineage (NCBI taxonomy): Eukaryota > Metazoa > Chordata > Amphibia > Anura > Pipidae > Hymenochirus > Hymenochirus boettgeri. The sequence goes on along the minus strand of CM033470.1, from coordinate 266,110,407 downwards.
AAATTGAACCCAGGAGATTATAAGGATTTTTTATAGGGAGAACTTTTTTTCCTCTAGTTAAGCTGGGTACGCACAGTACAAATATACTGTTTATCGCATCATATACTGTGCTGGTTACTAGATAGGTAGGATGTAAGGCTAGCTTTAAATCTGCTAATTGAGGTTTCTTGACGTAGAGAGAGGTAATAGAATTTCAGAGGATGGGAGTCACGAGAGAAAGATTTAAGGACAGAGGAAGCAGTACGAGTGGGGGGGTCTGTACAGGAGCTGGTTCTGCTATGAGCGGAGGGTATGGGCAGGAACATATGGGGACACTAGAGAAGAAATATAAGAAGGAGCAGTAGAGCAAGGGGCTTTAATTGTTAGGAGAAGGATTTTGTATACAATGCGGGAGCCAGGTTGTTGTCCGGTACAGAGTACATTTGGGGTCCGGTTTATTAGAGAGCGAAACAATATGTGTGGCAGAGTTAAGTATAAACTAAAGGGGAGAGAGGTGGTAAGCAGGAAGACCAGTAAGTGGTAGATTGCAATAGTCCAGGCGCGATAAGATGAGAGCATGCATCAGCATAGCGGTGGTCGAGAGAGAAAGAAACCTGCGGATTTTGACTATATTGTGAAGAAAAAAGCGTCATGTTTTTGCAACATAGTTAATGTGGTTAAAAAATGATAGTGGAATCAATAATTACCTCTAAGCAGCATACCGATTGGATAGGGGAAATGGAGGTATTGTCAACCGAGATGGGATGGGACTAGGTTTAGGTGGAAAAACAATCAGTTCAGTTTAAGAAAGATTTAATTTTTGGTAGCATTGAGACATCCAGGAGGAGATGGCAAGGAGGCAATCAGAGATACATAATTGGATGTCAGGAGTTAGCGTAGGTGTTGACAAGTAGAGTTGAGTATCATCTGCATATACATGATACTTGAAGCCAAAGAGCTGATGACATCTCCCAAGGAGATAGTGTAGAGGAAGAACAAAAAGGGTCCAAGAACAGACCCCTGCGGTACCCCCCATATTAAGAGGAACCGGAGAATAGGTGTTGTTAGCAAAAGATACAGAGTAAGTTCGCTCAGAGAGATAGGATAGAAACCAGTTAGCGAAACGGGAGAAGACTAATCTTTCTAGCAGTTTAGAGGCTATCGGTAAGAGAGAGACCGGGCGGTAGTTAGCTAAACAAAAGGAGTCTAGCGAGGGCTTTTTTGGTATGGGCTTTACAAGGGCATGATTTAAAATGGAAGAGAAAATTTCAGATGTAAAGGAGGCATTAAATATGTGGGTGAGTGGATTACTGAAGCATTGTAATCATATGCTTACCCCTACAGAGGGCATGAGATCAAGAGGACATGTCGCGAGCAGATACAATAGAAGCAGGCAAGAGACTTTTGCATGGGTCACAGGAACAAAAAAGATTTAAAAGATCCAAGATTAGGTGAGGGAGGAGAGGGCAACACAATCTGAGAGGCAAACTGAGGACCAGAGATGGATTCTGCTTAATGTTGAAAGTGATATGCAAAAGTCCTGGGGAGAGTGCAGAGAAAGGAGAGAGTGCAGGGGCGCAGAAGGGAGTTGAAGATGGAGAACAGGCGATGTATGTATATGGATTAGAGCTGTAGTTGGGGACATAATAAACTTTTTAAACTATTTAATGAAACTGCCAACCCCACTTCCACGTCCAATGGAAGACCGTTCCATAGTTTTACCGTTCTCACATTAAAAAAAAACAAAAAACTTTCTAAACTGTTTCTTCCAGTCTTAAGAGATGTCCGTGTGTCCTCTGACATGTTTTATTGGTGAACAATGCCCCAGATATTTATTGTAAGGCCCATTAATGTATTTAAATACAGTATCCCCACGCGAGTGCCTTTTCCAGTCCCCTTATTATTTTAGTTGCCCTTGTCTAAACCCTTTTCATTTCTAAGGTGTCCTTTTTGTACAAAGGATTCCAAAAGTACAGCGAAAATTGCGTTTGGGGAGCCTTAAGCAGATGATAAAATGAAGTTATGTGGGTGTATATGTTCTTTTAAGACATTGTTCGAAAAATATTATCCACCTTGATAAATTGTTAATTCAGAATGGCAAATTTATCTGGATGTTTGTTTCTCCATATTGCAGATAGAGCGCCAGCATTTATTGTGCCAACTTAGAGGAGGTACAATGAATGCGATAACCTAGAATCCAGCCCATTTCCTTCATGGATGCAAGAACATGGAGCAGCAGATGGAAAAGAAAGAATGAAAGTGCTTCCCATGACATTTGTGGCAATAATGACTTAGATTTCTCCATGTTAAAAAACCTTGGTAACCCTTCTGCTGATCATGGCCTGAAGACAAGTTTGGAACAAAATGGCTCAGGAACATCACATCTAGATTTAGGGGAAACATACCAAAAACAAGGTTTTAATAATTCAAAAGGTAATGAAAAGTTAACATCAAATCATTTTATAAAAGAAGGTTTCCAAGGGGACAAGGTGTTCTTTTCTCAAGAGCATATAGCCGGTTGTTTTGGTGAAAGCTCTGACACACATTCAGTATCTAAAGAACCAGACTGTAATGAGTTTAAATCAAGAGATTCTTTTTCCACAAGCTGTGGATGCGTCAGAGAAAACGTTGGTTCTGATGCTGACAACTACTTAGACATTGTGGATCATACTTTAGAACGAGGCTGCCATCATTTCTCTTCCTACCAGCAACGAGTCTTAAACCGAGAAGGAGATGAAGATGAGGACTGTGCTAAGCAAATGGAAGGTGAAGAGGATTCATATAAAGGATCTTTTGAAAAAAAGGGAAATCGCAGAGTAAAAAAACGTACTAATCAAAGGTCGGATGGCCGACAGACTTTATATGTCGGAGGTAAGCACAAGGTAGGCCGCAAAAAAAGCCATACTGAGAGAAAGTACGGCCTACAGACCATGGTTCTACAGCCCTTGATGTGGCTCTCAACATCCTTTATACAAATACTTTTATATATATGGTTATGGCTGCCAGCTCGTGACTTTGACCTTTTGAAAATACAGCTAAGGACTTTTGGTTGTTGGTTACAGCAAAGGACAAAGGATTTTTGGAATTTGACTTGTTCTTGTGGCTTATGGCTTCTATATTTGTTGAAAATGGCTTCTGCTTTACTGTTCCTCGTTCTAATGCTATTTGTGGGCTCTGTTCGGCTCTGTTGGCAGTACATTAAAAAATCAATGGAAAAAACAACCGTGAACAGATACCGTACTTCTGGATTTTCTGAAAGATTGCACAAAATCTGGGATTTAGTGATCAGGAATAGAACATTTAGACAATTAATAAATACAATTAGGCAATGGGCTACAAGAATATGGCCTTTCAAATTAAAGATAGCTAAAGAGCCATCATGGGCGTCTGCAGGATCTCCCTCTATGAGCAAGTTCCAACCAGGAGAGGAAGTGGAACGTCTTCTGTCGATGGCCAATATGCCAGAGGAACAGGTGGACCCCTTTCAGGTGTTGGGAGTTGAAATTAATGCTTCTGATACAGAGCTCAAAAAGGCATATCGTCAGCTGGCTGTGCTTGTAAGTGTTAAGTCTTTAAATTGCTTAAGAATCACATTGTCCCTTTGTATATTTTTGTATCCAAGACACAGAGACAAAACATTGCCTGTGTACACCGGTTTGTATTAACTCTCCAGTCTCTTTAATGTGAAAATGTGAAAATGTTTCGGAGTTGGATATACAATTATTATCTCCAGGACAAGTCACAATATTTTGTGGTGTATTTACTTTTAGACTAATATATCGAAAGGGGTCTACTTATGTTTGGTTTCTTCTTTAAGGGCATGTTCACCCAACAGAAATTTAAACTAGGCTTAACACACACACACCCCAAGCACTATTTGTGCAATTTTTACCTTTTTCCTCGGCACTCCTAAAATCGAATATCTTAACCTTGCCGTACTTTACAGCCCATCAGTCAAGTCCATGACACTTACTTTACTGCCATTGGCTTACAAATGCTGCAAAATCCGGAAGTTTTATGGCTGCACTAGCTCACATTGAACTCCCGAAGCCGTAAAGAAGGCTACAATTGTGTTAAGGGATTGGTGGACTTTCAGGTAAGATATTTGATGTTCTGAGCACCAGTAAAAACGGTAATTATTGTGCATATTGGGTATGGGAAGGTGTTAAGCATAGGGTTAAAATTGTTTTTTGGGGGAACCTGCCCTGTGCCTGGTTAAAATGGTACATCTGTAACTCGTGTAACAGCCCACACTAACAATTTAGTGTTTTTAATCTGTTAAAATACATTATATTGTTTTTAGTGATCTCAGAATAAGTTATGTCTATTAGCTTATTTTGGAACAGAGTGTTAGAAAAAAGTACATTGTAGAAAAGTACATTGCCATAAACCAGAACAGAAGTGCAAAGAGGACGTGCATACACATTGTTCATCTGTGAAATTTCAAAATATAGTTCCTCTACTTTTTTCAGATTTTAAATCTGAGCTGTAGATCCTGAGAAATCATAATTTACAATCGCAGCATTTACCCGTCATTCAAAATTGTAAATTATAATAACTGGCATTTCAATGGGGAGGTGCAGTGGCGAGAATCTATATAATCAGTCACTCAGTGATGTCACTGAGTGACTTCCTGTATTCCACTGCCCCTCCACATTTCTCTCTCCCTGCCTGTATTAGTAATATAGATAACAAGCTACAACAGTTTTTGTACACTGACTGACTGACTGAATTACTGTGCTGATAAGAAGAAGCGAGCGGGCGAGTCAATTATGAATCACAGGAATGCGTTGCTCCTCCTATCTGCACAGTAATTCAGTCAATCAGTGTAACGAACAGCACCGGGTGAGAGACAATGTTTATTGTCTTGTTTTAGTTTGAGATAGAAACGGCAGTTAACTATTTGTATGTGAACAAACAGGCTTGTTATCTACATTACTAAAGCTAGGTACACACCTAGCGATTTTTCCTCCTGACCGACCGTACGATACTTTCGAACCGATCGTGCGGTCCATAGAGGATCGGACGAGGTTTTCCACCCTGTCCGATCGTCCTTTCGTCCGATTTGGACGAACGGTCGATCGGACATGGGCACATTCGAATGCGATAATTTCTGTCCGATCGACCAATACACTGAACTATCGGTCGATCGGACCGAAATATCTAATCGTGTGTACCCAGCTTTATACAGGGAGGAAGGGAGGAGACAGTGTCTGTGCTGGATTTTTCTTTTTTTGACCTTATGTATTATATGGAATAATACGCTACCTACAGAATAATATACGGATGTTACTTCACCTCTGAGTTCCCAGACCCCTATAAAAACACTAACGGCCTCGTGTTTTTATATGGTCAGGGAACTCCACGTGGCTTAATCTCCTTATATTACACTGTAGGTAGCGTATTATCCCTTATATTCCACCCCCTCCCTGACCTTTACTAGGAACTTTGGCTGCCTGCCAGGACAATTTCAGCAACAAGTGAGAGAAACTTGCAGTCAGCAGGGAAATTGTAACTGCTTGTGCTGTGCTACTTTATGTAAATGTACCAAACTATTTAAACTTCCCTAAAAATATAAAATTCATGTCAAATCCTTCCAAACTAATATAATCCCAAAAATATTGAGCTAATTAATTTTACCTATTTATGTCTCATTCAATCTATCTACCCGTCTATCCATCCATCCATCCATCTATCTATCTTATCTGTCTATACCTGACTATTAATCTACTGTCAATCTACTATCTGTCTATCTCTTTCTTATTTATCTATTTGGAGAGTTGGCATGTACACTGAGACTAATTAGGAATGGCGGGCATCCTGACACACTGACAGTGCATAGAAAAGCTGCAGACTCTTATAAAGATTCTGCAACCTGTTGCTTGATTGCATGCTGCTCTATTCACCTTGCTGTAATGTGCCACCAATGTGTATTCAGTAGCTGCAGCATTCACCTTCCACCAGTTCCCAGGCACGAACCCCCCACTGTACTTTGATTTCTGAATCAGAAGTTCAATAGATCGGTCAGTGACCAGTGAAGCAGTTGGCAGTGCTTGCTGGCCCTGGTCGTTTACCTTTATCTTTCATTGATAAGAGAGAGATGGACAGTAATTTCCCATTGCCTGTCCGTCACAAAGAATCTTGAGCTAAACTATCTGTGCACCCTGCATTCCCATGATTGGTACGTCTCCCTCTCCCTGATTCAGTGATGCACACTAGCACTCCTTACCCACCGAGATCGGTACTTTTGCTTGGTACACAAACTGTAATGTACAGCAAACAGTTACACTCAGCTGTTGTTCCTGTCGGCTTTGTTTGGGGGAGCAGGGTCTGAGCAGCGTATCTCTACATCCCCCACCCACGATCTGTACAAAATGCACAGATGCACTAAGCAATCTGGAGAGATGCAATCTGAGAGCTGGTGGTCTGCACAGCAAAACTTAAAGAGAGTGCTTGTGTGTCAGTATAGAACTAAATGTGTGCCATTGGCCAGTTACTCAGAAGGGGCAGGGAAAGCAGGGTCTGGAAGATATGGAAATGAGCTGTACAGTGCCTGCAGTGAGGCTGTGCAGATGCTAGAAGTTTCACCTGAACTACAAGTAGGCACTGAGTAAGGGAGGGGGGGCAGTTAAGCACACCCAAAGCATTAAAAGTTTATTAACGAAGTAGGCACAGACAACTATTTAATTACTACCATTCTACTCATTTAAAATAGTACTTTCAGCTAATCTAAAGTTATTTAGGCGAGTATAATGACCCTTTAAATCTTTGTTGCTTTATTTGTAATTATCCAGGTCCACCCAGACAAAAATAATCACCCACGGGCGGAAGAAGCTTTCAAGGTATTGCGTGCTGCATGGGACACAGTCAGCAACCCAGAAAAGCGCAAGGATTATGAAATGTAAGTACCGTATCTACTTAAAGGGCATCTATAGTGGGAAAATGAACTTTTTTTTCTTTCTTTCCATGTGTTCTATAATTCCCCACAACCCCTAGAGTGTCTTCACTTTTTTCAGATTCCCTCTCTGTCCTGAGATACACCAGTTAGAAGAATACGTGATTGCATTCCTCTACTCCTACTTGGACTGTCAATCAAATCCCTGTGACTTGATCCCCCCCTCCCTGCTCTGTAATAAACATAGAGATAACAGCATTAGCAGGGGGAGAAAGGTAGCTTTGATGTTAGATATAAGGCTGCACTTGACCCCCCTTCTTAATAGCTTTCACTGATTGATGATGGGTCACAAAGTGAGAGATCGTAAACTGTACTGATCTCCTTCTTCCGTGTCTCCAGGACAGCTTACTTTCTATTGGCCACTGTGCGTGGGTGTGTTTTTCAGGATGTTGAACTTTTAACTCCTACTGCACATAAAAAGCTTGTCGGTTAGCCGGAGCTGAGACACGGAGGAGGTAACAGAGGAGAGGGAGAAGGGGGGAATGCTGCACATAGATCTGACACCGTGGTTAAACAGAGTCAGTGACAGATATAGGATTAAGGCAGCACAGAGTACATGAATTTAACTTTGCAAAGGGGCAATGTGTTTTTTTCACTATAGATGCCCTTTAAAGGGCATGTCTACCCGTTTTAAAAATTTTTGCTGTAGTGCAGGGCTCCCACCCCCAACCGCCATAGTAATTTGTCTAAAAACCCCGATCATTACTTACTTTGCCTCTCTCCTCCGACGTTCAGTCCCGGCCCTCTGCTTGCATGAAACTGCAAGCAGGGGGCCGGACCGGCAGCAGCATCCGTGATTGGCTGAGAGGCAGCCAATCACTGATGTGGCTTCCGGCTGTACAGAACATCAGGGGAAAGAGGGGAAAGTAAATAGAGATCGGGAGAGATTTTAGACAAATGACTATGGGGGTTGGGGGAGGGAGCCCTACACTACAGAAAAGTGTTTTTTAGCTAGGGGGAAGGAGAGCAAAACAGGAGGGGGGGGGAGGGCTGCACTGAGCATGTGCAAATTCTCCCAGAGGAGAGACAGGAGGCAGTTACAGAATGGGACTCGGCCAGGCTCCTGGTGGTCCGTTTTCTGGACTTTGGGCAGACATTACAGGAGAACCATTTGGAGCAGGGATGTAAGGTAAGCATTTTTAAACACTACACAGTGGGGCCAGTAGTGGGTTAAAATATAGTTTTGGGGGTGGACATGCCCTTTAAAAGTATCACAGTACTCTCTTTTTTCTACAACCAAGGCATGCTGGGAGTTCTAGTTCTGAACCACCGTGGGACTTTTAATGCCAGCCATTAGCTAGCAATAGAAAGGAAAAGTTTCAGCTAGGGCGGTGATCCTCAAACTGCGGCTCTCCAGATGTTTGAAAACTACAACTCCCAGCATTCCTCAACTACAGAGGGAAGCATAGGAATGCTGGGAGTTGTAGTTTTCAAACATCTGGAGAGCCGCAGTTTGCCCTTAGGGGCATTTTATAAAGTCCTTTAGCTATTACGCTGCTTTTAAAACCATCAAAATCACTATTTCCTGTTCCAAAAAAAGTCTACAATCCTTTTTTTTTTTATGAACAGGAAACATTTACTGTGTACTAAAAAGGTATAATACATGTTTTTGTTGCTTTACAATATATTCTCTGCTTACCATTATAGAAATGTTCTCATGCTTTCTTCCTTATATAACAAACTATGGTAAATTAAAATAGCTAACCTAAAGGAAACCAGTGCATTGTAAGGTTGTGTACACAAGGTGTGATATTTTCCCAATCAAATTTTTTAACATTTTTTGTGTGGTTTTAAATGGGCCATGAAATCGATTGTGCCAAAATATTGGCAGCACCACTTTTAATCACATCAAACAGAATATGGATCATGTTTAACTATCGGTAGTCTGTCTGATGTAAAAATTAGTTCATGTTCACACAGCCTGTGTTTTCAACTTTTCCAGAGTTCCCCTTACATTGGCCATGTAGTAAAAGGAGGGCATTCATTTCTGTATTTTCATATCCGAGAATAATTCCAAAATGAAGTATTGCCATGTGTCAAAGTATGTATTTGTCTTTATTTCCCCAAATTACAAGATCCGTTTTTTACGGTTACAGCTGCATTAGATTTACTAGCCCATCTATGATTAATCATGGTCGCTTAGATGAGTCCAGTGAGAAGAATATAGCACTTTTGATGGGTTTTGTTCAATATTAGGGTATACCATATAGGTAAATTGCTTTATCATGCTTTAATACATTATCATCTTTGCAATCTAGTTGAAGTTGTAGATGTCTGTGGTACAATGTACACAGCAACAAAATGGTTAATATCCATTTTTCAATCATTTTCATGTTTTGTTTTTCCTCCTGCAGGAAGCGTATGTCAGAAACCGAGCTTGCTAAGTCCATGAATGACTTCCTCATCAAGTTACAAGATGATCTAAAGGATGCAATGAACAGTATGATGTGCAGCAAATGTCAGGGAAAACACAGGTATGTCTAAATCACTTTATGGCAAAGTTGCATCAAAACTTAGCAGTTGCAGAATTTGCAGGGTAATATTTTTATGTTTGTTTTATAGACAAAGCAAGCTTCCCTTTTTGTTTAATTATTCTAAGATTATCTCCTATTATGTTGGTTTTTATTGAAATCAATTTGGGTCCTAAACAGTACTAAAATATATTTTGCAATATATACTCACAGGTCTTCTATATCAAAAACCCAATTTATTGTAACCTACGTGTTTCGGCCCAGCGTTTGGCCTTCATCAGGGTAACAATATTAACAAGTGACACTCCTATAAATAGCTTATATCAACCCCCCGCCTCGTTTAAAATCCAACCCTCCAGAACCAGTTTAAAAAATAATACTCAATGTCTCGCTGACCAGTGTCCGTACCAAAGCCTCAAAAATTCATGCGGCCATGCATCAAAGGGGCAGGAGCTAGGTCTCCTGTGACTCCACGATCACTGCCCGCTACCATTGGTTAGTCCGGTGTTGTTTTTCTGTTGTTGCTATAGGGATTGTGAGCATCTGACTGGTCACCTGTCCGAAAGCAAGTTTGATTGTGCCAGTTAGGTTGACACATTACCATGACTGAGGAGGATGATGTGCTCCGGCCCGTTTTATGCCCAGCTGCATGAATTTTTAAAGCTTTGGTCCGGACACCGGTCGGTGAGACATTGAGTCTTTTATATTTTAAACTGGTTCTGGTGGGTTGGATTTTGCACGATGTGGGGGTTTGCTATAAGTTATTTATAGGAGTGTCACTATTGTTAGGCCGTCATCAGGGTAACAAAACTAACGCTGGGCCGAAATGCGTAGGTTACAATAGTTGTACAAATTCTACTATTGGTAATTGTTATCACTGAATTATTGAGGTGATGTACATCTACTACTACACAGTGGCTGATCTGAAAGAATGATATTGCAGTGGGTCATGTGGAAGATGTACATAATGTCTGTTTGTTCTTGAATAAGCATTTTGTTTTCTTTAAAAAAAAAAATATTAAAGGCTAAAATACAGTAGAAGAATTTAAGCTTTTAAACAGTACTGAAAGTGTCTCTCTAAAATGTGCAGTCATTTAAGCTGTAAAATAAATAGCATAGCTGGATGATTTTATAAACTGAATATATTGTGTATTTGACAGGTGGATATATAATTCACAAGGAGGTAGTAGGATAGCTTTCATCTACCTTCCTGGATGCAATAGAACCAAGTGCCATGCAGGTACACTTACATGGGAGTAACGCACTCCCTGCTTTTAACCGCTAGAGTGAGGGAGCTGTTACAGTGCTGCAGTGAGGCACAGAATCGGAAAAGTTGCACATAAAGGCAAATTGGAAGATTCCATAGGCAAAGAAAAAGAGAGGGACTGAAACTGTAATGCCATGGTGTACTTATTGGGTTGTAGTGTGGAAGATCAAATAAGATAATTATCTAATATGTAGGAAAAATGCATACATGAACACATACAAAATGATTAGGTAATGTAATGGCTCATTACTGTGTTCTTGACAGGAGATTTGAAATGGAGCGGGATCCTGCAAATGCCCGTTACTGTGCTGAGTGTGGAAAGATGCACCCTGCAGAAGAAGGAGATTTTTGGGCAGAGTCAAGTATGCTTGGTTTGAAGATAACATACTTTGCATTGATGCAAGGCAAAGTATTTGACATTACAGGTAAGGAAATATGGCAGTTCTATTCAGTTAAGAGATAGCTTTAAAGGTGATAGATTTGACTTTAACCTCTACAATAAAAGATTATGGAGCAGAATCTAGTGCATTTGTAAACTTTTACTTTTCCATAAACCAGCGATCATTTTATGTAAATTATTTACCACCTCTAGTTTTCTTATCTACTTTTATTAGCAGGTCCACTGAACCAGTGTTATGGTATACATATTTTAAATTTCTGCTTAAGAAAAAAACTAACTAGGGGCTGAAGCAAAAGTTAGCTTTTTACTAGATTATGCAGTTTTATAGCACAAGCCTCTTAATGACTTTGTGTCTCTGTCTAATGCAGGGATAGGCAACCAGTAGATCTCCAGATATTTGAAAACTACAACTCCCAGCATTCTTTATCAAGCACTCTGATTGGGGAATGAGTTGTAGTTTTCAAACATCTGTTGCCTATCCCTGGTCTAACGTATTAAGCAGAAAAAAAACTGAAAACTGGCTAGGGTATCTGTCATCATCCCTGGAATATCGCAGCTGACATTCTGACTAGGTTATGTAAAGACTTACATGGCCTTAACAGTGTCTGGTCACAGCTGTACAGCTACATCAGCTGTAATAAGTCATTTGTGCAAGCTTCTGGTTGAATGTTATGTGGCACCTGAAGATCTAGTAAATCTTGTTAGTACAACTTAAGGTGCAGATGTTTGCCGAGCTACTTGGCCCAATCTTTTTTGCAAAATGAATGGTCCAGATGGAAAGGTAAGAACCTCCAGCCAACAAACACCCTATAGACATTATACAGATTTGACAATTGAATGTCAAATCTATCTAATGTCTATATAGTGTAGAAATTGTCATCCACTTATGGACCAATCATTGGTTGTGAGTAACCAATCTCGGCTTAACCTGACATTAGGAGGGTCTGTTAACACACTGTTTAATGTTTGACTAGATGGTAGAGGAATGTCTAAACATATCTTAATAAAGATGTGCAACATAAAAGAGATAATCTAAATATTGTTTTTTGAGACATGGAACTATTCTGCATTAGCTCTAGAAAATTATTTTGGGCTTCGTGGCACTAGCTAACCATGACATATTTTGAGCAGATGGGTCACAGCTATATTGATAACTCATAATGTTTGTTGCAATCAAAATCAATAACAATCAAACCCTTTAAAGCCAAAAAAAACAGTGTTTTGCTCTTTCTCTGATGTTGATCTCCTTTATACTTGTTTGTTGAAATATTGCCTTTGTTAAGGGGTGACCCTAAAAGATATTAATTGCTTGCTTAGTAATTTCATCCCATCCCCCTGTAGAATGGGCAGGATGCCAGCGTGTGGGGATTTCACCTGACACTCACCGCGTTCCGTATCACATCTCATTTGGCAACAGGAATCACACTGGACGACAAAGGTTTGGAACATTTCATGCTGTGGGAATTAAATTTTCAGTGGTTGTGAATTTTTACCTTTGCACCAGTGTGAATTTTTTTAGCCAGCCTAATAGGAGTAGAAATGTTGCAAAACTTTTTAACTGTGGGATTTTTAATTTGCTGTCTCTAAAGGGCTCCTTCAGAAGGCACTCCAACCTCTGTTGCTGACCTACAGAATCTTTTGAATCGGATATTTCAAGGTGCTCCAGGACCAATGCCCAATGGAAACCTCTTTAATTCCCCCCAGAATCCATCACATGGCACTAGGTCTCCATCTGGACCTTCCAAGTCTGAAACTGCACCCCGAAGTGACGTGAAGCCTAAAAAGAAAAAAAAATTAAGACGTCCACAAAGATGAAAGGGGAATGGACCTACCTAATCCTAAGGAAAGAAGAAAGAGGGATAGTTTGAAACTGCAGAATCATTTGTGGGACTAGGTGAACGACCCAATATCCACCATGTACCTTCTCTTGCCACAGCTTGGTTGAAAGCAGACAAAAAAAAGATGTGGTAGGAATGTAGCTGCCAGGGACTCTCAAATGTTTTATTTAGTGGTTATCCTGCTTTTGTTATTAAATTCAGTTTTGGTTACTGTTTTGATCAAAACAGACCTTTGCAGTTGGCCATTTCAGTTCCCTTTTACTTCAAGGGGAGTTTTGCTGACCGCAAAGCTTTCTCTTATTGTATTTCGAGAAAACCTCGTCTTCTCAACATACCAAAGATAAAAGGTGTGTACTGAAACAGCACCTTGTTTGTATTTAGTTGCTAAGCTGTCTGGTCACTCTTTAGCTGAGGATAAAGTGCATCCTTGAATATATTAATTACTAGAACCGTAATTAATATCTGTCCCTGCTAATTACTAAAGGACAGTATTTCCTTGCATTCAGTTAATATATATGGCAGTCATTAGAGCATTGATTCAAGGTTAGACCCCCAAGAAATTAAGTTACAGCCCATAAAGCAAGATCACAGTTGTATCACAAGACATGCCATTTGAAAAAAGAAGCAAATTTTTTTTAATTGTATTTTATTGCTTTTATATATTTATAATATAGGTAAATGAGATACATATGCATTTTTATCCAGTTTGCACTCTTTCACTGGCAAAACATTTTATTCATTTTGCTGTTTGGAGTATGGAAGCCAGTAAAATGATGAGGCACACTACTTCCTGGTGCTTTTCCACCGCTCTGACAGCAATGGTCATTTCCTCTTGGAAATAAATACTTGTGTGCACTTCTTGAATATTTTAGACTATGCCTTTTTTTTTGTGCACAGGAAAGCATTGCCTGTCTCGGCAAACTGTAAACTTTGTCTTCAGGGAACAGAGACATTAGTGGCTTAAAACAATCCATGCCATGAGAGATCCACAAAGCACAATGGCATAATAGAATAAATACAAAATCTGTACACACGGGGGAGAGATTTAACATATTAGCCATCATACCGTGCAGATTAGCAGTACACTGACCAGAAGAAAAAGAGAAGGGGAATTGACCTTTACAAATAGTTTAACCAGGTCACTGCGAAACAAACCTCTAGTGGAGAAGGTGCACTGTCTGTAGTAGTTATAACATAGCTCTACACATAAGATTGAAAGGAACCAGACTGTACACTATATAACCATGCATTGTTAAATGTGAAACGTTTTATATCGCAGTCTCCAATTATTCATTGTTTTTAAAAAGTTAGTGCCTTTGCCCATATAATTGGTGCTATATAGGAAATGGCTTTTGACAAACTTGACTGAATGATAAGAGATTGCTATATATACTGCTATATATGACTCTTGTGTATATACCACTTGGGAGTTGAAGGTGAATTATACTTGTACAGTATCTGACTTCTTTCTGGCTCCTCCCACAGTCATTGTCATTGTTGATTCCCCATATATACTTTTAGAATACCTGGTGGAACTGTGTGGGAGACGTATATATTTTATTAATTAAACATAGATAAACTATGTGTACTTGTGCTAATAAAGGACATTTTCTGGGAGATTTTAGGAGCATCTGTTACTGATACAGCCCCATTTGATGCATGTTAAGTTTCTCACCACAAAACCCCCCAAAATTTAGTGTGTTTCCCTGAATATATTTAACTTTCAGCTGTTCTAGAGAGTACAGTCTGGTATGTTACTTTCCTTTTGTATATTGTGGTGAATTCACCAATGACATCACTGGTATATTCTTTACTTGGCAGTGTACCTACATTGTACCCCCACAAGATTGAAAGTGTGCTTTTTTTACTTTGTTTTCCATTGAATATATTTATTTCCAGTAATTCAAGTAAGAATACTAACATTTAAAAATGTATATTCACATGCGATGCCGATTTGTCCAATATTCTGTATAAATCCTTTTCCTCTCGGTCCATAGGATTAGCACTTTATTTGACATTCCAGTAAAGCATATAAATGATGGTTATCAAATATGTTACACACCAATTAAAAACAATCTCTTTAAACTTGTGATTGGCAGGCATAACAAATCCATGTGGTATGATGATACAGTCACCACATGAGCTTTTGGTAAATGACCACAATACTGAACATAATAATATTTCTTAAGAAAAAGAATGTCAACTTTATGCTTAGGAAGGTTCTCATTCATCCAGGTCATGGTATATCTGTTGTATTCAATTAGATCAACTGGACTTGAAGTTAGTATTTGAAGACATTTCGCTAGTCATCCGACTGGCTTTCTCAATTCAGAATGACTACAAGAATCTGTGGCAATTAAAGAATCTTTGTCAAAAGAAGTAGAAGGAAAGATAAGAACACATATACCAACAGTGAAGGGGAAAAGCAAGACAGGAGAAAGAACATGGTCATCCCATATGTAGCAGGGGTCTCCGAGAAATTCAGAAGAATTTTCAAAAAACACCATATCCCTTTCTGCTTTAAACCGAACAACACACTAAGGCAGCAATTGGTACATCCGAAAGACCCAATACCGAAACACAAGAAAAGCGACATCATATACGCAGTGCAGTGCATTGAAGAATGCTCTGATTTGTATGTGGGGGAGACCAAACAGCAACTGCATCAACGTATGGCCCAGCACACAAGAGCCAATTCCTCGGGTCAGGACTCGGCCGTGTACCTACATCTTAAGGATAAAGGACATACCTTTGAAGATTGTAATGTTAACATATTGGCAAAGGAACATGACTGGTTCAAGAGAGGTGTTAAGGAGGCCATTTATGTGAAAATAAAGAAACCAAGCCTAAATAAAGGTGGGGGGGGTTCGACACCAACTGTCTGCCATGTACAAAGCTGTTTTAACACCTTACTCTGGGCGTTCCTATAACACCTCTTAGCCACTATCCAATCACACCCTTAACACCTGGCTGTGATATGCTAATTGGGATTTTCCAGGGTACATAATTGCCACAGATTCTTGTACAAGTCATTCTGAATTGAGAAAGCCAGTCGGATGACTAGCGAAACGTCTTCAAGAACTAAACTTCAAGTCCAGTTGATCTAATTGAATACAACAGATATAATGTCAACTTTATATTCTCAAAATCTGTTTATTTCTAATGTTCATAGGTATGCTTTGTTTGCTTTTATGTTTTACTAGCCACAGCAATTGTCATTGTACCATAAATTTTATTCTTCTGTTTAATGTACTGGATGTTGGGGGAACGGATATAGCCTTTACAACAAGCTTGTAATCAGGGTCACATGTTCCTGCTATGTTATAAATCTGGTCATGTTTGACTTCTACAGTGTTTAGGACAATCAATTTTCACACTATTGTTTGTGTCAGGATATTTTCTATATGTAATTATACATTTTATGGTCTTCAAGCTTTGGCCTATGTGTAATAAACAGCCCTTTTATCGCATACATAAATGTTAAAAAAAACAGTAATTTTTAGGGTTAAATCTGATTCACAAAAGTCTAAGAATGAGCTGCCTGTATAATGTTTGTAGCAGTTCAGTGGCAGAGTTCAGTTTAAAAAATGCACAGCTGGAATATTTTTAGTCGTTAATGTTGTTAAAGGGCAACTGTGATTGCTGAACAAAGTAGAGTTAAATAAAAGCCTTTATGCTTTCCTTTTAAAATGAGCACTGGATCATATCTTTGGCTCCAGCCTGTCAGAAATTATATTGCAGATGATGTTCAAACTCCCTGCTTCGAGTAGTGTGATGGACCTCCCCAAACCCTCTGCTCCCTGTACTTAAGCTCTGTACAGATGTGACACTGGTCATATATCTTCAAGCTGGCTAACGCATGAAAGAAAATTGCACAACATTTCCAGCAATATAACTACTCATGATTCTTACCTAGAGATGTGATCCTGGGTTCATTTTAAAGGTACAACAAAGGGGTTTTTATTTGATCGCAGACCACAGTTGTTCTTTAAAAGACACCTTTAGGCTGAGGCCACACTGCAACGCACAGGAATCGCGCACAAAATCGCGAGCATTATCACACGTGATTGTGTGCATGATTCTTGTGCGTTTTGCTTTTGCGCATGCGTTTTAGCCATTTTCCAAAATGGTGAACGCATGCGTTACCAAAACGCGAACGGGTGCACAATCGCATGCACATCGGAAATCACAGGAATTTTCGTGTTCCCGCGATTTCTATTTTAGCAAAATCGCCAGCGTGAAGTACGGGAAAAATGCGCTAGTGTGGCCTAGCCCTTATAGTTGATCGTTTACATAATTAAGGTAGTAGCAATCACTGCAGAATATCAAGAACTAGCTTAAACTGCCTCCAACTGCAGATAATAGATATTGTGGTGTTTATGGAACACCCTAGCAACTGTTGTAAAATTGTGATAAGCAAACCAAAAATCAATCAGGAAATACTAAAAGCAATTTCTGACATTATGTTGCCATGTGGTTTTATTTTTAGAGTAAATCTGACCACAAAATAGAATATATCCCATTTTCTTGATAGTATTATGCAGAACTGAAAGACAAACACCAATGAAGTATCCCCAGTAAAACTGTATAAAAGACACAAATATACGTAGATGTTAGGTGTGTTTTTTTGTTTTTAACAGCATTCAGGGATCAAGTCCAATCATTGGGTTTCAGTTGTTTGAAGCAGTGCTAAGGCTGAGGTGATTATCATACCTGTATAAATCTTTGTTAAAATAAAATACTTTGAAAAATTGTGACGTTTTTATATGTAAAGTGTGAAAGTAGCTTCTTATTGAAATGGGGAATGCAGACCCATATATGGATAACACCGAGTAGTTTAATTTTCAATACATTTAAATTTACTTAGTTTACCTTTAAATCAGTGGGACTGTTATTTCCCTGTTACCCAGAATTATGCACTATAAAGACGTGCAGCTGGGAAGAGAATACCCAGGCCTGGAGAAATACGGGTAGCAATTTAATGGTAAGTAAAAGCATTTTAAATATTCTACATATATTGGATCAGGTCCTTAGTATGTGGAGAATCATTTCAAATTTTGATACCATCAGAATTTTCGTTATTTAAAAGTATATTTGGAACTCACTCCCATTCACCCATTAACCTCACACTTCCACATGCCTTTTCAGACAGTATTGTATACAAGGAATGCTGAAGTTTACTATACACCCATACCCCTACCAATTAACCCAATCAAAATGATGCAACAGTGAGTCAGTAAATTTTATTTTGGAGAATGATAAAACCTCCTGCTTCCAGCAGCTTGAGTGGCAGCACCAGACGCTCTTCTCCCTAGGAGATAAGCATGACCACACGGCACACGGGTGACAAATGTGTGTATGCATTCAGTTAGGGCGTCACCGTGGCGGATCAACAAACGATAACGGAACACATACGTGCGATTATCGACCAAAAAGGCTGTTCGCCACGCGTTGGTGCTAAAAATCATACGTGTGTACGAAGCTTTATGAAAAGGGAAATAAACACAGAAAGTGGAATCATGAGGGCACACTCATATAAGTTAATTAAATATAAAAATCCTTTATTGACTTGCATGTGGATTGCCCATAAGGCAAAAAAGTGCACGAGTGAACAGGCAGAAAAAAAGATTAAAAACACATCCCTCTTCTAAAAATGGGCAAAAATACCATAAATATGGTAATATATATAATTATATAAGGGATAATGCACCCCTTACAGTGTAATATAAGGATATTATGCCACGCGGAGTTCCCTGACCATATAGAAGCACAAGGCCGTAGGCAGGGAACTCCGAGGTGGCGTAATGTCCTTATATTATAATGTGAAGAGGCGCATTATTTCTTATAATACATAAGTATTGGATTCCTTCACCCTATTCACATTTTAAATTCTAGCCTTGTCCCTTTTTCCACCTTAAATCCCCCAAGCTACCTTCTGTAACTCAAACCCAGTAGAAAGGAACATCCCAGCCCAGCATCTATGTGGTTAAACAAATCTTTGTGGAGGAGGAGAGAGACATTGGTTATGAAGTGACAGGAAGCAGCTCCAGCAGGTTCTGTTAGTGAAGTTAAACACAAGCAAAAAATGCTGAGTCATTGTCCAGGCATGAACACTGGAATGGGCGGAGTAGTGGGATATAAGAAATATAAGAAATGAGTCACTTAGTGACATAACGGAGTGATTTTTATAAGGAAATATACCACTGCAGCTCCCATTATAAAATATCACACTTATGTATTATACCGGTATATTGCCATTCACACCACACTGATTAGTATAATATCATATAACAATATACACAGATATAATTATGTAGCAGGACTAGCCTAATATTTGCCTACAAAGCTAATGAAAGAAAAAATGTGAAGTACCAGCTCAGACATAAACATTTTTTTTTTTTAAAGTGACAGTTGAAGGGACCTATTAAATCAGGCAGAAGTTGTTCACAGGACTACAAGCTACTGAAAAGGTTATATTGCTAAACCTTTCCAACACTAACTTCTCACACATTTTACATAGTGATGTGATTTAGGGTTATTTTGAAGGTACAACAGGTCTTTTATTTCACCCTAAATTAAAGTTACACTTTATATGTAGCAACTTATCAGATGTTATCAAACAAACAGGGTTATTCAATAAAAGTTACTATCGTTTAAAATAGTGCTAATTTTGCCACAACCAATAAGATGTTAGCTTTCAAATGTTAAATAAGATCGGATTGGTTGGGGCAAAATTAGCACCATTTTAAACAATAAAAACTTTTATTGAATCTCCCTAATAATATATAAAATTGGGCTGTTGTACATCCATATTAAAGTGCAACTAGAGACCAAAAATAGAATACATACAACAATAGAATTCTAGTGCACTAACAATTCTAATTGCATATTGGCTATATCTCCATATGGTTGCTGCTCCAAAGAGCAGCAAACCAAACCTTGGATAAATGTCACCAAACATTTGTAGTAGACCAGTAAAAAATACAGTATATCTGATTTGACTGCTGCAAATTTTGCATCACTTTTCAAAAAAGCCTGATAGTGTTTGGCCAGCGTAAGCAGTGATCCAGCGTGCTCAATTGCAGCCTCATTGGATTTTTTGGGTAGATTACACATGCACATTTTATCTGAATTGAGGGCTGGTACATGTTCCAATGTGATGATGATATTTCTAACCCAACAGACCTATTGATGAAATTTGTAATTTATGGGTTAGGTGAATGTGATTTATCAAAACCTCTTTAGCAAAATAAAATCTGTCAAATGATTCGTGGTTTCAAAATCAGTTGATCCCCAGCACAGTCTGACCAAAATATTGGTCTGGGTGGTCAATTGAGCCAAAATATTGGTTTGTGTACTAGCCTTTAATCCCCCAAGCTATTCAGGAAGTAATATACACACAGGATGCTAAATGTGTTTTACTCACTCTCTTTATTGACCAACAATTTTAACAAATTAGAGAGCTACAAATACATTCAACTAATGATTATTTCTCTAGTCTTATTTTGCAGCGGATACACATAACCTTGAGAAATATTTGCAGCTGATACACATAACCTTGAGAAATATGACCTAGGGGAAGTGCTGCAGAAACTCGCTACCAAGCATAGTCAAGGGAGGTAAAAGAGGGGGTGAAAGTATACAATTCCGCTTCTCTTAAAATGACAGAAACACTGTGGCTGCTCGTTTTTAAGGTGCATTTCTTCTCCAAGGCAGACAACAACAAGGGCATCACACCCTTCAAGTTCAAACTAATTATTATTTTACAACCACCTACCTTTTTTTAACTGCTATACTTGAAAGTATGTTATTTCTGGAAAATTACGGTCTCTCTTTCTGTAAAGAGAAACAAGCTAAGGGTAAATATAGGTAAACACAAGGTAATTTTTCAACACGATTGAACTGTTGTCGCTACGTTTGGTTAGCTGGGTCGAAATATTGAAGGTCGAAAAGAAAATTGTATAGTATAGTATTTGAGGTTGAATAAAGACTTATGTTCATCCAGTCCAACCCATCTAGCATTACCCTCAATTCCTGCCTAGCTGTTGATCCAGAGGGGGGGGGGAAATTTCCTTCCTGACTCCAAGTGGCAATCGGAAATATCCCTGGATTAACTGTACTATATACTGTATATTAATACCAGTAACTTGTAACATTCCTTGTTTGCAGAAACTCATCCAGGTTTTTTTTGCTTTTTTGAAACTGACCAATGAACCTGCCATCACAACGTACACTGGAAGACCATTCCATAGCTTTACCGTTCTCACAGTGAGAAACCCTTTCTGAACTTTTTCTCTTCAAGTCTTAAGGGATGTTTGCGTGTCCTCTGACATGCTCTATTATTGCATGGCCCGTTAATGTATTTATACACAGTAATCATATCCCCACTTAAGCACCTTTTCTCCAGCGTACATAATTGTAACTTTTCCAGTCTCTCCTCATATTCAAGCTCCCCCAATCCCCTTACTAATTTAGTTGCCCTTCTCTGAACCCTTTCCATTTCAAAGATGTCCTTTTTGTACACAGGATTCCAAAATTGCACTGCATTTTCAAAATGAGGCCTTACCAATGCTTTGTAAAGAGGGAGAATAACATTTTTCTCCCTTGAATCCATTACCTCCCTTTATAGAAAACAATACCATGCTGGCTCTGGCTGTTGCTGCCTATTTCTGATATTTTTTTAGTAGATAGCAAATCAGTCTGATTTGGACAAAAGTTCAACCAAAATCTGTTGCAGCAAAAGTAGTGCCAATATTTCAACCCAATCAGCCAAAATATTGTGTCAGTCAGGAGCAAAACATTGGCTTGCATGTTCCCATAGTGCTGTCTATACAACTTTACCTACTGGGGAAATCTGTAGTGGCATAAGGCTCCATGACCAAAGTTGCTTAAAAATTATTTTGGATGTGTGTACATAGGTTAAAGGGGAAGTTCAGCTCCGATATAATTGCTTTTTTTTATTCCACTTACCACATTCTGCTAATCCAGTGATTTTTTTTTCTGTGCATAAATAAATGCTTAAAAAAGTACTGGCATCCTATATGCAGGAGCACCTAATAGTGTTGGTTAAAAGAAGTTCCCATTTACTCATGCCCTTGGGTGGTTCATAGCCCCAAAACAGACAATAAAAAAGGCATGACTGACCGGAACATTCCATGGAAATTAGCATTATGGGTAGGAACACTGCAGGACCTGAAATGGCAGCAAGGCATAGCAAAATATATGAAATCAAATGATTGAAAAAAATCCCACTCAACTTCCCCTTTAAAATTCTCTTTAAAGGCATCTCCACGACCAACCATAAATGCAGATAGATTAATCAGTCTAATTTGGCAACGTGTGGTGGTAACAGCTTACACGACCCCAACCAACTTCCTATACATGGTGTGTGGATCAGTTGGTCGTTCATATTGGCTCCCTCTACTTTAAGAGTTTGTAAAAGGGATCTATGTCCTTCCCCTGGAATTTTGGACTCCAGCAGATTTTTTTTAAGCCTCAAAAAAAGGATTGAAGACCATTCAGGACACACTACTGTGCTTTTAAGAGACTGGCTTTCTGAATTCAGAATGACTAGTACAAAAATGTGTTGGCAATAAGTACCCTGGCATAAAATGTCTGCCATGTACAATGCTGCTTTAAAGCCTTTAAAGGGGAAGTTCAGTGCAAATACATGTACTTTTCAGAAAATAGAGCAGTATTTTTTCATCCCAATGACCTTAATCTGCCAATTCGGCATTTTGTCTGTGTATAAATAAATGCAAAGAAATACTGACTTCCTGTTTGCAGGACCCCTAGTAGAGACTGTTATGGTCTTGCCCTTGACCCAGTGCCTGGGTTGAATCAGTTGCTCAGTAGAGATCTGAGCATCTTTGACCCATCCAACAGCCAATCAGTAGAAATTACTGTTAGGAACATTCCAAGGATGTGGTGCATCCTGGGAAGAAGAAGGACCGTTAGAACCTGAAATGTCAGCTCACTAATGTCAAAAGCAGGGATCAGTTTCAGGGTAGGAAATCAACACATTTTTCAAAATGGGAGAGAATATGTAGAATAACTAAGTATGCATTATACAAACTAACAATATAACAAATATTGATGATTTCCACTGAACTGTCCCTTTAACCTTGGACAGTTTTGATAACACCTCTTGGCCACAATGCAATCACACCTGGCTGCGATATGCTAATTGGGACTTGCCAGGGTATTTATTGCCAACAGTTTCTTATAAGTCATTCTGAATTGAGAAAGACAGTCGGATGACTAGCAAAACATACTAAATTTCAAGTCCAGTTGATCTAACTGAATACAACAGATATGTTAAAAAGGGTTAGAAGAAGCTTGCCCTTTCTGCTCCTTGTCCCACCATTCATGAAATATTTAGCCTATTTATGCATTTTCCTGTTCAGTCTGTCTCTTAACTACTGAACAATTTCTCGAGATTCCAAAAAGTGGTTTGGCACAGGACAAAACAGAGAAGAGCAGCAAAACAAACAAACAAAAGCTTTTTCTAAGGCTTTTTTCACACAGGTAGCATTTACCAGGTGTTTAAGCAGTCACTGTTGACAAAACGTACATGTAGTGATTTTTTTCAGATAAATATCTGGATCCACACAGAAAATGTTACAATAATATGAAAATAGCCTAAAGCTTCACACACATGTGCGATTACACTATTTGTATGTATGAAACTTTGTTTCGGCTGCCGATCGTGACGTGTTTTGGTGCTTTGTTGGTGAAAACAGGCATTTGGACAGGGCGAATCATTATCGAACATCTTTTTCAGCCAATGAAGCCACCATACATGGAAAGATCAGCAGACAAAACAGATATTCACCTTGTCCGTGTGTACGAAGCTTTACACTTCGTAGGAGTAGCCTTTAACTTGGGACAGAAACAGCTATGCCTTACCTAACGTTTCAATCAATAGCTCAGGATCCGGGAACAAAGATTCAAGAAACTTACCTTTTGCGCGATCCACCCTGGCCACAGTGAAATCCTCGACCCCTTCCTTGTTCTGCCTATCTATAGTGCGCATTATCGTGCATGCGTGCTATTGCTGTACAGAACCAGGAAGCAGTCAGGACCTGTCACTGTAGTCGCGGTGGATTGTGCAAAAGGTAAGTTTCCTGAATCTTCATTCCCAAATCTGAGCTATTTGGGGGAGTGAACTATTCCTTTAATGTATTGATTGAAGCTTGGGAGGTTACAGAGCTATTGCTTACCTACCGTTCGTCAATCAATTGAGCAGGAACATGCGCACTATAGAGGATTAGAACCAGGAAGCACTCGGAGATTTCATCCCTCCAGCGGTGGATCGTGTGAAAGGTAAATTATACTTACCTTCGGCCCTGGCTCCTGCTCAATTGATTAAAGAACGTAAGGTAAGGCATAGCTCCTTAACCTCCCGAGCTTTAATCAATACATTAACTTTTCGAGTGAACTATTCCTTTAAGGTTTATACACAAGTGCGATCGCGAGTGCCGAACCGCGACGCATAATGTGTATGCACGGCTGTTTTGGGCGATTATCGTGCCAAGTATGGCCACTATGTCGGGCGAAACGGCCATTTGGTTGAAGATCCACCTGGCCAGTCCCTGACAGAATGGCTAACAAAGTACTCATACATGGCATGATTATTGGACAAAACGGATGTGCATACACATTGTGCGTCACGGGTCAGCCCCCCGATCGCACATGTGTATGAAGCTTTAGTCCAACTCTCCCCCTTGATTTTTTGCTTATCTTGTTATCTTAATGGAATGAACTTTTTACTTTGTTAAACTTTTGTTAAAACCAGTACTGCTCTGACCTGAGCCCTTGCAAGCTAGTCAACTAAATAAACTGTTATAGAAAAATAAACTGTCCACAGAAAAAATACTTTATACGTATTAACCTATCAGACCAAAATAATTATTCTCTGTGCCAGCTTAGTCTGCAAAAAGTATGCTACCTGTTGTCTCTTGGTAAGCACTGGTTTGCCATGTCACTACCTGCATGATTATTCAGTAAATAAAATACATACAAAGATTGCTTAGCTGTGTTACCTATGTTATGAGTGTCACTTGATGCTTGAGTAATTTAAAAAAAATATGTGGATATTTTATGAAACCTTACAGATTTAAGCAATGATAACCTGGAACATATTTTTTGTAAAATTAGCACTGTTATTTTTATTATTTTGCTAGTAATAAAAATCACTAAAACTGTCCTCCTTTGCCTTGTTTTTGCTCTAGTTTATTGAACAGCTGGCCCAATTTACAGCATGTGCTTTAATGCGGATTTAAACATGGTAGTCTCGCCTAGCCCTAAATTTGGGAGCACTGCATCTACCACAGGAACCAGTCCGGTTAAAGGTCATCAATGTTCAACCCTCAAATTACCCCCCAAAACAATCGTTAGAAAGCTGATAGATGTAGAGCTAATCTGTTATTAAGCAAAAGTATGTTCTCTCCCCTCTCTGCCTCTAAAAAGTTTCCACCTCTCCAAGCTTTTATACAAGCTTTAACCATTTGGCTGTGAGGTTATCTGTTACATTAATGACCGACAGCTGCTAAATGGAAGAACTAGTAACTTCTCATTTCAGGTTAGACTCTCATTTCCAACAGCAAGCAAAAGTCCATATGCACACTACCCACACGGGTGCAGATAGCTTCCCAACGTCCCAAAGGAATATAATTAGTCAAACCAAATAAGATGCAGAGTTGCACTCCAGGGTGAATGGTAAAATTTATTCCAAACCAATCATCAACACAATGTTTCGGGGGGGGGGATGTCCACCCCCATAGTAAAGTTTAACCCACTACTGGCCCCACTGAGTAGTTTAAATAAATACTTACCTTACATCTCTGCTCCTTATGGTTTCCCTGTTGTGCTTGTCCAAAGTCCAGGAAACTGAGGAGTAGCGGTCTTCCTGTCCAAAAGGTTTCTGCCTCCTCCTTGCCCTTTGAGAAGACAGTGGCAAGCGCAGGGGAGCCCTCCCACCCTCCTTGGCTGCTCTTCATATAGCATAAAATTTTTTATATATATTCCAGGGCATCCCATCCCCAACTGCTATATAGGAAGTGTAAAAATAGAATTGAAACTGTACGTACAGATTATCACTCCCACTGCGTTCTCTATTGCTGGCAGCCGCGGCTGTAATTGGCTGCCTCTCAGCGAATCACAGCCACAGCTCCCGGTCCAGACCCCTGCTTGTACTTCCGGCAAGCAGGGAGCCAGATCAGAACGATGCTGGAGCGAGGGACTGTAAGTAGAGTTTGGATTCTATTTTTACACATACAACATAGTGGTTGGGGGTGGAAGGGGATGCACTTCAATATATCAAAAATTAATATTAAGGGTGGAGATGCCCTTTAATACAGAGAACAAATATACAGAGAAAACAGGGAGAATAAATGGTATTACCAGCTCTGCTGCCACCAATTTGTATAGATCACCACTTTATAGAAGGATTATGGGTAGCACACAGTGGGTTACTCTGGTGGTCTGTCACAAAGTAGACAATGCACTTATTTTCTTTAAACAAGATTGAGACAGTTTTAATTACATTTAACAGTATGTATTGCAATGATTTAATAACAAAACAAACAGTTTCCTCACATAACATGTGCAGTAATGGAGTAGTCCCTGTCTATGGTGCACCACTTTAAACTAGGCCTGTATATTGTGTATCCTTGTAAGTTGGTGTACACTTATCTGTTGCCCCCGAGTTTGTATCCAATAAGGTAAATTGTCCAATAATTTGTCTTCCCGACAGGTGGTAACAGGATCTTGTGTTGCATTCATCACACTGTGCAAGGGATCACACCATTCACTTCTATCTACTTTCACTTTCTCTCCTACTAGCCATAGAGAGCAGGGATGTCTTCTCTTTTATTACTCACTGATACCACCTGCAGGCTGGAGGTGGTTTATAAGGAGCCTTGGTGTATATGTCCATTACAATACACATCACATCCTGTGTAGCAGACAGAAACTTTTTTTGGATTACACTTCTTTTCACATGGAGCAGACACAGGGGTGTGGTTTAAGCTGCCATTTGACCATTCCATTTTGAAATAGGGATCTCAGCTCTGTAAGTAAGTTTATGTATTTTGTATATTTTGTCTTGTGCCTAATATACCGTAAGTCAGTGCTATACATTTATTGATGGTCATTTAAATGGTAATAGTGAGAAATGCCACCCATACAGATACACATTTCCTATATGTAATAACCTATACCCCCCACCTCATTGGTATCTCCTAAAAACTCAATGCAATCTCCTTTTATATTTTTGTATATTTTATAATCTATATATTATATATATATTTTATATTTATATAATATAAGGGATATGAAGTTAAAAAGCTGTTAATAAGCACCATCTATTGGATGTAACAATCTGCACATGTCCTTAAATGTACAAAGAAACACATCTTTGTGTCATTCCTCATGTTTCATGTATCAGTCAGGTATCATTCGTCAGATATCAAACTCCGTTATCAGAGTCAGATATCATTCATCAGTATCAGAGTCAGGTATCATTCATCGGGTATCAGAGTCAGGCATCAAAGTGAGTTTCAAAGTCAGGTATAATTCATCATGTATCAGAGTCAGGAATCGGTTATTGGGTATCAGCCATCAGATAATTGATTCTGATACCCGACTCTGATACTTGTTCTAACACTGATGAATGATACCTGACTCTGATACCCGATGAATGATACCGACTCTGATAACTGAGTTGATACCTGAAAGAATGATACATGATGATACCTGACTGATACATGAAACCTGTAACATGAGGAATGACACAAATATGTGTTTTCTGTACTTTTAAGGATATGTGCAGTTGTTACATCCAATATATAAAGCTAAAAATAAAGCTGGAAATAAGCCACATATTGGATGTAACAATCTGCACGTCCTTAAACCCATACAGAAAACACATCTTTGTGTCATTCCTAATGTTTCATGTATACGGTGTCCATTTTAGGACATCATCAGGTATCAGGTGTCAAGTATCAGGTGTCGGGTATCAGGTATCAGGTGTTCAGGTATCGGTTGTCAGGTATCAGATGTCAAGTATGGTTGTCAGTTATCAGGTATCGGGTATCAGATATCAGGTGTCAGGTATCAGCTTTCATGTATTAAGCTGGCCATACACAAAGCAAACATTAAATAGATTAGACAGACAGATTCAAAACGTGACCTAGTTTGGGGGATAACATTAAAAGCTTTTTATTATAGGTGGACATACCCTTAACAACCAGTTAGTGACGATAAATGCGGTGAGGGATCAGGAGCAGGTATAAACATGGCTCCCACCCAAATTCTATAGATAAATGGGAGAGTATGCTGGGAGCGAATTGGAGAAGGAGCAATGGACAATATATTCAACTCTGCACCACTGGTATATGTCCCGCAAAAAACACACATAATTTACCACCACATCCCCCCTTTGCTATAGAGGATGCGGGCTTCCAGCTGACTTGAAGGATTGTTGGTGGGACTGTACGGAGGTGCAAAAATTATGGAAGGACTGTGAGATAATAATTCAGGAGGTTCTCCACACCACAATTAGTCTAGACCCCTGGTCCGCACTTTTTGACAAAACTATAACACACCTATCACTGCCAGGAAACAAACTTGACACAATGTGTGTGCTAGTGCTAGGACTCTTATAGCTGCTTTTGGAAGCAACCTGCTCCCTCCAGATAACAATGTATCGGGCCGGACCGAGCCAAATATAACAAGAGACGCGTGGGGGACTGGGAGAGCGGACACGGCGGAGGATTTCCTAGCCATAATTACATAAACAACACCAACACCAGTATTAACGCAGGGTCACTTTTTATTTATTTTCTTTAGGTATAAGTTTATAGAAATAAGATAAGGTTCAATTTCCAACTCTTATTGTAAAAAAAAAAAAAAAAAAAAAAAAAGATATTACGGTTTGAGAATATATGCGAAAACGCTTTCTTTTTTTGTTTATATAAATACAAATAACCACCAACTTGTAATTTATGAATATCTAGTCATTAAAAATCTTTGGAATAAATATTAAATTATCCAGAGACACTTGGCTGAAAAATAAAATAAATAAATAAATAAATATAGCTCCCACAGAAATGGAAGGGAAGGTCAGTAGGTGTGTGTACAGATTGGGGGGTTATGGTTTTTTTTGCATTTTTGACTATAGTTACCCATTAAGTAAGGCTGCCACAGGAATGGAAGGGTGATCAGCAAGTGTATGTACCTGTGTCTGTGTGGGGGTTGGTGGTATCAGTGTTTTCATTTATGACAACTGTTTTGATCACATGACCCTTAAACCTCAAAATATCCATATTAGAGGATTGTACCCATTATGGGAAAAAAATATCCTGATATTTGCCGATAATGCGATAACACTTCCACAGATTCCTTAGCTAGCTAATAACACACTTTTCCGCAAGCCTGTACCAAATTTCATGTCTCTTGCTTAAAAACTGAGGAGATACAGTCCAAAATAGTGGAACAAGAAAAGAAGACGAAGAGAAAAACATAAAAGGACAGTAATTTGGATTTTCAAGCCAAATTAAAAAAAACTGCCTGGGTGCTACCAGCAAAGAAAATCAATATCCAAATAGGTACAGAGCACTCAAAGGACTTAAAAACTCGTAAAGTTTATTATAACATAGTAGGTCTGTGTATGTACTATGTTATAATAAACATTACGAGTTTGTAAGTCCTTGGAGTGCTCTGTACCTATATATATATATATATATATATATATATATCCCTTATATTATATAAATATATTTATATCTTCATAGGAGATTGCATTGAGTTTTTATGAGAGCTACCAATGTGGTGGGAGTATATGATATTCAAAGTTCCAATAATGCACAATGGCACACCGCTGTTGGCTCCTTGGCCAGACAAGTTGGTAGGTGCAATCCTCTCAGCCCCCTACTTCCGGGGCTTCAACATCCAAGCAAGGAAAAAAGTAGAAGAGCACACTACTATGGTGAATACTTCTTTATTTGTGCAAAAACAACAGCATACAACGTTTCGAAACATTGTATGCTGTTGTTTTTGCACAAATAAAGAAGTATTCACCATAGTAGTGTGCTCCTCTACTTTTTTCCTTGCCGGAGTATATGATATTACATATAGGAAAGGTGTATATGTATGTGTGTACTATCTCACTATTACCATTTAAATGACTATCAGTAAATGTATATAAAGAATAGCACTGACTTATATTAGGTACAATACAAAATACATAAACTTACTTACAGAGCTGAGACCCCTATTTCAAAATGGAATGGTCACCCGTGTCTGCTCCATATGAAAGGAAGTGTAATCCAGAAAAAGTTTCTGCTACACAGGATGTGATGTGTATTGTAATGGACATATACACCAAGGCTCCTCATATACCACCTCCAGCCTGCAGGGGGCATCAGTGAGTAATAAAAGACAAGACACCCCTGCTCTATATGGCTAGGAGGACAGAAAGTGAAAGTAGATTGTGGTATGTTCTTTGGAGTGATATTGACTGCAACACAAGATCCTGTGTATAAGATCCTGTTACCACCTGTTTGGAGGACAGATTATTGGACAGACAATTTACCTTATTGGATACAAACTCTGAGGCAACAGATATGTATACCAACTTACAAGGTCACACAATATACAGGCCTGGTCAATATTCAAAGGGGTGCCCCATAGACAGGGACACCCCTGATTACTGCATATGTTATATGGGGAACCTGTTTATGTGCACTGTCTGCTTTGTGCCAGACCACCAGAGTAACCCACTGTGTGCCATGCTACCCATATCCTTCCATAAAGCAGTGATCTGGTACAAATTGGTGGCAGAGGTGCTGGCAATACCATTTATTCTCCCTGTTTTCTTTGTATATTTGTTCTCTGTATTAAGCTATGGAGGCTGCTACTGATAGTTTTAATTGAAATCCTCTTGTCCTTGTACCTGCAGATGAAATTCCCCAATTATACTCAGTAGCTCTACCAGGCCCAATTGCCAAACCTATTTTTAAATCTGATCCATTTGAATTGGCAGCCACTATTAATGGTTGGGATGAAGTGCTCGCTTGCATGTCCTTAGCCTTTTGCTTAGGGGTAAAGCCAGGCAGCTATACCAAGGATTTACTGTAATACTGAAATAAAAAGCAGTTATCATTTATTAAAAATTACTCTGAAGCAACTTTTTTTCAATAACACACTTTTCCGCAAGCCTGTACCGAATTTTATGTCTTTTATGTCTCTTGCTTAAAAACTGAGAAGATACAGTCCAAAAAAGCAGAACAAGAAAAGATGATGAAGAGAAAGAAACAAGGACAGTAATTTGGCTTTTCAAGCCAAATTAAAAGTCCTCTGCACTCCGTCCAAAATCCAGTTGCCTGGGTGCTACCAGTAAAGAAAATTAATATCCAAATAGGTACAGAGCACTCCAAGGACTTAAAGGATAAGTGCACTGTAAAATCAAGTTATGTTCATTTGGAAGCTGCAGCTTTAAAAATACCGTTGCCATATTTTTTTATTTTTTTTACCTATGCCCCTCCAGAGCCTAGCTTTGTGCCTTGGAAGTTGCTGACATCTTGTTACTGGTTTGCTGAATGTTAAGCTCCGCCCCTCTGAGGTTTCCTCTGCTTTCTCCTGCTTGAGCCTCAAACAGTAATGCTTGTGAGTTCCGTGCACACGCACGTGCACGGAACTCACAGGCATTTCTGTTTGAGGCTCAACCAGGAGAGTGCACGGAACTCACAGGCATTACTGGTTGAGGCTCAAGCAGGAGTGCACGGAACTCCCAAGCATTACTGTTTGAGGCTCAAGCAGGAGAGAGGAAATCTCAGAGGGGCGGAGCTTAATATTCAGCAAATATTCAGCAAACCAGTAACAAGATGTCAGCAACTTTAATGACACAAAGATGTGTTTTTCTGTATGTTTAGGCATGTGCAGATTTTTACATCCACTAGATGGTGCTTATTTCCAGCTTTATTTTTAGCTTTATTTATACAGTATATACTTTTTTTGGCCTTGAAAAGCCAAATTGTGTCTTCTTTTCTTGTTTCACTTTTTTGGACTGTATCTCCTCAGTTTTTAAAGGATAATTATACTCACCTTCCCTCCGCTCCTCTTCTTTGGTCAGTACCTTTTACCCAGGGAGAGGACCTGAACCGCTAGGTCCTTGCCTCTGGGTTCGCGTAACTTGCAGCATAGCCTTACTGACACGTTGCTCCGGTAGGCTCCGCCCCCTCCTCCCCATCGGCGACGAGGCCAATAGGAAGGCACGCTCTACAACGAGCGTGCCTTCCTATTGGCCTTGTCACGCAAGGAGAGGAGGGGCCGGAGCCTACCGGAGCAGCGTTTCAGTAATGCTGTGGAACTCACAGGCATTACTGTTTGAGGCTCAAGCAGTAGAAAGGAAATCTCAGATGGGCAGAGCTTAATATTCAGCAAACCAGTAACAAGATGTCAGCAACTTTCAAGGCACAAAGCTAGGCTCTTGAGGGATAAAGGTAAAAAAAAATGGCAACGATATTTTTGAAGCTGCAGCTTCCAAATGAACATAAAGGATAAGTGCACTGTAAAATCAAGTTATGTTCATTTGGAAGCTGCAGCTTCAAAAATACCGTTGCCATTTTTTTTTACCTTTATCCCTCAAGAGCCTAGCTTTGTGCCTTGAAAGTTGCTGACATCTTGTTACCGGTTTGCTGAATATTAAGCTCTGCCCCTCTGAGATTTCCTTTCTCCTGCTTGAGCCTCAAACAGTAATGCTTGTGAGTTCCACGCACTCACCTGTTTGAGCCTCAAACAGAAATGCCTGTGAGTTCCATGCACGTAACTTGCAAGCATTACTGTTTGAGGCTCAAGCAGGAGAAAGCGGAGGAAATCTCAGAGGGGCAGAGCTTAACATTCAGGAAACCAGTAACAAGATGTCAGCAACTTTCAAGGCACAAAGCTTGGCTCTTGAGGGATAAAGGTAAAAAAAAAATGGCAACGGTATTTTTGAAGCTGCAGCTTCCAAATGAACATAACTTGATTTTACAGTGCACTTCTGTTATTCTGTAAATAATATCTTACTTAATAAAATTAGTTTCAACCTTTCAAAGAATGGAGTGAACCTATTTGAACTGATTTTATAGTGGTACAGATTGTACATTGGTACAGTCTAAATTATTTTAATAGAAGAAAATAAAGCTAGAAATAGTGCCATTTATTGGATGTAACAGTCAGCAGCAATCTGACACCTGATTCCGATGACGGAGACTAATACCCGAGTCTGATAACTAAATCTGACACCTGATTCTGATGACAGAGTCTGATACCTGACTCTGATAACCGAGTATGATACCCGATTCTGATAACGGAGTCTGATACCTGACTGATAACGGAGTCTGATAACTGATTCTGATAACCGAGTCTGACACCTGATGAATGATGCCTGATGCGTGACTCTGATACCTGATGAATGACGCCTGACTCGGATAACTGAATTTGATACCGGACTGTGTCATTCCTTACGTTTCAGGTTTCATGTATCAAAGATGCGTTTTTCTGTACATTGAAGGACATGTGCAGATTGTTACATCCAATAGATGGTGCTTATTTCAAGCTTTATTTTTAGCTATATATATAAAAAAAAAATTTTTTAATTTGCCTTGAAATTACTGTTCTTTCTATTTTAGCTAGCTAAGGAATCGGTGGAAGCGTTACTGCATTATCGGCAAATATCAGAATATTTTTTTCCCATAATGGGTACAATCCTCTAATATGGATATTTTGAGATTTAGAGGTCATGTCATCAAAACAATTAGTTTCATGGTCGTAAATGCAAACACTAATATCTCCAACCCCCACACAGACAACCCACACATACCACATACTCCTACACACATTTATCTTCACTTACTGGTTGTTAAGGGTATGTTCACCTCTATTAAAAAACTTTTAATGTTATGCCCCAAAAGCTAGGTCACATTTTGCTAATCTGTCTAATGTGTAATCTATTTAAAGTTTGCTTAGTGAATGGCCAGCTTAATACACAAAATATGATACCTGATCCATGATAGCTGACACTCGATAGCCAAACACCCCCGACGATGTCCTAAAATGGACACCGCACACCTTATTTGGTTAGACTCTCATTTCTCAGCTTTCTAACTATTGCAATTTTGGGGTTAGGGGTGACTTATCTACACAATTTTTTCATTTGAGGGGTGATCTTGCCCTTTAAAAAATCTAAGCTACATTTAACAGCAGACCAAGTCAAAATTGAGCATTTTATTAAAAATAAAACAGAATTTGTATGCACTGTTTTTATAATCATTGGATTACTTGAATTACCTTTCTTGCAAAAAAATAAATTTAGTTACAATTAAATAAAATGTAATCAAATACATTTTGTCTTTTACCCACTCCAGTTTAATGGGTCATGCTTCGATTTTAAATGTATATTGTAACATGACCTGTTTTCTTCCTGCTTGACAGGCTGTAGTTTTAAAATTTTCTCATCAACCCCATCCAAATCAGAGTAGTTGTATGAATCACAAACTGCAATGATTTCATCCTCAAACACCCTGCTTCCCAATGTAATCAATACACCCAATGTATAGTAGACTTTATGCTCCAACATCTGATTACCATGTCAAGTTTGTACTTACTTTTCTGCAGAAAATCAGACATTTGCTTAAAAGAATTTCTAGAATTAATTCTTCACTAGGAAAGAACTTTTTTTTTTAAACATATAACAAAGCTTAACTTTGGCACAATGTTCACAGTTCTCAACTTTTCAGTACACCATATTGTTCAGTCCAGCAATAATAGTCCAGTAATAACAGCCTCCTTTTAAAAAGAGTCAATGGTGCTTGAAATTTTATTCTTAAAAGAAAGTTCTATTTGGTTAAGGTAACAGATCCTGAGACTTTGTCCAATTCAGTATTTGTTGATCCCAAAGAGCCTGACACCATGAAATTGAGGGAGCTTTGGGAGAAGGACACTAAGAAGCGATGCTGTATTGATTAGAAAGTGTACAGGATCATACTTGGTGTAAAAGCTGGCAAGCAAATATCTGTGAAAAAAAAATTACATGGAATATTATTTAACTTTTGACATTGTTTTTCATTAAACCATCATGCAATAGCATACAAACAATACCTACATTGGTTTTAACCTTAAAACAGGATATTCAATAGCTATTTTTAAAAGGAAAACACTAAATTTAAAAAAGTATTTGGCATCTGTTTCTATTATTCACAGGGAGGTGAGAACGCTTATTCCCACCTTCCTGTGAATAATAGTTTGCTCAAGGGACCTGGAACTTACCTTACCGGTGCTCCTCTCGCTAGCCACTCCTGCACAGAACAGCTGTTCTGTCCCGATCACGCGCGCCATGTTTTGTATTGGCACACATGCGCCTAAGATAGGGCGCGCAGCCGGGACAGAGTGGGTGTCAGTAAAGGAGCAACTTACGAGAGGAGCGCGGTAAGGTAAGTTCCAGATCCCCAGAGCAAACTATTATTCAAACGTGCCAAATACAAACGTGCCAAATACTTGTTTTTAAGTTTAGTGTTCCCTTAAAGGATATGTAAATTGTGCATAATCATTTTCCAACTAATCACACAGTAATAAGAATAATTATCACCAATCTTAAGGGCTAGGCCACATCAGTGCATTTTAACACACAATCCAGTTGCATGTTAAAATTGGAGTGGCCACACAAAGGAGGAGATTTACCCAGAGCCGCTATCTCTCTGGGCAAATCTCCCTTCCGTGATTAATATCTCAAAAGGGATTATGCGCAGCGTGTTTTTCACACAAGATGCACGGGGTTCTTTTGCGCAACCGCCGCTAAAATGGAATTTAAGTCACGCTAACCGATAGTGAACTGGATAGTGTGACTAACTCCATATTATGCCTAGCGGCTGGGGCCACTTGCGCTGTGATCTGGGGATTTGAGTGCATGCAATCACTATTTTTGGTGCGATCTGCATACACTCCGATCCCCGAAAAATGATAGGAATGGCGATCTAGTGGTCAACAACACGCAATCTGTCGCTTCATTATTGTGAATAATTATCACCAATCTTAAGGGCTAGGCCACATCAGTGCATTTTAACACACAATCCAGTTGCATGTTAAAATTGGAGTGGCCACACAAAGGAGGAGATTTACCCAGAGCCGCTATCTCTCTGGGCAAATCTCCCTTCCGTGATTCAATATCTCAAAAGGGATTTATGCGCAGCGTGTTTTTCACACAAGATGCACGGGTGTCTTTTGCGCAACCCGCGCTAAAATGGAATTTAAGTCACGCTAACCGATAGTGAACTGGATAGTGTGACTAACTCCATATTATTGCCTAGCGGCTGGGGCCACTTGCGCTGTGATCTGGTGATTTGAGTGCATGCAATCACTATTTTTGGTGCGATCTGCATACACTCCGATCCCCGAAAAATGATAGGAATGGCAGATCTAGTGGTCACCAACACGCAATCATGTGCGCTTAATGTGACCTCGGCCTAAATCTGTTTTCCTTCTCTGACATTCCTATCCCATATTTTTTTTAGCTGGGGGGGGGGGGGTGTTTAACATTTTAAAGGGGGCAGGGCATAACTAGTCAGTAAAGAACTGTCAACCACCCACTCCCAGTCAGATAAAGCAGCAGACAAATGACAAATAGACATTTCCATAAAATTAGGTAAATACTTATCTTGACAAAGGAACTTACAAAACAATTGGACTTATGGTTAGAAATTTGCGAGAGGACGTGAACTGGATGCCATAGTCCATTTGCTCCCAATGAGTAAGAAGTCTTGCCTTTCCCTGGTCAGGTGTTTCGAAGGGGGTTCCTTTAACAGTATGCAGGAACAGGTACATCACCTGTACCAAAAAAGTCAAATATAAAAATTAGTGTCAGGATACCTTTTTTTTGTATTTAATTTATATAATTATTTTATTATTATATAATTTATATTTTGCAACCATTTTGCCCCCTTCATCAGTGTGCATTTTAATCAGGGGGGTAATTCACTTCAGCTGCTTCTATTTTGACTCTCTCTTCTGTACCGTATGAAGTTTTTTTTGGCTTTTGTCACACTAAATGGTACTATGCATCCAGAAAGTATTCACAGCTCATCACTTTTTCCACATTTTGTTATGTTAAAGCCTTCCAAAATAGATTAAAGGGGAACGGAGGTCCAAAAATGACTTTAGGTAAATTGATAGGAATTGCTCTCCTGCCATTTATTTTCATTGTTTATTTTGCATAGTTTTGTAGATATTTACATTTTTGTGTGTGATATGGCAGCAGCATCACCAGGTCCCCTGCACTTCCTGCTCTGAAACCATGTCAGTCAATTTGTCCAGTGTCTCGTCCTTCCCTTTGCAGCCCCCCATGT
This sequence comes from Hymenochirus boettgeri, assembly GCA_019447015.1. Lineage (NCBI taxonomy): Eukaryota > Metazoa > Chordata > Amphibia > Anura > Pipidae > Hymenochirus > Hymenochirus boettgeri. The sequence goes on along the minus strand of CM033470.1, from coordinate 266,073,114 downwards.
CCCTCCCACTCATGGACCCCATGGTTCCTCCAGTTGCAGGCTCCCCATAGCCCATTCTCGTACAGCTCCATGTGGCCCCGCCACTCAGACCCCCCCTACAGAAAACTCTGTGGAAACAGCCTTTTCAGGCAGAGTATGTGCTGTCACATAGTGGGGGAGAAGGGCTGTAGATTCCCTTACCATCTCTGTCAGGACTTCACACAGCAGAGAGGAGGAGGGACTTCCTGTCTCCCTCACACACTGAGGGAGTCGGAGGCTGTGCTCGCCGACGGCACTGTGCAGGAGAAGCCTCAGGAATGCCACAAGCCAGCCTCCCACCCATTAACTTTCTGGTCAGTCATTTCTTTATATCTTGGGCTGTGGAGAACGCAGAGAGGTGGTTGATGGCTCGTTTTAAAGGTAGGAAACTAGTCTTTCATTTAAACTTTCATTCAACTTGTTTGGAGACCACAGTTCCCCTTTAAATAATTTTTTTCCCTAAGAATTTTACACACTACACCCCATAATGACAATGTGAAAAAAGTTTTTTTTTTTGCAAAATTAAATATTAAACCGAGGAATCACATGTACATAAGTATTAACTGTTTTTCCTCAATATTTTGTCTATGCACCTTTGGCAGCAACTACAGCATCAAGGGAGAGATTCAATAAAAGGTCTTATTGTTAAAAATGGTGCTAATTTTGCCCCAACCCATCAGAAATCATTTAACATCTGAAAGCAAACATCTGATTGGTTGGGGCAAAATTAACACCTTTTTTAACGATAAGAACTTTAATTGAATAACCCTGTATGTCTTTTGGAATATAATGGCACAAGCTTGGCACACCTATCCTTGGGCAGTTTTGCCCATTACACTATTACACTTAGGAAAGGTCTAAATGTATGTGTGTAATTATCACTATTTAATTAAAATCACCATAACAAATAACACTATACAAAGTATAGTGCTATACCGAGTTTCAAAACAAATGATATACAATTATGTATACTTACTTTACTTGACAACAACACAGTTTGAATGGAAAACTCAAAATGGGAGGTTTAGCCACATCTCTAGGATTTCTACATGGGTCTTCATGTAGCAAATCAAAATAAATTCTCTTAGGCATTGTACATGACAAGACAGGAAGTGTAAGGAAGTTCCTGTATTACACCCAATTATGTGCTGTTTGTAAAACATGTGACCATCTTAGCCAAATAGAAAATTCTTCAGACTCACATTTACTCCCCCCTCCCCACTCCATAGAAAGTAATGAGACAATCCGGTTTCTGTTTGCAAGACAGGAAGTGATGGCTGTATATGATAAAATGACTTTGCATGTCTCTGAAACTACCCAGCATTCTTAGAGAAATGCCCAGTTTTCCCTTTTTTCCCAATATTAATATATTAATAACATGAGGCTGTGAGGCACCATCTGTTATAAGAAGGCTGTATTTAATTTTATACTCTATGGGGAGTTTTAAGCTCCATTAACAAGATCTCTCCCTAATCCAGGGGAGATAGCCAATCACTATCTTGTGCTATCCTAATCCTATAGTGGTTGTAAATGTGGATTTTGCTGTGGTAAATACTAACAAGGAAAATCATAGCATGTTTATCTGGATCCTGCATGGGGTTTCAGGTTGACTAATGGTGCTGTTTGGGTTGAACTGCACATTGTGACAGAATTGCCTGGGTCTATTCCCACACCTGCAGGTTTATTTCACTTACATTCCATGGATTATAGATGTCAGGTAAGTGGTTGGATGTGTGACTCCTGCTGCCTGAAATGACAAATAGTTCTTCCCTAATTCCCTAATCCAATAGTGTAAAAGCTATGTATGTAAGGGAAGGGCAGATAAATCACTTGAATGTTTAAACCCATGTGTAGGAATCGCTAAAGCATGACCATGAGCTTTTAATATCTGTAAGTCAGTAAAATTGCTTTATTCCAGGATGTATGAAAACTAATTTTTCCAGCATTCTGTGCAGACAGGGAATGCTGGGAGTTGTAGTTTTTAAACATGTTGAAAGTTCAACACCCATGCTCTATATCATTACACTGTATTGCATCTTAAAACATTCATTAGCCATTGGAAATAAAGAAGAAACTAACTGCTAACAGAGAATGCTGGGAGTTGTAGTTTTCAAACATGTGAAAAGTCCCCAAGTTCAACACCCCTGCTCTATACCATTAGGCTGTACTATATCTGGACACATGCCTTACTTAAAGGACATTAAGAAAAAACTTACTACAAACAGAATGCTGGGAGTTGTAGTTTTCAAACATGTCAAAGGTCACAAGTTCAACACCCCTGCTGTATACCATAAGGATGAATTACATCTAGACACATGCCCTTAGCTACAAATGAGATATTTTGCATGTCCCCACCCATTTCTTTGGAAGTGAGAAATATGAGTTTATATGTTACATTATTAGGGTAATGCTAATATAATGACATAAGGCTCTACTTCATTTTATACACTGTGGGGAGCTTTTCGCTCCTTTAAAAACATCTCTCCCTAATCTTTATAGCTAATCACTATCCTGTGCTGTCCTAACACCATAGTGATTGTAGGTCTGAAACCTGCTGTGGTAAATATTAATAGGTATGAACCTAGCATGTTAATCTCAATCCTGTATAGGGTCTCAGGTTGTTCAATGGTGCAGTTTAGTTTGAATTGTGCATTGTGTCAGAGTTGCCTGGGACTGTCTGGCATGTCTAATAGATAAGGGAGGGTATTGTGTGTTTGCTACTGTTATGTGGTGGGATTGCCTGGGTCTATTTTAGGACTTTCAGACTTATACCATTTGAGCCTCCCAGGATACTTGCTGGGAGTGGAAAGGGAGAGCAAGTTTGAAATGGTTACCAATGCCTACTGGCTGAAGGGATGTAAGTAGCCTCTCTCTGGCACTACAGCTTAACAGCTATAGCCATAAGGGAGAGGCAGACTGATCCCGAACAACTTGCATGTTTGTGCACTTTGTGTTGGTATCACGGAAAGCATGCCCCGAGCTTTCAATAAAAATCATAAATAAAAATGGTGCTGTTTATCTTGAACTGCACATTGTGGCAGGATTACCTGGCAAAACACATAATTTCCACTGTGCACCAATGGGCACAATTTTGCTAGTTGGTATACATTAGTATCCATTACTGTGATCACATTCCTTCCAACCATGTCAAGGTAACATAGTAACATAGTAATTAAGGTTGAATAAAGACATTCGTCCATCAAGTCCAACCTATCTTTTTTTTTTTTTTTAACCCTACCTAACAGTTGATCCAGAGGAAGGCAAAAAACCCCAGCTAAAAAAGGGGGGGAAAAATTCCTTCCTGACTCCAAACGGCAATCGGAAAGTATCCCTGGATCAACCAGATCTATATGCATTAATACCAGTAATTCTCAATATTTTTTAGTTTTAGAAACTTATCCAGGCCTTTTTTAAAGTTATTCAATGAACTTGCCATTACCACCTCCGCTGGAAGACAGTTCCACAGTTTCACCGTTCTCACTGTAAAGAAACCTCTCCTAACCTGAAGATGAAACTTATTTTCTTCCAACCTTAAAGGATGTCCACGAGTCCTCTGATATGACCTATTAGTGAACAATGCACCAGAGAGTTCACTGTATGGGCCATTAATATATTTGTATAAGGTTATCATGTCCCCACGCAACCGCCGCTTCTCCAATGTAAACAGCCCTAACTTGTCTAATCTGCCTGCATATTCAAGCCCCTCCATTCCCCTTATTAATTTAGTTGCCCTTCTCTGAACTGCCTCAATTTCCAAGATGTCCCTTTTGTATATGGGATTCCAAAACTGCACCGCATATTCCAAATGTGGCCTTACCAGTGCCTTGTAAAGAGGGAGAATAATATTTTTCTCTCTTGATTCCATTCCCCTCTTTATACAAGACAATATCTTGCTAGCTCTAGCTGTTGCTACCTGGCATTGTTTGCTACAGCTAAGTCTGTTATCTACCAGAACCTCCAAATCTTTTTCCATTTCATTTAGTGTCATCAGCAAACACAGAGACCTTGCTCCCAATGCCCCCTTCTAAGTCATTTATAAACAGATTAAACAGAAGCGGCCCCAGTACAGAACCCTGAGGAACTCCGCTTAGAACTTTAGCCCACATAGATGTAGCTCCATTAACCACCACTCTCTGTTTGCGGTCCAATAACCAGTTCTCTATCCATGAACAAATGTTTTCTTCAAGGCCAACAGTCCTCAGTTTATACATTAGTCGCCTATGTGGCACAGTATCAAAGGCTTTTGCAAAATCCAAATATACCACATCCACAGCTGTGCCTGAATCTAACTTCTTACTCACTTCTTCATAAAAACCAATTAAATTTGTCTGGCATGATCTATTTCTCATAAATCCATGCTGACTACTACTAATAAGATGATCTCTGGAGACAAAGTCAAGGATATGATCCCTTAACAAAGTTTCCATCACCTTCCCTACCACTGATGTTAGGCTTACAGGTCTATAGTTACCAGGCTGTGAACGACTACCTTTTTTTGAATATTGGTATTACATTGGCTTTTTTCCAATCCAGCGGCACATCCCCAGACAAAAGCGAATCTGAAAATATGAGACACAGTGGTCTTGCTAGAACTGAACTAAGCTCTTTTAAAATCCTAGGATGCAATCCATCTGGTCCTGGCGCTTTATTGATATTAACTTTGTCTAATTGATTCCGTACCATATCCTCTGTTATCCAATGTGAAAACTCTTCATTTCCTCCCTGCACATTGTTACAATCCCTACTGTAAGGATTCTCAACAGTAAAAACCGATGTAAAAAAACGGTTTAGCAAATTAGCCTTTTCGGCATCCTCTACAACCACCTCAGCTCCATTATTTAATGGTCCCACATTCTCAGTCCTCATTTTTTTACCATTTATATACTTAAAAAACATCTTGGGGTTGGACTTGCTTTGTTCGGCAATCCGTATTTCATTTTCTATTTTAGCTAGTTTAATTGCTTTCTTGCACTCTTTATTACAACTTTTGAAGTCCCTGTAAGCCTGTTCTGTGCCTTCTGCTTTCAAAATTTTAAAAGCCCTTTTCTTTTTTTCCATTTCCCTTTTTACCTGAGCATTAAGCCATGCAGGAGTGGACCTAATTTTTTTACACTTGTTTCCTAAAGGTACCGATTTGGAAATGTTATAGTTTAATATCCCTTTAAAAGTGGTCCACATCTGCTCAGTATCTTTACCTAGAAACAGTTCCCCCCAGTCTATGAGCAGGAGCGATTCCTTTAAAAGCATAAAATTAGCTTTCCTAAAGTTAAAAGTTTTTGTTAAGCCAGTGCACTTTAGTTTTCTGCAACCTATATTAAATGACACTATATCATGGTCACTATTCCCTAAGCTTCCCATTACCTTCATCTCCAAAATGAGCTCTGGGTTATTAGATATCACCAGATCCAACAACGCATTCTTTCTAGTAGGAACTTCTACCATCTGTGAAAGAAAATGCTCATATAGGAAATTTAAGAACTTTATACCTTTTGAGGTGCTGGCAGTTCCATTACTCCAATCTATTTCAGGGTAGTTAAAATCCCCCATAACCAGAACATGCCCCATACCAGCAGCCTTCGCCAACTGCATATGGAGATTCATTTCCACCTCTTCCCCGCCATTTGGCGGCTTATAACACACTCCAACAATTAATTTACCCACCTTCTTGCTTCCTGTACACAGTTCCACCCATAATGTTTCTGCCGCATCGTTTGCTCCCCCATCTATTCCATCTTTTAAATTTGGCTTCAATTCCTGTTTAACATACATACATACTCCTCCTCCTTTCTTATTAACTCGGTCATGTCTAAATAAGGAGTACCCTTCAATATTTACTGTCCAGTCGTGTGAATCATTAAGCCATGATTCTGCTATACCAATTACATCATACCTTTCCTTTAAAGCTATTATTTCAAGTTCGCCGGTTTTTCCAGCCAGACTCCTTGCATTTGTAAACATACATTTTAGATTATCAATTGATTTACTTCCATACATGGTCGTACATGCCTCCTTATCCTCTATGCTCCCCCCTCCTCCTTCTCCTCCCTCCGTTGTGTTACTAGCCCCCAGATCCCTAACTTCTCTATCTACCCCTGTGTAGTTAAACGTTCCCTCCCCCCCCATACCTAGTTTAAAATCTCCTCCAACCCCCTAGCCATCTTCTCCCCCAAAACAGTTGCACCACCACCATTGAGGTGTAATCCGTCACTACTAAAGAGCCTGTAGCCAACAGAAAAGTCAGCCCAGTTCTCTAAAAACCCAAACCCCATCTCCTTACACCACTCTCTTAGCCACGCATTTATACTCCTGAGCTCCCGTTGCCTCCCTAGCGTAGCACGTGGCTGCGGTAGTATTTCTGAAATCACTACCCTGGAGGTCCTTGCTTTTAACTTGGCCCCTAATTCTCGGAAATCATTTTTAAGGACCTCACCTCCACCTCTAACTTTGTCATTGGCACCAATGTGAACCAAGACCGCCGGGTCACTCCCAGCCCCACCCAATAATCTGTCTACACGATCCACCACATGTCGAACCCTAGCACCAGGCAGACAACACACTGTTCGGCATGCAGGGTCCTGGGGACAGATTACCCTATCTACCCTTCTAATAATAGAATCCCCTACCACTACCACCTGTCTATCCTTCCTAGCCCCCAGTTCTCCCTCCCTTGTATTGGAGATGGCCGTCCCCTGGGTGCTCAAGGGAAAGGCCCGCTCCATACATGCTGCTTCCGAGCCATCGTCCTCCACATCTTCACCTAAAATGGCAAATCTGTTGGGATCGACCAGCTGGGAAGAAGCCCCCCTATCCTTCCGTCCCCTACTTCCCCTGGTGACCCTTACAAATCTATCTTCCTTCTCCACCTTATCTGCCCCATCTCCACCCACCAGTTTACTGGCCCCTGCCAGTACCTGCATTTACCCCAGGTTTGCCAAGTCCTGCAATGCTGCAAGTTTACCCCTTAGACTCTGTACCTCAGATTCCAAATGGGCAACCCACTCACATCTGACACATACATAGGTCCCCTGGGGCGGCTGCTCCAAGATCCCATACATGCGGCAGGATGCACATTGCGCGGCCCCAGCAAAACTGTCCATACTAAACAGCAATACACAGCAGAGAAATAGTGTTGTTCTTAAACGCTTTCTTGTTTTAAACGCTTTAGTTTTTTAACGCTGTCAATTCTCTTAAAAACAGAAAAATCTCTTTAAAACAGGTAACACTATTCTGGAGACACATCTTTTCAATGGGCTGCAGGGGAAGTGAGAATGCCTGATATATTGATCCAGTGCACAAGTATAAGGAATGCCAAAGTTTGCTAATCATAATAAAGTAAAAAAAAGTTTAAAAGTTACAATATTCCAAACTGGGGTTACCTTGACGTGGTTGGAAGGCTTTTCATTCATGTGATCACAGTAATGTATACTAAAACCCCTATGTTTATAATGTATGCCAGTGTGCAGATAATATGATATTGTATGGGGCCTAGGAATGTGCACTAATAATCTTTTCTTTGTATAAATGTTTCACAAGATCAGTAGCACTACAAAAAATTTAGTTGTTATTTAGCTTAAGGAGTGCTTCCACAGTCCTTATATTGTATGTAGTTATATATATATATATAGACAGGTGTGTGCCTTTCCAAATCATGTTCAATCAAATGAATTTAACAAAGCTCCAGAAACATCTCAAGGATGACCAGGGGAAACAGGATGCACCCGAGGTAAATTTTGAGCTTCATGGCTTTAAATACTTATGTACATGTGATTTCTCAGGTTTTTTTTATTAAATTAATTTGCCAAAACCTCAAGTAAACTTTTTCCACATTCTCATTATGGGGTGTTGTGTGCAGAATTCTGAGGAAATTAATTTAATCCATTTTGGAATATGGCTGTAACATCACAAAATGTTAAAAACCGATGAGCTGTGAATACCGTATATACTTGAATATAAGTTGATCGGAGTATAAGCTGAAATACATATTTTACCTGAAAAATGAGTAAAAAACGCTTAACTTGAGTATAAGTCGAGGGTAGAAATTATGACCACTAATATCTTCCGATTCTGTATTGTTTTGAGGCTTTAATTGCCCTTTAAATGAAAAGCAAAATTCCCATACAGTAGTCTCATACAGTAATAGCCACACTGGATTTGGCTTTTAATTTTTTTCTGCTGTCCATTTAAAGGGCAACAAATGCCTCAAAAAAAATACGGAAATAGAAACTCTATGTGAAGGTATAATCAAATAGGTATTCCTGTGCTGAACCTAACAGCAAATAAACAGAGCAGTTTATTAATAGCACAAAGTGTTACAAGGATAAGCACTCACAATTGTGCAGCTGAAAGAGCTGTCCATACTTAGTTTTACACTAAAAAGTAAAAGGAGAGCTTTTCTGTAGTTCTGTAGTATCTTGATTCTCGGTTACGAATTATAGATGTGACAGATAAAATGTGGGAAAACATGATTTAGCTTGGAAATCTCCTGTTCAGATTTTATTAAAATGTGAAAATTAGAATTTAAAGGGTCACTATACTCACTCAAACAACTTTACATTATCTGAAACTACAAGTTGAGAGAAGTAAAATGGTGGTACCCATATTTAGTTGTCCTCGCTTTGTTATTAAATAATTAATGTTTAGTGAGTGCTCCTAATTCCACCCACCCTCCATTACTCACTACATTCTTGTAGTGTCCAGGACACTTATAAGCTCTGCATAGCCTCACCATGAACACTGCTCTGCTTACACATCTCCCCCTCTATTCTTTTCTCTGCAGATTCTCTTAATTGTTGCAGAAAGTGTGCTGGCAGGCAGCTAAAGATCCAAGTGAGAGTATAGATACCATTTAATGATGAATTATAAAGGACTACATTAAAATTATAATATACCCAATTGTGGGTTGTATGAAATTGTGCTAATTTTGCCCCAACCAATCAGATGTTAACATTTGAAAGCTAACATCTGATTGGTTGGGGCAAAATTAGCACCATTTAGAATTTGCATAAGAAGAGAATGGTCCACAGTATCAAAGGCAGCAGATAGGTCAAGGAGAATGAGGACCAAGAACTGGTCCTTGACTTTAGTAGTTTGAAGGTCATTTGAGACTTTTCAGAGGGCTGTTTTAGTTGATTGACCTGGGCGGAATCCTGACTGCAATGGATCCAATAGGTTATCCATGGAGGTAATTAGTAATGCATGTAGAGACGAGACATTCTAAGAGTTTTGAAACAAACGGTAAAAGGGAGACAGGGCGGTAATTCGAAAGACAGGTAGGGTCAAAAGAGGGTTTTTTAAGAAGAGGTTTGACGCACACATGTTTAAAGGCAACAGGAAAAATCCCAGAGGTCAGAAAGCAATTAAAAATGTGAGCAAGAGTTGAGGAAAGTATTTTAGCGCAGTGTCTGAGTAAGGAGGGTATGGGATCAAGGGTACACATTGTAAGTGGCGAGGATAACAGAAAATCTAAGGCTTTTGAATGGGTGACAGGGGTGAAAGATTCTAGAACTGCAGGTGGTGGAGCAGGCAGAAGAAAGTATGAGTTGTCCTGGGGTGAGGGGATTAGAGTGTGGATATCATCTACTTTAGAACTAAAGTAGTTGGCAAAATCCTGAGTAGCGTTAATGGAATGGAGTCAGTAGACGAGGGCTGCAAGAGCGGTAAATAGCAAAAATAGACGATGTGGGTTATTTTTGTTATTGTTTATAAGTGTGCTAAAGTAGGTAGTGTTTTGCTGCAGAAAGAGCTGAATTAAGACACGACAACCTGAGTTTGTAGTGGTAAAGTTCCGTCTTACTGCAGGACTTTTTCCACAGCCGCTCAGCTGCACGAGTACAGTAGCGTAGGAATTTGGTTTCTGAATGGAGCCAAGGATGGGGGTTTGTGGGGGGGCGACGATTGCGAGTTTGTATGGCAGCAAAGGAGTCCATAGTAGTCAATAAGATAGTTATACAAATGTATTAGCAAATCAGGGTTAGAATCAGACACAAGGGCAGTGAGGCTAGAACTGAGAGAGTAGGATAGAGCTGGAAGGTCTATTGCTCGGGTGTAGCAAAAAAAAAAAAATTCTAGATGGAGTATCATTGGAGAGGGGAGAGTAGGTGGTAGAAAAAGTAATTAGATTGTGATCTAAGAGTGCGAAAGTGGTGCTGGCAAACTGAGACAGAATTTTTTTAGTAAAGATCAAGTCCAGGAAGTGGCACAAAATATGCAGTTGCTTTACATACCACGTGTAAATGCAAGATGCTGTTACAAAATTCGTTATTTTGTAATTTTCCTTTTATCGGTCTCACAAAAATGAACATACTCCCATCCAATCTATCTAACCTTGTATCCAATAAAGTTATAAGACATTTTAGAATCACAGAAAATAGAGGATGTTAACACTTTTACTTACAAGATTATGGATTACGTTGGTAAGAGTCCAAACTACAGGAACACTAAAGAAGGGGAAACTCAGCAGTATAACATGCAGGAAGCCTACTAATATAATGTAAGCAAGCCATATCCCCCGACTATTCAGGACTCGTGTGTTGGGGTTCACTTCACTGTGAGCCACCCCAACATTCATCCTAGAGGAAATAAAAGAAAAACATTTTATATTAGGAGTTTAATTTACCATCCAGATTGTGCATGCTAAAACGCAAAGGAATATTCTCTTAGGGATTTACCTGGTAACCTTATGTTCAAATAATGGTTGATTTGCATATCAAATTATATTTTACCTCCTGAAATCCGGCTGCTAGGAATGCTGGGAGCTGTAGTTTTCAAACATCTGGAGGGCCACAAGTTTGACTCTCCTGGTTTAAACCATTAAATATGCAAACTACAGCCTGCAGGAAGCCCATGTTACATTTATGCAGATGTTAAAGCGGAAGTTCAGTGCAAAAACATATACTTTTAAGAAAAAAAGCACCGTATTTTCCATCATAATGACCCTAACCTGCTTATTCAGCATTGTGTCTGTACAAAAATAAATCCAACCAAAATAATGACTTCCTGTTTGATGGACCCCTAGTAGAGACCGTTATGGTTTTGCCCTTGACCCAGTGTCTGGGTTGTTTCAGTTGCTCAGTAGAGATCTGCCAATCAGTAGAAATTACGGTCTGTTGTATTCAGTTAAATCAACTGGACTTAAAGTTTAGTTCTTGAAGACGTTTCGCTAGTCATCCGACTGGCTTTCTCAATTCAGAATGACTTGTACAAGAATCTGTTGGCAATTAGGTCATTCTGAATTGAGAGCCATTTTGGATAACTAGCAAAACGTCTTCAGGAACTAAACTTTAAGTCCAGTTGATTTAACTGAATACAACAGATTCAAAATGACCTGGATAAATGAGAACCTTCACAATCAGTAGAAATTATTGTTAGGAACATTCCATGGGAAGGACAGTTAGAACCTTGAGTGTAGGGTTGTCACCTCCTCCCTTCAAAAGCGAACTCATCTGCAAGGCCAGGCCATTTAGGTATATGCTATTGACACCGATACAGCCCTCATAATATTAATGAAAATACTGCTCAGATGTATCAACGTTACTTTAGAGAAAACCATGCGGTTGGTCACCATCTACCCATTTCATCAGCATCCTCACCTGTTCTTTGCACCAACGTCCGTCTCCGGTCGCCAGGAAACAATCCTACTTCCGGGTGGGAGTGGCGTAGCTTGTACTTCCAAAGACAAAGTCTCCCCAACAAAGATGGCAACTTAACATTCCACTTTGCTTCCGGTACCTTATCACCGCGGGACACATTGCTTATGACGACAAACTCTCTGCGACATAAATGAAGGTGCTGATTGGCTCTTTACTTAGTCCGCGAAAGAATTACTTAATACTGTTTTATTAGCTAAAAACGATATAAGCCCCTTCCTACTCCTTTTAAAGTTGCGTTTCCGGACAACCAGAACCAACAATCGCTTTGTTCATCCGGTCACTAACAACAAACTTTCCTGATCTAAATTACCGCGCGGTTTCCTAAAGTGACGTAACGTGTACAACTAACCAATCGGAACGTCGCCTTTGTTCAAGCACTGCGCAAGTCCATTTTGGTGAAGTGAAACATGGCGGATACAGTGGAGATTCACAAACTGAAGGTATTGTATTCATTGAGTGGGTTTCCTTTAAAGTTGGTATAACTAGAAAAGCTATAATGGTGGGTTTGCTTGTCTTCCAGGTCTCTTTCACCGGACCCCTTCTCGCAGTTCTTTATTAATACGTTAAGTAAAGTCTGGAGCTGCTAATGGAGGGCCCATGCATAGAGACTACCCAACTGGCTGGAGGGCATGGAAGGGTTTTCACTGTCACGTTATTAGAATTGAATGAAGTTTTTCTCTCTGAGATATGGAGTCCCGGGGATACTAGGGAATATCCTCTTTGGGAGCTGTGTTGGTGTCTGACAATGGGGCTGAGAATTGCAGTAGCCGTTTAATGGATTGCCCAGCCTCATTTGAAAGGCTAGGTACATGTACACTAGGAATATCTATATATATATATATATATATATATATATATATATATATATATATATATATAAAATTACTGGATACATATTCTTCCAAACTATCACTGTACCATTTTATTGTTGATCTGTCCCCATTTCTTTAGATATCCTGTCTGAAACCTCTTGGGTTTCAGCTGTCAATCAAGTTCTCTTGATCGTCTTCATAAACTCTTCTGTTATGTATATATATTCTGTTATTCCCATTGCTACCTCAGGAATTACTGAACATGCTTGATCTCACTGAGGGTCAGTTAGTCTGGCAGGGGGACTGAGCTTAAAGGAATGTTCAATGGAAAATATCAATATTTTTAAAAATGATTAGTTTATATTGTACATACCCAGTTATTCTAGTTATTCTCTTCCATTTTGAAAAATCAGTTGAATTCATACCCTTTGCTGTTCCCTGCTGTTGACATTTCAGGTTCTAACGGTCCTTCTTCCCAGGATGCCCCACTTCCTTGGAATGTTCCTAACAGTAATTTCCACTGATTGGCTGTTGGTGATGGGTCAAACATGCTCAGATCTCTACTACAAATAGGAAGTTGGTATTTTGGAAGTATTTATTTTATTTTAACACAGACAAAATGCTGAATGGGCAGGTTATGGTCATTGGGATGGAAAAATACTGCTCTTTTAAAACATGTGTATTTCCCTGAACTTCCCCAGGGTCCTTTCTCAAGCAAATGTGACATGCAAACTGGTGTGTGTAAAAAACAAAACCCATCCCCTAAATCTCATTTCGTAGGTGAATGAACATGTCCATTAAGGATCTAAACAGCCAACCTCCTGCTTCAATTTTATTAGTGCAATCTTCCAAATTAACTCATTAAAATCCAAAGTGGACTATTTCCATAGAGTTCAAAATGTCCATTTCTTCATAAATATCTTAAGAATTAAAGGCCACGGTGGAATGTTCCCAAAAAGGCAAAGTGTAAAGTGTCCATTCCTTCATAAATACCATAAGGATAAAAGTGCATGTGTAATAATAAAACCAGTGTTAAAAGACAATAATGGTAAAAACAGTATCAAAAAATCAATTCTATATAAAAATCACATACTTATCTATTTGTTGTAGCAACATTATATACACATCAATACTGGAACATTCTTTTCTGTCTGTCCCTCCTCGGATATGCTTCTCTGCATCAAGGTAGTAAAGGTAAGGTTATCTCCTGTGTAACGATTCTTCTGCCCCCCATGTTTTCGTTTGGGGGGCCTTCCCCTAAAAATGCTGATCCCATTTTCTGGATGCCAGGCCTTCAACCTCGCTGCTTGTGCTCACACTGTGTGCATCTCCCATGCGCCTTCCACGTCTGCGCCATCCGGAACTCCGCGTCTGCCGCACTGCATGTTCGCCTGCCTTACTTCGCGGCGAGTGTATCGGTGGGTGGTCTCTCCAGGTGTATACTCTTTCCTTATCGTAATCCTCCGCGTCTCTTAATAGCTTATTCTGTTTAAGAAGAATAGACACACAGGAAATAACCTTACCTTTACCACCTCGACGCAGAGAAGCATATCCGAGGAGGGCCAGACAGAAAAGAATGTTGCAGTATTGATTTGTATATAATGTTGCTACAACAAATAGATAAGTATGTGATTTTTATATTTTATGTATGTGATATTTTGATACTGTTTTTACCATTATTGTCTTTTAACACTGGTTTTATTATTACACATGCACTTTTATCCTCATGGTATTTATGAAGGAATGGACACTTTACACTTTGCCTTTTTGGGAACATTCCACCGTGGACTTTAATTCTTAAGATATTTATGAAGAAATGGACACTTTGAACTCTATGGAAATATTCCACTTTGGATTTTAATGAGTTAATTTGGAAGATAGCACTAATAAAATTGGAAGCAGGAGGTTGGCTGTTTAGATCCTTAATGGACATGTTCATACACCTACGAAATGAGATCTAGGGGGTGGGTTTTGTTTTTGTATTTTACACACACCTGTTTGCATGTTACATTTGCTTGAGAAAGGACCCTGTGTGGTCCGAAACATGTTGCCTAATAAATTGTTGCAGATTTAATTGCTGCGTTGTGCTCCCTTTCCATTTTTGTTTATTGGATTAAACTCTATAAAAGGAAATATACAGTACTTGCTTTGTCAGTTTACAGGTTTCCAACTAAAGGCTGTTATAAGACCGTTTTGTGACATTTGTTAGATGTTTATTCCGACAACACGTGTGCCTTGAATATCCTGTAAATTATTATTATTGTGGGTTAATATAGCGCTAACATCTTCTGTAGTAAATTTTATCCTTATAAACTGCTCAGCTGTTTCGCATGACACCCGTAACCTTGTATTTTGCAGTAATTTTTTTGTATTTTGTTGTTAAATTAAAGAATTGTAGTAGTTAAACAATATTTCCACATTTCTAGTTAGAGTATGTTTATCAGTAGGCCACATGAAGCCTGCACAAACGGTTTTAGAGCACGTAGATTTAAAGTCCACTGACACACTCTTCCCCCCCATCATCTGAGCATGAAACAATGACACGCTTTTCAGGAAGTTAAGCCAAGGTTGATTTCTCCTGTCTGTAATAGCTTACCAACCTGCTGACTAAGTACACAACAGGCACACCCACATCCTAATGAATGCATAAATCCCTAACTTCTTCTAAATATATATAGCAATAAATATAAAGTGCAATAAAACCAATAAAGTCTGTGGTCAGGTGTCCCTGACCACAACTGTCAAATTCTAGCAGGTCGAACCCATGCCTGAAGTCCAGTCCTTCTTGATTAGTCCTCACCGACTGAGGGAATATCAGTTCTTTTTTAGACCCCCGGGAACCTATTTAAGCAGTTCTTGGTTGCAACAAAGTTGATAACATTAAGGATACTTGATACTTTCTTCTTTAAGTCGTGACTCCAGGTGCTGTGGGTTTCCCATGCCAATCAGGTTAACTGGGAGAAGCCCTGCTCCGATGTGAAGTTTCTCCTCTTCAACGGCTCCCAGTGTACATACATCTGCCAGTTGTGCGTCTCCCAATGAAAGGTGCTGCAGGGTCATTAGAAAGGGGCAAAGGTGTGCCTGAAAGTTGCCCTTTGTATGTGTAATATGGCTGAATACATTTTTATCACAAATTGCAACTCTGTGCCCCTGCTGAACTTTTTTAAAAATGCCTGGCAAGGTCCATCCACTTGCTGGTCTTAAACTCACAAGTCCTGGATAACCTGATGGTTGTGGTTTTCTTCACACTGAGTTCCTCCTGCTCTTCAAAATGACACTCTTGAAAATGAGTGAACATATTTGGATGCTGTTTTAAAGCTAATATATTGACTAACAACATATTAAAATGTTTTGGGGGGTGGACATACCTTTTAAGTACCTTCTACATAGCCTTATAATATGTAGATTTCATATTTGTTCACATGCTCCTCAGATTGATTTTAATTAGCCACAGTTTCCTACATATTGCCTCCAGTCTGCCCAAATCACACAACAATAGCTTTTAATCAGGCTCAATCTCTGATTGCATTCCCTCTGCATACCTACATTTCGGCTATCAATCAAGCACATTAGTATCAAAGTTTTGTTATGTATAGTTTTGCTGTAGCTGGAATGGTGACAGTTGGTACGTGAACTGCATGGTGGGAAATTCCTCCCTCAATGCTGCCTCATAGGGATTACTGAGCATGCTTGCCCTCACAAAGAGTCAGACAGTCTGGCATGGTGCAGAGGGACTAATCTTGAGTAAAACAAGTAATGGATTGAAGTAATGCAACAACAAAACACATCCAAGTAAGTGCTGCTTGCTTGTATCCAATTATAGATTGAAAAGCGTAATTTTTTCAGTGTCATTGTACAACAGAGTACAGAATTGCAGGGGGAAGATAATAAAGTACATAGGATTTTAGCACAGCAATGAATTTCTAAATAGTATATGTATCTCAATTGTGAATGTTAGAAAATGTGTATAGGCTGGCTTTTTGATTTTAATCTGTACAATCATACAAAAGTAGTGAAAGGCAGCAATTTTATAACATACTGAACCTGAAGATTTGGGAGATAGTGTCTGATAGTAACTGGCACATATAGCTAAAACATGAAAAATTCTTAAATTTACTACATACCATATACACTCTAGTATAAGTTGTGCTGAATATAGTCCAAGATACTTATTTTTTACTGATAAATCAGCACAAACCAACTCAGACACGTGACGTCATACCTCCAAACATGGGGAGGGGACACATGAAGAGAAGAGGTGAATGCGGGTTTTTTTTTCACACTCACTTTAAGACCACACCCACTTTAAGGTTACACACATTTTAAAGACCATTATATCCATTTTACAACCATTATAGACCATTATATCCATATATCAACTAGACATTAAGCCCGTTACATTAACAGGCGCTAGACATGCTCCAAATCCCCGACGCACACACAGGCCGGTAAATATAAAATGTACTTGTTTCCAGTACATACACTTAAGATGCCTTCATGCCCAGAGGGCACAGACTGGTAAATATAACATACCTTTAAGCCAAGCCCACACAGACTGGATCCCATATTAGACCCCATATTCTGCATCAGTGTTGCTTAAAACATATTTGATTTGTATTGGTATATTCACCCCATTCTCCATGCTCAAATCCTTACACCTACCCATTTGTGCACGGTCTAGAAAAAGGCTGCCACTATTGCCACACAGCATGGCAGCTCCACACTCTGTCCTGCCTATATCTGTGTTTCTATCTCTGTGTCAGATTGCAGCTCCACAGCATCACTATCCTTTCTATATCCTGATAGAGATGGTGTGGAGCTGCAATGTGACAGAGAAAGAAATTTGGATATAGGCAGGATAGGGATGGTTTTAAGTTGCCATATTGCTATGTGACACAATCTCTATCCTGCTTGTATCCATATCTCCATCTCTGTGGAGCTGCCATACTGCTGTGACACAATCTCTGTCCAGCTTATATCCATATCTCCATCTCTGTGTGGGGCTGCCATACTACTATGTGATACAGAGATGGAGATATGTATATAGGTAGGATAGAGATGGTGTGGAGCTGCCATGCTGCCCCCATGGGGTAGGTAATAGTGCAGTAGCCCTATTAGGCTATTACCTACCCCATGTGCAGTGCATGCCTTAGTAGCAGAATGCATCAAGGCATGCTGGGAGTTGTAGTTTCTTAAACATATGAAGTTGCAAGGTTTGCCATCACTGCTATGCAGATTCTGGCCCCAGAAGCCCCCCAAGAGCAGTCCCTGTACACAGCAGTGTGACAAAGGGCAACAATGTCCCCACATGGACTCTCGCAAGCAGAAATGGGATCAGTATAACTTAGTTATTCCTTCCTGCTCTCTATGGAGATCACAGCACAGTAGAGCTACAAGTTCAGGGAGAGAGTGGAGCCACATTGACAGTAAAGCCACCTTCTGACTGAGTCATGGGCCATGCAGCAGACACACCCTGTTTGTCTTCTCCATCTAGGAATGGAGAAGACAGAATTCAGTACTGCAGGGGGGGAAATTATTTTCTCTTCTTCCCCCTTTCCCCCACTGATGGAAGCCCTGAAATTGTGTACTTGCCCTGTTTTTCTTTAAAGGGCATCTATAGTGTAAAAATGACCTTTTTTTTTTTTTTTCTTTCCATGTGTTCTATAACTCCCCACAACCCCCAGAGTGTCCTCACTTTTTTCAGATTCCTTCTCTGTCCTGAGATACACCAGTTAGAAGAATACGTGATTGCATTCCTCTACTCCTACTTGGACTGTCAATCAAATCCATGTGACGTGATGCCCCCTCCCTTCTCTGTAATAAACATAGAGATAAGAGTATTAGCAGGGGGAGAGAGGTAGCTTTCATGGTAGATATAAGGCTGCACTTGACCCCCCTTCTTAATAGTTTTCACTGATTGATGATGGGTCACAAAGAGAGAGATTGTAAACTGTACTGTTCTCCTTCTTCTTCCGTGTCTCCAGGACAGCTAGCTTTCTATTGGCCACTGTGCCTGGGTGTGTTTTTCAGGATGTCGAACTTTTAACTCCTACTGCACATGATAAGCTTGTCAGTTAGCTGGAGTTGAGACATGGAGGAGGTAACAGAGGGGAGGGGGAAGGGGGGAGGGCTGCACACAGATCTGACACCATGGTTAAACAGAGTCACTGGCAGAGATAGTATTAAGGCAGCACAGAGTACATGAATTTAACTTTGCAAAGGGGCAATGTGTTTTTTTCACTATAGATGCCCTTTAAGTTCAAGCTCATAACGCACATACTTTTTCATATAATTCTTTTATGTAGCCATTGCATTAATTTCAGCAAATATTTAGTAGGCTTTTTGATGATGTCCTTAACTTGTTATATGTCTAACAACCTTAATTGGCTTATTTATTGTGCCTGTGTGACAGAACCACTCACAAATAATCGATAATAAATGTTTTCATTCTTATGACTGCCTTTAGTGTATTTGAAAAAAGAATAAATGGTTTACCAGGGAGATTGGAAAGCTTTTAAATTCTGCTTGATTTAAAAGGGTAATGCTTCTTCCTAGCACTTTACAACTTACAGCTTAAATCCAGGAAACATAGGCTATAGGGTTTCTCTGGAGATGCTTCAGCTGGGGATTTTGTAATTGCGCCTCCCACCCCAGGCTGTTGGCTTTGCCGTATTATTGGTCAGCTCTCTTAAAGCTTGGGGTTCATTAAGCTTTGGAAATGTAGACTTTTATATAGCATGTAGAAAAAAAAATGCATTTGTTATTTGAAGTTCTTCAGACACTATCTATTGGAAACTACTTTATGCAGAAATTGTCTATCTAGCCCAGGGGTGTTCCTAGACTTTTTGTCACCTGATACAAATATTTAAAGCTGCCCCTGAATCATCCTGTGGCACACTAAGTGGAGGAGGCAGCGGTGGGCTAACTAACACTGGCTGGTGGACTGGAGTGCTGACTGGTGAACTGAATGGCTGTCTTAATACTGGCCTCTCTTAGGGTTTTCTAGGAGTGTAGAGAGGGAGTTCTTCTACTTTACACCAGCCCCCCTTCAATACAGCAAAACGCTACTCAGACAGACAGGGAACCCCCTTCTTTGTTGTACAGACGAGCATTCCCATCATTTCATTTTGGGGGGGAACAAAGCCTCTGAGAAAGGGAGGTTTTGTCCCCCTTAAAGGTTGGTAATGCTTTAATTTGTATAATGAGGGTTCTCCCTTTTGCACCTGTCTACCAAACTAGTGTATTGATCTATTTGGTAGTTATCTCTATATTGACACCTGTGACCTGTATACTTTAACAGAAGATGTGCGTGATTGTGCTTGGCCCAGCTTTGGTTTCTAAAATAAAGAAAATATCTAGAGGTTTTTTTTTTTAAGAAAAAAAAAACACCTTAAGGCTGGGTACACACCAGCCTCTTATTTTTCCCGATCGAGCACCATGGGGCACTGCACGATCAGCCCTTATTTACCAACGGGCCCGTTTGTCCGATTTGGACAAACAGGCGTCCAAGCTCGGTTGCAGCCGGTAGCCCCACACCAGCAGATATTTATGACCGACCGATAGTACGGACCATTTTTTTTTTTTCTTAGTTATTTTAAACATTTTTCTTTATGGATAATTATAGCCCTGTAATTCGCCTATCGCTCTTGCAAGTAACCCAGAGTGAGTCCACACCCCATGGAAAAAAATTTTTTTATGTCCAGTAATAATTACCTAAAGGTTCCTTTGCTCTGGTTTAAAGCTAGCCATACATGGGCAAACGTTCCTTCGATTGGATTTCCAATTGAGGGAAACAATAGGAAAACCAATCGGAAGCGCTGCTCAAAGTTGTATTGTACAGCTCAAAGCTGTACAATAAGTTACTTTGTACACCCTCTGCTAGAAAGTGAAAAGGCTGGTTTGTTTTTACACAGGTACAATTTTAGTCGCCAGTGTCTTACCCATAATTTTTTCCCAGCAGGGTGGCATGAAAAAGTAGACAGGTGGAGTGAGGCCTGGGTTGCCAGGTGTCGATATTTGTCCCAACTGCAGGGACAAAATCCCCAGTCCTGCATAAGCAAAGGGAGAATCTGGCAACCCTGGCAGGTGGGGAAATTTAAATGTGCACAATTTTAACTAGTTAATTATGTTTGATCAAGGTTTGATGTTTCCTTTAAACTCGTGCAATGTTACTACATTGAAACCAATACAGCCTGCTTCATATTCTCTTGAAAATACTGACCACAACTCACAGCTTTCCTTGGTTGCCCAAGGCAAGTTGTAGTTTAAAAACGTCAGATCAGCAGATTGGACATCCCTGATATAGGTTTGGGGGCTCCATGTGAGGCACCCCATTAAAACCAAACCAAAGATTTTTACAGTACCATAATATTTTTTTTTTTAAGTATTGGTCCGACTTTCTATTAATTAATTACACAAACCAATCTATACAGCAGCAGGGGGCATAATAACATACAAAAAATAGTGCACAAACAATTCTAATGGCATATTGGCTGCCTCCATAAGGTGGCTGCTACAGACAGCCTGCTAAACCCTGGATAAATAAAAGCAATTAGTTCAAAAGGTTGGCCCAATTATTCTAAACCCAGTCACCAACTGGGTCCTAACCTACTGGTACTTGCCTTTTTGGCTGCATGAGCTGACAGGTTATCCTGTGTGGCCTCCCCATGACTAGACCAGTTACTGCTCCACTCTATCCACAGCCTGGACTGATAACTGGGCATTAACAGCATAGATCTCTTACCACAGGAACAACCGAGGCACTCACTCAGCCCATTAAACTTTATAATTTTTGGCAAATTCTGTTGGGTTTGTCAAAGATTTACAAAGGGGAGTCAACCTTTTTATAAATAACTTCTACACGTTATTGTAAACAGGTTCTGGTATATAAATTTGGTAAAAACTTTTCCTTTAAAAGGCAAACCAAAGCCAAAAAGTGCTGTCCTTGATGTTTAGGGCTAGGCCGCACTGATGCGCTTTTAAGCGTGATCTGATCGCGGTTTTAAAAGCGCACACTAGTGTGGCCCAATTGATGTGGCCACACTAGTGTGCAACGTGTGCGATCTGTTAATTGGAGCGCATTCGTTCCGCAGTGTTTTGCGCAATCGCATGTACTCTGATTGCAAAACATTGATCGCAACATGCTCTCACGCACCGGCGACGCACACGCTTTTCTGTACGTTGCCTCACTCTTAGTGCTTACTATGCTAGCTCAAAGGAAATAAAATTTAATTGGACAACTCTTGGGGCCAATCTGCTTTTGTTTGTTTTTAAAAGCCAGGCAATTTTATGTGCTGTTGAGATTGATGGTTTTTATTTTTTTTAGTTGGCAGAGCTGAAGCAGGAATGCCTTGCTCGTGGTTTGGAGGTGAAAGGAAACAAAAGTGACCTCATCAGCCGACTTCAAGCATATCTAGAGGAGCATGGTTGGGAAATTTTAAAACTTTCTGTTTCATGTCTTCAATGTACTGGTGTAAAGTGCCTTCAAGCAACTATGAGAACCCTGAACTATTGTAAAGGGCCAGGCCATAGGATCAACTGAATTCTGCTTAACATTTGATTTCATTCTAAAAAATCACCCCAAGCCCTGTTTACCTTTGTCCCTGGCACTCCTTAGTCCAGGTATCTGGAGTTACCTTGAACTCTAGTTTAGTCCCTTGCCACTCTGCCACACTTCCACGTTGCAGTCATCAGTCAAGGCCAATGACTTACAGCTGCACAAGCTTACTTAGAGCTCAGAAAGCAGTAAGAAGAAGCAAAGTCTGTGTGGGGGTTAACATGATCTGTAAATTTAAATACCATGTTAATTGCAGGATATTTGATTATCTGCAGTTTTTAATAGAAGGACCAGTTGTTGAGTATAATTTTAAATCCATTCCATCAATTTTAATCAATGATTTTATTTTTTTAATACATTAAAACATAATAAAAATAAATCCATTAAACAGCCTGAGACCATCCATTATTCCTATTCATCTCAGGACAAGTAGCAGTGGCCCTAGGCCTTCATTTTTCCAGGTCTGGTATAGAAGACTCATATGATGCAGATGTATGGCTGCCCATCCATTCATCACCACCTTATGCATACATGCGTGTGTAGTGTATGAAAAGAAGAAGGGTGCACAGCGAGCTGACTAGGCTGCTGTCCGTCTGCATTATTTGCATCTTTATGTTATAGGCTTCTGCACTTTTAGAAGAATTGAGGGTAGACATACTCATTACATGTTAATACTAAAAATGAATTTAGATTTTTAGTATAGATATGAAGCACACCCACATTTCTAATCTATTTAACAAAGCATGCCACCATAATACCCAGAATTCTGCAATCTGATGCCATATTTAAGACGGCAGGCTTGAGTTTAGTTATGGTATACAGCTGGTTATAAACTTGCGCTGATTTTATAGCTATCTTTTGCATTTAGAGCTTTTGTTAGCAGCTATGAGCAAATTTCTTCAGGAAATAGATTTTTTACTATTTTTTAAATTTTGTGTTGGCTTTGAAATTTACTTATCTTTTTCTTTCTTTGTTTTTAAAAAAAAAAAACTGTTACCTTTTTTGATTTTTTTTTTACCCCCATTTTTGTTGTATAGCTGAAGAGGAGGCAAATGAAGAAGATGTTCTTGGAGAAGACACTGAAGTGAGTTAATTAGTTCATTTAACAACAATAAATTAGTTAATTTAACAATAAATCTGTTATTTCTCTTATCAGAAGCTGCACATTTGATCTATTAACAGGTCAAAAGTCAATTACCTATGTTCAGTATTATCTATAAGCTGCTTTTTCTATCCTAATGTAGCCTGTATTCAAATATCTTTTCCAGAGGGACATGCAGAAAATCTTTAAATATACAAAACACGTTGAGGTAGAAAACATAGTTATCGTAGTTTTATCGAGATTTTTTTTTTAAGAACTAAAATTGCTGAACATTTAACAGAATACACTCTCCTGGTATTTTTATAATTTAAAAAAAGACAGTTTGTGGTACTGATAAAGGGCATGTCCACCCCCAAAACGAACTTTGGGGGGAAGGGCGGTAACCCCTACCCCCCCCCCCCCCAACAACCA
Source organism: Hymenochirus boettgeri (assembly GCA_019447015.1). Taxonomy (NCBI): domain Eukaryota; kingdom Metazoa; phylum Chordata; class Amphibia; order Anura; family Pipidae; genus Hymenochirus; species Hymenochirus boettgeri. Next base: position 266,049,567 of record CM033470.1, on the reverse strand, counting down.
CAATATTTCTTTAAAAAATCCCCAGATTTCTACTTAAAGAGCCTTCTCTCCCGCAGCGATCCGATCCTGCTGCCTGCTTGCAGGGAGCCGGACCGCCAGCCGCATCTGTGGTTGGCTAAGAGGCAGCCAATCACAGACACGGCTGGCGTCACTGGAAATACCGTGGGAGAGGTGGCTCTGTAAGTACAGATTGGGGATTTATTGATTAACACTTTCTTTGTAGTAGTGTGCTGTATATTGGTCTAGGGTGTCTCACCTGAATAATGTATGTCTTACCTACGGCTTCCCTCCACCGCATCTGATTTATATTAAACATTATATTGCAGGTAAAACATACAAAGACACAGGTCTTTGTACTACTGTGCTACATGTTTCAGACCCACTGAGGAAGGATAAGTGGGTCAGAAACATTTAGCACGCATGTTTTGCAATAAACCTGCACTATTCACAGGTACAAACCTGTGTCTTTGTACAGTATGTTTCACCTGCAATATATTGTTTGTGTTGTAGGGCCATATTTAAAACCCGGAATTACAAGATCGTAAATCTAAGGTAGCAATTGTAGATTTACTTTCAATTTTACGATTGCTATTGTAGTTTTTGTGATCGTAAGTTAACGATTGCTATAATGATAAATTGGCCCATAGTGTGGTGGTTTCTAGCTCTCCCTGTCAGCTGCAGCAATATTAGTGGAAAGTATACCTTCTTAAAAGGGAATGTTGGAGAGTAGGAAGGGTTTTTGTTTATGCTGTATTTATAGAAACTATGTGGTGCAAAACTGTAGGGGGAGAATAGTGAAGTGAACCTGATCTTAGCACAGCTCTGTACAATACATTTCTCATCAGTGTACCTTATTAAAGGGAATGTTGGAGGGTAGGAATAGTGTGTTTTTATAGGAACCACATGGTGCAGAACTGTAGGGGGAGGATAGTGAAGTGAACCTGATCTTAGCACAGCTCTATGCAATGCATTTCTCATTCATGTACCTTTATTAAAGGGAATGTTGGAGAGTGCATAAACAAGTTTTTGTTCATGCTGTATGTACAAAAACAACGTAGTACTAAGCTGAGAAACGCATTAAACAGAGCTGTGCTAAGATAAAGGGAATTGTTGGAGGGAATGCCACTTGCAGCTCTGCACCCTGCTGTCTCTATTAGTTTACCAATTAAGGCTGAGGGCACACTGTAACACACGCATTGTAACAATCGCGATTGTGTGCATGTTCCCAGCGCACGAGAGTGCGTTGCAGTGAGTGCACTTGCGGTTGTGCAAAAAATGCAGATCGCATGCGCTCTGATTAACGGATCGTACACACAACGCTTTGTGTTGTTTTAATGCTGTGATCTGATCCCGCATAATAGCGCATCAGTGTGGCCTAGCCCTAAAGGGTTACTGTTAGAGGGAATGATGCTTCAGGAGGGCTGCCTGTGGGAAGTTTTGCATAAACAAAAAAACACTCTTCCAACGAGGGTTCCCACCTTTGCCTTTAAGACCCGAACACGCAAAATCTGCACAACAAAATGGTGTTAGTATATTTTTATACTATTTTTAAGTTGATTTAATGCAACTTAATTTAACTATAATCTAAAAATGAATGGAAAAAAAATCTAAAAATATGGAAAGTACCTGGGGCAGGGAGGTTGGATTGATTATTCCTTCCTCACAATATCGTTCTTTAAGGAGCTACAGCACTAATAAGTTTTAATTTGCCAGGTTAGTCCTGGACTAATCCTTTATTAAAGATAATGCTGAAGCCAGGAGGAAAACTTGCAGAATCTGTTTTATATGCACTGGCGCTTCTCACAGAACTTTATACACACTATAGTTATCTTTTAAGTGTAGTCGTGTAGTTTGTTTTTAATGCAATGGCCTTTGCCTTTACACTACTTCCAACACTATTTCCAGGCTCCAATATTCCCCTTTAAAAATGCATTGCACAGAGCTGTGCTAAGATCAGGTTCACTTCAATATGCTGCACCTGCAGCTTTGAGTTGTTTTTATAAGTGTACCTTGTAAAGTGATGAGTAAGTTTTTCTACTAGGGTTGCTACCTTTCTATTTAAGACTCACTCTTAGGGCTAGGCCCCACTAGTGGGAGCGCATGCATGTAGCCTATGGGACAGGCCCCACTAGTGGTAGTGCATGCATGTAGCCTATGGGACAGGCCCCAACATGCACTGCGCTTCCTCGTGGTATCTGAGGGCATACGATCACCATCTCTGCCAGGATCCAATTGTGGAAGGGCAACAGCAGTGCACGGAAAACCCTTATGATCGCAATGATTCTTGCAAACGTGTATTGTCCTGTGTGCTTAAAGGGCAAGTCCAGCCTAAAAACAAGTAGGTTGTAAAATGCTTATTACCCCCCAAAACCTCACTTTCGCAAGGTTCCTAAAGTTCAAAGTTCCCCCAGAACTTACTTACCTGACCCAGACCCTTTCCGTCTATTCCATGTCCCCTGCTCCTGTTTTGAGCTCGTTGCGAACAAAAACAGGAGCAGGGGACTTCTGCGCTGACAGACGCTTCCCTTCCTGGTCGCGGCTGTCAGGCGATTGGGCGTGACGTCACGTTTTGGGTCCAGGACCACCAGGAAGAGGCAAAACTAGAAACCTGCAGTGACATCACTGCTCTTTGTGATGGAACCAACTATTGTTGTGTTTTCTGTTAAACATAAACACATCTTTCTTCATTTGGTTCCACCTGTGTTAAACTGCTTATGGTTAAAACTAAAATATCTTGACACCTCCCAAAATGTTTAATTCTTCCACTTTTAATCATTTGGTGTTGCTGGTTTATGGCATGTTCACTGCTTTATACTTTTCACAGTGCAGATATGTTTTCATTTGATTCTAGGAGGAAGAACAGAAAGCTCTTGAAGAACCTGACAAACAAATAGAGTCTGCAAACAAACCAGATGAAAAGTAAGCTACCTGCCCAGCTGTAACCAATAATTGATATATTTTTGCTATTATAAGTAATTGGTATGAACTGTTTGATTTAGTGTTTTTAAAGGGCATGTCCACCCTCATAATTGTTTGCTATTCTTTCCCAGTGCTTTCCCTAGGATCTTTTAGCCAGTTGCTGGCCAGATATTGAAACCTCTAACTATAAGCATTAATAAGCAAGATAAACATAATTAAACACAACATGAATAATGGATGAGAAGCCACATGCTTTAGTGCATGTATATGCCATTCTTGTTTTCTCAGATCAGGCCCTCTGCCATACCCACACCTTTCTGCAACTTTTTTTTTTTTTAAAGGATTATATTTCGAGAGAATATTGGGAAAATTGTAGATGAATGCAGAATAGGGCTAGGCCACACTGTCGCCATTTTGGTGCGTTTGCGCTCAACATTGCAATTGTGGCAATGCGAGTGTGATGCGATTGCGCATCAGTTTGCGAATCGCAAACGCACGCGATCTGCATCACATGCGTTTCTCTATCTCTAAAGAAAAAAAACGCAAATGCATCAAAATCGCACCGGAATCTCAATCGCATGCGATAAAAATATGCCCTCAAAGAAAACCTGGTTTAATTCAGAACAGCCAGTGTTGAAAATCTGACAATTTGTAACCATTTTCAAATACCCTGAACTTGTGATCAGAAAACCAAAAATTCAGAAAATTGTTAAATTTTTTTTTTTTTTTCGAAAAATGCATTTAAATATGCAAAAATTAGAAAAATTCCAATTCGATTTGAATCGGATTTTTGGAGATTCAGTACGTTGGAACGAAACTCTACTGTTTCAGTCATCTCTACTGATTATGTATGCTAAATGTTTTCTGTAGTTTTTGCTGGTCTGCATGCGCAGTATGTATTTTGTTTGCAATTTTGAATGTTGAGGGATTGGTGAATAGTTTGCCCAGTTCCACAGGTTCCCACGTACACATTACTGGAAAGGTGAAGACGTTGCGCATTCCCACCTCAATAGGGAGTATAACAATCCGCTGAATAATACGCATTCATAATGTGAATCAAATTAGTGGGTAAGTTACCCCCCGTAACATAGTGTGATGGGGTTGATGGAAAATGTTCCACCTGGCTCAAACTTGTTTTTCTGATAAACTGCTCAACATTGTTTAGCGGTCCAATCGAAATGGCTTGAAATGTCAAGCTCTTGTAGAGGAAGTTTTTCACAAAATCTTATGCTTACAATACATAAATGCACTACACACCTGTTTGTCTTTTTGTTTTACATTTCCTTCACATAACCATATAATCCTGTCTCCATGTTTTAACAAATCTGGACACAATGAACAATTGGTGTTTTAGGCCAGTAATTAATTAAAGCGAAAAAGCATTTTTAATATGAGTATTATTTATCCTTTGGATCTAAAATGTGTTTACTGGTATGTTATACATTAGGACAAAGATCAATTCCCAAACATTTACCATAGCATTGTATATTCTAAAGCAGAAACAAGGTAACAACATTTTTGAGCTTATCTTGCATTTAAAGAACAATTAAAATTAATGCATATCATTCCCCCGTTGTTGTGTATTGAAACATAGTAAAGGTGCCCATGCACTTGCGACCGCAGTCGCAAAAACTCACTTTCCGATTTTGATGGATTAGGGTCATGAGTTTGCCAATGCAAAAAAGATTATCGTCTGTTCGGGCCATAGACTCTCACAATTGTACTAAAGTGCGCTGGTTACAATCCAACAGATATTGTCTGTTTGCTCCAATAGGTTGTGATGCCGATGGCGGTAGCTCGTCTACATTACAACCTATCCATAGAAATTGGTGATATTCAGTAAATCATGTTGGATCAAATGGTATTTACTGAATATCTGTTATGTGGATGGATACAATAACTGTTAAAGTTGTTAAAGAAAAAAAAACTTTCTAAAAATGCCAACTGTTCCTCTTCAGGTAAAAGGTTTTTATAATATTCAAACTGAAATGCTTTTAACATTTTATAATGATACTGGTTAGAAACTGTCAAAATATAGTAGGTATGATTTAAGGCTGGGTACACACAAGCAGATTTTTCTGACCGACTGACCAAAACGTGGTAATATCAGTTGGTCAGAAAAATCTGCTTGTGTGTAGCCAGCCTTAAAATTCGGCAGTGGCTTTGTGGACAAATGATGTAAAGAATGTATAGTGTTCTTTTAAGGGAGTGCCTCTTTTTAAAGATTACCTTTTTTCTTTTTATGATCACATAATTCAACTTTTTTCAAAAATGAATCCTCAAAATTTCTTGTCCATTGGAACAAAAATTATAGCAGTCGACCTCTATTGGTCCTTTAGATTTGAGCCTTGTGTCCACAAGGTGGCACTGTGTACCAACTCGCCTTAACGAAAGTCTGTTCAACAAGTGTTCAAAATCTATTTAACTACCTGCCGTTTACAGTATTATATTTTATTAGTTTTAATGGTTATACAAGAACTACAGGTTTATATGAAAACTCATTTAAATGTATAGCTGCTCCTGCTTATATTTGGGGACCCACATCTTTATAGTGATAACTGTTTAAGCTTGGCTTATTCTTGTCTTATCATTAGTATCTTCCATTTCACTATCTTCCAGCATGCTGAATGTAACATTTTAATCATACAAATGTATCATACTTTTTAGAGTGGTGGTTGAAAATCATTATTGAATGTCTTTGCGTCAGTTTAAAGTGATATTGCCCTGTTATTACCTTTGGTGTCAACGTGACCTTGAGGCTTCTGCACCACTGTTAGAAACATGCCTGCAGATCATGCTTATTTGGGGCACAGCAAAAGCTAGGATCATAATTTTAATAGATCAGGTATATTTGGGATACAGCAAGTGCTAGTTTTCACAATTTTGCTGCGTAGCAGTACATTATTTTATGTACCGACTTTTTACCTCAACTCACTCTTTAATTCTTTTGCATCAGAAAGACTGTTCCATGTTTAATATTAAGGTAAATTTCCTGTAGGTTATTAAGTATAAACTTTTTGTGTTAAATGGTTCGTAATTAAACAATCAGTTATTTAGTGCAATTGAACAAGGTTGGTGGTCCTGCAGTAAATTTGTTTACCCTGGACAGTTTGTCTTTTGACCTAAAGTTAAACTAATCAAAGAAAAGAGCACTTTTAAAATGCCTTTTGATGAGCCTTAGAACATGTACCAGGTATTTACTTCTTTTAGGTATATAGAATAGCACCTCTTGTCTTCTGACCCCACTATGCTTCCTGTGAAAGTTGTTAAACATTTTACTGTCCCATGGGAAAGACTGCTTTTAGGATTTAGAAACAAAAGCATGGCAGTGTTCCCCTGAAGAAGAAACTCTGCCTTTATGGGGCTCTTACGACCCACACTTTATGGGAGAGAGCTTTGTAATAGCTGACACCATTTTTTTTTCTCTCTGTCTTTTAGTGCCTGGGAACTTCCTAGGAAGAAAATGTTCTTTTATACCTCTATCCAACTCGCACATTTACCTTTTTTTTACTTCTTTTTTTTTGTGTGTGTGTGCAATGTGACGTGTTCATCATTATCGTGTACCACTCATTTATTTTTCTTTAAGGCAGCATGCTGTGCGGGGGTAAATTTATTTTCTTTTGATAATTATCTAAAATTATCTTAGTTTTTATCTGATTTGTAGTAACTAGATTTAATATATTTAAAATAATTTGAAATAAATTGCCGTGGTGTACTGTCTTTTATCTGATCTAATGTGTACATTTTTGTTTGATTTAAGTCAAGAAAAGAAGCTTGTGAAAATTTCTAGTGGGATTTCTGAAATTGAGGTTAGTGTTATCTGATTTTACCATCTGTCTGTATGTTCAAACATTATTTGCTACTAGTCAATGGAATATTTTAGTTGCCATTATCAAATATGGAAGTTGCTGCTGACAAATCTCCAATAAATGGATCAGAATCTAATGATAACATCTCTACTGAAGTTTTTAAATGGCCACAATACCGTACACTTTCAGGGAATGTTTGAATATTCGCAGTTCCGTGTTAATGACTTTAGTGCAAAATTATGTGACCTTACTGTCCTTAAAGTGTGCAGTACCAACTAATATGGAAGGAACATTTTAACTATAGTGTTCAATATGCCTGATGTCTTATTTGTTGCAGAGGCTTCAGAAAAGAGCTGAGAGATTTAATGTTCCTGCCAGTGCAGACAGCAAGAAAGCTGCTCGTGCTATCCGGTAAGCTTTGTGACCTGCTCAATACTACCAGTGTAAATATCATTAAATTAAGATGTTTCCTAAAGCCCTTTTTAAGGGAGATGCAGCATCAATGTCATTTAAAAGAAAAAAAAATCTAGGCACACTAACAATAAAAAGGTACCAGTAGAGTTTAACAACTGTAATCGTATGTATTCCCTACCAAGTGTTATCATATCATAGTGTGTATTTTGGTTAGCCATTTTTCCCATATGAAAAAAAGCCAATGACGTTTTTTATTTTAAACACACACACATAATGAACATTTTTGTTCCTTTTGTTTTTTAAGGTATATTGAGATTCTAAGCAAAATAAATTAATAATTGTCCATTTTTTCTTTTTTTGAAGGTTTGGTATCCCAGCCTCAGAAAACAAAGGTAAGAAAAGTATCAACGGTTTTGATAGTATCTGAGATTACCTTTCTCTTGCTGTTTAAACTGTGTTGCATGAACGAGAAAGGGACCACTTCGTTGAATCAAACATAATCGGCCCTTTTTCATCAATGTGTTATTGGACAAACCATTGTTCCTGACGTCGCTGCCAGCGTTGGGATCGCTTGTTATGTCTGGGAAATTTCCGTCTGCTGTGGTCGTCCCTCTCTTCTAAAGTATAGGGAGGCGATTGTGGGAAATGTCTGTCGCGGTCAGTATACACAGTATAGGGAAAATGCTCTGGATTGTGTGTACCCTCATCTGTGAAAAATAAGACAGACTAAATTGCATTCAATCGGATATACCAAACTGATAGTTTTGAATGTTTCAGATTTTTATCCAACAATAGTGCTGTAATAAAATCAACAAGTGGTTAAAAAAGTATTGGTTTAGGGGATGTAATACTAATGTAACCAGAATTTGGTAGATTTTTCACTAAACTATTTCTGATTTGTTTTTTTACTACTTGCCTTTTGTCTTTTTATTATTAAACACAATCCTGCCATTTTGTAGGGTGTGTAGAGAAATTGTTTCATAATCTGTCAAGGCACGCCACACTAAATAAAATGTATCAATAATTTAAATAACAAATCCCCTTGTTTGTATAGTCTGTATTTTATCATGTGCAGCACTGTGTACCCAAGTGTGTCTTTATAAATAAAATTATACATAATATCATTTAAGTGTTTGGTTATATGTATGATATATTATACATGTTAATTTAACATTTTAGATCTAGTTTAGGCCCAAATACCCCAACTAAATTTATTGTAGACTAATGTACATTCATTGTTTTCAGGTCAAATATCAGATGCCAAGTCTATGGTAAGAACACTTTTACTATTTATGTTGAGATGTATATGGATATAAATTGTCAATTATTATTGTATTTGCCTATACAACAGTTTCTGATAATGGAAATTGGTGTAATATCGGTCAACGCTAAAGACTTCTTACTCAAACCTGAAGCAAGAAATTATAATACAAAATGTTTTCTAGTTTTGCTAGTTTCAATAAATGCAGAGGCAATATGCCTATATGTGAAGCTTAGTTGTTACATGTGACTTATATATTATAATATTCAGTAACTGCTATGTGCTATGTAATACAGAAAAGAATTTCCTCTGTGTATATATACAGTAATGTTGTTAAAGGGAAATTCTAAAGTAACAGACTTTTCTGGCTCCTCCCACAGTCATTGTCCCTGACACTTCTCCCATTTGACATTAGAGAACATGTGTTAATGAAGATGGGGATGGAGCCTGAAAACGGTCAGTTACTGCATAACTATTTCTTTAAGGTATGTGGCATTATTCTTATTTCTCTTTTCTTTGTCCTAGGTAAATATGGATAAATTGAAAGAGCGAGCACAGAGATTTGGCCTTAGTGTGTCTCCTGTCTCTAAAAAGGTTAGTGTGTAGCAAAGGTATATCTCCAAGCCATATGTTTATGTATTATACACGCACATGTAGTAGCTTAGTTTTCACTGCTCTTCCCATTTGCAGTGCTTTGCTATGAATATAGAGAACATTTCAACCAGCATAGCTATTTTCTTTTTTTTGGTCTTCGATGTGAACATTTTCTGACCTGGTTTTATAGTGGCATTTAATTTGTTTCATTAACAACTGCTACCAAGTTATGTGTGCTTGTAGAGCTTCAGATCCATTTTATTGGTATTTAAAGCCTGCAAAATGGTCTAGGCATTTTGAGTAGAAACATTCTTGCTAGAAGTGATGCACAGTTGAGCTCAGACAAATTGAACACCTTGGGTAATACAATATATAACTTATAGTAGCTCATTTAGTTAGGAGACTATAGTTCTCCTTTTAAAAGGGAATTGTGGTATAACAAGAAAGACATTCTGACCATTTGTGCCCCAGAAGTTTGAAAAAAAAAAAAGACATTTCTAATGTGCTAATGTCACTGCTGTGTCTACTCCATCCTCTCCCTGCATTGTAGGTATGGGATGTTGCTTCTTTCCTTTAATGAACCCATGGTGCATGCCTGAGTGGGGCATCCAGACTTACAGGTGTTGTCAATGGATGAAGGAGCAAGTATTTCCCAACTTTCGAAAACACTTCCCTTTTCTTTACTAGTAATGACTAGTATTCTCATGCATGTAAATATTTACCTCTGCAATTGCATTGTGACAGTGGTACTAACCACCTACTTTGAGAATTAAAGGTTTAAAACTAAAGGCATTTTGTGTGTGTAAACGGTTGGCAGGGATGAAGAGTCTGCTGGTTCTTACCAACCCTTAGTTGTGTGCCTATCAAGTCTGCTCTGGGTGGTAGAGCACCCAGAGCAGAGCTTAAAAGGTAGGGGGAGTGTAAGTGTTTGCAGGTGTTTCTGCAGTGTGCTTGAATAATTTCTGTTCTTTTTAAAAGGCGACTACAGCCAAGCATCTAAGCATATTTCCTAGAGAGGTAAGAAAACCTACTTCCACCTCCCTGGGTGCTTGCTAGGGCAGGCAAGATGTTAACCATCTGCTCCTGCTGTGACAGACAGTTCACCTCTCGTACTCTGCGGCCCTCTCTGTTTGTATGATTTTTTTTTTCCGCCCTAACGTTAAGAAATGGGAGATAGTCATGCTTGGGACACAGAGCATGAGTGAAGAGCTGTCAGCTGCAGCACAAGACGATATTTGATGGCTCAAAGCTTGTGCTATTGACCACCATGGGAGGTAATAGATCTACTTGTGCAGCAGCAAGCTGCTTGTGTGCTCATGACCACCCAATCAGTGTTCCCTCTAAGATTGGCACTTGTGTGTACACATACATCTTTGCAGGCCTGCACACAATGATCAAAGAGATGCACACACAGATATCTGCAGGAATATAAGCATTGCGGTGAGTAGTTTCCCAAACCCGCTGAGTTCTATTCCATATGCAGGTTTGCATAACAAAAAAGTTTCAACGGTTAAAACTGTCTAAATGGTTGAAATTTCAGCTGCAGATTGTCGAAATTCTGGGTCTAAAACACGTAGATCTGTCCTGAAACAAGGTTACATTTTAACCCAGTGTTCTCCTTAGTGTCTTTTAGACGGACGGCCCACCCAGCTACTTTTTGTGCCACACAGCTGGTAAATGTTTCTTAGAGAACACTGTTGTGATTAAATAAAGAATTTAGATGTAGGATTAATTGGTCAATAAAAACTGCCCAGTCAAGACCCCTTTTTAACAATGAGATTAGTTTATCACATCGTAACTAGTTTTTGCAAGATCCCGAAGGCCACAAAAATGTGGCCCTGCAATGTACACTGTATGTGGGTCATGTGCTATTGCTGCCATGTTACATCTGGGTTACCTTCAGATGTTTTACTACATAAAATTCTGCAACCAGGGAATGCTGGTAGTTTTAGTTTTCAAACATCTAGAGGGACGAAAGTTAGACATCCCTGACCTATATAATGAGCATGATGCATGGCTGATCAGTATTCCGATTAGAATATGAAGAAGGCTGTATTTTTCAATGTAGTTATACTGCATTTAGTTTAAGTTTAAAGGGCATGTCAAACCTTAAAAGTATTGGAAAAAAACTAGTAAAAATAGAGCACATTTACTTTTCCCCACCACCAAATTTCCCAGTCCCACCCGGCTGAAAAAAAAATTCTGGGGAGAACACTGTAACCCACTGTGTTGAGTTAAAAAAAAAAAATCCTTCCTTTGTAATGCCTGTTCAAAGTCCATGAAACTGAAGAGTAGGAGACTTCCTGTGTGAGAGAAGTTTTCTGCCTCCTCCATTTTCTCCTGGAGGACTCTGGCATGCACAGGGACCCCTTTGCCGCCTACCTCCCACCCTCCGGATCCCTTGTATCTTGATTTTAAAAAAACTAAAATACTTTTCTGTAGTACAGCCACCCCCCTCCCAACCCTAACCGCATGGTTTAAGTGGAAATAAATTTCCAGGTAAATTACATACCAGAACGCTTTCTTTCAGCTCTCTGCATAGCTGGCAGCCACAATCACTGACGTGGCTTCTGGTCCGGGCCCTAATGATACTTCGCTCCTGGATTTATCGTTAGAGGACCTGGCCACGCAAACGAAGGCTAGTAATTAAGATTCCTGACACTTTTTTTTTTATTTTTTTTTTTTATTTAAACCATGCAGTTAGGGTTAGGAGGGGGGTTCCTACATTACAGAAAAAAAATATTTTAAGGTGGACATACCCTTTAAAACTTCCTGTTGTGCTCTCCTAGTTGTTTAAAGGTAAACCGAAAAAAACAGACAAAGAAACCCGCATCATTTGTGAAATAAGTTATCTGATGCTGAATTAAAACTTTCAGAAAGTTCATGATAGAAAATATATATATATATGGGTTTTTTACATTTTCCTTCTTTCTCACACTACTCAAACAATGCATGGTATTGCACTGTTACCTAATAACTAGTAATGTGTCTTTGTGAACCTTGCAGGTGTGCGCATATCCGCCATGCCTCCCATCCAATCGCCATTTGAAAAAAGGTTACATCAGGCAAAGTAAATGTCACACAGAGGTGCTAGCCTGCAATAAGCTGCATTTATTAGGGTCCTTAACTGCCTTTGTTCTATAGTTTCTAGGACATATTCACACCTCCTTGTTAGAAAGGTTATTGCTGCTTTTTAATAAATGTAGGCCCACCATGTCCAATTCCTTTATAGCTCTACTATTCTCCCTTCCTCAGTTTTTTTCTTTTTTGGAAAGTGGTGCTCATGGATTAGCATGGGCTAACATATTCAGATATCCTGTTTCCAAAAGGTCTTGTAGCTGTAATAAATTAGCATTTGAAGAAGAATATTGAAGTTACAGTTTTTGGACTCGCATTTACACTTAATAGATTAACATTGTTACCACCACTTATTTTTTTTTTTTGTTTGTTTTCCATAGCAAGGTGTTCCATAACCACTTTTGCAAGCAGGTACATTGTATAGTTTTATAACATTTAAAAAAAAAAAAAAAAAAAAATTGCATATACATGAAAATGGTACATAGCTTTTGTGGTCTTTTCTTTCTCTCCCCTTGTAGCCGCAGATAATTGTACTATGTTACAAAGTTGTTTTATCCCCGCACTCCTGTTTCAAGCTGTTAATGTTAATTTGTCCGAAGAACGCACTTTTGAAGCTGTTTCTCACTTTAGTTTGTGTTTATTAATGACATAAGTGCACAACGTTTCAGGGCGTGTCCCCGTCCTCAGGTGCATTGTAACATGTTAGCCTTTGATTACTTTTTTTTTAAAAATGGACCTAATTGTAAGTTTATTTGGAGGCTTCTATGCTCTTATGATTTTTTTTTTTTTTAGTATAATAACACGAGCTGTGTTTTTATTGTGTATTTTAGAGTGTTTAATTTTGTGTTAAGAAAAAATGGTATACAGTTCTGTTAATGTCAGTCTGTTTCCATTTATTAGAGCAACTACCTCTTAAACTTATTTAATATAATTAATTTAAAAAGGATAGCCAAAATCTTCACTATTGGGATATGTAACATCATGCAGGTACTGTGCTGCTGCCTTTTATGTCAATTCAGCATACAATCTGAACCAAATGACAAATTGATAGTAATGTCTGGTCCAGGTACTGGCTCTTGTTTCTGAGCAGAAAATGCTGGCAGTAATATTGCAATATAAACATTGGTCACAAATACTCAAACCAGGCTGTTTTTCAGAACTATAGAGGAATGTTGCTGTTCAGAATTATCAGGGAGATTCAATAAAAGTTCTTATCGTTTTGCATTGCAGAACACAGCATTCAGCGAGTATCTGTCAGTCTACATTTACAAAACGTAATTAAGGCTGCGACCACACTGGGGCGGACAGAAACATGGGCACTTCATGTGTTACCATCCGTTTGCGATGCTATTTGAGCAATAGTTGTGAATTGGTTTGCTTGAAATCCCAAAAAAATTTACATGCACTGCTTTGCTATACTCACGCGCTAACTGATCACATTTATTCTATTTTACGGGCTAGGCCACACCTGCGAAGTAGTGAAACTACACGTTTCCCTTACAATATAGAAACCTACTGTGAGGTATAATCAAATAAGACATAGTATTGAATATACTAGATACCTATCTGTTCCTGAGACCTATTCACTAGTCTTTGGTACCTCATAGTTTTTTTGGGGGTTTTTTGTTTTTTTTTACACACCTGAGATAAATTGAAAGTGCTTGTTAGAAGTTTATTAATAATGAGCTGTTTAGAAGATATGCCTTTGGTTCCTAATATTACTAATGTATATTATTCAAGGGTCAAAACCCTTTTCAAGGCTGTATGTTTTTTCAATTGATCTGTAAGTCCCTAGCAAGCAGTAGAAACAGTTAATCCAGCATCCAATATATAGGTTACTATACAGACGTTCATCAGCACCAACTCTCAGATGAAGCACACTGTTTCACTAGATTGGCATCTAAATGAAAGCAGCAGTACCTACATATAAGTTCAATTTTGCAAGCGTAATATTTGCTTCTTACACTTCTACAGTTGCCAGAACATAGTCCTTGTGTGGGCTCCTGATCAAACAAAAAAACTGTTCTGTTTCAATTAATCGTTCTGTGTAGCTTCTATGCCCATCAATAGAGTTCTCAAGGTGGAGGGTATCAATGGCATTTTTAAAACTGGCATCCGAAACCATCTCATTTAATCCAGATGGAGTCCCTGTGTTGAATTAATCCATATCTCTCAAACTTGCTAAAGTAGGCTTATGTAAAACAAAATGTGAAGCAAGTGGTGTATCGTATCACCTAAACGATTTGCCCCTTAGAGAGGTGATAGTCTTACCGATAATAATTAATCCTCAAGGACACAATTTTTTTTTGATATCGGTGACCTTTAATTTGTGAGACATAACGGTGTTAAAGTAAACAAAGTATCCTTTAACTCGGGGTGCAGTATTGCGGATATGCTTGTTACATAGGTTTTGGTTTTTTTTAGTATCCAACTTGTTGGATCCTAAATCTCTCTTCTCTAATTTATGTTTAGTGGGGGAAAAATTGAAAATGTGGCCCATGTACATATGTCACATATCGACCTCAAGAAGAGGACCGCAATCTGGGGAGAGAATTGTGCGACAGAACAAAGCCCATCTTTCCCTGACATTGTTTTCCTTGATCTGCTGGAGAGATCACTAAACTGTGTCCAAGGGAGCCTGTACACATGCTGGATTGTCAGCTGATGCGATCATTTGTCAGACAACTTTATCAGAAACAAGGGTTCTTCTGAGTAACTGAAGCATTCAGGCTATGGCTCATCTGAGATGTTAATATTAGAATATGTAAAATCTATTATATTGTCACTGCTGAAAATAGTCCACTATACGCCCCAGGTATTATTGTGAGGGGATAAAAGAACCCCACTGTAGTGCTGTGAAACATAAATGTGAATAGAAAATATTTACTTAATAGCTAACTTATAAAGCGCTTGATAAAAACCTTTGCTGATAGAAGCCAATGCAACATCTGGGGTATGCTATTGTTTTATCATGCGAGATAGGGAAGGAACAGATGTTGTGTTAACATCTTTATCTCCATAGTTTAAGTAATTTTTATTAGAATTGCTATTACTATTTGTTACCTTGATGTTGTGCAGTTATTTATGCTGCAACAATCCAAGGATCCTGAAAATAATAGCAGACAATATGTGGAGTAAAGTTGTGTTGGTTAGGTGTTTAAAGGGTTAAATGGCAACTCTTTTCCTATTTCCACTCCCCTTACCCTATTCCATGATGAGGTGGGGGAGGCTGACCTCCCTCTGAAGGGTCACCTGGTTCTTCTTTATTTATCCCTGCTGTGAAACAAAACTTGTCTTTTGTTGCTGACACACATACATCTTATCTCCTCTGCCTCTCTTCTATCCTCCCTCCCCTATTGTGGTTCAATGAGCACTGTGGTGAGCCATTCATCCCTTTCTTGAGCCACCAACTCTGTATGTCATTGCATAGTAATTGGGAATATGGATAAAGAAGGAAGTGCTAATTTCTAACCTAAAATCTCGTGATCATTCTGCCAATATATAATCTTGTGTGATTAAGCAGTAATTCAGTGTCTGCTTCCTTATAAGGAGCTCCACTAAAGCAAATTAAATGCCGACATATAAAATATAATGGCCTGTTCCCTTGCGTATGCTTTGTGTGATATTGAACAATGCATTTCAGGAGCAGCCATGCATGCTGCATATCAAACTGAAAGTGCAACTGAGGTGAACCGTACACTATCTTCCATGTTTCATTACATTAAATGCTGTAAAGAGCTTTTTGCCTCCTTTATGCCCACCTCACCATAAGCTTTATAGCTACTTGATCATTACATTAACACACTAAATAGACAAAACTGAGATAAATGGTCTACAAAAAAAAGCTCCAATGACAATAGTAAATTAAGCAGCAGTTGCTTTTCTTATTTTATTCTCTCTAAGAAACTAAAGGTTCGGGCCATAATCAGCCATTGTGTGGGCACTTTATCAGCCAAAACGGGTGCCTGGCGGATCGGGCAACAATCCCCGAATGAACAGCCGTTTCGGCCAATAAAGTGCCCATACACGGGGTGATTATTGTCTGCAACAGCCGTTCTTACACATCATGCATCGCGGGTCGGCACCCATGACCGCACGTGTGTACGAATAAAAGTTCTTATTTAAAATGGTGCTAATTTTGCCCCAACCAATCAGAGGTTAGCTTTCAAATGTTAAATAAAATCTGATTGGATGGGGCAAAAGAACTTTTTTATATTGAATCTTCCTGTATATGTTCTCATGTGAGCTTCACACCTGTTTTCTATTAAACAGACAGCCATCGGCAATGTTTCTAATTTCCTCCTCCCCCCCAACTTGAACAATAAAGTGTGTGGTTTCTACTGGCCTATGGGAACCATTTGGTAATTTTATAATGTAAAGTAGTTATTGTCTTAATCCAATGGCTAGTCATGATCTGTATTATGCATTTTTTAGACTCTCTGAACATTGCTACTTCAGAAGCTGCAGATCTGCACGCACTTTCTGGATGTATTCTGTTCCTTATCTTTAAAAGCAAGCAAGGACATGATTGTTTTAAATCCTTAGTCTGTGAATTGAAACAAAATCTTATGGTTACAGTCTTGCCAATGTTATGATAGAAAGTAATTATATAATATAAATGTAAAATTCCCATCCCTCTCACAAAGCAACCTAGCTTTCAGTCGACTTGTCAGCCCTGCTGCTTTAATAGCTGGGGCTAATGTGGCTTTAAAATACTCAGTTCACGCTCTGTTGCCTCTTTTTTCTGTAGCAAGTATAGCCCTACTGCAGAAACCTCCACTCCCCACTGATATAGCCCAACTAACAAGTCTCCTGCCATAATCTCCTTTTGCAAATTACCCGTTACCTTGGGTAACATGAAAATGCCATTTGGTAATGTGCATTGGTTTCAAGGACAAAGCCAAGTCCCTACTATCTCATATGCTGTATTCAGTCACCTTTTTGTGACTTGTTCTTACAATCTGTGATCTGCTATGCGTTTGTCGTATATTCTAGGTGCCCTAAACAAAATGGACAACATAAAATAATTTATGAATATTCATTTAGTTGCTTATTGACCTGAAATGAAGACTTGCCGTACAATTTTTTTCAGCTTTATTTGCTCAATGTAATTTATAACTGACGTGAAATATATAATAGGAGCAGAAAAAACTGAATCTCTGAGATGGATAAAAAAATTTAAACATCATTACGCCATTGGGATGCCAACTTTGTGCACCTAGACTTCCGGTTTTCTGCAGGTTTTAAGTCTGGGCTCTGAGTAGGCCATTCATGGACATTCACTTTTTTTTCTCAACAGGTTGCTGCCACCTCAATGCTTAACTCTAGGTATGGCTATGTTTCAATGGTTTGCTTTATTGGCTTTCTGTCAGATAAATCATTCTGCTTGCGGATGTCCCCCTGTACCTTGCAGATTTTGTCTGTCATCTTTGAAAGATTGGTACTGTGTGTTCCCAGCTTATGGCAGAAGGGACCCTGACTTCTCTTCCTCCCACAGATAAAAGGCACCACCACAACAGTCGCTATACACTGCAGGAACTATATACAGCACATTTCTTTCTAGTTAAACATTGGGGGAGCCACTGGTTTGGGGTCCTTGTGCTCACAGTAGGCCATGTCCCAAAATCTGTATTGGAGCCCTTAAGGTGGCCATACATATATTCGATACTACTTACCCGACCGAGTGCTCCCGCGACATTTGATTGATCCTGCCGGAACTACCTCTCCAGTTCTTCTATGCGACTGACATGCAATCGCAAAATCCCATTCATTTTGCGATTGCATGTCTGTCGCATAGAAGAACAGGAGAAGCAACAAATATATGTATGGCCGCCATTAGATTTGTAGCTTTGCCACTGGCAAATAGTCTCATGTGACTATAGCAACCTTTTCAATTAGGCCTCAGAATCTTCAAAGTGCATTTTAGCAAAGCTAGATTTAGACTCAATTGTCACCACTCTTTGGCATAAATTTCTCTAAGTTACCAAAGACCTGGTAGAATGTATGATCAGTTTTCGCCCCGCTCTTCCATCCAGTTTTTTGGGGAGGGCTGATCTGGGAAGGATCCTAAGTAGTAATGAACACTTTCAACTTTTTAATTGTACTTAACTTTCTATGGATTGGTTAAGCCTTTGTCTACAAACTAGTGCCTGTCCACAACATTAGCACTTAGATGTTTGGACTGTGCCTTTCCACCCATACTTGATTGTTTGCTTGCAGTTGTACTTTCAGCTATTGCCAGGAATATCTATAGCTGTAGTTTTTAATATCTATAGCTGTAGTTTTTTCAAAATGATTATAAATTATCACAGGTGGAAGCCCATTAGCTTCATTTGCAACAAAGGATTTGATTAGCTATACATCTTTAATTTTAGATGGGAGGTGATCCTTTATCCAATCAGTGACTCTATCTTGTTTTTCTTGTAGCTGTTCTATTTTTCCAGCTATATTTACTAAATGCAACTGTATATGTATGGTGTGTATATAAAGGGATACTTTATTGATGCATAAAATAAGTTACCCTATTCTATAAAGCACTATGCAATACAGCCCCATCTCTGCAAAAAATATCCTCCTCTTATCCACCCTTATCACCTCTTACAGACGGAGGAAACTCCCTTCCTCCGTCTGTCTGTCCTTTAATTTCCCTTAAAGGATAAGTACACTGTAAAATCAAGGTATGTTCAGTTGTAACTGCAGCTTTAAAAATACTGTTATCATATTTATTTTTTCTTATGCCCTTCCAGAGCCTAGCTTTGCACCTTAACAGTTGCTGTCCTCTTTTCTCTGCTTAGCTGAATGGTTAGCTCCGCCCCTCCTAGATTTGCAGCTACCTCCTGGATCCTCATCCTTAAATGGTAAGGGCTGCGACGTGTGTGCGCGTGTGATATCTCACCGTACAGCACGGTGTGGCGAGATGACGACGTGAGCACATGTCCGTGCATGGAACGAACGGGCCTTACCATTTGAGGTTGAAGAATTAGGAGATAGCTGCACATCTCGGAGGGGTGGGGCTAACCTTTCAGCTAAGCAGGTTCAAGGTGCAAAGGTAGGTTCTGGCGGTGCATAGGGGAAAAAAACATATGGCAACAGTATTTTTAAAGCTGCAGCTTCCAACTAAACATAACTTGATTTTACAGTGTACTTCTCCTTTAACACATCTGCTAATCAAACCCCACTTCCAATCTATTGGTAGCCTACCAATTCACGTCACCTAATGTCTCGCCCTCATTTCCTTTCAGCTGGGCACACATGATATCTTCCGTCCTGGTCAGCCAGGACAAAAGACTGTCAGTCGCGGCAAAAGTAGCCGCAGACGACAGTTCGTTCGATTCAAGTGATCGGTCACAGCATACCCTGAAGAGCATCCAATATTTCTGCCCACTCAGCTGAAACACTGATGTCAGTCAGTCTGAAATATTGGATTGTGTGTACCCAGCTTAAGTCTGTAAGCTCTTTGGGCAAGATCCTCTTTCCTATTGTATGGCGGTAATGCTGTTAATTGCTCTGTGTACTTATACAAAGTCATGCATATTACATACAAGGGTAATTCATACAATATAATATGTATTACCCTTGTATGTAATGTACGATTGTTATTGCAAAGCACCACGGAAGATGTTGGTGGTATGTAAATCAATATTAATGAAAATCTTAGAAATCACAAATAAGGGCCGTTACTTTACAAAGCTAGAGGTAGTCTATATACCAATCATGGAACACCAAATTGCTTTTTATTTGAATCTGAGTTTAAGGTTTTTTGCCACTGGTTTCATCAAGTGCTCCAAGGCCAGTAGCAAAAAATAGCATCTTTGCATCCACCTCCATGACTTTTTATCTTTTATTAGTTTGCCCAATTTTTCAGACTAGTAATGGAGTGAATTGACCAGGAGTTTTAGTAGTTGAACAGTGAGACAGACAAAAACTAAATGCCAGATGTCTTCTGAAAAACTCCAGCCAATTTAGTTAAATTTATTTTCTACATGCCAACATAGTTTGTTCGCAGAAAATAAAACTTTTAGAGACTTCAAACCACACTGCACATGGTCCTATTCTAACTCCTGCTCCACTATTTGCCTTGCCGGGTATTTTATTGCTGTTCCCAACTGTGCGGATTATCAACAATGCCAAATAAGCGCCCACGTTTATTGTAGCGAGAGAGATACAAGAAATCCAATGCATTTTTTTTTTTTTTTAAGAAGTCAACACAATTTATTGGATTTCTTGTATTGCTGTATGTAAAGGGTAAAATCGAATTTTAGATACAGTAAGATCACACTTCTCCAAAACTGTAGATTCTGAGAAATCATGATTTTAATCACAGCATTTACAGGGAAAGACCTGTTACTCCAGAAGCAGAACTTAGAATATGTGACCCATGCTTGACCTCTGCCTGTCTGCCAGCACACTTTCTGCAGCATTTAAGAGGAATCAGCAGTGAAAAGAAGGCAGGGGGAGGAGGTAGGGAGATGTGCAAGTAGAGCAGTGTCCGTGGTGAGGCTGTGCAGAACACATAAGTGTCGCAGACACTAAAAGAAGGCAGTGAGTAAGGGAGGGTGGAGGGGAATTAGGAGTACTCACTAAACATTAATAATGACAAAGCAAGCACAGATAAATATATGATTACATTTTCTGAAACTACAATTTGATGGTAGTTAAAATGATGGTAAAGTTGTTTGAGAGTATAGTGACCCTTTAAGTTCCAGCACGTGTATTTAAGCATCCGGGCACGTGATCTGCTGGAAGTGAGTGCAAAATAAAGATGGCCATACAAATGCAAAATTGTATGGCAAAATTTGCAGATTCCATTGTATTGGACACTATGCATGGAGAATGAAAATTAGGATGACTATACATTGTACAATCATGATCAGCTTCCTATACATTGAATTGTGCATTGGATAACAACTGGATAGCTGTATACATGGGTTTATCAGTGTATGTGATTCCTTCAAGAAATCACTTTCAAAATAAGCTTTTTTTTGGTGGGGGGATTTGATCCATCAAAGCATACGCACGTTATGGAAAATCAGCTCAGATCAGCTTAAATTTCCAGAGCCAATTGTTTACAGGGCAGACAGTAATGGTATTAGAATTAGTTTTTTCTAAAGCTGGGTTCACATGGTACCAATTTTTAAAAAACTACAGACAATATGTGTACCCACACTAATGATAAATGGATGATTCTCTCAGATCCGACGGAATCACCCCTTTAGTGAGGCTATCAAACTTTCACAGTCAGCGTTAGTTAGTGATAGTTACTTTCCTTAAAAAAAATCCCTAGGCCAGGGTCGGCCCACTGTAATGAAGAACAGGGTCATTAGGAATGTGGCAGTCCTGAACCACCTTCCTATACTTTATATAGGGAGAACACTCATAACTCTAGCCTCATCTTTGAATGATGACCTGTTCTTTCTGTCATCTTTCAAAGATTGGTACTGTGTGTACCCAGCTTATGTCACAAGTACACAATAGAATTCTAAAGCACATCAAATTCAAATTGGTCACATGCCCTATTTCCCATTGAAATTCTGCCTTAAAAAGCAGCACTTCTCTATGGATAAATTAAAGGGTATCTCCACTCGTTTTTATAAGATTTCCTTTACCTCCCGTTCTTCAATAAAACTGGATTACCAAAATTTATAAAAATGAGTGGAGATACCCTTTAATTTATCCATAGAGAAGTGCTGCTTTTTAAGTTTTGGTAATCCAGTTCTATTGAAGAACGGGAGGTAAAGGAGCGGTGCCTTACCTTCCGTTCTTCAATAGAACACACAGGAGCCAGGAGAGAAGGTAAGAAACTTACCTGCTCGCTCGCTCCCCCGGCGCTTGGTCTGACAGGTCCCGACGGACCTTGTCTTCTATGCGATGCGCGATCTATGCGCATAGAAGACAAGGTTCGTCGGGACCTGTCAGACCAAGCGCCGGGGGAGCAAGCAGGTAAGTTTCTTACCTTCTCTCCTGGCTCCTGTGTGTGCTATTGAAGAACAGAAAGTAAGGCACAGCTCCTTTACCTCCCGTTCTTCAATAGAACTGGATTGCCAAAACTTATAAAAAGGAGTGGAGATACCCTTTAATGCAGTTGGTTGGGGATCATACAAACAAATTGACCAACCAACCAGGTGGCTATGCACCCGCTACTGTTGAGCAAATCATGCTGATTGTCTGATGTGGGACGGACACTTTAGGTCAACACACATTGCACTTTCTTGCTTTAAGTACTTTACTCCTAAGATTGTTGCATAAGTAAAAACTTTATTTAAAAAAAACAAAACTACAAAATTCAAATCAACATACTTCAGACCGAAACATGTGGTAGTTCTTTGAAAATTTGTTGCAGTTGATCTGCTTGATTTTCTCTACTCTATTTTATATGAAGTTTCGACATGCATTGATCTATCGGAAGTGAATAAATAAGACGTGGTGTCTTAGCCATTCACAGACACTGCTGTCGGGCAGGCCCATTTTGCATCTTCCATGCACAGAAAGGCACGAAAGTCAGCCGAAGGAACAAGGGCTGGTAGCTACATCTAGGAGCACATTTGATCAGTTTAATCCTTGCCAAGTCAGGTATTGGGGGCACTTAGTCGATATGCAAAAGTTTGGTGGGTGGACATAACCTTTTAAATCAAAATACTACCCTAGCATCTGCCATATTTGCCAAGTAAAACTTTACAGAATTCTTAGGGAGATGTAATATTAGCTGCTATTGGCTAAAAAAGTTAAACCCACGCTTCCCAGTGTAATATCAGGTTAGTATGGATTTAACGCCTACGTTTGCATTTCCATTAATATATTTACCAGTGGTAAATATATTTCTAGCATGAGCATTAATAAAAGTAAAAGATTATTAGATGTTTAATATAGTACATGGTGTGAGTTGATTACAGAATTAGTATTTTATTTTGTGAGCTTGGGTTATTTAAAAGCACATTAAATACGAGAATGCACAAGAAAAATTAAACATAATTCACTGTGGTATCTGAAGAGATTTCTTTTTTTCATTTGTTGGTGTCCATTTCCTCTAAAAGGCACTGGGAAAGGTATTTATAGTTTTGTGTATTCGTGTGAAATGTGACATCCGTTTGTGTATTCTGATGTTTGTCCCCATAGATTTTTACTATATGATAGTGTATTGGAAAGTATTTAAACAATTCAAATGATTCTAAAAACTGCATACATAGTAATGTGAAAGTACATGAATGGACTATAACTTACAAAACAAGAGGATCATAAATCCCATTATATTAAAAGAATTTGTTTTCTTATTCTTTGAACTG
The DNA here is from genome assembly GCA_019447015.1 of Hymenochirus boettgeri. Lineage (NCBI taxonomy): Eukaryota > Metazoa > Chordata > Amphibia > Anura > Pipidae > Hymenochirus > Hymenochirus boettgeri. Next base: position 266,026,213 of record CM033470.1, on the reverse strand, counting down.
TCTTTGAAGTATTGTTCTTATAATGAGATGTTCAAAAAGAGAATGTTTAAACCATGTAACTAAAATAAATCCAGTTTAATTCACACACTGTGTATTTGTTTTGGACCGTTTCTTGCAATCCTATAGCCTCAGAAGCCAAACTGACCGGAATGCTGTCACAGACACTATTAAGGTTTGTACACACTTTCAATTTACGAGCAAGGAACGTACCCCGACAGCCGAGCGCTACACGGGAAGAACAGCCATTTCCTCGCTCATAAATCGAGCATGTGTATGAGCCTTAAGGCTTATTTAATTAGAGGGGAAAAAATGTGCATATGTTCTTAAAGGGAAAGTCCAGCCCCAAAATGAAAACTTACATACAGGTAAATCACCCCCCAAAACCCTAAAAGGTAATAGTTTGAAATATGAAAAATATAAGTCTAAACTGAAATCCTGCGCAATGTCCTGTTGCCCGTTTCTGCTTCCTGGTTCTTCCAGTTAGCAACTGTCCGTTATGGATTTGACAGTTGACATCACAGACAATGACTGAATGCTAATCCACTGTCTGCCTGTTCTGAGCATGCCCAGGCCCAGTACAGGTTTCTAAATTGCTCAGTTTCCACGAGGCATCCAGAAGCATAGCAGGCATACAGTAATGAATTCATAGGACAAACTATGTCAACATATCAACATATATTTTAAAGAGGGTATTCTTTCTAAAATATGTTCTTATGAGGGTGGATTTGTCCTTTAATCTTACCCAACCTGCTCACCACACTCCACTGCTGCTAATCAATTTACTACCTTCTTACTATCTTACTAATTTCCTCCAGATTGTAAGCTCTTTGGGTAAGGTCCTCTTTCCTATTATATCACAATATTGCTGTAAATAACTCATCAACTCTGTGTACTTATATGCATTACCTTTGTATGTAATATGTATAACTTTGTATAATATGTATTACCTTTGTATGTAGTGTATGACTATGTAATTGTAAAGTGACATGGATGATGTTGGTCCTTTAAAAATAATAATTAATCTGTAGCAACCAATCGAATGTGTTCAGATGTTTTTTTTAAGTTAGACCAATAAAAAGGTAACCACCTGACTTGTTGAAGCAGAGTAAGAGCATGAGCAAAATATTGCGCCTTATTAAGTAAGCCCTGTGTGTCCTATTTCATGCAAAATCTATCCATGCAGCTGCATGAAAGCAGGAGTTGGTTTTCCCTTTTTTTTTTTTTATGATGGCGAGCTGCAATCGATGGAACCTTTGCTATTTTGAGCTATAGTTTTGTCAGAATTTGTTTAGACATTCCTGGAAAGTAGCACCGTAATTGGTTAGCTGTTGGCTATAAATGTTATTTCTTTTAAAGCTTCTAGAATGTGATGCTAAAAGGTGAAGTTCTCTAAAACACTAGCAGGGTAAATTTACCCCGATCCACAATTGCCCAGGTCCCATTAGTTTAATCAAACAATTCAGCTCTTGGTAAATTTGGTTCAGACTCTTTTTTTGAATGTTTGGCATGAATGTGTTTTTTTTGGGGTTTTTTTCTCAAATTAATTCATCAAGCAGGTATAAGTTTAGTTAGGAATAGCATAGAACAGTTATGTGCCATTTTGTTTCTGGCCTTTGTCAGGGAAAAATTGGTTTAGAGTTGCTGTACTATAATGAATAACAAGGTTGTATTTTCTTTTGGAGAACTAAACTTTTAATTTTTTAATCCTAACATGAAAGCTTTTCTCCCCAAAACACAAATAAATTGTAAGATTCTTCTCGAGTAAGTTGCTTTTACATACATGTGAGAACTAGATTCTGTAACTAAGAAGGCTGCCATGGTTTGTTGCCAGTACAACTCGCAGGCCATGTAGTCTTCTAAGAGCCACGCCCCCTGACCCCAGTCTCTATGCACAAAAAAAGGGAGATTCAATAAAAGTTCTTATTGTTAAAAATGGTGCTAATTTTGCCCCAACCAATCAGATGTTAGCTTACAAATGTTAAATAAGATCTGATTGGTTGGGGCAAAATTAGCACCATTTTTAATAAGAACTTTTATTGAATCTCCCTGGAAGTGTTTTGTATACAGATGTATCCTCGCCAATATGGAAGTCCCTGATATAGTTTTGAAAGCTGCTTGTTACTCTGGAATTTATTTACCAGCCAGTGTAAATTGCATACAGCTTTCCTAGGGCAATACAAAATATTATTCTGTACCTAACAAAAGATATCTGAATGTACCTGCATACCTTGCATGTGCCATGGTGGCTCATCTGCTAAAGCACTTGTTTTAGAAACACAGCCCGCAAGGTCACAGATTCAAAAAAAGCTAGACAAGAATATTATTTAGTACCTTTAGGACAGCATTGGTTTTTGAAATAATGTTGTGATAATCCTTTGCATTGGTGCATACGTTGTTCCTATAAGAAGCATAGTTAACTGTATTTCCTTGTATTTGTGGGTGATTATTCATGGTGGGCAAGCTAAATAGTCCTTTTGTGGGATTAAGGCATTCTCTCTTAGAATTAGAGGGAATGATGTATAGAGAAAAAACACCTCCAGTGTGAATTGCCTTGGATTTTTAGGATGAGGACCTTAAGACGTGCTGCTCACAATGAGGTGAGGCAGTTCTCATTATGAAGTGAGTTAAAAAATGTTTGAGTGATCCTGTTGGTAGATTGTTTTTTTAATTGAGTGTCTAATAACTCTTAAGACAATTGCTCTTAGCTATTTCAAAGGGTTTTAGTATTGGCCAGCAAAAATTCTAGGGGTTGAGCAGAATTATTCTAGTACCACCTGTAAAACATGGGATCTACTAGGTTGTAAATAGGATTAGAAGAGCACCTTATATAAAAGCATCACTGTGTCTCACCTCTCATTTTGATATGGTTTATTAGGATATTTACCTTCTAGCTTGGGGTTTGTGTTTTTTTACCCAGTGTGGTCACTGACCATTATGTTCTTTACACATGCTCTTCCAAAGATACTGCTTGAACTTTTACAGTTGGTCACACCCACTAGTACCTCTAGCCAATCCTTTTACAGGACGGATTAGGCAAGGGAGCATGTGAATGAGCTGAGGGGTGTGGACAGTCATTATACATAAACACTGTTTTTTCACCCAGTTATGTTATGCTATTTACTGTAGTGGGATTTTTCAATTTAATGTTTTTAGAGGGTATATGTTCAGATTCTAGAGTTTAAAAAATTAAGAAATCTACATTGCCTGTAATATATAGTTATTTAGCTTTAAGAGTAGATAAAAAGGACTTGTTGAGTAACTATCGACCCTAAGGGTTCCCCTGTGTAGCACACTCAAGGTTGAAATGCATGTAGATCTGGTTTGCCAAGTCCATGCAGGTTGGGCCTCCGAAGGCGTTTTTCCTGTGGTTTGCCTGTCTAGTGGGACTCCTTCAGCTCAAGCTTGTCCGGTTCAGACAGCCACGAGTCCCTGTAGTTATAATAAACACCGAGTGAAGAGTGTGGCCACCTGTGGGAGGTTTTGCAACCAGGAGAAGACTCCTCACTACTCGTGATTAGTGAACATCAATAGATGGGAGTTACTATTTTTTTTTTGTCTACAGATGAACACGTGGACATGAATCATCTGATGTACTTAACCTTCATTATCAGCTGGTAATTGTATACAAGTTCACAGCTTCTACTGGGCCTGATCTGCTGTTATTCATTTACTGGGCCTGATCTGCTGACTTTCATTTACCGTATATACTCGAGTATAAGTCATCCGAGTTAAGCCAGGTACCTAATTTTACCTGAAATTTGTAAAAAACTGATTGACCGAGTATAAGCGAGGGTGAAATTATCACCACTACTGCCTTCTGATTCTGTGTTGTTTTTAGGCTTTAGTTGCTCTTTAAATGGACAGCAAATTCCCATACATGAATCCCATACATTAATAGCCAAATCCAGTACCAGTAACCTCCAATTCTTTGGCACTCCAGATGTTTGGAAACTACAACTCCCAGCATGCTTTGTTGCTGGGAGTTCCAGTTTCTAAACATGTGAGTGGCAAGGTTCAGTAAACTTTAATTAAGCTTACCATCATTACAATTCTCCTGAATTGTAAGGGCCCTCTGAACCCCATATAGTAAAGGAACTCTGACCCCCATATAGTAAGGATTCTCTGACCCCAATGTTAAAAATGTCACCTGAGAGTTGTAGTTTCAAGCTGTCATTTGCACTGAACTAGCAGCTGTTTTTTGCCCCAAACTGAGGAGACCCATCAATTTACAGCATCCAGTGACAGTGCTGAGTGAGTCCAGCAGGCAGAATACAGGAAGCAGGAAGTGTAAAGGCAGATCAGCTCCTGTAACTTTCTATACAGGTTAACACACGCGCCACCTACTGGTTACTATCTGTAATTGCAGAATTTGGATCTAAATTAGGACTTGACTCGAGTATAAGTCGAGGTTAGGTTTTCAGGCTATTTTAACCTGAAAAATTCGACCTATACTCAAGTATATACGGTATACTGGTTTTTTTTTTAATGGTATTTTTATGTGATTGTTATTTTACATATTATCTAGTATTGAGGTATAAGGATATGCAAGTTTATGTTGCACTTGTAACTATACTATTTTTGTAATGTGTTTGTCTATGAGGGACATAAAGTATTTTGCATATCTCTGCCCATGGGGAACATGGGAGTAAGAAATTACTTTCTGTTTCTTAGATTTTGTGGGCAATGCTATTCATTAGCAAGAGACTGCAAGATGCCTTCTGTTATGGTGTTTCTCTCCATTTCTATAAAGGTGGAATAAAGCCCGCACCTGTTGAATTTTCGAACTTTAAAGGAATTGTGCTTGTTTTGTGGTCTTTGTGACTCTTGTTTTAGCCTTAGTACATTTAACCCCCTGAAGCACCACTGGATGATCACTGATCCTATGGTTATACTATTATCTGTGCTCTCCCAGGATAATACGGATAAATTCAGAGCAGAATAACTTTGTTTGATATCTACTGTATGGATTTAGATAATTGGTAGTCCTTTTTTTTTTTTTTTTTTGTTATAAGTATCTTTTACAATTAACAAAGTACTATGCAGTTTGCCAGTTTGTTATCAGGTGTAATGTTAGTCGGAGTAATGTAAGAAAAAAACTAATTTTCCATGGCTTGTAAATTGCCCTTTTGCAATGATATAAGCAACTTGTACCTGCTATCGCTCTTCTTAAGTGGACTTGTGTTCTCCCCTTTTGCGTGGTGTGATAGCCAAAAATGTTAATACAAGAACCGAAAGCAATGAAGGACTTGCACAGCATCAGATATTTTCATTCATTCAAGCACTGGTTTATGAATTAAAATCTTGTTGCTATTTTGAAGCACAATTTGTTCTGCTTTTTGTTTTATAATTAAGGAGATTCAAATTGTGGACTTTCCATTGGTTATTATCTGTATCCAAAGCACAATCCTTTTATTAATGTGCTATAGTAATATTGTAAAAATATACACCATAAGAAAGCCTGGCTATGGATGTTAGTGGAAACAGATTGCCCGATTTCCAATACTTCATCCTTTTAGCCACATGAGCTCGCTGTGTTACCTCGCCTAAACTAATGGCAGGTATTGTTAAAGAAAAAATGTGTTCTTAGCAGAGGGTTTTCACATGAAAATCTACTGGCCAGTAGAAAAAGGGAGAATAGGCCCTTAAAAAAGCCAGCTGCACATTAAGCGAGGAGGTCACTGTTCCTAGCAGCTGCATGGTGCCCGTGGGTGCACTTGAGCATGGCCTGAGGGCAGAAACAAGCAAAAGGGAGGGGCTCGGGGGGAGAGGTTTGATAAATGCCTGGCCTGCTGGCTTTTGGATTGGGGTAATTTAGCTCAGATGGGCTTCAGCCCCCATGAATCAAAACCTGTCAGTACAAGCTAAAGATGGATGTGAGTAGCATTGTAAGTGTGCCTCCTTGTGACCCCTGCTGGCCTAGAGGTCAAGTGGGCTAGATATTTCTGAAGAGTTGATTTAGTGAGCAGTTGAAGGCTTGCTAGAGGGCGGAGAGGAGGATTATGAAGTGGTCGCTCAAGCACATGAAATATAACACGCAAACATGATAACACATCCTCTTCTTTAACCCTTCTCACAGTGAAGGCTTCAAATAAGAGAAACTGGCTTGAGGGCTTTCATGCTGCGTGAGCAGATCTCACAAACTCTCCTTTACTGGTTCTAGTCAGTAGTTTGAGCATCTTTGTGAATAATTTTCGATTTGTACCAGTTGTGTAATAATGGCTAATGTAAGACTTGGTAGTCTTAAGACTTTTTGCCATAATTTAAAGTAGATTGTGTCAGAGAAAATGTAGATGGTTTAGACCATTTTTAAAGTAATAAACAACACCTGATCCTGCCTTCATATTGGTTTATATACCAGTGTGTACCAGAATGGAATTAACACATTACCTACTCAAATACCCAAAGCAATTTTCTGGCATAACTAACGGGTCTGTGTATATAAATATGTATTTTATGGGCTAGATAGGTTGCCACACCATCAACTATTTTATTACATTTGCATATTTGGTTGTTCATAAGCTTTCGATAATATGTGGTGGTATTGTACAAGAGTTACAATACTAACATGGTAGTATGCACTAGTAGTTACATACTGTTCTGGTGTATGATATAGGTTGCAATAATAACCTCTTTAAGAAGTTAGTATTAATATAATTGTATTTTATAAGGGATAATTTGCCCCTTACGGTGTAACCTAAGGATATTACACCACTGAGGCATTCCCTCACTATATAAAGTCAGGAGGCTGTGGGCCTACTTTATATGGTGCAGGAGCTCTGAGGACAGATAAGATACTTGTATTCTAATGTTATGGGGCAAATTATTCCTTATTTTTTATTTTTATTTTTTTCCCCCCATATATGCCCCGTGGAGCAAAGGAAATTTTCAGGCAGTTTCAAGCAATGCCAACTTTTAACGTTGTTTGCCTGGGAATGCACGAACTGCGGTACACACTTAAACAATAAGGGGCATCTATTGCATATATATATATATATATATATATATATATTATATATATATATAATTATATTATTATTATTATTTTTATATAGATGCAACGTTGCATCTATCTGGATCGTCCTTTAACAGTTAAAGTGTGTACTGCAGTCAGATGTTCCCGAAGCCAACAATGTTGCCTCTGGATCGCTCTGAACTACCTGAAAATTTCCCTCGCTCTATGGCCAGCTGAAGGAAATGTGCAGTGTACATGGGGAGAAAGCTCGAAACTGTGTGTGGTTTGATATTTAAAAAATGACCGGCCAATATTAAAGGGTATGTCCACCCTTAAAAAAAAAAAAAAAAATTTCACCAAAGATCCCCAGCCCCAACCACTGTTAGTATTAGAAAATGCCCCAAACTTTACTTACCTTCCCTCTTGCCTCCACCGGGCCTCTGCTTGTTAGTATTATTAGAAAATGCCCCAAATTTACTTACCTTCCCTCTTGCCTCCGCCGGGCCCTCTGCTTGTGAGTAAATGCAAGCAGAGGGGCGGGACCAGCAGTCGTGTCTGTAATTGGCTGAGCAGCAGCCAATTACAGATGCGGCTGCCGGGAGTTCAGTGCGGAGGAGGAAAGAGGGAAGGTAAGTAATGTTTTGGGCATTTTCTAATAATACTAACATAGCGTTTGGGCGGGGGGACGGGGAATCTTGGTGAAAAGGTTTTACACTAGGGGGAGGGAATGCTAATCGGGGAGGGAGAGGGAGGGGAGAAGGGCTGCAGTACGCATCCATCAACTTCTCCCGGAGGCCGGTAGGAGGCAAGTCCTATATGGACTCTGCTATCCTCCTGTTGGGCAGTTTTTGGGACTTTGGGGGGGGACACAGGAGAACCTTATGGAGCTGGGATGTGAGGTAAGGATTAAACTACACTACATGATGGGCCAGTAGTGGGGGGGATTATAGTTTGGGGGTGGACATGCCCTTTAAGATTGTTCTTCATCTTTAAAGATCTTAATGTGTTTGCCTACCTTTTTAAGGGGAAGTTCAGTGCAAATACATATACTTTTAAGAAAAAAGAGCAGTATTTTTTTCATCCTAATAACCTTAACTGGCATTTTGTCGGTGTATGATAAATGCTTCCGAAATAGGGGTCCTGCGAACAGCAATTCATTAATAGAGACTGTTATGTTCTTGCCCTTGACCCAGCACCTGAATTGATTCAGTTTCTCAGTAGAGATCCAATAGCCAATCAGTAGAAATTACAATTAGGAACATCCAAGGTAGTGTGCATTCTGGTAAGAAGGACCGTTACAGAACCTGAAATGTCAGCTCACTGATGTCAACTGCAGGGAATCAAAGGGGTATAAATTCAACTGATTTTCCAAAATGGAAGAGAATTTGTAGTATAAACATAATATAAACAAAGAGTTTTAAAATTTTTCCATTTCCCTTTTAAGAAGAGAACGCTAATCCAACTGACCAGGCACAGAAGTTTTAATAGAAATAAGGTCACCCAATCATTATGTTCATAACAGACACTTTGGAGCATAAAAAATGCAGGAGCTGCTGCATTTAGTAAGAGGAAACTGTACACTGTCTTAGACTCCTCGCACTGAATATTGTCCTACTCCTGCATTCTCCCTACTTTCATTCGTTAGTTCATAACCGACACCTGCACTTTTGAAAGACCTTTTGTGCTTTAAAGTTTCTGTGCCCCGATCTGTAGCAGGATTACAATGGGAGCAACCAGTAAATATATTCTATAAAAAAACTTGGCTTTATATTTGAGTAGTTATTATATGTATTTTCACTGTAGCTTAACATTTTCATTTATATTACTTATACAGGCTATAAAATAATCTTTTTTCAAATATGTGTCCATTATCCCCACAGGGTGCACATTTTTAAACATTTTATGCCCCAGTTTAATAAGATGAACCCAATAAGAATAGCTAATATTGTTTCTGCCAGAACAGATCTATTTAAATCTATTTGTTCTCCTAATAGACTGAAGATGATGAAAGCTGAAGAAGAGGAAGGAACGTTTTGGATTGTCACCAGCTCAGCTGCAGTCACTGATGATGTTGAGGTAAATGTGAACCTTTTTTTGTTACCAGGTTAATTTAATGTTTGATCTTTATATCAATCTAATTCAACATTTCTTTTTTTATTTGTTGAGGGAACATCAGTAGGTAAGTCAGCTAGTTTATGGCCTGCATAATGCAGTGCTGGCAGAATTACATGTTGTATCCTTCTTCTGTATCTAAAGTTGGTACACACCTGTTTGATGCTTCCTCCTGACCGATCGTTTGGCACTTCCGACCGGTCGGCGCCAGGAGAAAGGACTTGTACGCACATAGTGCCGCATCCAAGCATGCGATCTTTAGAGGACTGCAACACCGTCCGACTAATGCGTTTTCAATCGTCTGATTCGGAGAAACGAGCAATCAGTCCCAGCCGAGGGAGGAAACCATAAATAACTAAACACAGAAATGTTTGGTGGTCAGGCCGAATTATTGTATGGTGTGTATCCAGCTTAATTGAGCTGGAAAGAAATGCTGACATACATGTTTATATTTACACATTGCTCTTGCTGTGTTAAGGGCATGTCCACCCTTATAAAAATAATTTCCCTATAATAGTATGCTTTCCCCCAGCCCCCAACCCTATAAAATAATTTAAAGAAAGTGCCCAGATCTTTACTTACCTTCCCTCTCTCCTCCGACGCCCGGCCTTCTGCTTGCAAGACACTGCAAGCAGGGGCGGACCAGCAGCCACGTCCTTGATTGGCTGAAGGCAGCCAATCACGGACGCGGCTGCCGGCTTCTCTTGAATGCCGGGGAGAGAGGGAAGGGAAGTAGAATTCGGGGGACTTTCTTAAAAATTTTTAGCGGTTGGGCCGGGGAAGAAATACCATTATATGGGCGCAGGGTTTTTATGGTAGGGGGAGGATCGCAAAACGGGAGGGAGGGGGAAAGGGCTGCAGTACGCATGCCAAACTTCTCCCGGAGGCGAGACAGGAGGCAGAGTCCTATATGGACTCTGCTATCCTCCTGGTGGGCAGTTTTTGGGGCGGCTACAGGAGAACCATATGGGAGCTGGATGTGAGGTAAGTGGGGGGATATATTTTTGGGGGTGGACATGCCCTTTAACTTATCTATGATTCCATAAAGAAAGACATTTTAAAGTAACAATATAAATTTAAATTAAAAACTGACCTTCCATTTATTACTCAGTAGTCCTTTAATATAGAACACTTTTAGGGCCCCTAATCCATTTACCTATGATACTGGACAGAATAATGAAATGAGCCAAAAAAAGGGGACTATGAACTGAGATCCTTTACAAAGACTCGACAAAGATAACATCATTGTTGTGTGTTGCTTTTTGTCCAGTAAGACCTTTCAAAAAGATGTTAATGCATCCATAAAAATGTTTTGATTTTCAGTCTTTTATAGAAGAATTATACATCTGAGGTACTAAGCGCCAACACATTATTTGGGCAGACAAATCGCAGAAAACAGGTTGCCAATGCTCCTAGAAGGTATACTTGTTATATTCACACTTTTTTTTTCACTCTTGGTTTTTTCAGAGTTACATGATTGTTTGTAAGGTAAAACAGAATTTGATAACAATAATGCACTTTGGCTAGGTGTACATGGGTCAATGTTTTGACTAAATCTAAAAAAACATCCTAAACCACCTCCGCTATACCATCCTCCGCTATACATACATCTACTACCAATCTAGTCCTTTTGTGGGATTAAGGCATTCTCTCTTAGAATTAGAGGGAATAACTAAGTTGAGTAACTATCAGACCCTAAGGGTTCCCCTGTGTAAGCACACTCAAGGTGAAATGCATGTAGATCTGGTTTGCCAAGTCCATGCAGGTTGGGCCTCCGAAGGCGTTTTTCCTGTGGTTTAGCCTGTCTAAGTGGGACTCCTTCAGCTCAAGCTTGTCCGGTTCAGACAGCCACGAGTCCCTGTAGTTATAATAAACACCGAGTGAAGAGTGTGGCCATCCTGTGGGAGGTTTTGCAACCAGGAAAAGACTCCTCACTACTCGTGAGTAGTGAACATCAATAGATGGGAGTTACTATGTTTTTTTTGTCTACAGATGAACACGTGGACATGAATCATCTGATGTACTTAAAACCTTCATTATCAGCTGGTAATTGTATACAAGTTCACAGCTTCTACTGGGCCTGATCTGCTGTTATTCATTTACTGGGCCTGATCTGCTGACTTTCATTTACCGTATATACTCGAGTATAAGTCGATCCGAGTATAAGCCAAGGTACCTAATTTTACCTGAAAAATTTGTAAAAACTGATTGACACGAGTATAAGTCGAGGGTTGAAATTATCACCACTACTGCCTTCTGATTCTGTGTTGTTTTTAGGCTTTAGTTGCTCTTTAAATGGACAGCAGAATTCCCATACATGAATCCCATACAGTAATAGCCAAATCCAGTACCAGTAACCTCCAATTCTTTGCCACTCCACATGTTTAGAAACTGGAACTCCCAGCAACAAAGCATGCTGGGGAGTTCCAGTTTCCAAACATCTGGAGTGGCAAGGTTCAGTAAACTTTTAATTAAGCTTACCATCATTTACAATTCTCCTGAACCCCATATAGTAAAGGGCCCTCTGAACCCCATATAGTAAAGGGAACTCTGACCCCATATAGTAAAGGATTCTCTGACCCCAATAGTTAAAAATTCACCTGAGAGTTGTAGTTTCAAGCTGTCATTTGCACTGAACTAGCAGCTGTTTTTTGCCCCAAACTGAGGAGACCCATCAGATTTACAGCATCCAGTGACAGTGCTGAGTGAGTCCAGCAGGCAGAATACAGGAAGCAGGAAGTGTAAAGGCAGATCAGCTCCTGTAACTTTCTATACAGGTTAACACAGCGCCACCTACTGGTTACATCTGTAATTGCAGAATTTGGATCTAAATTAGGACTTGACTCGAGTATAAGTCGAGGTTAGGTTTTCAGGCTAATTTTAAAGCCTGAAAAATTCGACCTATACTCAAGTATATACGGTATACTGGTTTTTTTTTTAATGGTATTTTTATGTGATTGTTATTTTACATATTATAGATTGGTAGTAGATGTATGTATAGCGGAGGATGGTATAGCGGAGGTGGTTTAGGATGTTTTTTTAGATTTAGTCAAAACATTGACCCATGTACACCTAGCCAACGTGCATTATTGTTATCAAATTCTGTTTTACCTTACAAACAATCATGTAACTCTGAAAACCAAGAGTGAAAAAAAAAGTGAATTAAATAACAAGTATACTTCTAGGAGCATTGGCAACCTGTTTTCTGCGATTTGTCTGCCCTAAATAATGTGTTGGCGCTTAGTACCTCAGATGTATAATTCTTCTATAAAAGACTGAAAATCAAAACATTTTTATGGATGCATTAACATCTTTTTGAAAGGTCTACTGGACAAAAGCAACACACAACAATGATGTTATCTTTGTCGAGTCTTTGTAAAGGATCTCAGTTCATAGTCCCCTTTTTTTGGCTCATTTCATTATTCTGTCCAGTATCATAGGTAAATGGATTAGGGGCCACTAAAAGTGTTCTATATTAAAGGACTACTGAGGTAATAAATGGAAGGTCAGTTTTTAATTTAAATTTATATTGTTACTTTAAAATGTCTTTCTTTATGGAATCATAGATAAGTTAAAGGGCATGTCCACCCCCAAAAATATATCCCCCCACTTACCTCACATCCAGCTCCATATGGTTCTCCTGTAGTCCGCCCCAAAAACTGCCCACCAGGAGGATAGCAGAGTCCATATAGGACTCTGCCTCCTGTCTCGCCTCCGGGAGAAGTTTGGCATGCGTACTGCAGCCCTTTCCCCTCCCTCCCGTTTTGCGATCCTCCCCCTACCATAAAAACCCTGCGCCCATATAATGGTATTTCTTCCCCGGCCCAACCGCTAAAAATTTTTAAGAAAGTCCCCCGAATTCTACTTCCCTTCCCTCTTCCCCGGCATTCAGAGAAGCCGGCAGCCGCGTCCGTGATTGGCTGCCTTCAGCCAATCAAGGACGTGGCTGCTGGTCCGCCCCCTGCTTGCAGTGTTTGCAAGCAGAAGGCCGGGCGTCGGAGGTAGGTAAGTCAGCTAGTTTATGGCCTGCATAATGCAGTGCTGGCAGAATTACATGTTGTATCCTTCTTTCTGTATCTAAAGTTGGGTACACCTGTTGTGATGCTTCCTCCTGACCGATCGTTTGGCACTTCCGACCAGTCGGCCAGGAGAAAGGACTTGTACGACAATAGTGCCGCATCCAAGCATGCGATCTTTAGAGGACTGCACGACCGTCTGACTAATGCAGTTGTTCAATCGTCTGATTCGGAGAAACGAGCAATCAGTCCCAGCCGAGGGAGGAAACCATAAATAACTAAACACAGAAATGTTGGTGGGTCAGGCCGAATTATTGTATGGTGTGTATCCAGCTTAATTGAGCTGGAAAGAAATGCATGACATACATGTTATATTTACACATTGCTCTTGCTGTGTTAAAGGGCATGTCCACCCTTATAAAAATAATTTCCCCTATAATAGTATGCTTTCCCCCAGCCCCAACCGCTATAAAATAATTTTAAGAAAGTGCCCAGATCTTTACTTACCTTCCCTCTCTCCTCCGACGCCCGGCCTTCTGCTTGCAAGACACTGCAAGCAGGGGGCGGGACCAGCAGCCACGTCCGTGATTGGCTGAGAGGCAGCCAATCACGGACGCGGCTGCCGGCTTCTCTGAATGCCGGGGGAGAGAGGGAAGGGAAGTAGAATTCGGGGGACTTTCTTAAAAAATTTTTAGCGGTTGGGGCCGGGGGAAGAAATACCATTATATGGGCAAGGGTTTTTATGGTAGGGGGAGGGATCGCAAAACGGGAGGGAGGGGGAGAAGGGCTGCAGTACGCATGCCAAACTTCTCCCGGAGGCGAGACAGGAGGCAGAGTCCTATATGGACTCTGCTATCCTCCTGGTGGGCAGTTTTTGGGGGCGGACTACAGGAGAACCATATGGAGCTGGGATGTGAGGTAAGTGGGGGGATTATAGTTTTGGGGGTGGACATGCCCTTTAACTTATCTATGATTCCATAAAGAAAGACATTTTTAAAGTAAAACAATATTAAATTTAAATTAAAAACTGACCTTCCATTTATTAGACTCGGTAGTCCTTTAATATAGAACACTTTTAGGCCCCTAATCCAATTTACCTATGATACTGGACAGAATAATGAAATGAGCCAAAAAAAAGGGGACTATGAACTGAGATCCTTTACAAAAGACTCGACAAAAGATAACATCATTGTTGTGTGTTGCTTATTGTCCAGTAGACCTTTCAAAAAGATGTTAATGCATCCATAAAAATGTTTTGATTTTCAGTCTTTTAGTAAGAATTATACATCTGAGGTACTAAGCGCCAACACATTAATTTAGGGCAGGACAAATCGCAGAAAACAGGTTGCCAATGCTCCTAGAAATGTATACTTGTTAATTCACTTTTTTTTTCACTCTTGGTTTTCAGGAGTTACATGATTGGTTTGTAAGGTAAAACAGAATTTGATAACAATAAATGCACGTTGGGCTAGGTGTACATGGGTCAATGTTTTGACTAAATCTACCATCCGCTACAATAAATCGGTCAGGATTAAATATTGGCAGAAAAGGTTACTGTGCAGTTTTTCATTTATGATGTTTTAGAAGGATAACCAAGTAACCTGTAAAATGAAATAGATAAATTTATGTTCAATGCGGCTGATTTCAGAATTGAGTTACAGCAATCTGGCATTTTATTATTATTACTATTGTGGATTTTTATAGCGCCAACATCTTCCGTAGCGCGTTACATGTATATATTCACATCCGGTCCTGCCCCGAAGAGCTTACAATCTAATCACATTTATTCGACACATACAACCTGTCAGTATGTCTATGATTGTGGGGGAAAACGGAGTGCCCGGAGGAAACGCACGGGGAGAACATACATACTCCTTGCAGATGTGTCCAAGGGTGGATTCGAATTCAGGACTACAGCGCTGCAAGGCATCAGTGCTAACCACTGAGCCGCCGTGCTGCCCATAGAATGTATTAATGTCTTGTAATATTTTAGCTGATTATCCTACAAACTTCCAACCATATATAAGAAGCTGGTGCATTAGGTAGAGGGGAGTAAGCTGCCCTGTACGGAGACTGCTGATGTATGTAATAAATAGTTTGGAACATAAATTTAAAGGCTTTCCTTATGTTGATTTCTAAACTATAATTCTGCTGTTTTGGCAACAAAGGTGTTAAAATCTTTTGGAATTTAAACTGAGGTAGCTTGAAGGAACTCTGTAATGAATACGATGTAATATACATGCAGCTTTTGTTAGGACTCTCATACCTAAGTGGTGAAATCACTAGGTTGTTCTCGCTCCTTTTATTTATTTTCTTTCTTTCTTTCTTCTTTGGGAGCTCCTCTGTGTATCCTCTAAAGGGGGACTTACTGGATTATTTTCTTTATTTCTCCAAATAAAAAGTCACCTTATTAAAAAAAAAAAAGGAAAAAAAAATCACCCCTAAGAATCTTTTGTTTAAATAGAAAAAAAACTTCCCTGACTCTTCACAGCAAAGGTCTTCTTTGTACTTTGTCACAATATGTACAAACTGTGCTGAATTCTGTGGCCATGACTTTTTTTTTTTGCATTTCTTTCCCTTCACATTTCCATTTTTTTTCTTATCAGTTGCGTTAATAGGTATAGTTTGGAGTTTTAAATGTGCAGTAAAAACACAGCTGGAAGTGGATTATGTGTGGGTAACGTAACTCATGCAGGGGGTTGTAAAACTGTGGAATGTAGGGTCAAATATGCACTCCTGACCCTCTGGATTGTGGTTACCTTGCACAAAAATGTAAGGGCTTCTGTCAGAAGTGTGAACTCAATGCTACAGGGACCTGGGAGCTTTCTAACTGCCTCAGGTGGGGGAAGGTTGGCCAATTAGTCCCTATTGTGGGTCAAAGGGCGCCTTAGGTGGGTCTGCAAAAAGGGGAAGGGGGGGGGAGTGAGAACAGGAAGCAGTATCCATAAATTGCTCTATGCCAGCTGTGTATTAACTTGTTCAAACTTCTCAACAGCTGCTTTTGTGATGTGATTTTTACAAATGTGTTGAAGATATTCGTACCAAACATGCAGCTTTATATAGAAATCTCAACTTAAAGTACAGGTCCACCTTGTCACCTCCTAAACTACACTTTCACATTAAGGATATGTTCATCAAAATCTTCATGCAATCTTTTCCATACAATTACTATCTACGCTAAAGATCTTTAATTCCTATTCTCTGTGTATCTGCAATAACATTTGACTGTTTTTTCACAACATTTTTTTTTTCTATTTTTTTCTCCAGGCAAAGAAGAGGAAAAGGGGCGAACGTTTTGGCATTGTCTAAAACTGGTTCACATTTTCAGCTCCATTTTGCTTTGTTTTGTTTTGTTGGGGGGTAGGGAGGGTTTTCCTTGTTTTGAATCCATAATTGTTAAAATAATCCTTCTTTTGGTTTGACACGTTTTTAATGACTTTTTATGAAAGTACAAAAATATATCAAATTAAAGAAACAAACCCTGTATATTGTTAATATGTGCCCTGGTGTTATTGGAATGATATAGTTGTTTAGATTCTGATCTAGTGATTAATGGGGAAATAAATATCCTATTTGGAAGACGGTAAGTAGCTTGTTAATTATCTACAATGACTGATATTTAAAACCAGGCCCCAATTCAGACATTTCTAATTTTCTCAAAATAAAGCCATATTTAACCTTGTTATGCTGGGTTTTATCTTGGCTTTTAAAATAGGCTAGTGCTAATTACAAATTGCCTTTTTATATACATTTGGCAGTTCAGTGCTTTATAGCACTGACTTCATTCAAACTTTCACCTCGCTTCTTCCATTTTCCTCACCCTTACCCACAATGACCTCACTGCAATGTGGTTAATGGTCTTATTGCCTTAGCATGCCTGTGTCACAGTGACAGGTTCCTTAATTTAGTTGTCACTGATGTTTTTAGTCCACAAAAAGCCAAAGAAATGTCATGCCAGAAACTCTTGTGTGAACAAGATCTGTATTCTATTCATTTCTTTAAACGTGTATTTAACCTTTAAAGCAGCATGTTCCAATTCCTGCGTTCATCATAGTAACATCAATCAATCTGCCAAAGCTTACAATACCAGATTCTGTCATTCTGTAAGACAGAGCTATTTAATAGGCAGCCCACAAGAGGCCTTGGGTTTCTCTTGTCATCTTGCTTTCTTTGTATATGACTTATTTTGGTGGAACATCCAGTTCCTCATTAATATGCCACTATGTAACATGCTAAAAATTGTATACACAAAAATACGGACCAGGACTCTATCCCATCTTGGGTAAAAAGTAACTTTTATTAGCCGATCATTAAAAGCAAAAGCAGTCTTGGGGGAGGGGAACCCTGAAGCGTTTCGTGATGCCTTACAAGTCACTTCATCAAAGGGCGTGTCCATAGACAATATAAGGCTGATACCAGACTCAATGCAGGTGAGCCAAATCACACAGGTAATTAACCCATAAAATCCTGAGTTATATATGTGGAATAGGGGTATGATCAACAAATATACATATATACAATAAAATCTAAGATTAAAAGCAAGGCATTGTATATGGTTGCAAACAATACAAAAAATACATGTACATATATATTCCAATAACGGTAACTGACAGATGTAAAAACAATCACCTAGTATACATGTAAAAAAGGGATAAATATATTGGATGTATCAAAATAGAAAACATACGAGATCAATGTAAAACAGAAAATGCAACAGTATCTATTACTAGTAATGTTAATGGGAGTAAATAGATACACTGGAATACAATCCTTACATAACAACAATATATATGACAGTTATAATAAACACAGGATATAAAGTGGATCTAAAAGTGTAAGTGAGACTCTATTAGATATAAAGGCCGACACATGGTTAATACAAATGGGGATTAAATACTTATTCACTGTTGTTGGACAACATGATTATACAAAACATGTTACTTCCCATTCTTTATTAAGGCCTCTAGGCCAATGAGTCTGGAGTTCTAGAATCCACCAGACCTCCCTTTTAGCTAAAGCAGCCTCCCTATCACCACCTCTGCAACCAATTCTTACATTGCCCAACATCGTGCATCTATTACAAGATAAACTATGAATTCCTAAAGCTGTACATGTATCCTTTTTTTTTAATGGAGTTCATATGTTCATAAAAACGTTCTTTTAAGAATAGTTTGGTTTCGCCGATATATTGGAGGCTGCAACCACACTTTATAAGAGAGATTACATTTGTGTTCTGCAGTTAATATAATGTAATTGTATATAGAGTAGGTTTTACTTGTGCTAGTTGAGGTGAATACAGTAGTCACCAACAAAACTACAACTTCTACATCTATTTCTCCCACACTTAAACATTCCCCTGGTGGGTATCCAATAATTGACTGTAGTAGATTGTTTAGATACCATACTGGGGGCCACAAGATTGCCTAAAGTTTAAGCTTTCCGTTAAGTAATACCAGGGTTTCTAGGTAATATTTTAAAAATTTGTATACAACCCATTTTTGCTATATTTGTGTCGCAAGCCTTATTTTGTCCAGTTGTCTAAAAACAATATTGGCAAATACCCCTAATTTAACTAGACTAGAAGGAAATTACCTTTTTAATTGTATATTATGCTAAAGAATTTAGGAATACACAGTATCGGCTAAATTTCTCACCTCAATTATATTTAGAAAGAGGCAGTATCACTTGTAGACTGATCATTTCTAATTGAATTATATAAATGGCTTGCTTAGAAACAGATATAAATTTGCACCCTGCCCCTTTGATGAAATACCTGCCCTTGACCCTGTGTGCCCTGTACCAATACCTAGAGTTTACCAGTCTAATTGCGTAGGAGTAATACCGGTAATAACTAAATCTCCACAGCAGTTCTGGTCATTAAATATCCAGGAAATGTGTTACTCTCAATAATTTCAAGATTTACAACATCCACAATATAATCAATACATTCTATTTTCAATATTTACAGTGACACATTGCTTTCCCTCATTCCCTCAACTCAATCTCTTAACATACTGCGCGGCAACGCAGCGAAAACGTGTTTTTTGATTGCGATTTGCGTTCCGCATTTTAAATAGCAATCGCATGGGTTTTCTGATACTTAATGAAAACGTATGCGCAAAAACAACAAAATCGCTCATGAAATCCCATTCCGTTTGCGTTGTAGTGAGGCCGTGCCCTTAGATGGCTCTTGCACAAACACCCCAAAAACCAATGATATGTCTCTTCTCAAATTCATTTATAGCCATAGGAATTGCTCAGATAAATATAAAATCTGGGGAGCTTGGCCGGACTTGCCTTACACTACACCCCCCCCCTCTCTGACACCTAACCAAACAATCATGGAGGGGGACAACACACAGAGAGAATCTGCAAGGTAACCAACTTTTATTGCAACATGTTTCAATCCCTTCCAAACCACACCCCTTTAACCCCATCTGTGTAAAATTGGCCAAATACTAAACAGTCCATCAGGTGCTTCTTGTAGTGTAGTTAGTGATGCCATCAGTCTTCGAACAGCTAAAATAATACAAATAGAGCTAGAGTGTGTATCTTTAAAATGTAAGACTAAAATCAAAGTGCCGTGAATTTAAAAAAAACACCTTATGTTTATATTCCAAAAAAGTCTCGCAACGGAGGTGTCAGTATAGGTGTTTGCTTTAAAATTTCTTATATTACCTCTATGTTCTTGTATACGGATTTTAATAGGTCGGCTAGTTTGTCCAACATAAGCTTTGCCACATGGGCACTTGAGCATGTATACTACATTGTATGATTCACATGTGGACATATGGTTCATCAAGGTTTTATTGCCCCTGGTAGGGTGGCAAATTTCTTTCCCTTTAATGATGGACGTGCAACAGTTACACTTTTAAACAGGAAAAGTTCCTCTCCATTTGGTTTGGAGATGGGATGTTTTCTGTAATGCCAAATCTGAAGGGCACAATTTATTATTATGGATTTATATACCGCCAACATCTTCCGTGGCGCTTTACAATTACACAGTCAAACTTTACATACAGGGTAATACATGTTATACAGTTTCTTACAACAATACCATGATACAATAGGAGAGAGAACCTTGCCCAAAGAGCTAACAGTCTAGAGGATATGGGGTGAGACATAAGGTTGCAGGAGTTGGTAAGCTGTAAATAGATTGGCAGTAGAGGTGTGACAGACGGGTTGGAGCATATTGGGTAGTAAGATGGGTAATGTTTAGGCCAGTTTATATGCTTGCCTGAAGAAGTGGGTTTTAAGGTTACGTTTGAAGGTATTAAGGGAAGGTGAATGACGGACAGACGGAGGAAGGGAGTTCCAGAGCAGAGGGGCAGCACAAGCAAAGTCCTGAATACGGGCATGAGAAGAGGTGACAAGGGTGGATGAGAGGAGGAGATCGTTTGGGATAGGGTAAGCAGCTTGAACCGGATCCTTTGCGTAATGGGCAGCCAGGGGAGTGACTGACAGAGAGGAGAGGCATTAGAGGAGCGAGAAGAGAAATGAATGAGCTGGGCAGCAGAGTTGAGGATGGATTGAAGTGGAGCCAGGCAGTTGTTTGGTAGACCACACAGGAGTGTGCTGCAGTAGTCAAGCCGGGATATGACTAGGGCATGGACTAGGATTTTTGTAGCTTCTATCGAGAGGAAGGGTCAGATCCGGGAGATGTTTTTGAGTTGGAGCTGACAGGAGTTAGCAAGTGAATTGACATGGGGTTGAAAGAAAAATTGGAATCTAGCGTTATTCCCAGGCAGCGGACATGAGGAGATGGTGATATAGGTGTATTGTTAATATTTAATAGTAAGACTAAGGAGGGGAACAGATCGTGAGGGTGGGAAAAGGACAAGTTTAGTCTTGTCCATGTGGAGTTTGAGGGAGCAGGAGGACATAAAGGCAGAGATGGCATTAAGGCAGTCAGGGATGTCAGTGTAGGGAGATCAGGGGCAGAGATGTATATTTGGCTGTCATCCACATACAGGTGATACTGGAATCCAATTGAACTAATGAGTTGTCCAAGGCCATAGGTCTAGATGGAGAAAAGAGGACCGAGTACCGAGCCTTGCGGGACCCCCACAGAGAGGGGGTGAGGGGTGGAGTTAATTTCAGAGTGGAAAACACTAAATGTCCTACCAGAGAGATAGGAGGATAGCCAAGAAAGCGCAGTGTCCTGGATACCCAAGGAGGCCAGGATCTGAAGAAGTAGAGGGTGGTCGACAGTATTAAAAGCAGAGGACAGATCAAGAAGAAATTTAGCACTATGTAGATCGTTGGTCACTTTAGTGTGGGCAGTTTCCGTGGAGTGGTTAGGGCAGAAGCCTGACTGGAGGTGGTCAAAGAGAGTGTTAGCAGACAGGTGACTGACCAGATCTGCATAGACCTGTCTTTCCATTAGTTTGGAAGCAAATGGGATCCTTGATGCTAGGACTTTTTTTTTTTTGTAACAAAACATGGGTGAAGTTTGGAATAGATGCCCAAATTTGGCATCATGGCTTAGTATGTTTATACTTTGTTTACAGTATTTTGATATAATTTTTTTTTTTTGTTTCTATTCCAAACTTCACCCATGTTTTGTTACAAAAGAGGTCTTTGCATCAAGGATAAATTGTGCCCTTCAGATTTGGCATTACAGAAAACATCCCATCTCCAAACCAAACAGAGAGGAACTTTCCCCTGTTTAATGATGGACGTGCAATAGTTGCACTTTAAAGGGAAAGAAATCTGCCACAATACCAGGGGCAATAAAACCTTGATAAACCATATGTCCACATGAGCATATATACTACATTGTATGATTCACAAGTGCCCATGTGGCAAAGCTTATGTTGGACAAACTAGTGAACCTATTAAAACCGTATACAAGAACATAGAGGTAATATAAGAAATTTTAAAGCAAACACCTATACTGACACCTCTGTTGCCAGACACTTTTTTGAATATAAACATAAGGTCTTGCAACAAAGATGGTGTTTATTGACTCAGGTAAAATCACCTTTAAGAGGAGGAGATATTAAACACAAGCTGTTGCAAGAAGAAACAATCTGGATAAAAAGGTTTAACACTGATACCGACAGGACTCGAGTCTTGTTCAATTAAATCTTTTTTTTATAATTGTTAATTGTTTGGCCATATATAAATAGTGATATGGTACTGTTCTGTTTTTATGTTTTACACAACCCCTCGCTATTGAATAGCAGGAGATTTGAGGTACTTTTTAATATAGTATAAAGTAAAGCGTGTTGGTGTATTATGTATAAATTCACGGCACTTTGATTTTAGTCTTACATTTTAAAGATACACACTAGCTCTGTTTGTATTGTTTTAGCTGTTCGAAGATTGATGGCATCACTAACTGCACTACAAGAAGCACCTGATGGACTGTTTTGTATTCAGGCAATTTTACACAGATGGGGTTAAAGGGAATGTCCATCAAAAAAGTAAGTTGGTTTCTATCTGATTTACTGAAGAACAGGAGGTAAATGCACTATCTCTTACCTCCCATCCTTACCCGCTTTTTTGATGGACATACCCTTTAAAGGGGTGTGGTTTGGAAGGTGTTGATCTTGTATATGCACTTGGCTCACTTTATTTAATTACTTGACAAAGGACTTGCAGCAAAGTCTGAAACATGTTGCAATTAGGGCTAGGCCACACTAGCGCATTTTTCGTGCATTTGCGCTCGCGATTGTGTCCGCGATTTTCGCTAAAATGGAAATCGCGGGAACGCAAAAATTCCCGCGATTTCCCATGCGCGTGCGATTGCGCGTCCGTTCGTGTTTTGGTAACGCATGCGTTCACCATTTTTGGTGCGTTAACGTAACTTTTCCAAAACGCGAACGCACAAGAAAAGCGCACACAATCGCGTGCGATAACGCTCGCAATTTTGTGCGCGATTCCTGTGCGTTGCAGTGTGGCCTCAGCCTAAAAGTTGGTTACCTTGCTGATTCTCTCTCTATGTTGTCCCTCTCCATCATCATTGTTTGGTTATAGTCTACACTGCAGGGCACGGAACAGTGGGAGGGTGTGGACTCGGATTCTGGACTGCTAGTGTGCATACCTACCTGTCTCACACTCCATTTATTCAGTGTTGTAATTTTAATTCATTCGGTGAATGGAAAACATAATGGCTCTTGACGGAAGAAACCCCCAAATAAACATTAATGTCCTCAAAAAGTAAGACACAGACCAGTTGTTTATTAGTTTATTTTATATTTTAAGGATTAACGTGGTAAAATCCACCAATAAAATTTAAAGGGTGTTTCCTTAAAAGAAATGCATTGTATAAACAAGCTGGTGGCTATACAATATTTGGAACAAGATATCAGATATTAAGTTTATTGTAATTTATCATCTACCAGTACCCAGAAGGGAATACAGTAGAGCCAAAACTGCTCTCCAGGAGTTTGGTGTTCTGGATTAGAAGGAATAATTAGATTTTATCTTTTACACTGAAATTATTTTAAAAATACATTGGACATTTAAAATATTTATATTTGGTTTCTCCTGTGTCTATCTTCTATGTCCAGGATACTGTCTGGTTGTCAGGAGTCGATTACTTCAGCTACCAGAAAAAAAAATGTAAGTTAGATTTTAATTACTGTGTTTGAGAAGCATCGATGGCCTGGGTTTGTTTTTCTTACCCCTCCCTTCTTTATCCAACTAATAAAATATTAACAGCAGCTACACTTAACTCATGCCAAAATAGGGAGGCAATTGTAGGGCAAAACTTTTTTTCTCTTATGTGAGTCAACCGTGGTTTACCCTTATTTATGACCTGCTTCCTTGCACAGTAACCAGATTATGAACTAAGCAAATATGTGACCTAAATCTCTTAACACAAAAAAAAAACTCACTTGGAAAACATTAAAGACTAACTTGCAATGAAATTCAATGTCTGATCAACTTCACTGCACTCCAGGCTAAAAGTGTTCCCCTTATATCATTTGCTATTTACAAACAATATTCTTACAATTAGTTTATACACTCCCAGTCCTGGTGAGCTTACAATCTATCGCCCATTTATGCAGACCCACAACCCATAATAATGTATTTTTTGATTGGGGGAGCACCCAAAAGAATCACATGAAAGATAAATATCTGGTTATCCACTTATTTAATTATTTTTTTTTGGGTGGGGGTGAAATTAGCCTTCATGTCCCCCACTTGCACCTCAGACCAATACCCTCCTACCCCCTACAGAAGACTGTGTAAAAGCAGCCTTTTCAGCAGAGAAAGAGGCTGCTTTTACAGTTTCCTTTAAGGGGGGGGGTATTGGTCTGAGGTGCAAGCAGGGAAGGGCAATGGGAGCCCACAAGGGGAGGCATCATTGGGGCCTGTGAGTGGGAGGGGCCATAGGAGGCTGCAAGGGAAGGAGCCGGCATGGGTCTGCAAGAGGAAGGGACACAGGCCCATGAGTGGAAGGGGCCACGAGTGGGGGGGCCACGTGGCCTGCCAGTGGGAGGGGCCACAGAAGGCTACAAGGGAAGGGGCTACGTGGCCCACAAGTGGGAGGGACCACATGACCCATGAGTGGGCAGGGCCACAGAGCACATGAGTGGGAGGGGCCACAGGAGGCTGCAAGGGAAGGGGCCATGGGGGCCCACGAGGAGGAGGTCACATGGTTTCAACAGGAAGTGCAGGGGATCTGGTACTGGTTTGCTACTACCATATCACACATAAATGTAAATATATTCAAAATTATGTAAAATAAATATTGAAAGTAAATTGCAAAAATCCTCAGGAAAGCAATTCCTGACAATTTACCTAAAGTCACTTTTGGACTACAGTTACCCTTTAAACCAAAGCTGACCTTTGGGGGTTTCCAAACCAGCAAGTGTAGTATTATACACTGGAAGATAACAATTCCCAGACATAAAACCCACAAGCTGCTAAATTAAATTGTTTCTTTGGCTAGGAATTACTTCAGTAAAGAAATCCATGTAGTTGCTGCCCCATTCTATAGCTCTGTAATTCAGCCATGCTAAGGGAAGCATGTGGGGTTGTATAGAAATTATACAGAAATAATGCATAGTTGTAATCCATTTCTGGGAAATTTCTTCAGAAATGTAAAAATTAGATATTGTAATAAATCCAATTTTTGAAAAGGAGTTTTCTTTTCAAATCATTTTAATTCTGAATATATAATACATTTCTGAAGGGTTATGAGGTGTGCCAGTGTTTAAAGGGAAACTATAGTGCGTAAGTTTTTTCAAAAACAGTTAAAATAAAAAGTACCTGAGGCAAGGAGGTAGGATTGGTGCTTTTTACCTACCAATATCCTTTCTATGAGGAGCAGCAGGATGAAGAAAACTGCTTCTGCCAGTCTTCCTGAATGCTTCAGCGCTATCTTTAATATAGAATGGCCCAGGGCCATAACCTGGCAGATGAAAACTGTAAGTGCTGTATCTCCTCAACAAAACAATATTGGGAGGTAGGAATAATCAATCCTAACTCCTTGCCCCAAGTGCTTTTCATTTTTAAAAAGTTAATTGTTACAATATAGTTGTCCTTTTAAGGGTGTCCCAGATCTGGGATTTTCCCAGAACAGTTCCTAAATATAGGATCTGATTTAAGAATCTCCAGTGTAATCTCTTTGATACAGAGTCTCATTTTGATGGTTAAACTCATTTTGAATCACTGCATAAAGTGGTCAGTGCAATTTAGGAAAATATATGCTCACGCACACACGCCCACGTGTGTTTTCCTTTAAGAATGACCTGCCCATAAGAGCTTACAAATGGAAGTATATCTTGTATTACACGATACACAACCCCTTATGGATATCAACATGGAATGTAATAATTTTAAACCTATACATTGAAGGAGATCTAAACACTTGCATGTTATGGAAGATCGTGCAGCAATCCAGCACCATGGACAGCTACCCTATTCTTATAGCTTCAGCTTTTTGAGGGAATTATCAGGGTTATTCAATAAAAGTTCTTATCGTTTAAAATGGTGCTTAAATAAGATCTGATTGGTTGGAGCTAAATTAGCACCATTTTAAACGATAAGAACTTTTATTGAATCTCCCTGTATGTGCCTAAACTAAAGTGTCAATCAGCTGGGAAGTCACCCATCCCCACCAGCTGTTTCTAATTGCTTGCTGGTTAATCAGGGTAGCTTTAGGATTCCCCAGATGCCCAATAAACTGTATGTCGCGAACTGAGAATGATGTTGTTTGACATCAACACAACATCTTCAATTACTTGTTCTAAAATCAAAAATTTTGAGAGTGATGAGGAAGCAACCTCAGAGACTAGATTCTATTTTAAGTTTAGTTCTCCTTAAAAAGTGTAAATATATTATTGTACCTGGTTCAGGATAAGCTTTATTCAGAATTTGACCCTTCTACAATATGTGTGTTTCAATGATGCATATTTATAAAACACGAGTGATGGCACTTGCTTCCAATAAAAACGTTTTCTTTATTTGTAACAAAACATTGTTAAAAACAGATACTTTTAAAATATATAGCTCTCACCGGCTACACAGCAGGACATGACGTTTCGGGTTCCATGACCCTTTCTCAAATGCATTTTGAGAAAGTGCCCTCACTCGTGTGGATTGAATTCTATGAGGTGGTGTGGAGCCCTCAAGATGTGCATGACTTTGGGAAAACAAGCAGACTTGAAGTGCCGGTCTTACAATTTGAATTTAGTTAAATTCGACAATAAGTGTAGTAGTCCTTATTTTCCAAAGATTTTTTTTTTTTTAAACACTTGCAGAATTTGTCAACCAATTGCTGCATTTGCTGTCTGTAAACATATTGATGGTATTTATCATGGGTGCCACTTACTGTGGGTTATAATAAATGTCCCAAGTCATCGATGATACCCCACTATTTGGGGCATTTAGAAGAAATTATATCAAAAGAGATAACGGAGCACCACCATTTAGTCAAAGTTGCAGGTACCTGTTATGTAAAACCCAAAAATAAGAGGGGAGGGGCGTATGGGTAGAAGAACCTATCTCAATAATCAAAGAAAAAAAGCGCCCAAGTAAGAAGCTTACTCTAACAGGTGATGAAGTATCAAAAAATCGTATCTTTATTTACTTCATAACACACATAGGTAATAGAATGCACTTGCAAATAAGATAAAAACATTCCTTCTAGGAATAACACATTCCCATAGAAGTAATCCAAGCCTCCAATAGATATAGCATATAAAGTGCACAATAGTAAATTCCTATACTTAGCTGTCTCGTGAAAGACCCCCACACAGTCAAAGTCAGGTATCTCTACAGTCGGGCAGAGGCGATTTTCATTGTTCGGCATTAGCCAACAAAGTAGTACTTGGGGATAGAGGAGACCAGCCCATGGTAGGACCGGTGCAAGCAGACCGGACGCATTTCGCTACACAAGCTTCTACTGCGGCGCTTATTTTCTTTGATTATTGACATTTAGAAGAAATTGCATTGATGTTAGGATACGTTTCAATACTTTAACCCTTAACATTTTATTTTCTGTCCATTCTCGACCATCTTACCCATTGATGCACACAAATTAAATATGTGTATCCATTTATCCATTAGCAGGAAACAACTTTTTGTCAGAGGGACCTACAAACCTATCAGGACTTGATTCAAAAATTCCACTAAAACAATAAGGATATACGCATACACAAGCGATTATCGCCTGAAGTGTCCTTTGGTCTCGCACATCAATGTCGGTGCATAGATCATACGCATGTACGAGGCTTAAGGCATAACTTTTCTGTACAATTCAGACAAACTCTTTTACAAAACTCACACTCCATTGCATATTAATGAGCAATTTGTGTTTTAACAATGATCATGCTCCATATAAACTATAAACATTCCAAGAGCATACACCATAAAACTAGCCATATGCTTATACAGAACCCCAGTATTCTTACAGAAAGGCAACCCTAAATGGTACACTCCTCCATGTCTTTAGGAATTGTGCTCTAATAATATTTTTATGCTCTTCGCTGACATTCTGGCCTGGAAATTAGCACCTAGCCTATCCCTTACTCTTCTCCTTACAGTGACTGACCAGTGCCCCAGAAACATGACTACTGTTATGACAACCAACACTTATTGCTGTCCCAACATAAATGAGTTATGCTTTTATTACCACAGGGTAAAAAACTTAGAACACAATAGCTTGTAAAACAACCTTCTTGCAAGATTAACTGCATAAGTAATTGTTTTTTGTATCCGCATCTCACATCGTTGGAAAGGATTTCTTACTTATTCTTCTTTAAAAGTTTAAAGGGTATGTACACTGGCAAATTTGTTTCTTTAAAGGGGAAGTTCAGTGCAAATACATGTACTGCAAAAAGAGCAGTATTTTTTCATCCTAATGACCTTAACCTGCCCCTTCAGCATTTTGTCTGTGTATAAATAACTGTAACCGAAATACTGACTTTCTGTTTGCAGGACCCCAAGTAGAGACCATTATGGTCTTGCCCTTGACCCAGCGCCTGGGTTGATTCAGTTGTTCAGTAGAGATCTAAACATGTTTGACCCATCCAACAGCCAATCAGTAGAAATAACTGTTAGGAACATTCCAAGTATGTGGTGCATCCTGGGAAGAAGAAGGACGTTAGAACCTGAAATGGCAGCTTACTAATGTCAACAGCAGGGAACAGCAAAGGGTATGAAATCAACTGATTTGTGGAAGAGCATATGTAGAATAACTAAGAAGGCATTACACAAACTAACAATTTAAAAAATATAATTTCCACTAAACTGTCCCTTTAAATTTTCTATTAGTGGAAACTATAATTCATCCCAACTATCACTTTACTGTTTTTCTGTTGATCTGCCCCTTATTTCATTATATATCCAATCTGAAAAGTCTTATGTTTTAGCATTTCTGTAAGCAGTTTTTCTGTATCTGTAATGGTTTGACACTTGGTGTGCTGTAAACTGTATGCAGTACTGACAGTTGGTATGGGGGAAAATAGTCAGGTCAGTGGTCAGAGCCTGAGCAAAAAAAGTACTTTATTGAAGGCATACAGTAACACACACACCTCAGAGTAAGTGCTACTTACCTGTATTTACTTATAGATTAAGATGACGCAAAGTCATTTTTCCAGCTTACATACACTTTAATGTTAGTGGGCATACATTTCTGCAAAGATTTCTTAATGTCCCACTAAAGTATTTGAAGAATCAAAGTTACAATGGCCCCATCCAGACCCCCAACTCAATCCAGTCAATTATCTTGCTGGTTTGTTTGAGATCATTGGCCAATTACATGATCACATTTTGTTAAAGCTTAAGGTTTCAATCACACTATCGAAGTGCTGTAAAATGCATGTGTTGTGTGCATTTTTGCTTCTTATTCTATGTGATCACATGCTAGTATTTGTGAACAAACGCTACACACACAAATGGTGTAATAAGCTTTATTATGCAATTTTATCCACAGTCCTGTTGACTTGTATTGGTGCCCGTTGGTGTTCGTGTGCATAAAAATACATGCAGCTTAGCTGTTGGACAGATGGCCTTACATTTGGCTCTAGGGGCCGACCTGCGATGCATGATGTGTATCTACAGACGATTTGGCGACAATCGTGCCATGCATGGGCAACCATATGCCATCATAAATGGGCACTTAAGGATTTCATGGTTTATTTAATGACTGCAAGGTGCCTAGAAACTTTTGCAGCAAAACAACATGACCGTTTGTATGGGGGGTTGTGCAGATATGCTGTGTTTGGTATGGTATAGTATTTGAGATTAATTAAAGACATACGTCCATCTAGTCCAACCTACTTGGCAATATCCACAATTCCTGCCCAAGGGGAGGGGGGATTCCTTCCACACTCCATGAGGCAATCAGAAATATCCCTGGATCAACTCTATATATCAAAACCAGTAACATGCATGCAATATTCTTTGTTTTTAGAAACTCATCCATCTTTTTCTTTTAAACTATCCAGTGAACTTGCTGTCACCACGTCTGGTGGTTCTCACACTAAAAAAACCCTTTCCAAACTTTAAAGGAGAACTACAGTGGGAAAATAACCTTGAGGGCTAGGCCACACTACTACGCTTTTAAACTCTATCTGATTGCGCTTTTAGTATAGTATTTGAGGTTGAATAAAGTCATATGTCCATCAAGTCCAACCGATCTAGCAATACCATCATTTCCTGCCTAACTGTTGACCCAGAGGAAGGCAAAAAAACCCCACCAAATTTATGAAGGAGGACTCCAATTCGCAATCGGAAATTTCCCTGGATCAACTCTACTTTATGTATCAATACCAGTAACTTGCAACATTCAACTTTGCAGAAACTCATACAGCTTTTTTTTTAAACTGACCAATGAACCTGCCATAACGTCCACTGGAAGACTGTTCCATAGCTTTACCGTTCTCACAGTGAAATACCCTATCCAAACTTGAAGCCTAAACCTTTTTTCTTCAAGTCTTAAGGGATATCCTTGTGTCCTCTGATATGTTCTCTTGGTGAACAATGCCCCAGATAGTTTATTGTATGGCCCGTTAATAATCATATCCCCACACAAGCGCCTTTTCTCCAGCATACATAATTGTAACTTTTCCAATCTCTCTTCATATTCAAGATCCCCCAATCCCCTTATTAATTTAGTTGCCCTTCTCTGAACCCTTTCCATTTCAAAGATGTCCTTTTTGTATACGGGATTCCAAAATTGCACTGCATATTCCAAATGAGGCCTTACCAATGCTTTGTAAAGAGGGAGAATAACATTTTCCTCCCTTGAATCCATACCTCTCTTTATACAAGATAATACCATGCTGGCTCTGGCTGTTGCCTCCTGGCACTGCTTGCTTCCTTTAAGTTTATCCACCAAAACTCCAAGATATCTTTCCAACAGGGATTCACTTAACACAGAGCCATTTATAGTTTAAGCAGCACAAGGATTTTTAAGTCCAAAATGCATCACCTTACATTTATCAACATTAAATCTCATCTGCCACTTAGCAGCCCAATGTGACAATCTATCTAGATCCCCCTGCAACAATTGCACATCCTTTGATGTTTTTAATGGTCGACAAAGTTTTGTGTCGTCCGCAAACACCGAAACCTTGCTGACAATACCCACTTCCAAATCATTAATAATAGATTAAATAGAAGCGTCCCCAACACAGAACCCTGTGGCTCCCCACTTAGCACTTTAGTCCATAATGATGAAGCCCCATTTACAACTACTCTCTGCATCCTATTCATTAACCAATTTTCTATCCATGTACAAATGTGAAAGTGTTGCCCAATTCATGTGGCCACTGTAATGCTGGCGTGCAATGCGCATGTGATCTGTTAATCTAAACACATGTGATACGTGATAAGCATTTTTTTACACAATCGAATGTGCTTTGATTTCGCAAAATTGAGCAATCGCACACACAAGCACAGCGGAAATGAGCGTGACCATTTTCGGAGCGCTACAGTGTGTAAACAGGTAATCGGACCAAATAGAGAACATTCAATTTAAATGTATGAAGCAAAAAGGAGTCACAAATAGAAGCAGATTTCTGAATACCCTTCAACATTCCCTTTAAAAAAAGTGATACATGCATTGCACAGAGCTTTGCTAAAATCGTGTTCACTTCATTACCCTCCCCCTGCAGCTCTTCACTATGTTGTTTCTATAAATGCACCTTTGTTGGAGGGTATGTTTCTGCACAATATTGAATATGTTTCAGCATATGTGATATATTGACATCATTTATACTTTAACATACACATCAACATCCCCCCTAAAAACTAAACAATGTAATGTGCACATATTTACTATGTATAATAAACTAATTGCAGTGTTTAAAAACAGACATTTCAGCACATTTAAGGTAATGTGGGAGGGGATGTTTTAATGTTTTTAGACACAGAAGACAAGTACCTCAGATTGTTTTGTTCAGCTTACCTAGAAAATCAAGCAGCCATAACTATATTTTTAAATATTCAATTTAAACAGGATTTAACAAGCTGTTTCTTTAAAATATATATGCACAGTTTTAGTGCACATAAGAAATGCATTACTATTTCTCATCTAATGTAGATTCAGTATTAATGAGTTCTGATAGTATTATACGTGCAGAGTAGAGATGGTTTGCTATTATTCCTCAGTCCCTAAGTGAAAAATGCTACAACAGGTACAATATGGGTGAATGAATTAAGCTATGCACTAAGTAATTGGCTCACTAATTATGTTGGGGCTCAGCCTTTCGCATCAGTTAATTTCTGACAACATATGCACACCTAAGAATAGTCACACATGGGAAAACGGACTCACTGCTCCTTCTGTTTGGTCTGGGTGCTACCCAACCCTGAACCCCTCGCTTAGGTTCCGTTCAGGTAAGTATTCAACAAAGGGGTCTTGATGCACTACTTGAAGAATCGATACAAACGATCCACTTGGATTAAAACAAATCTATTCTGGTTTATATATTCCAACAACACTGGTACCAGATAAAAGGTAACAACGCCTTACGCATTTCGGACCATAGCGGTCCTTAATGAAGGACCGCTATGGTCCGAAACGCGTAAGGCTTTTTACCTCTAGCCAGTACCTGTGGTGTTGGAATATGTAAACCAGAATAAAGATTTTTTTTTAATCCAAGTTGAGCAGTTGTATCGATTCTTCAAGTGGTGCATCATAACCATTTGTTGAATACTTACCATCAGTGTGATTCCTACCATACTATAGTAGAACATATCAGTGTGATTCCTACCGTACTGTAGTGAACAATATCAGTGTGATTCTACCATACATAGCAGAACAATATTAGAGTGATTCTACCATACTATAGTAGTACAATATCAGTGTGATTCCTACCATACTATAGTAGAAAAATATCAGTGTGATTCCTACCATACAATAGTAGAACAATATTAGTGTGATTCCTACCATACTATAGTAGAACAATATTAGTGTGATTCCTACCATACTATAGTAGACATATTAAGTGATTCCTACCATACTATAGTAGAACAATATCAGTGTGATTCCTACCATACTATAGTAGAACAATATCAGTGTGATTCCCATACTATACAAACATTATTAGTGTGATTCCTACCATACTACAGTAGAACAATATTAGCGTGATTCCTACCATACTATAGTAGAAACAATATTAGTGTGATTCCTACCAACTACAGTAGAACAATATTGTGTGATCTACCATACTATAGTAGAACAATATCAGTGTGATTCCTACCATACTACATAGTAGAACATTATTGTGTGATTCCTACCATACTACAGTAGAACAATTTAGCGTGATTCCTACCATATTACAGTAGAACAATATTAGTGTGATTCCTACCATACTATAGTAGAACAATACAGTTTGATTCTACATACTATAGTTGAACATTATTAGTGTGATTCTACCATACTACAGTAGAACAATATTAGTGTGATTCCTACCATACTATAGTAGAACATATTAGTGTGATTCCTACCATACTATAGTAGAACAATATCAGTGTGATTTCCACCATACTATAGAGAACAAATCAGTGTGATTCCTACCATACTACAGTAGTAGAACAATATCAGCGTGATTCCTACCATACTATAGTAGAACAATATTAGTGTGATTCCTACCATAGTATAGTAGAACAATATTAGTGTGATTCCAACCATACTATAGTAGAAACAATATCAGTGTGATTCCTACCGTACTATAGTAGAACAATTCAGTGTGATTCCTACCGTACTATAGTTAACAATTAGTGTGTGATTCCTACCATACTACAGTAGAACAATATTTGCGTGATTCCTACCATACTACAGTAGAACAATATAGTGTGATTCTACCTTACTATAGTAGAACAATATCAGTGTGATTCCTACCATACTACAGTAGAACAATATTATCGTTATTCCACACTACTATAGTAGAACAATATCAGTGTGATTCCTACCGTACTATAGTAGAACAATATCAGTGTGATTCTACCGTACTATAGTTGAACATATTAGTGGGATTCCTACCCTACTACAGTAGAACAATATTTGCGTGATTCCTACCATACTACAGTAGTAGAACAATTATAGTGTGATTCCTACCTTACTATAGTAGAACAATCAGTGTGATTCCTACCAACTACAGTAGAACAATATTATCGTTATTCCTACCATACTATAGTAGAACAATATCAGTGTGATCCTACCATACTACAGTAGAACATATTAGTGTGATTACTCCATACTACAGAGAACAATATTAGCGTGATCCTACCATATACAGTAGAACATATAGTGTGATTCCTACCATACTATAGTAGAACAATATTAGTGTGATTCCTACCATACTAAGTAGAACAATAGTGTGATTCCTACCATACTATAGTAGAACAATACCAGTGTGATTCCTCCATACTATAGTTGAACATTATTAGTGTGATTCCTACCAT
Source organism: Hymenochirus boettgeri (assembly GCA_019447015.1). Lineage (NCBI taxonomy): Eukaryota > Metazoa > Chordata > Amphibia > Anura > Pipidae > Hymenochirus > Hymenochirus boettgeri. The sequence continues at coordinate 265,991,761 of CM033470.1, read as the reverse complement.
ACTACAGTAGAACAATATTAGTGTGATTCCTACCATACTATAGTAGAACAATATTAGTGTGATTCCTACCATACTATAGTAGAACAATATCAGTGGATTTCTACATATAAGCAGAACAAATCAGTGTGATTCCTACCATACTACAATAGAAACAATATCAGTGTGATTCCTACCATACTATAGTAGAACAATATCAGCGTGATTCTACCATACTATAGTAGAAAAATATTAGTGTGATTCCTACCATATATAGTAGAACAATATTAGTGTGATTCCTACCATACTATAGTAGAACAATATCAGTGTGATTCCTACCGTACTATAGTAGAACAATATCAGTGTGATTCCTACCATACTATAGTTGAACATATTAGTGTGATTCCTACCATACTATAGTAGAACAATATTAATGTGATTCCTACCATACTATATTAGAACAATATTAGTGTGATTCTACCATACATAGTAGAACAATATTAATGTGATCCTACCATACTATAGTAGAACAATATAATGTGATCCCTACCATACTATAGTAGAACAATTTAATGTGATTCCTACCATACTATAGTAGAACAATATTAAGTGATTCTACCATACTATAGTAGAACAATATCAGTGTGATTCCTACCATACTATAGTTGAACAATATTAGTGTGATTCCTACCATACTATAGTTGAACAATATTAATGTGATTCCTACCATACTATAGTAGAACAATATTAATGTGATCCCTACCATACTATAGTAGAACAATATTAATGTGATTCCTACCATACTATAGTAGAACAATATTAATGTGATTCACCATACTATGTAGAACAATATTAATGTGATTCCTACCATACTATAGTAGAACAATATTAATGTGATTCTACCTACTATAGTAGAAAATAATAAGTGATTCCTACCATACTATAGTAGAACAATATTAGTGTGATCCCTACCATACTACAGTAGAACAATATCAGTGTGATTCCTACCATACTATAGTAGAACAATATCAGCGTGATTCCTACCATACTATAGTAGAACAATATTAGTGTGATTCCTACCATAGTATAGTAGAACAATATTAGTGTGATTCCTACCATACTATAGTAGAACAATATCAGTGTGATTCCTACCATACTATAGTAGAACAATATCAGTGTGATTCCTACCGTACTATAGTAGAAACAATATCAGTGTGATTCCTACCATACTATAGTTGAACATATTAGTGTGATTCCTACCATACTATAGTAGAACATATTAATGTGATTCCTACCATACTATATTAGAAACAATATTAGTGTGATCCTACCATACATAGTTGAACATATTAATGTGATTCCTACAATACTATAGTAGAACAATATTAATGTGATCCCTACCATACTATAGTAGAACAATATTAATGTGATTCCTACCATACTATGTAGAACAATATTAGTGTGATCCCTACCATACTACAAGTAGAACATATTAGTGTGATTCCACCATACTATAGTAGAACAATATTAGTGGGATTCCTACCATACAATATTAGAACAATATTAATGTGGACTCCTACCATCTATAGTAGAACATATTAGTGTGATTCCTACCATACTATAGTAGAACAATATTAGTGGATTCCTACCATACATAGTAGAACAATATTAATGTGATTCCTACCATACTATAGTAGAACAATATCAGTGTGATTCCTACCATACTACAGTAGAACAATATTAGTGTGATTCCTACCATACTATAACAGAACTAGCGCACTTGCGTAAATGTTTTCAGGGTGCTCATAAGTGCTATAGTGTGCCCTCTGGCTAAAACAAGTAAATGGGTCGTCTGACCAAATTACAATAGAGAACATTCAATTTAAAGGTATGAAGCAAAAAGGAGTCACAAAATGAAGGAGATTTCTGAATACCCTTCAACATTCCCTTAAAAAAAAAAGTGGTAAATGCATTGCACAGAGCTGTGCTAAAATCTGGTTCATTTCATTACCCTCCAGGGGAGCTGCAGGTGGAGGGTTTAGTTCATTCTGCAGGTAAACAAATTCTCCTACATGGTGAGTAGCAATAGTTTTTCTTACTGTTTACAGATAGATCAGGGGCAGGTAACTGTAGTTATTTGACAGCTATAGCAGGGAAGATAGAGGGGTCTAGAGCAACCTGCAGGGACCATGCTGTCAAAGTTAAAAACCTTTAGGATTACCCAGATTATTCCTCTAAAATGCTGTTTCTTTGCTATTGTAGTTGGGATTAATGCAGTCAATTATATTATAGCTTTAATCTGCTTTAAGATTTATTTCATGTTTAAGCTGTACTAATATACACTATAGTGTGCTGCACCACACAGCACTATGCTATCCTTCCTTATTATATCTATGGCATCACAATTGATTATTGGTGATAGTGCACAGGTGTATGTATGGAATGATGGTGTAGTATATGTTTAACTGTATTTATAATTTAGTGCCTGACAAAGCAAGACGAAATGCCCTAAGCCACACTAATGCTTTTTTTGCGCATTTTGCCTCGCATTGCGCATGCGATTTGTTATAATGGAAATCACGGGAACGCAAAAATTCCATTCGTTTCCGTTTTGGCAATGCTTGCGTTCACCATTTTTGGTCGTTTACGCAAGTGTTTCCATAACGGAAAAATGCAAAATCAATGGGCAAAACGCACAAGAATCGCACACACAAAGCATGCAAAAACGCACATGATTCTGTGTGTGATTCTGTGCATTGTAGTGTGGCTCAGGCCACACTAATGCCTTTTTTAGCGTGACTGGATCACGCTATTAAGCCACAACTAGTTGGCCCAATTGATGTGGCCACACTAATGCGGTGTGATACTCAATTTTTTGCGCACTCCCAAGCGCACAGATTGCGCACCATTGGTCGATCGCAATCGCGCGTGCTCTGGGCGCGGTAGTAGTTGACCTCCGCCTCTCTACAACGTATAGCAGTGGCACAGAAATGTATACATTAGTCTGTTAGTATACGTGTATTTAAGACCACCTGCAGTAGCACAGAAAGAAATATTGGCCCCTTTGTACGTTATTCACAGTGAGTGAATTATACAGTTTGCTTTTTGCAATGCTCTCCCTTGTCCATTCAGGGTTGGTACTACAGTAAACTGGACATGCAAATGCGCTGAAAGGACTGTATGAAATTAAAATTTCATTGTGAAACTCCTGAAAGGAAAAGAAAGCTACTTGCTACCTCCCTCTACCCAAGTAATAAGTTCCAAAATGGAACTTGCAAGTGAACGAGCAAGAAAAAGAATTTGAGGAAGGGGGGCTGCAATTTTGCTGAACATGTGTGGGTATTTCTGTCACATGAGACACACACCCTTTCTCTCACATTGTGTCCTGGGCTATTCTCTGTGCTCCTTGTCTTGTTCCCCATTCCCGGTTCTCTGACCCTATGCCGGCCCTTTGCATTGCGTCCCCAAGAAGTCAAGTCATGCCCAATTTGTGGTCGGCAGGGTAACCAACTTCACAAAGCTTGCCTTTTCTCCCTGGCCTTTTCCCACACTTTCTATGCTCTTTGTCAGCCCTTAGTTTTTTTTTCTGCTCTATTCAACCCAAATTAGTCACGAATGGCCCCAGCCTGGAGACAAAATAAATAGGTGTTTTTTTTCTTTGCAAGTTACCATTACGTCCCTACATCACCTCCCCCTTGCCCCCATGGTGAAGGATGGCTGTATTTAATTTCTAAAATTCATGCAGATTGCATTGTGGTTAAGACATTATGCTGGGAAACAGAAGAGCTTGAAAGTGACCTCATATGACCTAGAGGGTAAAGTCATTAATGTATGTCCGAGGTTTTTAACATTGCCATCCCCATATAGTATAGCGAAGCACTAATAATCTGTATTATGGAAAAGTAGAGGACTAGTATTATTTCAGTGCTTGAATGTTATGGATTGATTTCTTTATTATCTTCTACTTTGTAAATACAGTGAATGTTTCAGCCTCTCTACAGATGTTTTCAGTTGTTTTTTACATCTAAATTGTGACTTTGTTCTGTTTGTTATGCTACAGAAGTGCATACAAACAACACAGATGTTATATTATATCTGTAAGCTTTATTGGACAGCAGGGCCTGACCATTCATATTCATTCAGATAGAAGCTTGGAAGAATGTGTAGTAACAGCCACAGAAGTACGTGGGGCAATATCAATGACCTGTAAGGCAAAACTGGTTGTGTAATAAATATGTTTAAAGAGAAGTTACATCTTTAAACTGTTTATGACTATGTGAACTGATTTAAATCAGCGGTGCCTAATCGGCCACACTAGAGGTAGAGAAGACTCACCAATTAATGGCCACTCACAAGCTCCACCCCAAAAGTAGACTTCTCCTGAGCCTACCCTCCCCCTGCAGCTCTTCACTATGTTGTTTCTATAAATGCACCTTTGTTGGAGGGTATGTTTCTGCACAATATTGAATATGTTTCAGCATATGTGAGGAGGGTATGTTTCTGCACAATATTGAATATGTTTCAGCATATGTGATATATTGACATCATTTATACTTTAACATACACATCAACATCCCCCCTAAAAACTAAACAATGTAATGTGCACATATTTACTATGTCATAATAAACTTAATTGCAGTGTTTAAAAACAGACATTTCAGCACATTTAAAGTAATTGTTGGAGGGGATGTTTTAATGTTTTAGACACAGAAGACAAGTACCTCAGATTGTTTTGTTCAGCTTACCTAGAAAAATCAAGCAGCCATAACATATTTTATAAATATTCATTTAACAGGATTTAACAAGCTTGTCTTTTAAATATATATGCACAGTTTTAGTGCACATAAGAAATGCATTACTATTTCTCATCTAATGTAGATTCATTATTAATGAGTTCTGATAAGTAATTATACGTGCAGAGTAGAGATGAGTTTCTATTTATCCTCAGTCCCTAAGTGAAAAATGCTACCAACAGGTTACAATATGGGTGAATGAATAAGCTATGCACTAAGTAATTGGCTCACTTAATTATGTTGGGGCTCAGCCTTTCGCATCAGTTAATTTCTGACAACAATATGCACACCTAAGAATAGTCACACATGGGAAACGGACTCACTGCTCCTTCTGTTTGGTCTGGGTGCTACCCAACCCTGAACCCCTCGCTTAGTTCCGTTCAGGTAAGTATTCACAAAGGGGTCTTGATGCACTACTTGAAGAATCGATAAAACTGATCCACTTGATTAAACAAATCTTTATTCTGGTTTATTATTCCAACACCACTGGTACCAGATAAAAGGTAACAACGCCTTACGCATTCGGACCATAGCGGTCCTTAATGAAGGACCGCTATGGTCCGAAACGCGTAAGGCTTTGTTACCTCTAGCCAGTACCTGTGGTGTTGGAATATGTAAACCAGAATAAAGATTTTTTTTTAATCCAAGTTGAGCAGTTGTATCGATTCTTCAAGTGGTGCATCAATACCACTTGTTGAATACTTACCATCAGTGTGATCCTACCATACTATAGTAGAACAATATCAGTGTGATTCCTACCGTACTGTAGTAGAACAATATCAGTGTGATTCCTACCATACTATAGCAGAACAATATTAGATGATTCCTACCATACTATAGTAGTACAATACTGTGATTCCTACCATACTATAGTAGAAAAATATCAGTGTGATTCCTACCATACAATAGTAGAACAATATTAGGTGATTCCTACCATACTATAGTAGAACAATATTAGTGTGATTCCTACCATACTATAGTAGAACATATTATCGTGATTCCTACCATACTATAGTAGAACAATATCAGTGTGATTCCTACCATACTATAGTAGAACAATATCAGTGTGATTCCTACCATACTACCAAACATTATTAGTGTGATTCCTACCATACTACAGTAGAACAATATTAGCGTGATTCCTACCATACTATAGTAGAACAATATTAGTGTGATTCCTACCATACTACAGTAGAACAATATTAGTGTGATTCCTACCATACATAGTAGAACAATATCGTGTGATTCCTACCATACTACAGTAGAAACATTATTTTTGATTCCTACCATACTCAGTAGAACAATATTAGCGTGATTCCTACCAATTACAGTAGAACAATATTAGTGTGATTCCTACCATACTAAGTAGAACAATACCAGTGTGATTCCTACCATACTATAGTTGAACATTATTATGTGATTCCTACCATACTACAGTAGAACAATATAGTGTGATTCCTACAATACTATAGTAGAACAATATTAGTGTGATTCCTACCATACTATAGTAGAACAATATCAGTGTGATTTCCACCATACTATAGCAGAACAAATCAGTGTGATTCCTACCATACACAAGTAGAACAATATCAGCGTGATTCCACCATACTATAGTAGAACAATATTAGTGTGATTCCTACCATAGTAAGAGTAGAACAATATTAGTGTGATTCCAACCCATCTATAGTAAACAATATCAGTGTGTTCCTACCGTACTATAGTAGAACAATATCAGTGTGTTCCTACCGTACTATAGTTGAACATTATTAGTGTGATTCCTACCATACTACAGTAGAACAATATTGCGTGATTCCTACCATACTACAGTAGAACAATATTAGTGGATTCCTACCTTACTATAGTAGAACAATATCGTGTGATTCCTACCATACTACTAGAACAATATTATCGTTATTCCTACCATCTATAGTAGAACAATATCAGTGTGATTCCTACCGTACTATAGTAACAATATCAGTGTGATTCCTACCGTACTATAGTTGAACATTATTAGTGTGATCCTACCAACTACAGTAGAACATATTTGGTGATTCCTACCATACTACAGTAGAACAATATTAGTGTGATTCCTACCTTACTATGATGAACAATATCAGTGTGATTCCTACCATACTACAGTAAGAACAATATTATCGTTATTCCTACCAACTATAGTAGAACAATATCAGTGTGATTCCTACCATACTACAGTAGAACATATTAGTGTGATTACTACCATACTACAGTAGAACATATTACGTATTCTACCATACTACGTAGAACAATAGTGTGATTCCTACCATACTATAGTAGAACAATATTGTGTGTTCCACCATACTATAGTAAACAATATCAGTGTGATTCCTACCATACTATAGTAGAACAATACCAGTGTGATTCCTACCATACTATAGTTGAACATATTAGTGTGATTCCTACCATACTACAGTAGAACAATATTAGTGGATTCCTACCATACTATAGTAGAACAATATTAGTGTGATTCCTACCATACTATAGTAAACAATATCAGTGTGATTTCCTACCATACTATAGCAGAACAAATCAGTGTGATTCCTACCATACTACATTAGAAACAATATCAGTGTGATTCCTACCATACTATAGTAGAACAATATCAGCGTGATTCCTACCATACTATAGTAGAACAATATTAGTGTGATTCCTACCATAGTATAGTAGAACAATATTAGTGTGATTCCTACCATACTATAGTAAAACAATATCAGTGTGATTCCTACCGTACTATAGTAGAACAATATCAGTGTGATCCCCTATACTATAGTTGAACATTATTAGTGTGATTCCTACCATACTATAGTTAGAACAATATTAATGTGATTCCTACCATACTATATTAGAACAATATTAGGTGATTCCTACCATACTATAGTAAAATATTAATGTGATTCCTACCATACTATAGTAGAACAATATTAATGTGATCCCTACCTACTATAGTAGAACAATATTAATGTGATTCCTACCATACTATAGTAGAACATATTAATGTGATTCCTACCATACTATAGTAGAACAATATCAGTGTGATTCCTACCATACTATAGTTGAACATTATTAGTGTGATTCCTACCATACTATAGTTGAACATATTAATGTGATTCCTACCATACTATAGTAGAACAATATTAATGTGATCCCTACCATACTATAGTAGAACAATATTAATGTGATTCCTACCATACTATAGTAGACAATATTAATGTGATTCCTACCATACTATAGTAGAACAATATTAATGTGATTCCTACCATACTATAGTAGAAAATATTAATGTGATTCCTACCATACTATAGTAGAACAATATAATGTGATTCCTACCATACTATAGTAGAACAATATTAGTGTGATCCCTACCATACTACAGTAGAACAATATCAGTGTGATTCCTACCATACTATAGTAGAACAATATCAGCGTGATTCCTACCATACTATAGTAGAACAATATTAGTGTGATTCCTACCATAGTATAGTAGAACAATATTAGTGTGATTCCTACCAACTATAGTAGAACAATATCGTGTGATTCCTACCATACTATAGTAGAACAATATCAGTGTGATTCCTACCGTACTATAGTAGAAAATATCAGTGTGTATTCCTACCATACTATAGTTGAACATTATTAGTGTGATTCCTACCATACTATAGAGTAGAACAATATTAATGTGATTCCTACCATACTATATTGAACAATATTAGTGTGATTCCTACCATACTAATTTGAACAATATTAATGTGATTCCTACCATACTATAGTAGAACAATATTAATGTGATCCTACCATACTATAGTAACAATATTAATGTGATTCCTACCATATACTATGTAGAACAATATTAGTGTGATCCCTACCATACTACAGTAGAACAATATAGTGTGATTCCTACCATACTATAGTAGAACAATATTAGTGTGATCCTACCATACTATATTAGAACAATATTAATGTTGTGACTCCTACCATACTATAGTAGAAACATATTAGTGTGATTCCTACCATACTATAGTAGAACAATTTAGTGTGATTCCACATACTATAGTAGAACTATAATGTGATTCCTACCATACTATAGTAGAACAATATCAGTGTGATTCCTACCATACTCAGTAGAACAAATTAGTGTGATTCCTACCATACTATAACAGAACTAGCGCACTTGCGTAACTGTTTTCAGGGTGCTCATAAGTGCTATAGTGTGCCCTCGGCTAAAACAAGTAAATGGGTCGTCTGACCAAATTACAATAAGAACATTCAATTTAAGGTATGAAGCAAAAAGGAGTCACAAAATGAAGGAGATTTCTGAATACCCTTCAACATTCCCTTAAAAAAAAAAGTGGTAAATGCATTGCACAGCTGTGCTAAAATCTGGTTCATTTCATTACCCTCCAGGGGAGCTGCAGGTGGAGGGTTTAGTTCTAATTCTGCAGGTAAACAAATTTCTCCTACATGGTGAGTAGCAATAGTTTTTCTTACTGTTTACGATAGATCAGGGGCAGGTAACTGTAGTTATTTGACAGCTATAGCAGGGAAGATAGAGGGGTCTAGAGCAACCTGCAGGGACCATGCTGTCAAAGTTTAAAAACCTTTAGGATTACCCAGATTATTCCTCTAAAATGCTGTTTCTTTGCTATTGTAGTTGGATTAATGCGCTCAATTTATATTTGCTTTAATTCTGCTTAAGATTTATTTCATGTTTAAGCTGTACTAATATACACTATAGTGTGCTGCACCACAGCACTATGCTATCCTTCCTTATTAATCTATGGCATCACATTGATTATATTGGTGATAGTGCACAGGTGTATGTATGGAATGGTGTAGTATAGTTTTTAACTGTATTTATAATTTAGTGCCTACAAATGCAAGACGAAATGCCCTAAGCCACACTAATGCTTTTTTTGCGCATTTTGCCCTCGCAATTGCGCATGCGATTTGTTATAATGGAAATCACGGGAACAAAAATTCCATTCGTTTCCGTTTTGGCATGCTTGCGTTCACCATTTTTGTCCGTTTACGCAAGTGTTTCCATAACGGAAAACTGCAAAATCACATGGGCAAAACGCACAAGAATCGCACACACAATCGCATGCAAAAACGCACATGATTCTGTGTGTGATTCCTGTGCATTGTAGTGTGGCCTCAGGCCACACTAATGCCTTTTTTAGCGTGACTGGATCACGCTATTAAGCCACACACTAGTTGGCCCAATTGATGTGGCCACACTAATGCGCGTGTGATACTCAATTTTTTGCGCACTCCCAAGCGCACAGATTGCGCACCATTGGTCGATCGCAATCGCGCGTGCTCTGGGAGCGCGTAGTAGTTTGACCTCAGCCTCTCTACACCGTATAGCAGTGGCACAGAAATGTATTCATACTAGTCTGTTAGTATACGTTATTTAAACCACAGCTGCAGTAGCACAGAAAGAAATATTGGCCCCTTTGTACGTTATTCACAGTGAGTGAATTATACAGTTTGCTTTTTGCAATGCTCTCCCTTTGTCCATTCAGGGTTGGTACTTACAGTAAACTGGACATGCAAATGCGCTGAAAGGCACTGTATGAAATTAAAATTTCATTGTGAAACTCCCTGAAAGAAAAGAAGCTACTCTGCTACCTCCCTCTTACCCAGTAATAAAGTTCCAAAATGGAACTTGCAAGTGAACGAGCAAGAAAAAGAATTTGAGGAAGGGGGCTGCAATTTTGCTGAACATGTGTGGGTATTTCTTTGTCACATGAGACACACACCCCTTTCTCTCACATTGTGTCCTGGGCTATTCTCTGTGCTCCTTGTCTTGTTCCCCCACTTTCCCGGTTCTCTGACCCTATGCCGGCCCTTGCATTGCGTCCCCAAGAAGTCAGTCATGCCAAATTTGTGCTCTCGGCATGTGAACCAACTCCACACAGCTTGCCTTTTCTCCTGCCTTTTCCCACACTTCCTATGCTCTTTGTCAGCCCTAGTTTTTTTTTTCTGCTCCTATTCAACCCAAATTAGTCACGAATGGCCCCAGCCTGGAGACAAAATAAATTAGGTGTTTTTTTTTTCTCCTGCAAGTTACCATTACGTCCCCTTACATCACCTCCCCCTTGCCCCCTTGGTGAAGGATGGCTGTATTTAATTCTAAAATTCATGCAGATTGCATTGTGGTTAGACATTATGCTGGGAAACAGAAGAGCTTGAAAGTGACCTCATATGACCTAGGGGTAAAGTCATTAATGTATGTCCGAGGTTTTTAACATTGCAATCCCCATATATTATAGCGAAGCACTAATAATCTGTATTATGGAAAGTTATAGGACTATTACTTATTTCAGTGCTTGAATGTTATGGATTGATTTCTTTATTATCTTCTACTTTGTAAATACAGTGAAGTTTCAGCCTCTCTACAGATGTTTTCAGTTGTTTTTTTACATCTAATTGTGACTTTGTTCTGTTTTGTTATTTGCTACAGAAGTGCATACAAACAACACAGATGTTATATTATATCTGTAAGCTTTATTGGACAGCAGGGCCTACCATTCTATTTCATTCAATAGAATGCTTGGAAGAATGTGTATAAACAGTCCACAGCACAGAGTACGATGGGGCAATATCAATGACCTGTAAGGCAAAACTGTTTGTGTAATAAATATGTTTAAAGAAAGTAAACATTTTAAACTGTTTATGACTATGTGAACTGATTTAAATCGCGGTGCCTAATCGGCCACACAAGAGGAGAAGCACTCTACCACTTAATGGCCACTCACAAGGCTCCACCCCAAAAGTAGACTTCTCCTGAAAAAGCCCAAACTCCCACCCTCCCTATCCTACCCACCACTCACCGGTCCATGGCCGCAATTTTTTCTCCTAGGGTCGCATACGGGCCATGGGTTGGGCACCACTGATTTAAATTTATATATCCATCAGGGCCGTTTTTAGGCATAGGCCACCTAGGCAAAGAACTAGGGCGCCTATGTTGAACCAGGGTGCCCAGTGTTCTCCCTAGAATCTCCCTGTCAGCTTTTACTTTTTAGAACTGCTCTCCTTGTTCCGCTGCTGTAATTTGCAACATTGTGGTGAGTAGAGACCTAAACTCAGCTCCCCTACTTGGATACAATATTCAAATGAACTGAAGGTGAAGGAATGAGGGGGGGAGATGACTCAGCTAATAGTACTGAGGAGAACAGTTCTAAAATGCCAGGTAAAAGCTGCTGCAGACTTTATAACAGTGACCCCTGTGACTAGCAGCCATGAGATCCCTGTCCCTGCCTCTTTCTTCCTTCCAGCCAACTCTCCAATTAGAACTTAGAGTGGATGAGGAGTGAACAATTCAATGGAGGAGACATGGAAAGCAGGTACTACTGTATATCATGTCAATGCTGGCAGCTTAAATATTAATACTGTGCTGGCACTGAAAGTGTTAATGGCAATACTTTGGGAAAGTGCTGACACTGAAAGTATTAAGAGTAAAGTCTGTTGCTGGGACTGAAATTGTTAATGGCAATACTATGGGGAGTCTGCTGGCACTAAATGGTTAATGGCAATACTCTGGGTAAAGTGCTGGCACTGAAAGTATTAAAGTAAAGTCTGCCGGCACTAAAGGTTAATGGTAATGTTCTGCTGGCATTGAAGTGGTAATGGCAATATTCTGAGGAAGCCTGCTGGCACGGAAGATTAATGACAATACCCTGGAAAGTGCTGGCACTGAATTTATTGCCAATACTCTTGGAAAATCTGCTGGCACTGAAAGAGTTAAACATCTCAGATCTCACCAAATTTCTTTGTACTGCCCTACCCGCTGTAAAAAAAATTCTGGGGAGAACACTGTGCCACATACTGCGCATCCACTGAAACCTATTCTGTCCTTCCAATCAGTATTCTATTGGTGGCCAGTTCGCTGCATATACACACGTATGTTTACACGCCCACCTCACCTGGTACAGCGTGCACCTCTTACCAACCATTAAAGCGTTCGCACTATAAAGAACAGCAGCAGTTGACAATGTTAGAAGGAAGACCCAGCTGTAGTTTGACAGGCCAAGTTGTTGTTTTTTTTGGGGGGGGGGGTAGCGAATGTATGGCTAGAAACGGCCCTGTATGCAATCCCCTTTACTAATTTTTTTTATTATTACCACATATCTGATTGGACAAGTATAAGTTTATTCACCATTATAAATACACAGAAAAATAGATTATTAGTGTACATCTGGGGCACTATAATATCATACTATCAATTCAAGCTGCCTACCCTATCCAATAAAGCACTATCCAACCATCCCCTTCATATATCTCAGAGCGGATCCACCGAAATCGTCCCTGGCGCAATCTCCGCTCCCCAAATGATCTCCTCCTCTCATCCACCCTTGTCACCTCTTCCATACCCGTATTCAGGACTTTGCTCGTGCTGCCCCTCTGCTCTGGAACTCCCTTCCTCAGTCTGTCCGTCACTCACCGTCCCTTAAAGCTTCAAACGTAACCTTAAAACCCACCTTTTCAAGCAAGCATATAGCTGGCCTAGACACTACCCCTCTTACTACCCAATATGATCCAACCTGCCTTTCACTCTCCACGGCCAATATATTTACAGCCTACCGATTCCCACAACCTTATGTCTTACCCCCATTTCCTCTAGACTGTAAGCTCTTTGGGCAGGGTCCTCTCTCCTATGGTATTACGGTATTGCTGTAGAAACCACATCATTTATATTATGTATTACCCTGTATGCAATGTATGACTATGTAATTGTATAGCGCCATGGAAGGTGTTGGCGCTATATAAATCCACAACAATAATAATAAAAAAAATACTATCCATGCAGTTAAAATATCTGTGGTGTTATTATATACCCCCCCCCAACCATCCCGTTATAACAAACCCAATCCCGCTTGGTTATTGCTAGGAATAGTGTCTCCTTAAATTTGGGTCAGTGTAACAGGTTTTTGAACCATCAATCTGCTTTCATAAAACCCTGCTTTTTAAACGAAACCACCCAGTCGACTAAGCTTAGTGAGGGAGCGAAACGCGTCAGAGGGTTTCTACTTATTAACAACCTGCACTACTGGGTGGTTCTTTGCATGTTCCTCTCGCTCAATGAATTACCAATTGGGGAAATAGGTCAACTTTTTGACTTAATATCAGTTTGGCAGGAGTTTGCACACTGCATCCTACTGCCAAATTAATCTAGTGAACAGTCAGCCACTTAGAGCTAAGGACCTAGACTACAAATTTGTCTGTCTGATTTTGGACTAGGAGGGCACTGGGTGCCTAGGGCTACTTCTTAGAATCAAGGGTAGCTAATCAGATGTAGAGACTTCTCCCACCTAGTTGAGGTAGACAAACAGACTTTTATTCCTCTTTTCTTCCCTTTTCCTATTTTCAGATGGCGGACGTGTTATGTTCATTTAACGGTATGCTTTATCATTTATTTAATGCATATTTATTAAATGTTTTTAATCAACCCCATTATCCTACGTGCGTGCCTTACCACTTGATCAATTACATTCAGAGGGGATTTTCTGTGCTCTTTTCCTAAACTCTTCTACTGCTCTGCTTAGAAAGAAGATAGGGGACAGAATACTTTTTATTAATATGAAAAAAATTTTTTTTCAGGGCCATATTATTCACCATTTCTAACTATTACAGTTTTGGTAGGGGTTTACCTATTTACAGCTTTCATTTGAGGCATGTACTTGCCCTTTTAACATATGTTCTTGCTAGTGCAAGAGAAAATCCAAATGTCCCTAGGCCTTACTTTGTCAGGTCTGGTCTATCCTAGGTTCACAAGAATGGGTAGCTTTCATTTTGCCAACATTTTATTGTTTTTTGGGGGGAGTTTAGCATTGACACATGCAATGTTTTCCTATCAAACTCAGAGAAAGAAAGCAGATGCGCTCATTATTACAAAAGTAAAAAATCCTATTTAAGTAGGGATATAACAATTTAAAAACAATCAAAAGCAATGGCTGACAATTTTCATAAATCCATTTTTTAAATCATATTTGTTTATTCCATATCCTTTATCAATTGTAAAGAACCACAAACTTTCCAACATGATTTTTACAACCCTAACAATAGTTTTTATCTAGAGTTAGAAGGTAAATGTGCCTTTATCTTTCAATTGATTAGATTTCATATTAAAACAATAAATTACCACTTTTTATAAGAGATTCAATTATTATTTTTTGTATTATTGATGTAGTAGCATTAATAATTACATTTTAAAAACTTTTTTGAAATGTTACAGACTAAGCCAATATTTTCAGTTTTTTTTGAGGGGTTCTGGTCTAGGAGCAGGGTCGGATTAGCCAATGGGCTGGATGGCCTCCTTGGCCTTACTTTGCCAAGATCAATGATTGATGGACATCAGATGATAGATACAACCAGCTGGGTATAAGGTTCTACAGGGTAGGTACATACTGTATGTCCTCGTTTAAAGAATTTATTCTAAAAAGGCTTATATTTAAAACATAATTAAAACATGAATGGATATTTATTTGGTGTCACTGTGTACATTCATAATAAACAGCAGGTGTAAAACACAATCTTAGCTTTTTCCTTGAGCAGCAAACATTAAAACCATCATTCTACTTTGAATTCCAGCTCCTATATCCAATTATATCCTAATCTGTAGTGACTATTGGAGCTGTTTCCACATTCCCTTTTTATTTGAAACTGAGCTATGCCACCCTATGTCCGCTTATAGCACCACACATCTCATTCCCATTAATATTAATGTAGTCTAATCTCTGATGTTTTACACCCATAAGCCTATATCACTACCATTAATGTAGTCATCCTGTAGGCTAAATCTGTCCTTTTTTTGTAGGGATCTATATTGGGGATGCTTTAATCTGAATATTAGCGCAGTGATTTCATGTCGGCACTGAAAGTAGGTCTCTGTTTTGATGATGATACAAAATTATGAAATGCTGCTTATTAAATCAGGGATGTCTAAGATGCAGCTCTCCAGATGTTGTCAAATTACAACCCACAGCATTCCATGGCTACATACTACAGCCAGGAATGCTGCGAGTCATAGTTTGCAAGCATCTGGAGGGCCACAGTTTGATATCACAGGAAAAAAGGTAACTGAGGGTCGCACTCCAAATCTTTAGAAATCCACAACGTTTCGGGGAATGCCCCCTTCTTCACCTGAAGAAGGGGGCATTCCCCCGAAACGTTGTGACGTGGTTATGTGTGGTTCATAATAAAAATTTCAAAGATTTGGAGTGCGACCCTCAGTTACCTTTTTTCCGTGGAAATCCATCGGTTCCTAAGGGAAGAACCCACAGGGTTCTGCACCCTAGTTTGGTAGAGTGCACCTCCACCATTGTTTATTCTGCTTGGACCACAAGTTTGATATACCTACTATAAATCGACCTGTGCTATGTGACTCTATATTGGAAAAGGCTGCTAAGACGCAAACAGCCAGAGCTAACCAATATTATCTGCTATAATAGGGGCAATAAATTCAATGGAGAAAATATTATTCTACCTTTTTACAAAGCATTGTTTTAGAATAAGCACTGCAATTTTTAAATTCCGTATATAGAAGGACATCTGTGAAACTGGAGTTAGAGAAGGGCATTTAAAATAACAAGGGGATTGGAATAGCTGGAGACAAACTAGATAAATTAGGGTGATTTACACTGAAGAAGAGAGCATTTGTGTGGGGCTATGATCAATCCAACATTATAGGGCCATATTCATAAAGGTGCAGTTCGGTTTTTAGCAATCGTTTAACTAGTAGTTTTATATCATCGTTTGACGATTGTTAATTTATGATCATTATCGTTTTTACGATAACTTGCAAATTACCGTTACCAATCACAAATCTTGATAATGCGACCACAGCTTTAAGATCCCCATAGAATACCATTGCGGTAGTTTACAACTGCATGGTATTCTACGACCAAATGTACGGCTGCACAATCGCTAAATTGCAATACCTCACATTTTTTAAATAGGACCCAAAGGCTCTCCTTAAAGGGCTTTTAGACCCTTAAAATTAAAACACTTTTCTGACCACACCCCAACTTCTATTTTACTACTTTATTACATGAATTTGTAACCTGATATTTAAAGGACAACTCCACCCTCACAAGCCTCTTTAAAATATGTTGATATATCATCGTTTGTCCTATGAATTCATTACTGTATGCCTGCTATGCTTCTGGATGCCTCACGGAAACGGAGCAATTTAGAAACCTGTACTGAGCCTGTACTGAGCCTTACGGAGCCTGGGCATGCTCAGAAGAGGCAGACAGGGGATTAACATTCAGTCATAGGTTGTGATGTCAACTGTCAAATCCACAACTGACAGTTACTAACTGGAAAACCAGGAAGCAAAATATGGAAACAACATTGTGCAGGATTTCGGTTAGACATATATTTCAGATTTCAAACATTACGGTTTGAGGGTTTTGGGGAGTGGTTTACCTGTTTAAGTTTTCATTTTGGGGCTAGACTTGCCCTTTAATGAAAGTTCTCCTCCGTTTTGGAAAGCTATCATTGGTTGTGATGTCAGCAGTCTCAGCTAATGCATGGTGGAGGAGCCAGTTTACTCTGCAGAATGGAGACAAAGGATCCTTAAATATGTGGTTATTTTACATCGAATAATGTGCTGAATATGTCAGTTGGGGTTAGGGGCAGGTAACCAAGTGTAATGTGACAGTTTTTGTTTTTAGGGGGACATGCCCTTTAAGAAAAAAAATGCATTGCCAACTGTGCACAATCTGAAAGACCCCCTACTAAAAAATAAAACAGGCACGTTTCTATTCCTATACCAAACAAGATATGGTTCTCAGAATCTAGGGTAAAATGTCATTCAAAATAACTTTTAATAATTTTTTGCCTGAAATATCCAAATCACCATATTTCAAAAACCTTTGCACTCGTTGTGTCTATTGAACGACTCCCTTGTTGGGCTATGATAAGCTAACGCAGCACATAACAATCTAGTATGATTGAAATAAAGCACAATGCCATTGGAACTCTTGACACTGTTGTTGACACTAAATCAGTCAGTCTGTGGCTCCTGTCATTTTTGCATTGTCATAACACAAGGCCTCAGCTATTTTATTACCAATGGGAAAAAAATCCCAATGATTTATAGACTTAACTTGCAATAGAGATTCTGGTTTTTAGTTCCTTATCCAGCAGGAGTAACTCCCCCACAGATGTCAACACAAAAAAGAATGGCAAAGGAAGTGTTTTATGGATGGACATGCAGATCTCAATCACTTAATCAGAATTACGAGCAGCTAGTAAAGTCATATGCATAATCATGATAAATGAAGTCTTGTCTTCATGGATAAGTTATCGCAGTTTATAATGCCCCAGTGACTTGGGGCATTATATGGTGACAGCCTGGTTCTCAGCTTGATGTTTGGTCTTCAAAGCTCACCTTGAATGGTTTTTTGATCTTCAAACACACTGAATTGTGCTTGAACATGTTTTGTGCTTCTAACCATTAGTCTCCACGCTGCAAGTGTGTGTCCGATTATATTTGGAACGTCTCAGTGTTTTTCATAAAAAATAGAGATTAGGTTTTAAATGTTTAGCAATAGAATGAAGAGAGACCAAGAGAGCCCATATCCTTTGTGTCTAGTGGACAATTAAAACCGTAGAACTCTATCGGCTGCTTTGATTTAGTAACAGGTGCACAGTGATGTAGTACATGCAGAGGGCAACATTTTGCTGATGAGTCTATAGGTTTTCTACATCTGCCGGGTTTCTTTACATGATGACTTTGGTCTAGTTCATTCTGCTATAATCACAGTGTGTAGGCTTAAAAAATGTTTTTTTGAAATTCCTTTCCAGGCCATTTAACGTTTGTACTAAGTGCCTAGTTAACACAGGCACTCTTTATCATATGAATTTGTGTTAACATATTTACCAGTTGAATATGAATACACCCATTTGTCTATTGGGTTCAAATGTTTTAGCCTAGCTATAATGTTCCATCTACTGGAATTCTCGCACTAGGTAGGCAACAAACTTGCATGTGATTCTGATGGCTCATTACCCTCTTCGCTGCCAATGGATGATACTGCATGGTCACACAATATTGCGTGGCCTCATGTTGTAATTTTGCTTAAGAGGTTGGATAACTTTTATGTAATATTGTCAGGCATACGACACAATGCTTTTCTCTCTTAGAAGAGAATAAACTTTATTAACACAGTCTCTGCATTAGCAGATAAAGCAGAAATGACATTGTTGATGAGACACACTTATTTATACATTGTGACACATCAGTATTTGTATTTCATTCAGAATTGACACTGGTCAACTCGATTGCAAAGATCAATAGAATAAATATACCCCTTTGTAGGTTATTTATCTAATTACCACAACCCTTCAACCATTGACGTGAAAAGAAAAAAGTTGTTCTATCCAAAACCCTGTTACTACAAACAAATAAATAATACCAGTGCCTGAAGGTTTTACTAATCAACACTCCACCAACGTATCTTAGCAGGGAAGGAACAAAAAGTATCGTTGTTTTATTGACACAAATAAACTAGATGCGGACGTGGATTTCACACAATGCTCGACCCTGACTGCAGAACAAAAGGCCGTTCGGGACAAACATTACTTCGTGTAGGGGCAATCAGTCTGGCATCCTTGATGATCGCATTCCTGTACGATTTAAAGAGGAACAATCTCCAGACAACATTGCCCCAATAGAAACACGCATTAACAAAGATACCAAACGTTTTCTTACCTCTCCCTTTGCTGTGGCTGCTGGTTGATTTTTAAATTAACCTGTGGGTACTGATCATCTCCCATAATCCACCTTAGCTGGGCACACATAGCTAAGTGTATGCAATACACTTCACAGGAAGTTGTAGCCTTGCTTCCTGAAACGGACAGCCAATCATGTTACAGCTCAGAGATCATCCCTCCCTCTGACACCACAGAACACCAGGTTTTTTTTAAATGTACAAATTACATGCTTCTGCCACTAACATGAAAAATTCCTTTGCTTTTCATACAAAAAAAATAATAATCATTGCGTGTATTCTTACTAGGATGGATGTAAGAAACATAATATTAACATTTTAGTAAAGAATAAAGTAAGTGTAGGAATCAAACTTGCAACCTCTGTAGCAATAAACTCAGGCAATTGACTATTTTGTATTCATAAGTAATCCAGAGAATTGAACCTGTGACTTCTTGGGTTGTTGTGTATCTAAAACATAGCATTTACATGTTGCTCTTCCAGTAATACAACAAAAATGCAGGTACTTTTAGAATGATAATCTTATAATCTTACAATGTATAGGATTAAAGAAAATTAAGTTCACGTTCTCCTTTAACACTAAAATATATATATCAACCATTTGCCCCATATTGTCTGCTTGAAAATTAATTTCAGTTCTATTTGCATTAAAATTTCCTTTGACTTAACATTTTGTTGTTAGAATTGACAGCCAATAAGTAAACTCCATTTTAGCAACAATAAACAGTGTATAATATACTGTATGTTTTTATATAATAAATAATGGTTTATATGTCTTCCTCTCTATAGAATGTTCTCCAACAGGAATACACCTACAATTTTTATTCTTTTTAGATTTTTGCGATTGTGGTTGGATTACATGGTACATGGGTTTCCATGGGTTTTACAGGGTGGGTTTTGCACTGTTTGACACTGCTGGTTTGATTTTTGCAGCCATGCTAATCTAAATATTACCTTAAAATAGAATTTCTAATGCTCTAGTTTTATGTCACATTATTTCCAATGGAGAAGCCTAGAAAAGTAGATTTACAATACACTAAAAATAACACTTTAAAAGGGATTTCTAGGTATCTGTTCGGTTACTGAATATACAACAATACTGTGAGCCAAATAATATAGCTCAATATTGGTATTTTTCCAATATCGACCCTTTATGCCCAGTGTTTCGAATTGGCTCCATCAAAGAACCAAAGGAATAGCTTATTCAGGACCTCGACTTAGCAGTTTATTCATAAAAACCACCCAGGCACAGGACGATTTTAACCTGATAATTTCAGCCGACAGTTTTACCAATCTCTATATTTCACATGATCAGCTGAAAAATACTGACGTCTCTGATCTTTTTTGACAAAATTTTCCTCAAAATAGGTTGAAATCTATCAGACATTTCAAAAACTACTTATATGAGCAGGGGCACCATTGTCAGCAAGTTGCTATTAGACATCCCCCCTAAAAACTAAACAATGTAATGTGCACATATTTACTATCCTGAAACACAATTTAAAGAGAGGAAATAAACTAATTGCAGTGTTTAAAAACAGACATTTCAGCACATTTTAAAGGTAATTGTTGGAGGGGATGTTTTAATGTTTTTAGACACAGAAGACAAGTACCTCAGATTGTTTTGTTCAGCTTACCTAGAAAAATCAAGCAGCCATAACTATATTTTATAAATATTCAATTTAAACAGGATTTAACAAGCTTGTTCTTTTAAATATTAGTGTGATTCCTACCATAGTATAGTTGAACAATATTAATGTGATTCCTACCATACTACAGTAGAACAATATTAGTGTGATCCCTACCATACTATAGTAGAACAATATTAGTGTGATTCCTATACATAGAGTAATGGTAGAATCACATAATATTGTTCTACTATGTATGGTAGGGATCACATTAATTTGTTCTACTAAGTATGTAGGAATCACATTAATTTGTTCAACTATGTATGTTGAATCACACTAATAATGTTCAAACTATAGTATGGTGAATCACACTGTATTTGTTCTACTATAGTATGGTAGAATCACATTAATATTGTCTACTATATTATGGTAGGAACACATTAATATTGTCTACTATAGTATGGTGGGATCATTATTGTTCTACTATAGTATGGTAGGAATCACATTAATATTGTTCTACTATAGTATGGTAGGAATCACACTAATATTGTTCTAATATAGTATGGTAGGAATCACATTAATATTGTTCTACTATAGTATGGTAGGAATCACACTAATAATGTTCAACTATAGTATGGTAGGAATCACACTGATATTGTTCTACTATAGTACGGTAGGAATCACACTGATATTGTTCTACTATAGTATGGTAGGAATCACACATATTGTTCTACTATATAGGTGTAGGAATCACACTAATATTGTTCTACTATAGTATGGTAGGAATCACGCTGATATTGTTCTATACTATGTATGGTAGGAATCACACGATATTGTTCTACTGTAGTATGGTAGGAATCACACTGATATTGTTCTGCTATAGTATGGGAGAAATCACACTGATATTGTTCTACTATAGTATGGTAGGAATCACACTAATATTGTTCTACTATAGTATGGTAGGAATCACACACTAATATTGTTCTAACTTAGTATGGTAGGAATCACACTAATATGTTCAACTATAGTATGGTAGGAATCACACTGTATTGTTCTACTATAGTATGGTAGGAATCACACTGATATTGTTCTACTATAGTATGGTAGGAATCACCTAATATGTTCTACTATAGTATGGTAGGAATCACACTATATTGTTCTACTTAGTATGGTAGGAATCACCTAATATTGTTCTACTGTAGTATGGTAGTAATCACACTAATATGTTTCTACTGTAGTTATGGTAGGAATCACACTGATATTGTTCTACTATAGTATGGTAGGAATAACAAATATTGTTCTACTGTAGTATGGTAGGAATCACACTGATATTGTTCTACTATAGTAAGGTAGGAATCACACTAATATTGTTCTACTTAGTATGGTAGGAATCACGCAAATATTGTTCACTGTATATGGTAGGATCACACTATAATGTTCACTATAGTACGGTAGGAACACACTGATATTGATGGTCTAACTATATTACGGTAGGAATCACACTGATTTGTTTCTACTTATGTTGTAGGAATAACATAATATTGTTCTACTGTAGTATGGTAGGAATCACACTGATATTGTTCTACTATATAAGGTAGGAATCACACTAATATTGTTCTACTGTAGTATGGTAGGAATCACGCAAATATTGTTCTAACTGTAGTATGGTAGGAATCACACTAATATGTTCACTATAGTACGGTAGGAATCACACTATATTGTTCTACTATAGTACGGTAGGAATCACCTGATATTGTTCTACTATAGTATGGTGGAATCACACTAATATTGTTCTACTATATATGGTAGGAATCACACTAATATTGTTTCTACTATAGTATGGTAGGAATCACGCTGATATTTTTCTATACTGTGTATGGTAGGAATCACACTGATTTGTTCTGCTATAGTATGGTGGAAATCACACTGATATTGTTCTACTATAGTATGGTAGGAATCACACTAATATTGTTCTACTATAGTATGGTAGGAATCACACTAATATTGTTCTACTGTAGATATGGTAGGAATCACACTAATATGTTCAACTATAGTATGGTAGGAATCACACTGGTATTGTTCTACTATAGTATGGTAGGAATCACACTAATATTGTTCTACTGTAATATGGTAGGAATCACGCTAATATTGTTCTACTGTAGTATGGTAGGAATCACACTAATAATGTTCTACTGTAGTATGGTAGGAATCACACTGATATTGTTCTACTATAGTATGGTAGGAATCACACTAATATTGTTCTACTGTAGTATGGTAGGAATCACACTAATATTGTTCTACTATAGTATGGTAGGAATCACGCTAATATTGTTCTACTGTAGTAGGTAGGAATCACACTAATATGTTTTGTATGTATGGTAGGAATCACACATGATATTGTTCTACTATAGTATGGTAGGAATCACACTGATATTGTTCTACTATAGTATGGTGGATCACATAATATTGTTCTACTATAGTATGGTAGGAATCACACTAATATTGTTCTACATAGTATGGTAGGAATCACACTAATATTGTTCTACTATTGTATGGTAGGAATCACACTGATATTTTTCTACTATAGTATGGTAGGAATCACACTGATATTTGTACTACTATAGTATGGTAGGAATCACTCTAATATTGTTCTCGCTATAGTATGGTAGGAATCACACTGATATTGTTCTACTACAGTACGGAGGAATCACACTGATATTGTTCTACTATAGTATGGTAGGAATCACACTGATGGTAAGTATTCAACAAGTGGTATTGATGCACCACTTGAAGATCGATACAACTGCTCAACTTGGATTAAAAAAAATCTTTATTCTGGTTTACATACCAACACCACAGGTACTGGCTAGAGGTAACAAAGCTTACGCGTTTCGGACCATAGCGGTCCTTCATTAAGGACCGCTATGGTCCAAATGCGTAAGGCGTTGTTACCTTTATCTGGTACCAGTGGTGTTGGAATATATAAACCAGAATAAAGATTTGTTTTAATCAAGTGATCAGTTTGTATCGATTCTTCAAGTAGTGCATCAAGACCCCTTTGTGAATACTTACCTGAACGGAACCTAAGCGAGGTTCAGGGTTGGTAGCACCCAGACCAAACAGAAGGAGCATTGAGTCCGTTTTCCCATGTGTGACTATTCTTAGGGTGTGCATTTTGTTGTCAGAAATTAACTGATGCGAAAGGCTGAGCCCCAACATAATTAAGTGAGCAAAATTACTTAGTGCATAGCTTAATTCATTCACCCAAATTGTAACCTGTTGGTAGCATTTTTTCACTTAGGGACTGAGGATAAATAGCAAACCATCTCTACTCTGCACGTATAATTACTTATCAGAACTCATTAATACTGAATCTACATTGATGAGAAATAGTATGCATTTCTTATGTGCACTAAACTGTGCATATTATTTTAAAGAACAAGCTTGTTAAATCCTGTTAAATTGAATATTTATAAATATAGTTATGGCTGCTTGATTTTTCTAGGTAAGCTGAACAAAACAATCTGAGGTACTTGTCTTCTGTGTCTAAAAACATTAAACATCCCCTCCAAACAATTACCTTTAAAATGTGCTGAAATGTCTGTTTTTAAACACTGCTTAGTTTATTATACATAGTAAATATGTGCACATTACATTGTTTAGTTTTAGGGGGGATGTTGATGTGTATGTTAAAGTATAAATGATGTCAATATATCACATATGCTGAAACATTTCAATATTGTGCAGAAACATACCCTCCAACAAAGGTCATTTATAGAAACAACATAGTGAAAGAGCTGCAGGGGGAGGGTAATGAAGTGAACACGATTTTAGCAAACCTCGTGCAATGCATGTATCACTTTTTTAAAGGGAATGTTGAAGGGTATTCAGAATCTGCTTCTATTGTGACTCCTTTTTGCTTCATACATTTAAATGATGTTCTCTATTTGGTCCGATTACCTGTTTACACACGGTAGCGCTCCGAAAATGGTCACGCTCATTTCCGCTGTGCTTGTGTTGCGATTGCTCAATTTTGCGAAATCAAACACATTCGATTGTGTAAAAAAAATGCTTATCACGTATCCATGTTTTAGATTAACAGATCACTGCGCATTGCACGCCAGCATTACAGTGGCCACATGAATTGGGCAACACTTTCACATTTGTACATGGATAGAAAATTGGTTAATGAATGGAATGCAGAGAGTATTGTAAATGGGCTTCATCATTATGGGACTAAAGTGCTAAGTGGGGAGCCACAGGGTTCTGTGTTGGGGACGCTTCTATTTAATCTATTATTAATGATTTGGAAGTGGGTATTGTCAGCAAGGTTTCGGTGTTTGCGGACGACACAAAACTTGTCGACCATTAAAAACATCAAAGGATGTGCAATTGTTGCAGGGGGATCTAGATAGATTGTCACATGGGCTGCTAAGTGGCAGATGAGATTAATGTTGATAAATGTAAGGTGATGCATTTTGGACTTAAAAATCCTTGTGCTGCTTAAACTATAAATGGCTCTGTGTTAAGTGAATCCCTGTTGGAAAGATATCTTGGAGTTTTGGTGGATAAACTTAAAGGAAGCAAGCAGTGCCAGGAGGCAACAGCCAGAGCCAGCATGGTATTATCTTGTATAAAGAGAGGTATGGATTCAAGGGAGGAAAATGTTATTCTCCCTCTTACAAAGCATTGGTAAGGCCTCATTTGGAATTGCAGTGCAATTTTGGAATCCCTATACAAAAGGACATCTTTGAAATGGAAAGGGTTCAGAGAAGGGCAACTAAATTAATAAGGGGATTGGGGGATCTTGAATATGAAGAGAGATTGGAAAAGTTACAATTATGTATGCTGGAGAAAAGGCGCTTGTGTGGGGATTGATTATTAACGGGCCATACAATAAACTATCTGGGGCATTGTTCACCAAGAGAACATATCAGAGGACACAAGGATATCCCTTAAGACTTGAAGAAAAAGGTTTAGGCTTCAAGTTTGGATAGGGTATTTCACTGTGAGAACGGTAAGCTATGGAACAGTCTTCCAGTGGACGTTATGGCAGGTTCATTGGTCAGTTTAAAAAAAGCTGTATGAGTTTCTGCAAAGTTGAATGTGCAAGTTACTGGTATGTATACATAAGTAGAGTTGATCCAGGGAAATTTCCGATTGCGAATTGGAGTCCTCCTTCATAAATTTGGTGGGGTTTTTTGCCTTCCTCTGGGTCAACAGTTAGGCAGGAAATGATGGTATTGCTAGATCGGTTGGACTTGATGGACATATGACTTTATTCAACCTCAAATACTATACTAAAAGCGCAATCAGATAGAGTTTAAAAGCGTAGTAGTGTGGCCTAGCCCTCAAGGTTATTTTCCCACTGTAGTTCTCCTTTAAAGTTTGGAAAGGGTTTTTTTAGTGTGAGAACCACCAGACGTTGGTGACAGCAAGTTCACTGGATAGTTTAAAAGAAAAGATGGATGAGTTTCTAAAAACAAAGAATATTGCATGCATGTTACTGGTTTTGATATATAGAGTTGATCCAGGGATATTTCTGATTGCCTCATGGAGTGTGGAAGGATCCCCCCTCCCCTTGGGCAGGAATTTGGATATTGCCAAGTAGGTTGGACTAGATGGACGTATGTCTTAATTAATCTCAAATACTATACCTACCAAAACACAGCATATCTGCACAACCCCCCATACAAACGGTCATGTTGTTTTGCTGCAAAAGTTCTAGGCCCCTTGCAGTCATTAAATAAACCATGAAATCCTTAAGTGCCATTTATGATGGCATATGGTTGCCCATGCATGGCACGATTGTCGCCAAATCGTCTGTAGATACACATCATGCATCGCAGGTCGGCCCCTAAGCCAAATGTAAGGCCTCTGTCCAACAGCTAAGCTGCATGTATTTTTATGCACACGAACACCAACGGGCACCAATACAAGTCACAGGACTGTGGATAAATTGCTAATAAAGCTTATTACACCATTTGGGTGTGTAGCGTTTGTTCACAAATACTAGCATGTGATCACATAGAATAAGAAGCAAAAATGCACACAACACATGCATTTTACAGCACACTCGATAGTGTGGATTGAAACCTTAAGCTTTAACAAAATGTGATCATGTAATTGGCCAATGATCTCAAACAAACCAGCAAGATAATTGACTGGATTGAGTTGGGGGTCTGGATGGGGCCATTGTAACTTTGATTCTTCAAATACTTTAGTGGGACATTAAGAAATCTTTGCAAAATGATCCCACTAACATTAAGTGTATGTAGCTGGAAAAATGACTTTGCGTCATCTTAATCTATAAGTAAATACAGGTAAGTAGCACTTACTCTGAGGTGTGTGTGTTACTGTATGCCTTCAATAAAGTACTTTTTTTGCTCAGGCTCTGACCACTGACCTGACTATTTTCCCCCATACCAACTGTCAGTACTGCATACAGTTTACAGCACACCAAGTGTCAAACCATTACAGATACAGAAAACTGCTTACAGAAATGCTAAAACATAAGACTTTTCAGATTGGATATATAATGAAATAAGGGGCAGATCAACAAAAAACAGTAAAGTGATAGTTGGTGAATTATAGTTTCCACTAATAGAAAATTTAAAGGGACAGTTTAGTGGAAATTATATTTTTTAAATTGTTAGTTTGTGTAATGCCTTCTTAGTTATTCTACATATGCTCTTCCACAAATCAGTTGATTTCTACCCTTTGCTGTTCCCTGCTGTTGACATTAGTAAGCTGCCATTCAGGTTCTAACGTCCTTCTTCTTCCCAGGATGCACCCATACTTGGAATGTTCCTAACAGTTATTTCTACTGATTGGCTGTTGGATGGGTCAACCATGTTTAGATCTCTACTGAACAACTGAATCAACCCGGCGCTGGGTCAGGGCAAGACCATAATGGTCTCTACTTGGGGTCCTGCAAACAGAAAGTCAGTATTTCGGTTACAGTTATTTATACACGACACAAAATGCTGAAGGGGCAGGTTAAGGTCATTAGGATGAAAAAATACTGCTCTTTTTGCAGTACATGATTTGCACTGAACTTCCCCTTTAAAGAAACAAATTTGCCAGTGTACATACCCTTTAAACTTTTAAAAAGAAAATAAGTAAGAAATCCTTTCCAACGATGTGAGATGCGGATACAAAAACAATTACTTAGCAGTTAATCTTGCAAGAAGGTTGTTTTACAAGCTATGTGTTCTAAGTTTTTTACCCTTGTGGTAATAAAGCATAACTCATTTATGTTGGGACAGCAAAGTGTTGGTTGTCATAACAGTAGTCTGTTTCTGGGGCACTGGTCAGTCACTGTAAGGAGAAAGTAAGGGATAGGCTAGGTGCTAATTTCCAGGCCAGAATGTCAGCGAAGAGCATAAAAATTATTAGAGCACAATTCCTAAAGACATGGAGGAGTGTACCATTTAGGGTTGCCTTTCTGTAAGAATACTGGGTTTCTGTAAAGCATATGGCTAGTTTTATGGTGTATGCTCTTGGAATGTTTATAGTTTATATGGAGCATGATCATTGTTAAAACACAAATTGCTCATTAATATGCAATGGAGTGTGAGTTTTGTAAAAGAGTTTGTCTGAATTGTACGAAAAGTTATGCCTTAAGCCTCGTACATGCGTATGATCTATGCACCGACATTGATGTGCGAGACAAGGACACTTCAGGCGATAATCGCTTGTGTATGCGTATATCCTTATGTTTTAGTGGAATTTTTGAATCAAGTTCCTGATAGGTTTGTAGGTCCTCTGACAAAAGTTGTTTCCTGCTAATGGATAAATGGATACACATATTTATTTTGTGTGCATCAATGGGTAAGATGGTCGAGAATGGACAGAAAATAAAATGTTAAGGGTTAAAGTATTGAAACGTATCCTAACATCAATGCAATTTCTTCTAAATGTCAATAATCAAAGAAAATAAGCGCCGCAGTAGAAGCTGTGTAGCGAAATGCGTCCGGTTCTTGTGCACCGGTCCTACCATGGGCTGGTCTCCTCTATCCCCAAGTACTACTTTTTGGCTAATGCCGAACAATGAAAATCGCCTCTGCCCGACTGTAGAGATACCTGACTTTGACTGTGTGGGGGTCTTTCACGAGACAGCTAAGTATAGGAATTTCTATTGTGCACTTTATATGCTATATCTATTGGAGGCTTGGATTACTTCTATGGGAAGTGTTATTCCTAGAAGGAATGTTTTTATCTTATTTGCAAGTGCATTCTATACCATGTGTGTTATGAAGTAAATAAAGATACGATTTTTTGATACTTCTCACCTGTTAGAGTAAGCTTCTTACTTGGGCGCTTTTTTCTTTGATTATTGAGATAGGTTCTTCTACCCATACGCCCTCCCCTCTTATTTTTGGTTTTACATAACAGGTACCTGAAACTTTGACTAAATGGTGGTGCTCCGTTATCTCTTTTGATATAATTTCTTCTAAATGCCCCAAATAGTGGGGTATCATCGATGACTTGGGACATTTATTATAACCCACAGTAAGTGGCACCCATGATAAAACCATCAATATGTTTACAGACAGCAAATGCAGCAATTGGTTGACAAATTCTGCAAGTTTTAAAAAAAAAATCTTTGGAAAATAAGACTACTACACTTATTGTCGATTTAACTAAATTCAATTGTAAGACCGGCACTTCAAGTCTGCTTGTAGTGTGATTCCTACCATACTATAGTAGAACAATACCAGTGTGATTCCTACCATACTATAGTTGAACATTATTAGTGTGATTCCTACCATACTACAGTAGAACAATATTAGTGTGATTCCTACCATACTATAGTAGAACAATATTAGTGTGATTCCTACCATACTACAGTAGAACAATATTAGTGTGATTCCTACCATACTATAGTAGAACAATATTAGTGTGATTCCTACCATACTATATTAGAACAATATTAATGTGACTCCTACCATACTATAGTAGAACAATATTAGTGTGATTCCTACCATACTATAGTAGAACAATATTAGTGTGATTCCTACCATACTATAGTAGAACAATATTAATGTGATTCCTACCATACTATAGTAGAACAATATCAGTGTGATTCCTACCATACTACAGTAGAACAATATTAGTGTGATTCCTACCATACTATAACAGAACTAGCGCACTTGCGTAACTGTTTTCAGGGTGCTCATAAGTGCTATAGTGTGCCCTCTGGCTAAAACAAGTAAATGGGTCGTCTGACCAAATTACAATAGAGAACATTCAATTTAAAGGTATGAAGCAAAAAGGAGTCACAAAATGAAGGAGATTTCTGAATACCCTTCAACATTCCCTTAAAAAAAAAAGTGGTAAATGCATTGCACAGAGCTGTGCTAAAATCTGGTTCATTTCATTACCCTCCAGGGGAGCTGCAGGTGGAGGGTTTAGTTCTAATTCTGCAGGTAAACAAATTTCTCCTACATGGTGAGTAGCAATAGTTTTTCTTACTGTTTACAGATAGATCAGGGGCAGGTAACTGTAGTTATTTGACAGCTATAGCAGGGAAGATAGAGGGGTCTAGAGCAACCTGCAGGGACCATGCTGTCAAAGTTAAAAACCTTTAGGATTACCCAGATTATTCCTCTAAAATGCTGTTTCTTTGCTATTGTAGTTGGGATTAATGCAGCTCAATTTATATTATAGCTTTAATTCTGCTTTAAGATTTATTTCATGTTTAAGCTGTACTAATATACACTATAGTGTGCTGCACCACACAGCACTATGCTATCCTTCCTTATTATATCTATGGCATCACAATTGATTATATTGGTGATAGTGCACAGGTGTATGTATGGAAATGGTGTAGTATATGTTTAACTGTATTTATAATTTAGTGCCTGACAAATGCAAGACGAAATGCCCTAAGCCACACTAATGCTTTTTTTGCGCATTTTGCCCTCGCAATTGCGCATGCGATTTTGTTATAATGGAAATCACGGGAACGCAAAAATTCCATTCGTTTCCGTTTTGGCAATGCTTGCGTTCACCATTTTTGGTCCGTTTACGCAAGTGTTTCCATAACGGAAAACTGCAAAATCACATGGGCAAAACGCACAAGAATCGCACACACAATCGCATGCAAAAACGCACATGATTCTGTGTGTGATTCCTGTGCATTGTAGTGTGGCCTCAGGCCACACTAATGCCTTTTTTAGCGTGACTGGATCACGCTATTAAGCACACACTAGTTGGCCCAATTGATGTGGCCACACTAATGCGCGTGTGATACTCAATTTTTTGCGCACTCCCAAGCGCACAGATTGCGCACCATTGGTCGATCGCAATCGCGCGTGCTCTGGGAGCGCGTAGTAGTTTGACCTCAGCCTCTCTACACCGTATAGCAGTGGCACAGAAATGTATTCATACTAGTCTGTTAGTATACGTGTATTTAAGACCACAGCTGCAGTAGCACAGAAAGAAATATTGGCCCCTTTGTACGTTATTCACAGTGAGTGAATTATACAGTTTGCTTTTTGCAATGCTCTCCCTTTGTCCATTCAGGGTTGGTACTTACAGTAAACTGGACATGCAAATGCGCTGAAAGGCACTGTATGAAATTAAAATTTCATTGTGAAACTCCCTGAAAGGAAAAGAAAGCTACTCTGCTACCTCCCTCTTACCCAAGTAATAAAGTTCCAAAATGGAACTTGCAAGTGAACGAGCAAGAAAAAGAATTTGAGGAAGGGGGGCTGCAATTTTGCTGAACATGTGTGGGTATTTCTTTGTCACATGAGACACACACCCCTTTCTCTCACATTGTGTCCTGGGCTATTCTCTGTGCTCCTTGTCTTGTTCCCCCACTTTCCCGGTTCTCTGACCCTATGCCGGCCCTTTGCATTGCGTCCCCAAGAAGTCAAGTCATGCCAAATTTGTGCTCTCGGCAGTGTAACCAACTCTCACACAGCTTGCCTTTTCTCCCTGGCCTTTTCCCACACTTTCCTATGCTCTTTGTCAGCCCTTAGTTTTTTTTTCTGCTCCTATTCAACCCAAATTAGTCACGAATGGCCCCAGCCTGGAGACAAAAATAAATTAGGTGTTTTTTTTTTCTTCTGCAAGTTACCATTACGTCCCCTTACATCACCTCCCCCTTGCCCCCATGGTGAAGGATGGCTGTATTTAATTTCTAAAATTCATGCAGATTGCATTGTGGTTAAGACATTATGCTGGGAAACAGAAGAGCTTGAAAGTGACCTCATATGACCTAGAGGGTAAAGTCATTAATGTATGTCCGAGGTTTTTAACATTGCCAATCCCCCATATAGTATAGCGAAGCACTAATAATCTGTATTATGGAAAGTATAGAGACTATGTACTTATTTCAGTGCTTGAATGTTATGGATTGATTTCTTTATTATCTTCTACTTTGTAAATACAGTGAATGTTTCAGCCTCTCTACAGATGTTTTCAGTTGTTTTTTTACATCTAAATTGTGACTTTGTTCTGTTTTGTTATTTGCTACAGAAGTGCATACAAACAACACAGATGTTATATTATATCTGTAAGCTTTATTGGACATGCAGGGCCTGACCATTCCTATTTCATTCAGATAGAATGCTTGGAAGAATGTGTAGTAAACAGCCACAGAATGTACGATGGGGCAATATCAATGACCTGTAAGGCAAAACTGTTTGTGTAATAAATATGTTTAAAGAGAAGTAAACATCTTTAAACTGTTTATGACTATGTGAACTGATTTAAATCAGCGGTGCCTAATCGGCCACACTAGAGGTAGAAGCACTCTAACCACTTAATAGGCCACTCACAAGGCTCCACCCCAAAAAGTAGACTTCTCCCTGAAGCACCAAGACTTCACACCCAGGCCCTATCCTAGCCCCACCCACTCACCGGTTCCATGGGCCGCAATTTTTTTCTCCTAGGGTCGCATACGGGCCATGGGTTGGGCACCACTGATTTAAATTTTATATATGCCATCAGGGCCGTTTTTAGGCATAGGCCACCTAGGCAAAGAACTAGGGCGCCTATGTTGAACCAGGGTGCCCAGTGTTCTCCCTAGAATCTCCCTGTCAGCTTTTACTTTTTAGAACTGCTCTCCTTGTTCCGCTGCTGTAATTTGCAACATTGTGGTGAGTAGAGAGCCTGAACTCAGCTCCCTCTACTTGGATACAATATTACAAATGAACTGAAGGTGAAGGAATGAGGGGGGGAGGATGAGCTCAGCTAATAGTACTGAGGAGAACAGTTCTAAAATGCCAGGTAAAAGCTGCTGCAGACTTTATAACAGTGACCCCTGTGACTAGCAGCCATGAGATCCCTGTCCCTGCCTCTTTCTTCCTTCCAGCCAACTCTCCAATTAGAACTTAGAGTGGATGAGGAGTGAACAATTCAATGGAGGAGACATGGAAAGCAGGTACATACTGTATATCATGTCAATGCTGGCAGCTTAAATATAATACTGTGCTGGCACTGAAAGTGTTAATGGCAATACTTTGGGAAAGTGCTGACACTGAAAGTATTAAGAGTAAAGTCTGTTGGCTGGGACTGAAATTGTTAATGGCAATACTATGGGGAAGTCTGCTGGCACTAAATGGTTAATGGCAATACTCTGGGTAAAGTGCTGGCACTGAAAGTATTAATAGTAAAGTCTGCCGGCACTAAAGGTTAATGGTAATGTTCTGCTGGCATTGAAAGTGGTAATGGCAATATTCTGAGGAAGACTGCTGGCACTGAAGGATTAATGACAATACCCTGGAAAGTGCTGGCACTGAAATTATTATTGCCAATACTCTTGGAAAATCTGCTGGCACTGAAAGAGTTAAACATCTCAGATCTCACCAAATTTCTTTGTACTGCCCTACCCGGCTGTAAAAAAAATTCTGGGGAGAACACTGGTGCCACATACTGCGCATCCACTGAAACCTATTCTGTCCTTCCAATCAGTATTCTATTGGTGGCCAGTGTCGCTGCATATACACAAACGTATGTTTACACGCCCACCTCACCTGGTACAGCGTGCACCTCTTACCAACCATTAAAGCGTTCGCACTATAAAGAACAGCAGCAGTTGACAATGTTAGAAGGAAGAGACCCAGCTGTAGTTTGACAGGCCAAGTTGTTGTTTTTTTGGGGGGGGGGGGGGGGTAGCGAATGTATGGCTAGAAACGGCCCTGTATGCAATCCCCTTTACTAATTTTTTTTATTATTACCACATATCTGATTGGACAAGTATAACAGTTTATTCACCATTATAAATACACAAGAAAAATAGATTATTAGTGTACATTCTGGGGCACTATATAATATCATACTATCAATATCAAGCTGCCTACCCTATCCAATAAAGCACTATCCAACACATCCCCTTCATATATCTCAGAGCTGATCCACCGAAATCGTCCCTGGCGCAATCTCCGCTCCCCAAATGATCTCCTCCTCTCATCCACCCTTGTCACCTCTTTCCATACCCGTATTCAGGACTTTGCTCGTGCTGCCCCTCTGCTCTGGAACTCCCTTCCTCAGTCTGTCCGTCACTCACCGTCCCTTAATAGCTTCAAACGTAACCTTAAAACCCACCTTTTCAAGCAAGCATATAAGCTGGCCTAGACACTACCCCTCTTACTACCCAATATGATCCAACCTGCCTTTCACTCTCCACTGCCAATATATTTACAGCCTACCGATTCCCACAACCTTATGTCTTACCCCCATTTCCTCTAGACTGTAAGCTCTTTGGGCAGGGTCCTCTCTCCTATGGTATTACGGTATTGCTGTAAGAAACACATCATTTATATTATGTATTACCCTGTATGCAATGTATGACTATGTAATTGTATAGCGCCATGGAAGGTGTTGGCGCTATATAAATCCACAACAATAATAATAAAAAAAAAATACTATCCATGCAGTAAAATATCTGTGGTGTTATTATATACCCCCCCCCCAACCATCCCGTTATAACAAACCCAATCCCGCTTGGTTATTGCTAGGAATAGTGTCTCCTTAAATTTGGGTCAGTGTAACAGGTTTTTGAACCATCAATCTGCTTTCATAAAAACCTGCTTTTTATAACGAGAACCACCCAGTCGACTAAGCTTAGTGAGGGAGCGAAACGCGTCAGAGGGTTTCTACTTATTTAAACAAACTGCACTACTGGGTGGTTCTTTGCATGTTCCTCTGCTCAATGAATTACCAATTGGGGAAATAGGTCAACTTTTTGACTTAATATCAGTGTGGCAGGAGTTTGCACACTGCATCCTACTGCCAAATTAATCTAGTGAACAGTCAGCCACTTAGAGCTAAGGACCTAGACTACAAATTTCTGTCTGATTTTGGACTAGGAGGGCACTGGGTGCCTAGGGCTACTTCTTAGAATCAAGGGTAGCTAATCAGATGTAGAGACTTCTCCCACCTAGTTGAGGTAGACAAACAGACTTTTTATTCCTCTTTTCTTCCCTTTTTCCTATTTTCAGATGGCTGACTGTGGTATGTTCATTTTAACGGTATGCTTTATCATTTATTTTAATGCATATTTATTAAAATGTTTTAATCAACCCCATTATCCTACTGCGTGCCTTACCACTTTGATCAATTACATTCAGAGGGAGATTTTCTGTGCTTCTTTTCCTAAACTCTTCTACTGCTCTGCTTAGAAAGAAGAATAGGGGACAGAAATACTTTTTATTAATATGAAAAAAAAATTTTTTTTCAGGGCCAATATTATTCACCATTTCTAACTATTACAGTTTTGGTAGGGGATTTACCTATTTACAGCTTTTCATTTGAGGCATGTACTTGCCCTTTTAACATATGTTCTTGCTAGTGCAAGAGAAAATCCAAATAGTCCCTAGGCCTTACTTTGTCAGGTCTGGTCTTATCCTAGGTTCACAAGAATGGGTAGCTTTCATTTTGCCAACATTTTATTGTTTTTTGGGGAGGAGTTTAGCATTGACACATGCAATGTTTTCCTATCAAACTCAGAGAAAGAAAGCAGATGCGCTCATTATTACAAAAGTAAAAAATCCTATTTTAGTAGGGATATAACAATTTAAAAACAATCAAAAGCAATGGCTGACAATTTTCATAAATACATTTTTTAAATCATATTTGTTTATTCCATATCCCTTTATCAATTGTAAAGAACCACAAACTTTCCAACATTGATTTTGTACAACCCTAACAATAGTTTTTATCTAGAGTTAGAAGGTAAAATGTGCCTTTATCTTTCAATTGATTAGATTTCATATTAAAAACAAATAAATTACCACTTTTTATAAGAGATTCAATTATTATTTTTTGTATTATTGATTCGTAGTAGCATTTAATAATTACATTTTAAAAACTTTTTTCTGAAATGTTACAGACTAAGCCAATATTTTTCAGTTTTTTTTGAGGGGTTCTGGTCTAGGAGCAGTGGTCAGGATTAGCCAATGGGCTGGATGGGCCTCCTTGGCCTTACTTTGCCAAGATCAATGATTGATGGACATCAGATGATAGATACAACCAGCTGGGTATAAGGTTCTACAGGGTAGGTACATACTGTATGTCCTCGTTTAAAGAATTTATTCTTAAAAAGGCTTATATTTAAAAACATAATTAAAAACATGAATGGATATTTATTTGGTGTCACTGTGTACATTATCATAATAAACAGCAGGTGTAAAACACAATCTTAGCTTTTTCCTTGAGCAGCAAACATTAAAACCATCATTCTACTTTGAATTCCAGCTCCTATATCCAATTATATCCTAATCTGTAGTGACTATTGGAGCTGTTTCCACATTCCCTTTTTATTTGAAACTGGAGCTATGCCACCCTATGTCCGCTTATAGCAACCACACATCTCATTCCCATTAATATTAATGTAGTCTAATCTCTGATGTTTTACACACATAAGCCTATATCACGTACCATTTAATGTAGTCTATCCTGTAGGCTAAATCTGTCCTTTTTTTGTAGGGATCTATATTGGGGATGCTTTAATCTGAATATTAGCGATTCAGTGATTTCAATGTCGGCACTGAAAGTAGGTCTCTGTTTTGATGATGATACAAAATTATGAAATGCTGCTTATATAAATCAGGGATGTCTAAGATGCAGCTCTCCAGATGTTGTCAAATTACAACCCACAGCATTCCATGGCTACATACTACAGCCAGGGAATGCTGCGAGTCATAGTTTGCAAGCATCTGGAGGGCCACAAGTTTGATATCACAGGAAAAAAGGTAACTGAGGGTCGCACTCCAAATCTTTAGAAATCACAACGTTTCGGGGGAATGCCCCCTTCTTCACCTGAAGAAGGGGGCATTCCCCCGAAACGTTGTGACGTGGTTATGTGTGGTTCATAATAAAAATTTCTAAAGATTTGGAGTGCGACCCTCAGTTACCTTTTTTCCTGTGAAATCCATCGGTTCCTAAGGGAAGAACCCACAGAGGTGTCTGCACCCTAGTTTGGTAGAGTGCACCTCCACCATTGTTTATTCTGCTTGGACCACAAGTTTGATATACCTACTATAAATCGACCTGTGCTATGTGACTCTATATTGGAAAAGGACTGCTAAGACGCAAACAGCCAGAGCTAACCAGATATTATCTGCTATAATAGGGGCAATAAATTCAATGGAGAAAAATATTATTCTACCTTTTTACAAAGCATTGTTTTAGAATAAGCACTGCAATTTTTTAAATTCCGTATATAGAAAGGACATCTTGAAACTGGAGTTAGAGAAGGGCATTTAAAATAACAAGGGGATTGGAATAGCTATGGAGACAAACTAGATAAATTAGGGTGATTTACACTGAAGAAGAGAGCAGTTTGTGTGGGGCTATGATCAATCCAACATTAATAGGGCCATATTCATAAAGGTGCAGTATCGGTTTTTAGCAATCGTTTAACTAGTAGTTTATTTACAATCGGTTTGACGATTGTTAATTTATGATCATTATCGTTTATTTACGATAACAATTGCAAATTACCGTTACCAATCACAAATCTATGATAATGCGACCACAGCTTTAAGATCCCCATAGAATACCATTGCGGTAGTTTACAACTGCATGGTATTCTACGACCAAATGTACGGCTGCACAATCGCTAAATTGCAATACCTCACATTTTTTAAATAGGACCCAAAGGCTCTCCTTAAAGGGCTTTTAGACCCTTAAAATTAAAAACACTTTTCTGACCACAACCCCAACTTCTATTTTACTACTTTATTACATGAATTTGTAACCTGATATTTAAAGGACAACTCCACCCTCACAAGCCTCTTTAAAATATGTTGATATATCATCGTTTGTCCTATGAATTCATTACTGTATGCCTGCTATGCTTCTGGATGCCTCACGGAAACTGAGCAATTTAGAAACCTGTACTGAGCCTGTACTGAGCCTTTACTGAGCCTGGGCATGCTCAGAAGAGGCAGACAGGGGATTAACATTCAGTCATAGGTTGTGATGTCAACTGTCAAATCCACAACTGACAGTTACTAACTGGAAGAACCAGGAAGCAGAAATAGTGGAAACAGAACATTGTGCAGGATTTCAGGTTAGACATATATTTCAGATTTCAAACTATTACGGTTTAGGGTTTTGGGGAGTGGTTTACCTGTGTGTAAGTTTTCATTTTGGGGCTAGACTTGCCCTTTAATGAAAAGTTCTCCTCCGTTTTGGAAAAGCTATCATTGGTTGTGATGTCAGCAGTCTCAGCTTTAATGCATGGTGGGAGGAGCCAGTTTACTCTGCCAGAATGGAGACAAAGGATCCTTAAATATGTGGTTAGTTATACATCGAATAATGTGCTGAATATGTCAGTTGGGGTTAGGGGCAGGTAACCAAGTGTAATGTGACAGTTTTTTGTTTTAGGGTGGACATGCCCTTTAAGAAAAAAAATGCATTGCCAACTGTGCCACAATCTGAAAGACCCCCTAATCTAAAAAATAAAACAGGCACGTTTACTATTCCTATACCAAACAAGATATGGTTCTCAGAATCTAGGGTAAAATGTCATTCAAAATAACTTTTTAATAATTTTTTGTCCTGAAATATCCAAATCACCAATATTTCAAAAACCTTTGCACTCGTTTGTCTATTGAAGACCTCCCTTGTTGGGCTATGATAAGCTAACGCAGCACATAACAATCTAGTATGATTGAATAAAGCACAATGCCATTGGAAACTCTTGACACTGTGCTTGACACTAAATCAGTCAGTCTGTGGCTCCTGTCATTTTTGCATTGTCATAAACACAAGGGCTCAGCTATTTTATTACCAATGGGAAAGAAAATCCCAATGATTTATAGACTTAACTTGCAATAGAGATTCCTGGTTTTTAGTTCCTTATCCAGCACGGAGTAATCTCCCCCTACAGATGTCAACACAAAAAAGAATGGCAAAGGATAGTGTTTAATGGATGGACATGCAGATCTCAATCACTTAATCAGAATTACGAGCAGCTAGTAAAGTCATATGCATAGATCATGATAAATGAGAGTCTGTCTTCATGGATAAGTTATCGCAGTTATAATGCCCCAGTGACATTGGGGCATTATATGGTGACAGCCTGGTTCTCAGCTTGATGTTTGGTCTTCAAAGCTCCACTTGAATGGTTTTTTGATCTTCAAACACACTGAATTGTGCATTGAACATGTTTTGTGCTTCTAACCATTAGTCTCCACGCTGCAAGTGTGTGTCCGATTATATTTGGAACGTCTCAGTGTTTTTCATAAGAAAATAGAGATTAGGTGTTTAAATGTTTAGCAATAGAATGAAGAGAGCCCAAGAGAGCCCAATATCCTTTGTGTCTAGTGGACAATTAAAACCGTAGAACTCTATCGGCTGCTTTGATTTAGTAACAGGTGCACAGTGATGTAGTACATGCAGAGGGCAACATTTTGCTGATGAGTCTATAGGTTTTCTATCATCTGCCGGGGTTTCTTTACATGATGACTTTGGTCTAGTTCATTCTTGCTATAATCACAGTGTGTAGGCTTAAAAAATGTTTTTTTGAAATTCCTTTCCAGGCCATTTAACTGTTTGTACTAAGTGCACTAGTTAACACAGGCACTACTTTATCAATATGAATTTGTGTTAACATAGTTACCAGTTGAATATGAATACACCCATTTGTCTATTGGGTTCAAATGTTTTAGCCTAGCTATAATGTTCCATCTACTGGAATTCTCGCACTAGGTAGGCAACAAACTTGCATGTGGGATTCTGATGGCTCATTACCCTCTTCGCTGCCAATGGATGATACTGCATGGTCACAAAATATTGCGTGGCCTCATGTTGTAATTTTGCTTAAGAGGTTGGATAACTGTTATGTAATATTGTCAGGCATACAGACACAATGCTTTTCTCTCTTGAAGAAGAAGAATAAACTTTATTAACACAGTCTCTGCATTAGCAGATAAAGCAGAAATGACATTGTATGAGAGCACACGTATTTATACATTGTGACACATCAGTATTTTGTATTTCATTCAGAATTGACACTGGTCAACTCGATTGCAAAGTATCAATAGAATAAATATACCCCAGTTTGTAGGTTATTTATCTAATTAACCACAACCCTTCAACCATTGAAGTGAAAAGAAAAAGATTGTTCTATCCAAAACCCTGTTACTACAAACAAATAAATAATACCAGTGCCTGAAGGTTTTACTAATCAACACTCCACCAACGTATCTTAGCAGGGAAGGAAACAAAAAGTATCGTTGTTTTATTGACACAAATAAAACTAGATGCGGACGTGCGATTTCACACGGAATGCTCGACCCCTGACTGCAGAACAAAAGGCCGTTCGGGACAACAATTACTTCGTGTAGGGGCAATCAGTCTGGCATCCTTGATGATCGCATGTCCTGTACTTAGTTTAAAGAGGAACTAAAGTCTCCAGACAACATTGCCCCAATAGAAAGCACGCATTAACAAAGATACCAAAAGCTGTTTCTTACCTCTCCCTTTGCTGTGGCTGCTGGTTGATTTTTTAAATTAACCTGTGGGTACTATGTATCATCTCCCATAATCCACCTTAGCTGGGCACACATAGCTAAGTGTATGCAATACACTTCACAGGAAGTTGTAGCCTTGCTTCCTGAAAGCGGACAGCCAATCATGTTACAGCTCAGAGATCATCCCTCCCTCTGACACACAGAACACAGGTTTTTTTTAAATGTACAAATTACAAATGCTTCTGCCACTAACAATGAAAAATTCCTTTGCTTTTCATACAAAAAAGAATAATAATCATTGCAGTGTATTTCTTAGCTAGGATGGATGTAAGAAACATAATATTAACATTTTAGTAAAGAATAAAAGTAAGTGTAGGGAATCAAACTTGCAACCTCATGTAGCAATAAACTCAGGCAATTGACTATTTTGTATTCATAAGTAATCCAGAGAATTTGAACCTGTGACTTCTTGGGTTGTGTGTATCTAAAACATAGCATTTACATGTTGCTCTTCCAGTAATACAACAAAGAATGCAGGTACTTTTAGAATGATAATCTTATAATCTTACAATGTATAGGATTAAAGAAAATTAAGTTCAGTTCTCCTTTAACACTAAAATATATATATCAACCATTTGCCCCATATTGTCTGCTTGAAAATTAATTTCAGTTCTATTTGCATTAAAATTTTCCTTTGACTTAACATTTTGTTGTTAGAATTGACAGCCAATAAGTAAACTCCATTTTAGCAACAATAAACAGTGTATAAATATACTGTATGTTTTTATAATAATAAAATAATGGTTTATATGTCTGTCCATCTCTATAGAATGTTCTCAACAGGAATACACCTACAATTTATTTACTTTTTAGATTTTTGCGATTGTGGTTGGATTACATGGGTACATGGGTTTTACATGGGTTTTACAGGGTGGGTTTTGCACTGTGTGACACTGCCTGGTTTGATTATTGCAGCCATGCTAAATCTAAATATTACCTTAAAATAGAATTTCTAATGCTCTAGTTTTATGTCAGACATTATTTCCAATGGAGAAAGCCTAGAAAAGTAGAGATTACAATACACTATAAATAAACATTTAAAAGGGAATTTCTAGGTATCTGTTCTGGTTACTGAATATACAACAATACTGTGAGCCAAATATATATAGGCTCAATATTGGTATTTTCCAATATCGACCCTTTATGGCCCAGTGTTTCGAATTGGCTCCATCAAAGAACCAAAAGGAATAGCTTATTCAGGACCTCGACTTAGCAGTTTATTCATAAAAACCAACCAGGGCACAGGGGACGATTTTAACCTGATAATTTCAGCCGACAGTTTTACCAATCTCTATATTTCACATGATCAGCTGAAAAATACTGACGTCTCTGATCTTTTTTGACAAAATTTTCCTCAAAATAGGTTGAAATCTATCAGACATTTCAAAAACTACTATATGAGCAGGGGCACCATTGTCAGCAAGTTGCTATTATGGTGAATCAGGGCAGAGTGTGTAATACTGTCCAAAAAAAACCCCTTCCTCCCTTAGTAAATATGATGAGGCCAAAACCAATGGGAGTCGCAATGCTTGATGAGCGCGTCTTCCCATTAATTAGGTGTGGGTGCCAGAAAGCAGGCAGAGAAAGCCAGCACTACAAGTTGTTATTTCATGGTTTTATTAGAATAAACTAAAGCAAACCCAGGGATGAGGATCCTGGGTACTATTAAGGTAGGATGTTGGTTTGCACAGGGTATAGTTTTCCTTTAAAGACATGACAAACCTCCTTTGTTTATTCAGGATCAATCATTCCAACATTACATTTTCAATTTAAAAAACATTTAATTTTACAAATATGCTATAGCTGTTAATCTGAATTAGGTATGTTTTTTCCTATTACTGTGCAGGGGCACATAAAACACACCACACACAAGAGGAAGAGGCATCTGTCTTTTATGAATTCTGATTTCTAGATATTGCAGGGATTTAGGGCCTGATGGTGCAATAACCATAGCATAGGTTCCAAAACGTTTTGTGTAATTGTTATCGTTTTCTTTTTCCCAGGCACGTCACATGAGGACAGTTTGTTCTGTTGGAGTTGGGGTAAGAGGTCACATGATGTCATAGTTGGCATAGGGTATCTACATGGACAACTGTGTGTGGCCTAGCAGATGATAATGGGGGAGAAGGAGGAGGCTTTGAATAAATAGCTTCTTCTATACACTAATTCAGACATCTCTCCCCCCTCTCATTTTCCTGCTCACATGCACTCTTGTAATTATTTATTTCTTGTCCCTATTTCATTTCTGAATTTGGGTCACAGTTATCCCACTGTATCAGTTGATACACAAACTGGATCCTCAACGTGACCAAAACAAAAGAAAGAGCTTGTTAAACTTTTGACATGTTGTATGGAGAAAAGCAAATAAACAAACT
This sequence comes from Hymenochirus boettgeri, assembly GCA_019447015.1. Classification (NCBI taxonomy): domain Eukaryota; kingdom Metazoa; phylum Chordata; class Amphibia; order Anura; family Pipidae; genus Hymenochirus; species Hymenochirus boettgeri. The sequence goes on along the minus strand of CM033470.1, from coordinate 265,948,219 downwards.
AAGCTTGAAAACAATACAACTTCACCCGTGCCTCTTTGTCTAGATCTGCTCCCCCCAGTCACCTCTGCCCCTTCTCTCACACTAATTCCTTTTCTGCCCATCATTTCTCTCCCTTTTTCTATTCAATCATTATTATTATTATTTGCTCCAGATATTAAACTTACAGAAAGAAGGCCAGTCCTGCAGATTTCAGCTTTGCTAAAATACTTCAGTTTCCTACTGATCAGTTAACATTTTAAAATGATAAACTTGCATTAGCAAAGGCAACATTCCATTGGAACACAGGACTAATGCAGGTCAAACACTTAGAAGAATATTTGATAGATTTGATGTTAAAGTGTTTAAAACTATTCAACACCTAAACTGGCAGCTTTACCTCCCAACACTCCCCATCCTGGCCCATTTATTTTCCAATCAAATGTCAAACATAAGGTAATTTGGCTAGGCAGTTGTCTGAATACCATGAGAATACCCTGTTGAATAGTGTAGTGCATGGCCAGCTTAATTGTTGCTGATAATTAGCCTTATAATAGCATCTATGATAATATTCCAATAAAAACAACATATCCAGCTACTACAGTTATTTACATTTAGGAATGTTTACATTACACATCATTTGCAATAAATTTGATGTACCGGTAATAAATATGGGAAAAACAAGACCATATTCAGTCACTAATGCACAACACCTTTACTCAATAAAGCAGAATGTTTCATGAAAGACAAATATGATGATTATTGAATCAGCCCTGTAAATGAATGTCTTCTCTTTTGTGTGCTCCTAATGGAAAACTAAACTTTCAATCAACATTTACTAATAGTCCATCAAGTCCCATTAAATAAAAAAGGCAAAATTTATCCATGAGAATTCTTGTAAGTGGTGTAGGTCAAATTTTCTGTAAACCGGCTGGTGTGTAAGCAATATTCACAAACAAATGATACGTAAGTCCAATCAAACATTGAAGGGTGATCCCATATTTGTTAAGCCAACACATCACAACGTTTCGGCCCAAGGGCTTGAAAACTTCCAAAACGTTGTGCTGTGTTTGCTCTGCACTGTATTGGCTTAATAAATATGGAATCACCCTTCAATGTTTGATTGGACTTCTGTATCATTTGTTCATGAAAATGAATCCATTTCATTGTACCTGACAACTCCAGCAAGTAAGAAATTAAAATTGTAAAATTGTATTACCTGAAAATATTTTTATTGTAACAGTCTTAATACAACTTTATTAACTTATTATTCATTAACTTAATAAATCCTGGTAAGAAATCGTTTGTCTCAATGTCACTTTGAAAGATGGATCATTATTGTCATGGGTGATTGTGGTAAATGTTTTGATTAATGTTTGCATTCATGGCAGCATGTCTACGTCCAATTGACTTTAAATATTCTAGTTTATGGTGGAAGAACAATATCAAAATGTTTTAATTAATATTTAGATTAATATTGGGCTAAGGGAATAACATAGACTTGCAGTAGCATTAATTTGCCCCATTTCTGCATTAGTTTATTGACCAATGATAAATAGTGTCTAAAAACAAAAAAACACAGACTGGGGTTACCTGTGGTTGGAAGGCTTTTCATTCATGTGATCACAGTAATGTATACTAAAACCCCTTTGTTTATAATGTATGCCAGTGTGCAGATAATATGATATTTTATGGGAAACTCCAAAGTTACAAGGGATTAGTTTAAGTGTGGCTAACACATTTCATGCGTGTCAATCCCTGCAGCGTGTCCGCTGCACGCTATACTCCAACTGGAACCAAAACAGGTGCAGGGAGACACAAGCAAAACACAGTTTTGCAATCAACCTTAATATTTATTGCTGCTTCAACAGGGTCACAACATGTTTCGAACGCCCAAGCGTTCTTTCTCAAGTGTATTAAACATTACACCCAGTGGACATTTAAATCACTAGTAAACCCCACCCTCCAAATCCAATAGGTGCTTCAATTAAAGATACCACAGTGTCCAATTAAAGTCCAGACAAAACTGTTTCTTCTTCATTCAGAATATAAATCTGTAAATAAAGTGCCAAATTTAAAGTGCCATAGTGCAAAATGCAAAATTTCAATACAAATATTCCATTTAAAAAAACAATCAATAAATTACAATAGAGCTATTTAAAAAGTTACAATAGAGCTTTTAAAAAGTATCAATTCACTATCTAACTCAATAGCTTTCTATAAAGATGTAACAATCTTGCACTTAAGATACACAAGCTACATTCTGGAACTATTGCAAACACAATCTACCTTCTTGATGTGATTTACTTTAATATAAAACATACAGAAAAATGTTATTGCATATTACATCTATTCACATTATAATGTTCTCTATGGCAGAAATTGGACAAATACCAGGTAAAAAAGATCAATCTCTTCAAATTTCAATATACCATCTAAGGATAAATACAAACATAAAGTAGAAAGAGGTCAGTGCATTTTTATAATATGGTTTAAGACTCCAATAGTCATCAATCCTGAAGGACTAAGGGCGTTTAATCTTTTTATCCATATCCCTTCCATCTGAAGAGTTTTTCCTTACGATTGCCACCTCTATTCAGTGGGCCAACAGCTTCTAACACCCTCCATTTAAGTTGTGCACTATTATGTTTTTTCTCAATAAAGTGTCTCGATACTGGGGTTATCTACTGTGTACCCCTCCTTAAAGTTGGTAATACTTCGCTTGTGTTCTTGGATACGCAGTTTTACCTGTCTGGACGTCTGTCCAACATAAGGCAGCCCGCATGGGCATTTTAAATCAATAAACCACATTTTTGTGCACATGCACATGTGTGGTAATTTCATATCCTCTGGTAGGGTGATTAAATGAAGACCCCCTAATTATGCTGTTACAGCAAATTACACTGTAGGCATGGAAAAGTACCATATCTAGGTGGCCCATGGAATACATTTTGTTCTCCTCTCTTCTTTTCAGATGGACATAAATAATCTTTCAGAGTCTACCTCCCCTATAGCTAAAATTAGGTTTCTCCTTACACCATTTATACAGTATTTTGTCTGACTGTACTATCGCCAATATTTTCTGGACAATCCGTTCCGTTTTTTGGCTCAAATGGCTGTATTGGGAAACCATTAGTAGCCCCCTCTCTCTACTCCTTTTGGTTCTATTCAGAGTTAACAGTTCACCTCTATCCATTGTTTTAACCTCCTGTAATTGGGATTCACCCTTCTTCTTGTTATAAACCCCTAGAAAGAAACCTCTTTTCAATGTATCTGCTGCCAAGTTTGAAAGACTGATCAGAGCTAGAAACTCTTTGGCTCTGATGAATTGGCCCTTGTATGGCCTTAATAACACTGTCACTATGGAAACTCGAAGCCAGTAGTATATTGTTTCTCTCCACTGGCTTCCGATACAGTTCCGTAGTGACAGTCCCATTTGTCAATTTAATAGTTACATCCAGGAAGTTAATACATTCTTTGCATATCTCATAGGTAAACTTTATTGTCTTATGGGCCATATTTGCCTCCTCAATCATTTTATGTAGCATAGATTCTTCTCCTTCCCAAAATATCAAGATATCGTCAATGAAGCGAAAGTACCCTTTAAAGTAATTTTATTTCAGGGTTATTCAGGAATAATTCCTTCTCAAGTTCATCACAAAAATATTGGCGTACGATGGAGCCACTGCCGCACCCATCGAGGTGCCTTGCCTCTGCCAATAGTATTCGCCATTGAACCTAAAGAGGTTTTTTCCCAACACCAAATTGAGACAATTCAATAAGAAGTATATCTGTATCTAATAACACTCTTTCAATACAGCATAAGCCCTCTTCATTAGGTATTGATGTGTAAAGGCTAGATATATCCAACCCACACATTATAGTCCCTGTTTTGAGGGTACCCATTTCTGCCAGTCTGATCAATAGATCTGTTGTATCTCTCAGGCAGACTGGAATTCTCTTGATGATTTTCTGTAGGAAGCTGAACTTGAGAAGGAATTATTCCTGAATAACCCTGAATATAAAAATTACTTTAAAGGGTACTTTCGCTTCATTGACGATATCTTGATATTTTGGGAAGGAGAAGAATCTATGCTACATAAAATGATTGAGGAGGCAAATATGGCCCTAAAACAATAAGTTTACCTATGAGATATCAAAGAATGTATTAACTTCCTGGATGTAACTATTAAATTGACAAATGGGACTGTCACTACGGAACTGTATCGGAAGCCAGTGGAGAGAAACAATATACTACTGGCTTCGAGTTTCCATAGTGACAGTGTTATTAAGGCCATACCTAAGGGCCAATTCATCAGAGCCAAAAGAGTTTCTAGCTCTGATCAGTCTTTCAACTTGGCAGCAGATACATTGAAAAAGAGGTTTCTTTCTAGGGGTTATAACAAGAAGAAGGTTGAATCCCAATTACAGGAGGTTAAAACAATGGATAGAGGTGAACTGTTAACTCTGAATAGAACCAAAAGGAGTAGAGAGAGGGGGCTACTAATGGTTTCCCAATACAGCCATTTGAGCCAAAAAACGGAACGGATTGTCCAGAAATATTGGCCGATAGTACAGTCAGACAAAATACTGTATAAATGGTGTAAGGAGAAACCTAATTTTAGCTATAGGAGAGGTAGGACTCTGAAAGATTATTTATGTCCATCTGAAAAGAAGGAGGAGAAACAAAATGTATTCCATGGGCCACCTAGATATGGTACTTTTCCATGCCTACAGTGTAATTTGCGTAACAGCATAATTAGGGGGTCTTCATTTAATCACCCTACCAGAGGATATGAAATTACCACACATGTGCATGCTACTTGTAAAACAGAATTTGTGGTTTATTTGATAAAATGCCCATGCGGGCTGCCTTATGTTGAACAGACGTCCAGACAGGTAAAACTGCGTATCCAAGAACACAAGCGAAGTATTACCAACTTTAAGGAGAGTACACAGTATGATCCCCAGTATCGAGACACTTTATTAGAAAAACATAATAGTGCACAACTTAAATGGAGGGTGTTAGAAGCTGTTGGCCCCATGAATAGAGGTGGCAATCGTAAGGAAAAACTCCTTCAGATGGAAGGGATATGGATAAAAAGATTAAACGCCCTTAGTCCTTCAGGATTGAATGACTATTGGAGTCTTAAACCATATTTATAAAATGCACTGACCTCTTTCTACTTTATGTTTGTATTTATCCTTAGATTGGTATATTGAAATTTGAAGAGATGATCTACCAGGTATTTGTCCAATTTCTGCCATAGAGAACATTATAATGTGAATAGATGTAATATGCAATAACATTTTTCTGTATGTTTTATATTAAAGTAAATCACATCAAGAAGGTAGATTGTGTTTGCAATAGTTCCAGAATGTAGCTTGTGTATCTTAAGTGCAAGATTGTTACATCTTTATAGAAAGCTATTGAGTTAGATAGTGAATTGATACTTTTTAAAAGCTCTATTGTAACTTTTTAAATAGCTCTATTGTAATTTATTGATTGTTTTTTTAAATGGAATATTTGTATTGAAATTTTGCATTTTGCACTATGGCACTTTAAATTTGGCACTTTATTTACAGATTTATATTCTGAATGAAGAAGAAACAGTTTGTCTGGACTTTAATTGGACACTGTGGTATCTTTAATTGAAGCTTACAAAAATACAAAGAGAAGGGAACTGGAGACCAAAGATCTCCCGTCCCAAAAAGTACCCTAAATAACAGCACTACCACATGCCATAACAGTAAAAAACGTTTTTGGTTCCACATAAATATTACCCCCCCCTCCCCCGTCTCTCCAGCATCGCCACCTCCACCTCCCTACCCCGGGCGTCCCCGGTGTATCAAAAACGGAAGGCTATCCAACGTAGCGTGTGTCTCAATAGTGGCTCAAACCCACCAACCAAGAAAAACTAAATCGTAAGGGACTTAAAGTGAGAAGCCAAGTCCGACTTACCAGGCTTCTTCGCGGACGGACCACACTCTTCACCCTATTGATCAGAAACACATATGGAGATCCAAGGTCCACCAGTTCACGATATTCCCAACTTCTAGTGGGTCCACCACTACTCGTATCAGAGTCCCGCTCCCGATCGCAGATAAGCACAATAGAGACACACGCCAAGACCACACTTCCAGACCTACACGTGTTTCGCCGTTCCTTCCATTTTACTACGGCTTCCTCACGGTCACATGATACACCCTGCCTTACCCCCTTAAATAGTCCGCCTCTTAAAGACACATTACTTTATTTACTAGGATAGGCTACAAAATAGAAATAGAGGGGGGTATATTTATTTATGTGAACCTAATAAATCGTTTTTTACTGTATTATGGCATGTGGTAGTGCTGTTATTTAGGGTACTTTTTGGGACGGGAGATCTTTGGTTTCCAGTTCCCTTCTCTTTGTATTTTTGTAAGCTATCTTTTCCCTTGAGCACCACTGTATTTCAGTGATCCACAGCCTGTGTTAATTAGTAGTGCACCTGTCTACCCCAGCTTATTTGAATCTTTAATTGAAGCACCTATTGGATTTGGAGGGTGGGGTTTACTAGTGATTTAAATGTCCACTGGGTGTAATGTTTAATACACTTGAGAAAGAACGCCTGGGCGTTCGAAACATGTTGTGACCCTGTTGAAGCAGCAATAAATATTAACGTTGATATTTTATGGGGCCTGGGAATGTGCATTGATTATCATTTCTTTGTTTTTCTAAAGAAGAGGTAACTAGTTTAAAAAAATGTTTAAGCTGCTGTAAAATTCTGTACATATGAACAATGTTTGAACACCATTGGCCTCATTTACAGAGGAGCTCTGCGGCCACGCACTCTCTCCTGCTCTTGAAGTCACGCTAAGGGATTTACGATCAGTTAGCGCAACTTTAAGACTCGTTTTGTGGTGTCTGTGGGAGAACCAGAGGCTGTGCGGCTGTTTCACGTAAGTATTTAACCCCAGCTGATAGCTATAGGAGATTTGCCCAGACCGCTTGCGGCTCTAGGTGAATCTCCCTGCATGTCTTGGAGGTGTTAAATATTTAGTCAGGAAAGTCATTGATCATTGATAGTTTAGTGTTCATTGTTCCCATGTGGTTATAAATGATGATGAAAGTAAACGCCACAGTTGGTGGTATAAGTTTGGTGGTAGAAGGTTGGGAAAAATAATTTGCCCAATCTTGTTGCTTAAGGTGCCAGAAATTGTAATGTACACTGATTTAATTTAATTTAATGATTTAATTTAAATGTTAACCCCCCCACCCACCCATATAAGAACACAGAAGGTATTTACGATAGAAACTGTAATCTCTTTAAATGTTGAAAATAAAATAAAGGAAATGGGTGTCAGACTGTGGCCCACCAGAAAACCAAGAGGTCCATCATCTCCTTCTGGAATTCCTAGGGATAGTTTGTTTACTTAACAGTACAGGAATATGCTTGTGCAGGGCTACACTGGACAATGATCTGTGGTATTTTGTACGCCCAACTTTATGGGAAGCAGCCCCATCACTGTCAGTTCTTGTCACACAATAACCCCATTTTCTATTTAGAAATAAGAAGTTTGCCTTTAAGTTTGTTGATTTTTATATGTAGGGCACCAAGTGCAATGGCGGTGTCTCATGGTTTCTTTGATCTGTTTTAATGATCAGAAGTGGGTATTTTAAAGTATAATTTATTGCAAAACCCCATAAAGTGGGAAAATCAATATTATTCTCAATGACAAACAGAATGGCTCACTTAGATCTACCGGTATATGACTGAAGGAGAGAGGCCAGACTCTGATCATTGTTTTATTCTTTAGCTTAATTATACATATTTGGCGCAGTTTGATTATCAGATCACAGAAGACATCTGATTAGTTTATAGCATATACATCAAACTAAACTAAAATTTGACATTACTTATTTTATATGAATCAAACAGTTTTTCTATTCAACAGAGAAAAAATGGTTGTAGGGCTTCTGATAAGACTACTGTACATTTTGTCTGGCTAACACCTTATAACGGAAAGTTTTTTTGTGTTTAGTCTTGTGCACCCTTTAGGTAAAATTTGTTGGCCGATTACTTCAAATGATATTTGGACAATCCACAACAGATAGGCTAACTGGCAATAGCCGAGCAGCCTGTACTATATGGGGAGGTGAAGCAATTGGGGGACCTCCTGCAGCACAGGAAAACGATATTGGTCACTCCTGGATAATGTTTAGTGATCAGGATGATGGATTGCTAAATAATATCAGGTAATGCCCTCAACACATACTAATTCAGCAGTTTTCCAATTCTTTCAGACTGTGGCACACTTGGTTATACATATATCTGTTATGTATTAGGTGGGAGATGCAATAAATGTTCCTATTGCAACTTACCTGCACTCGTTCCAGCAATGCATTAATGTCAGGGTTTTTCGTTCCCACAGGCACTGGGGTGCAGGGTCTAAGTGTGACCAGAGCCTCTGATGGTGGGGGTGTTGCGCTGCTGAGTCACACCAGGTTGCGGCCCCCAGTACCTGCAAACTACTAGCCAGAATGGGAACAAACATCTAGCACCAGTCCTTTCCACTTCCTGGTTTTAAAATCTGGCACCACGTCAGTGCATGTGCACCTCCGTGCCAGATGTCCGGCCTTCGATGGACCCAGGACAGGTAAGGACCGATCCTGACAATGAATCACTTTGCGATGGTTTACAGTATATATCATGGGAACATAAGCGATACGTTGCCATCTTTTGTGGGGCTTTAAAATCTCATTTGAAAAGTTTATTCAGTATCTTCCCTGCTAAAAGCAATTTCCAAAAATCTTTGAAAATGAAGCAGGCATTGCAAAATGAGTGCAAATCCCCCACTTAAGGTGGCCATACATATGCGTTTTTTCATCGCAATGTGCCAACAGATCACATTGGTATCTGTCGGCACATTGCAAAGCGAATCGCACACATGGAACCAACCAATTGCCCATACATGGTATGGGGATCGGTCGGCCATGAGGCCATACACGGGTCAACGGTATTGGCTCTTTTTACTTTTAAGTAAAGGGAGCTGATTTAGACAGATGGGAATTTTCCTTTTTTTCCTTACCGACCGTAATGCCGACCATGGACATATTGCTAATGTGTATGACTACCTTAACCCAACAGTCCATCATCAGGGAATACTTCATGCTTAATCATGGACTCTCACATAAATATCCTCATTTTATTAACTCTCCAGTGCATATCGTAGAAATGTGGTGTCACTATAAAATCATTACAGGGGGCATCAACTTGTTCCAGAGATGTGTATTCTGTCAAATGTTGAACAAAAACTTATACCAAACCACTGCACAAATTACAATTGATAAGAAAGAAAAAATGTTTTTTGTTTGTTTTTTATTTGTACAAAACAAAGTCTATAAAAAAACAGAAGAGATGGTGCAAGAATGTATGAAATGTACAATATCACAAATACTAAACAAATTACAGTAACACAATTTATACACATTATGAAGCGCATTTTGCCTTTGTTTCCATATTCTATATCCCTCTACGTTAAGCTTATTATCGGTGCAACATAATTGTCAAAAGCAAATGTTTCGAGACAAGGCTGTAACTACAGCTTGCTGTGTCTTCCTGCAGGAATCGTAGCACACCCCCGTTAAAAAGGGTTGCAGAAGAGATACGGGCAAGTAAGGACAAGAAGTCATTTCGTGCCTTGCAAAGAATAGTCATCACGGTCAATGTCTCTTCCTTTTGTTTGGAATACTGAGGATGTAAACATTCTTTTTGGAGTAAAGCACTGGAGAAATGATGTCTTGGAATTCATTATGATAGTATCAGCAGTCACAGGTCATCATCAAAAATTAAAAATAGTTATGAGATAATAATCACACTGCTAGCTGTGCACACAAAAAGAACATTTGTCAAGATGGTTTTGAAAAAGAAAAAGTAACTTTGAGAGTGACCTGTGAATGGAACTATCCCAATATACTTTTTTCTGGTCGTTTGAGAAGTCCCCAGTAGACGAGGAGCTTTCACCTTGGTTAGGAGAGAATGAATGTCTATACACTACAGAATATAGTACAGTACAGATAGAGGCTTACTTCTTACTTATTTCACAATAACCAGGAATCAGTAAATTCACTCATTTCATGCAACCAATTTTATTTACAAGTATGAGTGGCTGTGGCATTGAACATGCTATAAACACAAGGCAATATAATCCTACATTTTACAGTATGTCATGTAAACATAGTTCCTCTTTAGGGGGCCGATGCTATATCGGTTATTTTTTTACCCGAAATTAGGGCAAAACCCATGTTACCCGAAATATTTTTTTGGAAATAGCGTGGTGCAGCCAACGTAGTAATGGGTTAGTTAAGATAAGCGCAACAATTTTGCGCTAATCTTAATGCCATAACTACTGTGGTGTACGGGGTCGATGTAGTACTAAAAAAGTTTTGGCTTACCTGAACGGGATTCCGCGATGCAGTTAGTCTTACGAGAGACGTTAAAGCATCACAAGATCCCCGTCAGGTAAAACGTTACCTTTTTAGTACTACATCTGCCTGTTAGATTCTGCCTTGTTAGAAAGTGCAAAATTATTATTATAATTCTACATTTACTACAGTAACATGCACTGATCATTGCTTCATAAGGGCCATTTAGAGGCCATTTAGAAATACGTATGAAGTGTGGGTGGCTAATAAATAGTAAGGACATCCCATTTTACTAAACACCTTTTGTTATGGGAAATGATGAGTAATCTGAACTAAAGCTCTGTGATCATTTTCACCGTGTAGGCATTATCTGAAGTTGCAGGATAAAATGAGGACCTGTGTAAAGGGTTTAAAATAACCTCTTTATCACTGAAATATTGTCCATGTAAATTGGTAGGAAACAGTTCCCACTATCAGTGCACTTACTACTTGCAGAGATGTGATTACATAATTAAAGGACAACAATATAAAAAAAAAACATCACCCCATTACGTCCACACTTCCAGCAGCTGAAATCACTTACTCTCATTTACAACCATGCTGCCCTCCCTTAGATATCACACAGAAAAGATGAGTGCTAACAGCCCGCCTCCTAGACGGCCCAGGGCCATCATTAACATATCACTTGTCATTGGCTGGTGGGAATATCTGTTACAACCTCTCTCCTCTTCCTCTGCCAGTCAAACAAACTTGAACTGTTCGGTTGCTAGGATACAGCCTACATAATCAAGCTGATCAAGGGTGGGTGGAGGAGTGTTTTCTCGCTTGCTAGCTTTGAGTGACAGTTACAGGCAGAATTGTTACGCCCCCCTTCACAGCATGGCTAATTGAAGGCAGAGAGAAGCTTGAAATCAGGAAATAAATGTATGGGGAGGGCTGCATACCTTTACTCTTTTGAAAGCAGTTTTTAAAAATGCATTGAGGCAATACAGTTATCCTTTAAAGATCAAGGCTTGAAGCCTCATGCAATTTGTAACTGCAATATACCAGAGTAACATCAAGTCTGTGGAGAGAAGGATGAATTGGAATTAGACATTTGCAGTGTAACCCAGTTCTAGACAATATTGGTCCATCTCTCTATAATTTCCTTTCAATGCAGAACTTCCACCTATGAAATAAATATTACATGCTAAACCTCCCAATTTAAACTAGCACTAGTGTAAACAAGTGAAAAACTGTTCATAAGGGACAAGAATGTTTATCCCTTTACTGATCCAGAATACACAAAATAAAGGGTGAGTGACAGAGCAAGAAACAAATTATGAGAGATGAATTATGACTGTGCAGTATTTTCTAATTTAAATGGCTGGATAATCTTGTCAATTCAAATGTGCAGCCTGCTGAACAATAAAATCATGTTAACTAATCCATTCTTCCACTCATTCAGAGATCTTAGTGCAAATGGTGCCCTTACCACACAGCTATCATTTTATTCTGTCTGACAATGATGAAAAATCATCAATAAAAGCTATTTATTTTGGAATTATTTTAACAGACAGATTAGTGTCTATTTCTAACTTAACTGATGGGGCTGATCTATTAAGATGTGTAACAGTCTGCTGTTTATTTGCAGGGTTACTGTCATTAGCCAACATCTGATAGGTTGCTAAAGATCAATATAAGGCCCCCCCCCCCCCCGTATCCCAAAAGCCCACACAATCCAGCTTATTGAATACATTAAATTTGCAAATTGCTGGACTTACTGAAAAAAACATACCCTGCCTGTTGATGAAATCCTGAAAAGACAAATACATTTGATGAAGGATTACCCCAAATGTTGTGTTCCTTTGTCTCAATAAAGCATAGTAACTTGTTTAAGGTTAGTATTTATGGTACTTCTTATGTCTATAAGGTTTTCCATGCAGTGGTACATGGCTTCATGATCAAGCATACTTTGGACTGGAAAAAGGAAAGGTACAAGGACTGTCATCAAATTGCAGTCTGAAAAGACACATCCCTGATTCTAAAGATTGCTTACAGTTATTACATAAAACAATTCAAAATATAATTTGTAGTTTGGGAAATACTGTTTTAGCTACAGAACTTCTCTGACAGGAGGAAATCCCCAACTGTAACCAATTACCATTACTAGTATTGAATATATAGTTACTTACACCCCTCTCCTTGGAAAAGGAAGATACAAACAGGGTTATTCAATAAAAGTTCTTATCGTTAATAATGGTGCTAATTTTGCCCCAACCAATCAGATGTTAGCTTTCAAATGTCAAATAATATCTGATTGGTTGGGGCAAAATTAGCACCATTTTAAACTATAAGAACTTTTATTGTATCTCCCTGAAAGCTAATTGGACAGACCATCTCTCCTGGGGTGAAGCACACTGAGAATGTCAAAACTAGTGGTTTAAGGTTTCTGGGCTATACGTCAAGAAAACATCTAACACAGTTATTGGGATGCTTAACTGAGAAACTAAAAAAATTTAAGAATGAAGGGAAATCGTTAACCTAAATTGTTACATTGTTTAATTTACAGAAGTTAATAATTAATAATGCCTCTCTACCAATATCCCATGTCCCTCTGTAGAAAGTGGTGTGGCCTCTACAAATAAAGAGGAATCTCTCTGGCAGTGATAACAACTTTATAGTAAATCAAGAGGATAGTAAGGCAGAACCCACAATTGCATACTTTTTTAATTTAAGATTTTTAAAGTTAAATATGGCAGTTCAGGTCTGGAATACATCGTCATTCACCTAAGCCCAAAGTTTTTAATTAGACAAGTTAGAACAGTAATTTTCAAACTAGTCACAATCTCTCTGTGAGGTGTCCTTCTATGGTTTAATGGTTGAAGGTGACCTTACAATATGAAACAAGATTTGAGGACCAGCAATTAATGGGAAGATTTCCCACCTTTTAAAGGTTATCTGAATTGGGGAAGCTGCATTTTCTCAAAAATAAAGTATATATTTGTTAGGGAGATGGGAGTGATTACATAAAAGTCTCAATCTTTGCAGCTTTCCTGCTTTCCCTTCCATTTTCCCCTCTATACTAACACTGGCACACCCATGTTCGAGATAGAGGGCTCATCATGGGGATGGACTGGGTCAAAAGGAGGAACCAGAGACATAACTAGGAATCACTGGGCCCTCCAGCAAAGCTATGATGTAGGCCCTATCCAAGCTTCATCCGCAGTGGTTTTCTGGGAGGAGGCTATATATGTCATGGGAAAAATAAGATTTGGCTCCCAGGCCCCCCTGTGGTTACTCCCCTGGTAGTTACACCTCTGGGAGAAACTGTTTATGCTACTATCAGTGCTTGTTTGTAAAAACGAGACTTATCACTTCCACCTCACTAAGGATTAATAGATTTCATTTATATAAACTTAAATACTGACCCGTTAAATTCTATTATGGGAAATGTTAAAAGTGACATAGAGGGAAGTTGCTCAGAATATAACTGTCTGAGCCAGACAATCAGGGGCCAGCACTACCTTGTTTTAACTCTGTACTATAAAATTAGCATTTTAATCAGAAATACTCATACCTTAATATAGTCTGTTGTCTATGACACCCCACACTAATTGTAGCCTTTAAGAAACCAATCATTACAAAGTTCCTCTGTCACTAGCCAAGAAAGGAATGAGTAAATGCTGTGTGTGTTTGGGGGCTGTCACATTCTCTTGGCATTTAAACACTTCTGAGAAGTCTTTTAGTTTGAACGTAGCCTAGAAGGTGAGATTTCCAAATGTGAATCATTGGTTTCTTTCCCAGCATCAATTCTTAACAGTATGATGAATTCTTACAAAGGCCACTGTGCGTGGGAAATGCCAATAAATTGTGTGGGGTAGATAACAATCTGTTAGAGAAGTTGCTGATGAGAGTAAACTGAGAAAAATAAATAGCTACCTTGTGAAAAATCAGCTCCCAATAAACATAATTAGAAGTAACTATAACTCCCAAATAGAGATGCGTTACCAGACATTTCATCCAGTTTTACTTGCAGTTACAACTTATTGTTGTTGTAATACAAACTGGAGAACTCTTCAACGCTTAGGCCACATAATCCTTTGTGACGTTGAAGCAAATAAAATTACCATAAAACGTGATACATTACTAGGAACCTTACTCAGACCTGATGTTAGCCCAATCCCTGAGAAGCCTCAATAACATAGGCCCTATTTATTCAAGCACAGAATAGGAATGGAATATGTAACGGAATTCATAGAGTTTCCTAAATAGAAATTCTCTTGTTTATGAAAAGGAATATAGTTGGGAGTGAACTAAAAATGGATTTTGTACCTAAATGGAGTAACAAATCTCATTCAATGGATAACAATGTCCTAACCAAAAAAACTAAAAAAGTGGCAGAAGTTAACCTTCAATGCTTTTTTGGTGAAATTTCAATATTGAATCCAAAGGGAATTTATAAAGTGTACATTGTTACTAAACCACACCTCCCAGTGCTCCATGATTGACAGGCAGGTCATTTTTTAATCAGAGGAGGACCCACCAAAGAGGCACACCCATCCACCTAACTCCACCTACTCACCCAAACGTAACAGTCTTCTAATCTAGATCTCCCCAAGCTCCATTTGCACAAACCTAGCCATTGTAAGGCTGCTGATGCAGGACGGTGGAGCAGAGTTTTATAAAAGGTTGTGTTCCACATTTGTTTTTCAATAAAGGGTATTAACCTGGTATAAATTCATTATAAACAGATTATGGAGAACTGGAAGAGGTGGATCATGTTTCTAATTAGTAGACAGATAGTGAACTTTCATTTAACCATGTATTGTGGCTTAAAAAATAGGGCCCCATGTGTAAGAAAAGATTTTCTTGTCCTTGTCCTTTAAGAAATATGCTCCATCGGGAACAAGAAAACAAGCACTTGTAACAGAGCTTCTTTCTGGTTCTGAAAAGGTTAAAACCCTTTATGCAGTAGAAAGTGCAAGCTTTAAAGGGCCAGTATCACCAAAAACAGAATATACTTTGTACACATTCAAACATTATTTATTCCTACCTAATATTTGCAAGTAAAATCTTTCTTTGTTGCAACAGTGCTATTTTTGGCTAAGAATGTTTTTCATCCTATAGATGCAAAGAGAAACCTGAATGAACATGTGTTTATCACCATGACTAAATCTAAATTTACTATAAAGCTTTTTAGTTATCAACTATGCAAGGTGGGCACTACACCCCTTAGAGCTTAGATTATTTCAGTTAAAGGCTACTAAAGCACCTGAAGAACAATTTAGGTTTAAATGTATATCATTTGATTTTCTGATGTTACTGTTGCTTTAATTTTAACCCTCTAATTTCAGTGAATTTAATGAACTAGTAGCTCTATAACCTAATCATTCACTTCCTGTAATTTGCTGTTGTTGTACGCATGGTAAGAGCAAGAAGCCATTGATTTACAACCCCACAGTGACACTTAAAAAGGGATTTTCTAAATTCTGTTCATTAATCGTATTGGTTTTGTTTATTGCACAAAGCTCAAGATATATCCAATTTCTTCCCACAAGAATCACAGATCTTCTGGCATTCCCTATAAGAGGTTCTTCAACTGGGTGAAGGAAACAAAATTCCAGTGGTTGTGATGAACTAGACCAGATACAGTAGTGTGATTGGTGAAGCACAGAAGAAGATCGCCAAATTGATGCAACTGGTGTCATATTACAAGCACTATAGGTTGCATGGACAGTGTTTCAGGCACAATCAAAGGAAAGCAGCTGACAAATGCAAACCAGATCATACAACGTTGCGGCCATTTTACATCTTCCAGCTGTTTAACACTGCTTATTTGAATCTGAAATTTTTTTTAACATAGAAAAACGGAACAAAAATGTTTTATGCTTATTAACTTTTCTTGTCTTCACACACTAAGGATCATTGAAACAAAATAAAGCATCACATAGGCTGAATTTATACAGCAATATGGCACACCATGGCTAAAGATGTTGCATTCTCCTTTTGCTATATATGTATTTTTAGGAGTTCGACTTTTGTTGTGCCATACTGAATAGTTGTAGTGATAACAGCAGTTGTTGTAGGGGAGCACGAACTGATCTAAACAGAAATCAGATGTAAAGAGTTACAAGTCACTATCTTAACCTGTGAGGGGAAAGGGGCACTGGAGACTTATACTCCACTATCCCAGTCCCAAATTTTGGTCTGCTTGTACCCTTGAGAAAGAAAATTTGAGGGCAAGATGGCAGTGTTCAGTGTCTTAAGAGCAACCGCATCGGTCAACAACCATACCAGGAATTTTGCCGTATATAATTTGTTGCTTGTCATTAAAGTACAGCATGTTGATGGGGGACATTTTGGTAGGGGTACAGCATGGCCCAGCAGACCCCCGTGGATTGGCTTGCTGAACAAGATGGGTATGTGGGTACTTCTGCATAAACATGTATTCACACTGGCCAGAACAGTAGTTGGCTTTATAGCGTTTGGGGGCAATAATCCAGTCCCATCCAAAGGCCTCAAAGTCTACAGTAAGAGGATAGCGACAGCAGCGGGACTCAGTTGAGTGTTCATCACAGTCAAGTCCCAAATTTCTCCTGGTTCGTTTGTTGTTCTCCATGACACGCAGCTCCATAAAGGGGTGCTAAATGGAGAAAAGACACAAAGTTAAGCAGTAAAAATAACATATAACATTCCTTTTTGTTGCATCATCATGGAACTGAGGTAAGATCAATAATAATGACTGGCAAAATATATTTAAATGGCAATTATAGAATTAATGAAGTTAATTAATATTTCAGCATCAGTTCTTCTTTAACTTTTGGGGAAGATAAGACAGCAAGCTAGGACTCTGGATTGCTGCACTAAATATTTTAAAAGCTATGGTTTAAGTCCATCCACATGCTGAAATTTGTAGACATGAGAATGACCTCCTCAAGCCCAAAAATAACAATGTGAAATCACAGCCAATGACTACTGTTCCCGAACCGCCTTCACTGCACATGTGCAAGCATGTAAAGATCTCATACAGCTTATGAGGAGATGAAAACCTTTTATCAATAAAGAATTAAAACTTTAAAACAATCATGGTTTGGGGGTCTAGGGAGGGTGGTTCATTTACTTGTCTACACATTTTAGCATACAGGTTGACTTGCCCTTTAAGATTTTGGGAGAGCTGGTTGGTCTGTTCCCACAGAATTGGGAATTAGTATTTTTATGTGAGTTAAAGTCACGTCTGTTATGCATCAAATACATAAATGTACTTACCGTAAGTGGATGATTTTTCTTTTCTAGACAGTAATTATGGATAACAAAATGTTTTTTCTTATTTACTGTTTGTTCTTTTTTAATGTTTAAACACTGGGAGTTAGCATGTTTTGTTTCTTTGTATATTTTAACTATGACAAAATACAGGACAGGCTTTTAACATTTACAATGCATTATCCTCTGCTTTTAGATTTGTATTAAGTGGTTCACAAAAGGTTTTTAGCCTAGACTTTAAGATTAGATATTTTGGGGAAGGAGAAGAAAGTAGCCGGCAGTAAATAAAATAGTGCAGAATAACCTTAAATTATGTGGCTAATTAATGTTTTTGAATAGATCAGGTTGGTCTTTTTACAATTGTAAATTCATAGAAATACGGCTTTATCTTATTGAGGCAACAAAATTAGTATTTTATGTGATTATGGTGCCTGTTGCTTAGAGCCAACATATTGCAGATGAAACGTTTTTTCACTGTATAATGCTCCATTAGATCAGATGATTGTATAACAACCCAGTAGATCTGTGATTTGATACTAATATCAGAAAGTGTTAGGAATTTGGTAAAGTGTTTTTATGCCCTCAATCAAAGTGTTTGGAATAATAATACCCCCAATGGTATGGTTTCTCTGGGACAGACCAGGTTTGAAGTTCAAGGTTCTTGTTTCAAAGCTTTCTCCATAAGGGATCACTAACATCAAATTTTTCCCATATCCATCATACCTGGACTGATGCTGGATGACTAATGTTACTATAAACAATAGATATGTACCGGTACATCTTTTTGTAGAACTAAGCAAATTAAATAAAAATAAAAGAAATTCATAATTCTAGGAATCAACATTTTATTACTGCTTTTGTTATAGGCGTAACAGCAAACAATAATGGGTAGGCGCACACCTGAAAAGACTTCCTTAGAGTCGCTTCAGATTTTTCATAAAATCTATAAAACTTTATTACATCAAAATAGAAAATCAGACATCACTTGGAATGCCGCAGAGGCCTGACACGTTTCAAACAGCTCCCTGTTCTTAATCGTAGGCTCATTCAAACGGCACCATGCAACTTCCCTTTATAGCACCACCCACAGCCTCTTAAAGAGACAGGGTAGTCACTAATGGTTGCTAAACTTGAGTAAAAAGCTTTTAAAACCAATGAAATCTCATTACATACATTACAAATAAGAGAAAATGTATACAATATTATCAAACCCCATGATGACATTATTAATATTCTTCTAATAAGTACAAGAACAGTAGGAGGATGTAACATATTATAACCTTAAAAAAAAAAAATATATATATATATTAACCTGTATAACACATGATGTCACACCTGGAGTTCAATCCTAAAGGATACCGTGTGTCTAAAATAAAGATCCACTTAACCTTAACTTTTAGTAGGAGAAGTGTCCTATTCGTTTTTCTTGCATCTAGATAAATACACTGAATTTCTTGAATCTGAAGGTATGAGCTATTACTGTTATTACATGCACTAAAATGCCTCCCAACAGGACTATTCATATTTCTCTTCACAATGTCCCTAAAATGTTCCCTGATACGGGATTTCATTGATCTTGTGGTACATCCCACATACTGTATCCTGCATTTTGTGCAGGTCAGTAAGTATACCACATATTCTGTATTACAGTTCATATACTGTCTCATTTCATACTGCTTACCAGTTACCGTATTTATAAAAGTATCAGATCTATGAACATGGGAGCATGTGATGCAGTGTCGTGCTCCACAGCGAAACATACCTTTTATATCTCAACCAAATTTGTTTCAAAACAAGCTCGGTCCTTTGGAGATACTTAGCTTTTATCAGGATACTAAGCAAAAAAGTCAGGCTACTTGGTTGAGATATTAAGGTACATCCTCCTACTGTTCTTGTACTTATTAGAAGAATATTAATAATGACATCATGGGGTTTGATATATTGTATACATTTTCTCTTATTTGTAAGTGTATGTAACAAGATTTCATTGGTTTTAAAGCTTTTTACTCATGTTTAGCACCATCCCCTTGGTGACCACCCTGTCTTTTAGAGGCTGTGGGTGGTGCTATAAAGGGAAGTTGCATGGTCCGTTTGAATGAGCCTACGATTAAGAACAGGGACTGTTTGAAATGTGTCAGGCCTCTACGGCATTCCAAGTGATGTCTGATTTTCTATTTTGATGGAATAAAGTTTTGAAGATTTTATGAAAAATCCGAAGCGACTCCGAGGAAGTCTTTTCAGGCGTGCGCCTACCCATTGGTGTTTGCTGTTACATTTAATTCACAGACTCAAGTGAGGGGTTCGGGGTAGTACCTGATAAAAAGCTAATATCTCCAAAGGACCGAGCTGTTTTGAAACAAATTTGGTTGAGATATAAAAGGTATGTTTCGCTGTGGAGCACGACACTGCATCACATGCTCCCATGTTCATAGATCTGATACTTTTATAAGTACGGTAACTGGTAAGCAGTATGAAATGAGACAGTATATGAACTGTAATACAGAATATGTGGTATACTTACTGACCTGCACAAAATGCAGGATACGTATGTGGATGTACCCACAAGATCAATAAATCCCTTATCAGGGAACATTTTAGGGACATTGTGAAGAAATTGAATAGTCCTGTTGGGAGGCATTTTAGTGCATGTAATAACAAATAGCTCATACCTTCGATTCAAGAAATTCAGTGTATTATCTAGATGCAAGAAAACGATAGGACACTTCTCCTACTAAAAGTTAGGTTAAGTGGATCTTTATTTTAGACACACGGTATCCTTTGGATTGAACTCCAGGTGTGTCATTTGTTATACAGGTTAATATATATATATTTTTTTTTTTTTTAAGGTTATAATATGTTACATCTTCCTACTGTTCTTGTACTTATAGAAGAATATTAATAATGTCATCATGGGTTTGATAATATTGTATACATTTTCTCTTATGTAATGTATGTAATGAGATTTCATTGGTTTTAAAGCTTTTTACTCAAGTTTAGCAACCATTAGTGACTACCCTGTCTCTTTAAGAGGCTGTGGTGGTGCTATAAAGGGAAGTTGCATGGTGCCGTTTGAATGAGCCTACGATTAAGAACAGGGAGCTGTTTGAACGTGTCAGGCCTCTGCGGCATTCCAAGTGATGTCTGATTTTCTATTTTGATGTAATAAAGTTTTATAGATTTTATGAAAAACCTGAACGACTCTAAGGAAGTCTTTTCAGTGTGCGCCTACCCTTATTGTTGGCTGTTACGCCTATAACAAAAGCAGTAATAAAATGTTGATTCCTAGAATTATGGATTTCTTTTTTTTTATTTAATTTGCTTAGTTCTACAAAAAGATTTACCGGTACATATCTATGTTTTAAGTAACTTAGTCATCCAGCATCAGTCCAGGTATGATGGATATGGGAAAATTTGATGTTAGTGATCCCTTATGGAGAAGCTTTGAAACAAGAACCTTGAACTTCAAACCTGGTCTGTCCCAAGAAACCATACCATTGGGGGTATTATTATTCCAAACACTTTGATTGAGGGCACAAAAACACTTTACCAAATTCCTAACACTTTCTGATATTAGTATCAAATCACAGATCTACTGGGTTGTTATACAATCATCTGATCTAATGGAGCATTATACAGTGAAAAAACGTTTCATCTGCAATATGATGGCTCTAAGCAACAGGCACCATAATCACATAAAATACTAATTTTGTTGCCTCAATAAGATAAAGTCCGTATTTCTATGAATTTACAATTGTAAAAAGACCAACCTGATCTATTCAAAAACATTAATTAGCCACATAATTTAAGGTTATTCTGCACTATTTTTTACTGCCGGCTACTTTCTTCTCCTTCCCCAAAATATCTAATCTTAAGTCTAGGCTAAAAACCTTTTGTGAACCACTTAATACAAATCTAAAGCAGAGGATAATGCATTGTAAATGTTAAAAGCCTGTCCTGTATTTTGTCATAGTTAAAATATACAAAGAAACAAAACATGCTAACTCCCAGTGTTAAACATTAAAAAGCAAACAGTAAATAAGAAAAAACATTTTGTTATCCATAATTACTGTCTAGAAAAGAAAAATCATCCACTACGTTAAGTACATTATGTATTTGATGCATAACAAACGTGACTTTAACTCACATAAAAATACTAATTCCCATTCTGTGGGAACAGACCAACCAGCTCTCCCAAAATCTTAAAGGGCAAGTCAACCTGTATGCTAAAATGTGTAGACAAGTATGAACCACCCTCCCTAGACCCCCAAACCATGATAGTTTTAAAGTTTTAATTCTTTATTGATAAAAGGTTTTCATCTCCTCATAGCTGTATGAGATCTTTACATGCTTGCACATGTGCAGTGAAGGCGGTTCGGGAACAGTAGTCATTGGCTGTGATTTCACATTGTTATTTTTGGCTTGAGGAGGTCATTCTCATGTCTACAAATTTCAGCATGTGGATGGACTTAAACCATAGCTTTTAAAATATTTAGTGCGCAATCCAGAGTCCTAGCTTGCTGTCTTATCTCCCCAAAAGTTAAAGAAGAACTGATGCTGAAATATTAATTAACTTCATTAATTCTATAATTGCCATTTAATATATTTTGCCAGTCATTATTATTGATCTTACCTCAGTTCATGATGATGCAACAAAAAGGAATGTTATATGTTATTTTTACTGCTTAACTTTGTGTCTTTTCTCCATTTAGCACCCCTATGGAGCTGCGTGTCATGGAGAACAACAAACGAACCAGGAGAAATTTGGGACTTGACTGTGATGAACACTCAACTGAGTCCCGCTGCTGTCGTATCCTCTTACTGTAGACTTTGAGGCCTTTGGATGGGACTGGTTATTGCCCCCAAACGCTATAAAGCCAACTACTTTTCTGGCCAGTGGTAATACATGTTTATGCAAAGTACCCACATACCCATCTGTTCAGCAACCAATCCACGGGGTCTGCTGGGCCATGCTGTACCCCTACCAAAATGTCCCCCATCAACATGCTGTACTTTAATGACAAGCAACAAATTATATACGGCAAAATTCCTGGTATGGTTGTTGACCGATGCGGTTGCTCTTAAGACACGAACACTGCCATCTTGCCCTCAAATTTTCTTTCTCAAGGTACACAGCACAAAATTTGGGACTGGGATAGTGGAGTATAAGTCTCCAGTGCCCCTTTCCCCTCACAGTTAAGATAGTGACTTGTAACTCTTTAATCTGATTTCTGTTTAGATCAGTTCCTGCTCCCCTACAACAACTGCTGTTATCACACAACTATTCAGTATGGCACAACAAAGTCGAACTCCAAAAAATACATATATAGCAAAGGAGAAATGCAACATCTTTAGCCATGGTGTGCCATATTGCTGTATAAATTAGCCTATGTGATGCTTATTATTTGTTTCAATGATCCTTAGTGTGTGAAGACAAGAAAGTTAATAAGCATAAAACATTTTTGTTCCGTTTTTCTATTTAAAAAAATTTCAGATTCAAATAAGCAGTGTTAAACAGCTGGAAGATGTAAAATGGCCGAAACGTTGTATGATCTGGTTTGCATTTGTCAGCTGCTTTCCTTTGATTTGCCTGAAACACTGTCCATGCAACCTATAGTGCTTGTAATATGACACCAGTTGCATCAATTTGGCGATCTCTTCTGTGCTTCACCAATCACACTACTGTTCTGTTCTAGTTCATCACAACCACTGGAATTTTGTTTCCTTCACCCAGTTGAAGAACCTCTTATAGGGAATGCCAGAAGATCGGTGATTCTTGTGGGAAGAAATTGGATATATCTTGAGCTTTGTGCAATAAACAAAACCAATACGTTAATGAACAGAATTTAGAAAATCCCTTTTTAAGTGTCACTGTGGGGTTGTAATCAATGGCTTCTTGCTCTTACCATGCGTACAACAACAGCAAATTACAGGAAGTGAATGATTAGGTTATAGAGCTACTAGTTCATTAAATTCACTGAAATTAGAGGTTTAAATTAAGCAACAGTAACATCAGAAAATCAAATGATATACATTTAAACCTAAATTGTTCTTCAGGTGCTTTAGTAGCCTTTAACTGAAAATAAAGCTCTAAGGGGTGTAGTGCCCACCTTGCATAGTTGATAACTAAAAAGCTTTATAGTAAATTTAGATTTAGTCATGGTGATAACACATGTTCATTCAGGTTTCTCTCTTTGCATCTATAGGATGAAAAACATTCTTAGCCAAAAATAGCACTGTTGCAACAAAGAAAGATTTTACTTGCAAATATTAGGTAGGAATAAATAATGTTTGAATGTGTACAAAGT
Source organism: Hymenochirus boettgeri (assembly GCA_019447015.1). Taxonomy (NCBI): domain Eukaryota; kingdom Metazoa; phylum Chordata; class Amphibia; order Anura; family Pipidae; genus Hymenochirus; species Hymenochirus boettgeri. The sequence goes on along the minus strand of CM033470.1, from coordinate 265,924,288 downwards.
ATATTCTGTTTTTGGTGATACTGGCCCTTTAAAGCTTGCACTTTCTACTGCATAAGGGTTTTAACCTTTTCAGAACCAGAAAGAAGCTCTGTTACAAGTGCTTGTTTTCTTGTTCCCGATGGAGCATATTTCTTAAAGGACAAGGACAAGAAAATCTTTTCTTACACATGGGGCCCTATTTTTTAAGCCACAATACATGGTTAAATGAAAGTTCACTATCTGTCTACTAATTAAGAACATGACCCCCCTTCGTTCTCCATAATCTGTTTATAATGAATTTATACCAGGTTAATACCCTTTATTGAAAAACAAATGTGGAACACAACCTTTTATAAAACCTGCTCCACCGTCCTGCATCAGCAGCCTTACATGGCTAGGTTTGTGCAATGGAGCTTGGGGAGATCTAGATAAAGACTGTTACGTTTGGGTGAGTAGGTGAGTTAGGTGGATGGGTGTGCCTCTTTGGTGGGTCCTCCTCTGATTAAAAAATGACCTGCCTGTCAATCATGAGCACTGGGAGTGTGGTTTAGTAACAATGTACACTTTATAAATTCCCTTTGGATTCAATATTGAAATTTCACCAAAAAAGCATTGAAGGTTAACTTCTGCCACTTTTTTAGTTTTTTTGGTTAGGACATTGTTATCCATTGAATGAGATTTGTTACTCCATTTAGGTACAAAATCCATTTTAGTTCACTCCCAACTATATTCCTTTTCATAAACAAGAGAATTTCTATTTAGGAAACTCTATGAATTCCGTTACATATTCCATTCCTATTCTGTGCTTGAATAATAGGGCCTATGTTATTGAGGCTTCTCAGGGATTGGGCTAAACATCAGGTCTGAGTAAGGTTCCTAGTAATGTTCACGTTTTATGGTAATTTTATTTGCTTCACAACGTCACAAAGGATTATGTGGCCTAACGTTGAAGGTTCTCCAGTTTGTATTAACAACAACAATAGTTGTAACTGCAAGTAAACTGGATGAAATGTCTGGTAACGCATCTCTATTGGGAGTTATAGTTACTTCTATTATGTTTATTGGGAGGTGATTTTCACAAGGTAGCTATTTATTTTTCTCAGTTTACTCTCATCAGCAACTTCTCTAACAGATTGTTATCTACCCCACACAATTTATTGGCATTTCCCACGCACAGTGGCCTTTGTAAGAATTCATCATACTGTTAAGAATTGATGCTGGGAAAGAAACCAATGATTCACATTTGGAAATCTCACCTTCTAGGCTACGTTCAAACTAAAAGACTTCTCAGAAGTGTTTAAATGCCAAGAGAATGGTACAGCCCCCAAACACACACAGCATTACTCATTCCTTTCTTGGCTAGTGACAGAGGAACTTTGTAATGATTGGTTTCTTAAAGGCTACAATTAGTGTGGGTGTCATAGACAACAGACTATATAAGGTATGAGTATTTCTGATTAAATGCTAATTTTATAGTACAGAGTTAAAACAAGGTAGTGCTGGCCCCTGATTGTCTGGCTCAGACAGTTTAATTCTGAGCAACTTCCCTCTATGTCACTTTTAACATTTCCCATATAGAATTTAAAGGGTCAGTATTTAAGTTTATATAAATGAAATCTATTAATCCTTAGTGAGGTGGAAGTGATAAGTCTCGTTTTTACAAACAAGCACTGATAGTAGCATAAACGTTTCTCCCAGAGGTGTAACTACCAGGGGAGTGAACCACAGGGGGCCTGGGAGCCAAATCTATTTTTTCCCATGACATATATAGCCTCCTCCCAGAAAACCCTGGATGAAGCTTAGATAGGGCCTACAATCATAGCTTTGCTGGAGGGCCCAGTGATTCCTAGTTATGTCTCTGGTTCCTCCTTTTGACCCATCCATCCCCATGATGAGCCCTCTATCTCGAACATGGGTGTGCCAGTGTTAGTATAGAGGGGAAAATGGAAGGGAAAGCAGGAAAGCTGCAAAGATTGAGACTTTTATGTAATCACTCCCATCTCCCTAACAAATATACTTTATTTTTGAGAAATGCAGCTTCCCCAATTCAGATAACCTTTAAAAGGTGGGAATATTCCCATTAATTGCTGGTCCTCAATCTTGTTTCATATTGTAAGGTCACCTTCAACCATTAAACCATAGAAGGACCCCTCCAGAAGATTGTGACTAGTTTGAATTCTGTCTAACTTGTCTAATTAAAAACTTTGGGCTTAGTGAATGACGATGTATTCCAGCCTGAACTGCCATATTTACTTTAAAAATCTTAATTAAAAAAGTATGCAATTGTGGGTTCTGCCTTACTATCCTCTTGATTTACTATAAAGTTGTTATCACTGCCAGAGAGATTCCTCTTTATTTGTAGAGGCCACACCACTTTCTACAGAGGGACATGGGATATTGGTAGAGAGGCATTATTAATTATTAACTTCTGTAATTAAACAATGTAACAATTAGGTTAACGATTTCCCTTCATTCTTAATTTTTTTAGTTTCTCAGTTAAGCATCCCAATAATGTGTTAGATGTTTTCTTGACGTATAGCCCAAAACCTTAAACCACTAGTTTTGAACTTCTCAGTGTGCTTCACCCCAGGAGAGATTGCTGTCCAATTAGCTTTCAGGGAGATACAATAAAAGTTCTTATGTTTAAAATGTGGCTAATTTTGCCCCAACCAATCAGATATTATTTGACATTTGAAAGCTAACATCTGATTGGTTGGGGCAAAATTACACCATTATAACGATAAGAACTTTATGAATAACCCTGTTTGTATCTTCCTTTTCCAAGGAGAGGGGAAAGTAACTTATATCAATACTAGTAATGGTAATGGTTACAGTTGGGATTTCCTCCTGTCAGAGAAGTTCTGTAGCTAAACAGTATTTCCCAAACTACAAATTATATTTTGAATTGTTTTATGTAATAACTGTAAGCAATCTTTAGAATCAGGGATGTGTCTTTTCAGACTGCATTTGATGACAGTCCTTGTACCTTTCCTTTTTCCAGTCCAAAGTATGCTTGATCATGAAGCCATGTACCACTGCATGGAAAACCTTATAGACATAAGAAGTACCATAAATACTAACCTTAAACAAGTTACTATGCTTTATTGAGACAAAGGAACACAACATTTGGGTAATCCTTCATCAAATGTATTTGTCTTTTCAGGATTTCATCAACAGGCAGGGTATGTTTTTTTCAGTAAGTCCAGCAATTTGCAAATTTAATGTATTCAATAAGCTGGATTTGTGGGCTTTTGGGATACGGGGGGGGGGGGGGCCTTATATTGATCTTTAGCAACCTATCAGATGTTGGCTAATGACAGTAACCCTGCAAATAAACAGCAGACTGTTACACATCTTAATAGATCAGCCCCATCAGTTAAGTTAGAAATAGACACTAATCTGTCTGTTAAAATAATTCCAAAATAAATGCTTTTATTGATGATTTTTCATCATTGTCAGACAGAATAAAATGATAGCTGTGTGGTAAGGGCACCATTTGCACTAGATCTCTGAATGAGTGGAAGAATGGATTAGTTAACATGTTTTTATTGTTCAGCAGGCTGCACATTTGAATTGACAAGATTATCCAGCCATTTAAATTAGAAAATACTGCACAGTCTAAATTCATCTCTCATAATTTGTTTCTTGCTCTGTCACTCACCCTTTTTTGTGTTTTCTGGATCAGTAAAGGGATAAACATTCTTGTCCCTTATGAACAGTTTTTCACTTGTTACACTAGTCTGTTTAAATTGGGAGGTTTAGCATGTAATATTTATTTCATAGGTGGAAGTTCTGCATTGAGAAATTATAGAATATGGACCAATATTGTCTAGAACTGGGTTACCTGCAAATGTCATATTCCAATTCATCCTTCTCTCCACAGACTTGATGTTACTCTGGTATATTGCAGTTCAAATTGCATGAGGCTTCAAGCCTTGATCTTTAAAGGATAACTGTATTGCCTCAATGCATTTTTAAAACTGCTTTCAAAAGAGTAAAGTTATGCAGCCCTCTCCATACATTTATTTCCTGATTTCAAGCTTCTCTCTGCCTTCAATTAGCCATGCTGTGAAGGGGGGCGTAAATTCGTCCTGTAACTGTCACTCAAGCTAGCAAGCGAGAAAACACTCCTCCACCACCCACCCTTGATCAGCTTGATTATGTAGGCTGTATCCTAGCAACCGAACAGTTCAAGTTTGTTTGACTGGCAAGGAAGAGAGAGAGAGGTTGTAACAGATATTCCACCAGCCAATGACAGTGATATGTTAATGATGGCCCTGGGCCGTCTAGAGGCGGGCTGTTAGCACTCACTTTTCTGTTGATATCTAAGGGAGGGCAGCAGGGTTGTAATAGAGTAAGTGATTTCAGCTGCGGGAAGTGTGGACGTAATGGGGTGATGTTTTTTTATATTTGTTGTCCTTTTATGTAATCACATCTCTGCAAGTAGTAAGTGCACTGATAGTGGGAACTGTTTCCTACCAATTTACATGGACAATATTTCAGTGATAAAGAGGTTATTTTAAACCTTTACACAGGTCCTCATTTTCCTGCACTTCAGATAATGCCTACACAGATATCAATGGTGGTGAGCCATTCATCCCTTTCTTGAGCCACCAACTCTGTATGTATTGACTAGTAATTGGGAATATGGATAAAGAAGGAAGTGCTAATTTCTAACCTAAATCTCGTGATCATTCTGCCAATATATAATCTTGTGTGATTAAGCAGTAATTCAGTGTCTGCTTCCTTATAAGGAGCTCCACTAAAGCAAATTAAATGCCGACATATAAAATATAATGGCCTGTTCCTTGCGTAGTGCTTTGTGTGATATTGAACAATGCATTTCAGGAGCAGCCATGCATGCTGGCATATCAAACTGAAAGTGCAACTGAGGTGAACGCTACATTATCTTCCATGTTTCATTACCTAAATGCTGTAAAGAGCTTTTTTGCCTCCTTTATGCCCACCTCACCATAAGCTTTATAGCTACTTGATCATTACATTAACACACTAAATAGACAAAACTGAGATAAATGGTCTACAAAAAAAAGCTCCATGACAATAGTAAATTAAGCAGCAGTTGCTTTTCTTATTTTATTCTCTCTAAGAAACTAAAGGTTCGGGCCATAATCAGCCATGTGTGGGGCACTTTATCAGCCAAAACGGGTGTGCCTGGCGGATCGGGCAACAATCCCCGAATGAACAGCCGTTTCGGCCAATAAAGTGCCCATACACGGGGTGATTATTGTCTGCAACAGCCGTTCTTACACACATCATGCATCGGGTCGGCACCCATGACCGCACGTGTGTACGAATAAAAGTTCTATTTAAAATGGTGCTAATTTTGCCCCAACCAATCAGAGGTTAGCTTTCAAATGTTAAATAAAATCTGATTGGATGGGGCAAAAGAACTTTTTATATTGAATCTTCCTGTATATGTTCTCATGTGAGCTTCACACCTGTTTCTATTAAACAGACAGCCATCGGCAATGTTTCTAATTTCCTCCTCCCCCCCCAACTTGATCAATAAAGTGTGTGGTTCTACTGGCCTTGGGAAACATTTGGTAATTTTATAATGTAAAGTAGTTATTGTCTTAATCCAATGGCTAGTCATGATCTGTATTATGCATTTTTTTAGACTCTCTGAACATTGCTACTTCAGAAGCTGCAGATCTGACGCACTTTCTGGATGTATTCTGTTCCTTATCTTAAAAGCAAGCAAGGACATGATTGTTTTAAATCCTTAGTCTGTGAATTGAAACAAAATCTTATGGTTACAGTCTTGCCAATGTATGATAGAAAGTAATTATATAATATAAATGTAAAATTCCCATCCCTCACACAAGCAACCAGTTTCAGTCGACTTGTCAGCCCTGCTGCTTTAATAGCTGGGGCTAATGTGGCTTTAAAATACTCAGTTCACGCTCGTGGCCTCTTTTTTTCTGTAGCAAGTATAGCCCTACTGCAGAAACCCCACTCCCCACTGATATAGCCCAACTAACAAGTCTCTGCCGTAATCTCTTTTGCAAATTACCCGTTACCTTGGGTAACATGAAATGCCATTTGGTAATGTGCATTGGTTTCAAGGACAAAGCCAAGTCCCTACTATCTCATATGCTGTATTCAGTCACCTTTTTGTGACTTGGTCTTACAATCGGTGATCTGCTATGCGTTTGCTGTATATTCTAGGTGCCCAAACAAAATGGAAACATAAAATAATTTATGAATATTCATTTAGTTGCTTATTGACCTGAAATGAAGACTTGCCGTACAATTTTTTTTCAGCTTTATTTGCTCAATGTAATTTAAACTGACGTGAAATATATAATAGGAGCAGAAAAAACTGAATCTCTGAGATGGATAAAAAAATTTAAACATCATTACGCCATTGGGATGCCAACTTTGTACACCTAGACTTCCGGTTTTCTGCAGGTTTTAAGTCTGGGCTCTGAGTAGGCCATTCATGGACATTCACTTTTTTTTCTCAACAGGTGCTGCCACCTCAATGCTTAACTCTAGGTATGGCTAGTTTTCAATGGTTTGCTTTATTGGCTTTCGTCAGATAAATCATTCTGCTTGCGGATGTCCCCCTGTACCTTGCAGATTTTGTCTGTATCTTTGAAAGAATGGTACTGTGTGTTCCCAGCTTATGGCAGGAGGACCCTGACTTCTCTTCCTTCCACAGATAAAAGGCACCACCACAACAGTCGCTATACACTGCAGGAACTATATACAGCAATTTCTTTCTAGTTAAACATTGGGGGAGCCACTGGTTTGGGGTCCTGTGCTCACAGTAGGCCATGTCCAAAATCTGTATTGGAGCCCTTAAGGTGGCCATACATATTTGATACTACTTCCGAACGAGTGCTCCCGCGACATTTGATTGATCCTGCCGGAACTACCTCTCCAGTTTTCTATGCGACTGACATGCAATCGCAAAATCCCATTCATTTTGCGATGCATGTCTGTCGCATAGAAGAACGGGAGAAGCAACAAATATATGTATGGCCGCCATTAGATTTGTACCTTGCCACTGGCAAATAGTCTCATGTGACTATAGCAACCTTTTCAATTAGGCCTCAATCTTCAAAGTGCATTTTAGCAAAGCTAGATTTAGACTCAATTGTCACCACTCTTTGGCATAAATTTCTCTAAGTTACCAAAGACCTGGTAGAATGTATGATCAGTTTTCCCCACGCTCTTCCATCCAGTTTTTGGGGAGGGCTGATCTGGGAAGGTCCTAAGTAGTAATGAACACTTTCAACTTTTAATTGTACTTAACTTTCTATGGATTGGTTAAGCCTTTGTCTACAAACTAGTGCCTGTCCACAACATTAGCACTTAGATGTTTTGGACTGTGCCTTTCCACCCATACTTGATTGTTTGCTTGCAGTGTTTACTTTCAGTATTGCCAGGAATATCTATAGCTGTAGTTTTTAATATATATGCGTATTTTCAAAATGATTATAATTATCACAGGTGGAAGCCCATTAGCTTCATTTGCAACAAAGGATTTGATTAGCTATACATCTTTAATTTTTGTGGGAGGTGATCCTTTATCCAATCAGTGACTCTATTGTTTTTCTTGTAGCGTTCTATTTTTCCAGCATATTTACTAAATGCAACTGTATATGTATGGTGTGTATATAAAGGGATACTTTATTGATGCATAAAATAAGTTACCCTATTCTATAAAGCACTATGCAATACAGCCCCATCTCTGCAAAAAATATCCTCCTCTTATCCACCCTTATCACCTCTTACAATGCCCACATTCAGGACTTTGCTTGTGCTGCCCCTCTGCTCTGAAACTCCCTTCCTCCGTCTGTCTGTCCTTTAATTTCCCTTAAAGGATAAGTACACTGTAAAATCAAGGTATGTTCAGTTGTAACTGCAGCTTTAAAAAATACTGTATCATATTTTATTTTTTCTTATGCCCTTCCAGAGCCTAGCTTTGCACCTTAAAAGTTGCTGTCCTCTTTCTCTGCTTAGCTGAATGGTTAGCTCCGCCCCTCCTAGATTTGCAGTACCTCTGGTCCTCATCTTAAATGGTAAGGGCTGCGACGTGTGTGCGCGGTGATATCTCACCGTACAGCACGTGTGTGGCGAGGATGACGACGTGAGCACATGTCCGTGCATGGACACGAACGGGCCTTACCATTAGAGGTTGAAGAATTAGGAGATAGCTGACACATCTCGGAGGGGTGGGGCTAACCTTCAGCTAAGCAGGTTCAAGGTGCAAAGGTAGGTTCTGGCGGTGCATAGGGGAAAAAAACATATGGCAACAGTATTTTTAAAGCGCAGCTTCCAACTAAACATAACTTGATTTTACAGTGTACTTCTCCTTTAACACATCCTGCTAATCAAAACCCCACTTCCAATCTATTGTAGCCTACCAATTCACGTCACCTAATGTCTCGCCCTCATTTCCTTTCAGCTGGGCACACATGATATCTTCCGTCCTGGTCAGCCAGGACAAAAGACTGCCAGTCGCGGCAAAAGTAGCCGCAGACGACAGTTCGTTGATTCAAGTGATCGGTCACAGCATACCCTGAGAGCATCCAATATTCTGCCCACTCAGCTGAAACAAGATGTCAGTCAGTCTGAAATATTGGATGTGTGTACCCAGCTTAAGTCTGTAAGCTCTTTGGGCAAGATCCTCTTTCCTATTGTATGGCGGGTAATGCTGTTAATGCTCTGTGTACTTATACAAAGTCATGCATATTACATACAAGGGTAATTCATACAATATAATAGTATTACCCTTGTATGTAATGTACGATTGTTATTGCAAAGCACCACGGAAGATGTTGGTGGTATGAAATCAATTAATGAAAATCTTAGAAATCACAAATAAGGGCCGTACTTTACAAAGCTAGAGGTAGTCTATACCAATCATGGAACACCAAATTGCTTTTATTTGAATCTGAGTTTAAGGTTCTTTGCCACTGGTTTCATCAAGTGCTCCAAGGCCAGTAGCAAAAAATGCATCTTTGCATCCACCTCCATGACTTTTTATCTTTTATTAGTTTGCCCAATTTTTCAGACTAGTAATGGAGTGAATTGACCAGGAGTTTTAGTAGTTGAACAGTGAGACAGACAAAAACTAAATGCCAGATGTCTTCTGAAAAACTCCAGCCAATTTAGTTAAATTTATTTTCTACATGCCAACATAGTTTGTTCGCAGAAAATAAAACTTTTAGAGACTTCAAACCACACTGCCATGGTCCTATTCTAACTCCTGCTCCACTATTTGCCTTGCGGGTATTTTATTGCTGTTCCAACTGTGCGGATTATCAACAATGCCAAATAAGCGCCCACGTTTATTGTAGCGAGAGAGATACAGAAATCCAATGCATTTTTTTTTTTTTTTTAAGAAGTCAACACAATTTATTGGATTTCTTGTATTGCTGTATGTAAAGGGTAAATCGAATTTTAGATACAGTAAGATCACACTTCTCCAAAACTTTTTTCAGATTTTAAATCTGAGCTGTAGATTCTGAGAAATCATGATTTTAATCACCACATTTACAGGGAAAGACCTGTTACTCCAGAAGCAGAACTTAGAATATGTGACCCATGCTTGACCTCCTGCGTTGCCAGCACACTTTCTGCAGCATTTAAGAGGAATCAGCAGTGAAAAGAAGGCAGGGGGAGGAGGTAGGGAGACGTGTAAGTAGAGCAGTGTCCGTGGTGAGGCTGGCAGAACCCATAGTGTCGCAGACACTAAAAGAAGGCAGTGAGTAAGGGAGGGTGGAGGGGAATTAGAGTAGTACTCACTAAACATTAATAATGACAAAGCAAGCACAGATAAATATATGATTACATTTTCTGAAACTACATTTGATGGTAGTTAAAATGATGGTAAAGTTGTTTGAGAGTATAGTGACCCTTTAAGTTCCAGCACGTGTATTTAAGCATCCGGGCACGTGAACTGCTGGAAGTGAGTGCAAAATAAAGATGGCCATACAAATGCAAAAATGATGGCAAAATTTGCAGATTCCATTGTATTGGACTATGCATGGAGAATGAAATTAGGATGAAATACATTGTACAATCATGATCAGCTTCCTATACATTGAATTGTGCATTGGATAACAACGTATGCTGTATACATGGGTTTATCAGTGTATGTGATTCCTTCAAGAAATCACTTTCAAAATAAGCTTTTTTTTGGTGGGGGGATTTGATCCATCAAAGCATAAGCACGTTATGGAAAATCAGCTCAGATCAGCTTAAATTTCCAGAGCCAATTGTTTACAGGGCAGACAGTAATGGTATTAGAATTAGTTTTTTCTAAGCTGGGTTCACATGGTACCAATTTTTAAAAAAACTACAGACAATATGGTACCCACACTAATGATAAATGGATGATTCTCTCAGATCCGACGGAATCACCCCTTTAGTGAGGCTATCAAACTTTCACAGTCAGCATTATTAGTGATAGTTACTTTCTTAAAAAAAATCCCTAGGCCAGGGTCGGCCCACTAATGAAGAACAGGGTCATTAGGAATGTGGCAGTCCTGAACCACCTTCTATACTTTATAGGGAACAAACTAAACTCTAGCCTCATCTTTGAATGATGACTGTTCTTTCTGTCATCTTTCAAAGATTGGTACTGTGTGTACCCAGCTTATATCACAAGTACACAATAGAATTCTAAAGCACATCAAATTCAAATGGTCACATGCCCTATTTCCCATTGAAATTCTGCCTTAAAAAGCAGCACTTCTCTATGGATAAATTAAAGGGTATCTCCACTCGTTTTATAAGATTTCCTTTACCTCCCGTTCTTCAATAAAACTGGATTACCAAAATAATTATAAAAATGATGTGGAGATACCCTTTAATTTATCCATAGAGAAGTGCTGCTTTTAAGTTTGGTAATCCAGTTCTATTCAAGAACGGGAGGTAAAGGAGCGGTGCCTTACCTTCCGTTCTTCAATAGAAACAACAGGAGCCAGGAGAGAAGGTAAGAAAAATTACCTGCTCGCTCGCTCCCCCGGCGCTTGGGTCTGACAGGTCCCGACGGACCTTGTCTTCTATGCGCATGGCGATCTATGCGCATAGAAGACAAGGTTCGTCGGGACCTGTCAGACCAAGCGCCGGGGGAGCAAGCAGGTAAGTTTTTACCTTCTCTCCTGGCTCCTGTGTGTGCTATTGAAGAACAGAAAGTAAGGCACAGCTCCTTTACCTCCGTTCTTCAATAGAACTGGATTGCCAAAACTTATAAAAGGAGTGGAGATACCCTTTAATGCAGTTGGTTGGGGATCATACAAACAATTGACCAACCAACCAGGTGGCTATGCACCGCTACTGTTGAGCAAATCATGCTGATTGTCTGATGTGGGACGGACACTAGGTCAACACACATTGCACTTTCTTGCTTTAAGTACTTTACTCCTGATTGTTGCATAAGTAAAAACTATTTAAAAAAACACAAACTACAAAATTCAAATCAACATACTTCAGACCGAAAAAAATGTGGTAGTTCTTTGAAAATTTGTTGCAGTTGATCTGCTTGATTTTCTCTACTCTATTTTATATGAAGTTTCGACATGCATTGATCTATCGGAAGTGAATAAATAAGACGTGGTGTTTAGCCATTCACAGACACATGCGTGCGGCAGGCCCCTTTTGCATCTTCCATGCACGAAAGGCACGAAAGTCAGCCGAAGGAACAAGGGCTGGTAGCTACATCTAGGAGCACATTTGATCAGTTTAATCCTTGCCCATCAGGTATTGGGGGCACTTAGTCGATATGCAAAAGTTTGGTGGGGTGGACATAACCTTTTAAATCAAAATACTACCCTAGCATTGCATATTGCCAAGTTAAACTTTACAGACATTAGGGAGATGTAATATTAGCTGCTATTGGCTAAAAAAGTTAAAACCCACGCTTCCCAGTGTAATATCAGGGTAGTATGGATTTAACGCCTACGTTTGCATTTCCATAATATATTACCAGTGGTAAATATATTTCTAGCATGAGCATTATAAAAGTAAAAGTTATTAGATGTATATAGTACATGGTGTGAGGTGATTACAGAATTAGTATTTTTTTGTGAGCTTGGGTTATTTAAAAGCACATTAAATACGAGAATGCACAAGAAAAATTAAACATAATTCACTGTGGTATCTGAAGAGATTTCTTTTTTTCATTGTTGGTGTCCATTTCCTCTAAAAGGCACTGGGAAAGGTATTTATAGTTTTGTGTATTCGTGTGAAATGTGACATCCGTTTGTGTATTCTGATGTTTGTCCCCATAGATTTTTACTATATGATAGTGTATTGGAAAGTATTTAAACAATTCAAATGATTCTAAAAAACTGCATACATAGTAATGTGAAAGTACATGAATGGACTATAATACAAAACAAGAGGATCATAAATCCCATTATATTAAAAGAATTTGTTTCTTATTCTTTGAACTGTCTTTGAAGGATTGTTCTTATAATGAGATGTTCAAAAAGAGAATGTTTAAACCATGTAACTAAAATAAATCCAGTTTAATTCACACACTGTGATTTGTTTTGGACCGTTTCTTGCAATCCTATAGCCTCAGAAGCCAAACTGACCGGAAATGCTGTCACAGACACTATTAAGGTTTGTACACACTTTCAATTTACGAGCAAGGAACGTACCCCGACAGCCGAGCGCTACACGGGAAGAACAGCCATTTCCTCGCTCATAAATCGAGCATGTGTATGAGCCTTAAGGCTTATTTAATTAGAGGGAAAAAATGTGCATATGTTCTTAAAGGGAAAGTCAGCCCCAAAATGAAAACTTACATACAGGTAAATCACCCCCAAAACCCTAAAAGGTAATAGTTTGAAATATGAAAAATATAAGTCTAAACTGAAATCCTGCGCAATGTCCTGTTGCCCGTTTCTGCTTCCTGGTTCTTCCAGTTAGCAACTGTCCGTTATGGATTTGACAGTTGACATCACAGACAATGACTGAATGCTAATCCACTGTTTGCCTGTTCTGAGCATGCCCAGGCCCAGTACAGGTTTCTAAATTGTCATTTCCAGAGGCATCCAGAAGCATAGCAGGCATACAGTAATGAATTCATAGGACAAACTATGTCAACATATCAACATATATTTTAAAGAGGGTATTCTTTCTAAAATATGTTCTTATGAGGGTGGAATTGTCCTTTAATCTTACCAACCTGCTCCACCACCTCCACTGCTGCTAATCATTTACTACCTTCTTACTATCTTACTAATTTCCTCCAGATTGTAAGCTCTTTGGGTAAGGTCCTCTTTCCTATTATATAACAATATGCTGTAAATAACTCATCAACTCTGTGTACTTATATGCATTACCTTTGTATGTAATATGTTAACTTTGTATAAATGTATTACCTTTGTATGTAGTGTATGACATGTAATTGTAAAGTGACATGGTGATGTTGGTCCTTTAAAAATAATAATTAATCTGTAGCAACCAATCGAATGTGTTCAGATGTTTTTTTTAGTTAGACCAATAAAAAGGTAACCACCTGACTTGTTGAGCAGAGTAAGAGCATGAGCAAAATATTGCGCCTTATTAGTAAGCCTGTGTGTCCTATTTCATGCAAAATCTATCATGCAGCTGCATGAAAGCAGGAGTTGGTTTTCCCTTTTTTTTTTTTTTTTAGATGGCGAGCTGCAATCGATGGAACCTTTGCTATTTTGAGCTATAGTTTTGTCAGAATTTGTTTAGACATTCCTGGAAAGTAGCACCGTAATTGGTTAGCTGTTGGCTATAAATGTTATTTCTTTAAAGCTTCTAGAATGTGATGCTAAAAGGTGAAGTTCTCTAAAACACTAGCAGGGTAAATTTACCCCGATCCACAATTGCCCAGGTCCCATTAGTTTAATCAAACAATTCAGCTCTTGGTAAATTTGGTTCAGACTCTTTTTTTGAAGTTTGGCATGAATGTGTTTTTTTGGGGTTTTTTTCTCAAATTAATTCATCAAGCCAGGATAAGTTTAGTTAGGAATTGCATAGAACAGTTATGTGCCATTGTGTTCTGGCCTTTGTCAGGGAAAAATTGGTTTAGAGTTGCTGTACTATAATGAATAACAAGGTTGTATTTTCTTTGGAGAACTAAACTTTTAATTTTTTAATCTAACATGAAAGCTTTTCTCCCCAAAACACAAATAAATTGTAAGATTCTTCTCGAGTAAGTTGCTTTTACATACATGTGAGAACTAGATTCTGTAACTAAGAAGGCTGCCATGGTTTGTTGCCAGTACAACTCGCAGGCCATGTAGTCTTCTAAGAGCCACGCCCCTGACCCCAGTCTCTATGCACAAAAAAGGGAGATTCAATAAAAGTTCTTATTGTTAAAAATGGTGCTAATTTTGCCCCAACCAATCAGATGTTAGCTTACAATGTTAAATAAGATCTGATTGGTTGGGGCAAAATTAGCACCATTTTAATAAGAACTTTTATTGAATCTCCCTGGAAGTGTTTTGTATACAGATGTCTCCTCGCCAATATGGAAGTCCCTGATATAGTTTTGAAAGCTGCTTGTTATTTACCAGCCAGTGTAAATTGCATAAAGCTTTCCTAGGGCAATACAAAATATTATTCTGTACCTAACAAAAGATATCTGAATGCCTGCATACCTTGCATGTGCCATGGTGGGCTCATCTGCTAAAGCACTTGTTTTAGAAACACAGCCCGCAGGTCACCAGATTCAAAAAAAGCTGACAAGAATTTATTTGTACCTTTAGGACAGCATTGGTTTTTGAAATATGTTGTGATAATCCTTTGCATTGGTGCATACGTTTGTCCTATAAGAAGCATAGTTAACTGTATTCCTTGTATTTGTGGGGTGATTATTCATGGTGGGCAAGCTAAATAGTCCTTTGTGTGGATTAAGGCATTCTCTCTTAGAATTAGAGGGAATAACTAAGTTGAGTAACTATCAGACCTAAGGGTTCCCCGTGTAAGCACACTCAAGGTGAAATGCATGTAGATCTGGTTTGCCAAGTCCATGCAGGTTGGGCCTCCGAAGGCGTTTTTCCTGTGGTTTAGCCTGTCTAAGTGGGGACTCTTCAGCTCAAGCTTGTCCGGTTCAGACAGCCACGAGTCCTGTAGTTATAATAAAAACACGAGTGAAGAGTGTGGGCCATCTGTGGGAGTTTTGCAACCAGGAAAAGACTCCTCACTACTCGTGAGTAGTGAACATCAATAGATGGGAGTTACTATGTTTTTTTTGTCTACAGATGAACACGTGGACATGAATCATCTGATGTACTTAAAACCTTCATTATCAGCTGGTAATTGTATACAAGTTCACAGCTTCTACTGGCCTGATCTGCTGTTATTCATTACTGGGCCTGATCTGCTGACTTTCATTTACCGTATATACTCGGTATAAGTCGATCCGAGTATAAGCCAAGGTACCTAATTTTACCTGAAATTTGTAAAAACTGATTGACTCGAGTATAAGCCGAGGGTAGAAATTATCACCACTACTGCCTTCTGATTCTGTGTTGTTTTTAGGCTTTAGTTGCCCTTTAAATGGACAGCAGAATCCCATACATGAATCCCATTCAGTAATAGCCAAATCCAGTACCAGTAACCTCCAATTCTTTGGCACTCCAGATGTTTGGAAACTACAACTCCAGCATGCTTTGTTGCTGGGAGTTCCAGTTTCTAAACAGTGGAGTGGCAAGGTTCAGTAAACTTTTAATTAAGCTTACCATCATTTACAATTCTCCTGAACCCCATATAGTAAAGGGCCCCTGAACCCCATATAGTAAAGGGAACTTGACCCCATATAGTAAAGGATTCTCTGACCCCAATAGTTAAAAAAGTTCACCTGAGAGTTGTAGTTTCAAGCTGTCATTTGCAGAACTAGCAGCTGTTTTTTGCCCCAAACTGAGGAGACCCATCAGATTTACAGCCTCCAGTGACAGTGCTGAGTGAGTCCAGCAGGCAGAATACAGGAAGCAGGAAGTGTAAAGGCAGATCCGCTCCTGTAACTTTCTATACAGGTTAACACAGCGCCACCTACTGGTTACTATCTGTAATTGCAGAATTTGGATCTAAATTAGGACTTGACTCGAGTATAAGTCGAGGTTAGGTTTTCAGGCTAATTTTAAAGCCTGAAAAATTCGACCTTTACTCAAGTATATACGGTTATACTGGTTTTTTTTTTAATGGTATTTTTATGTGATTGTTATTTTACATATTATCTAGTATTGAGGTATAAGGATATGCAAGTTTATGTGCACTTGTAACTATACTATTTTTTGTAATGTGTTTGTATGAGGGACATAAAGGAGTATTTTGCATATCTCTGCCCATTACTCTGGGGAACATGGGAGTAAGAAATTACTTTCTGTTTCTTAGATTTTGTGGGCGATGCTATTCATATAGCAAGAGACTGCAAGATGCCTTCTGTTATAAGGTGTTTCTCCATTTCTATAAAGGTGGAATAAAGCACGCACCTGTTGAATTTTCGAACTTTAAAGGAATTGTGCTTGTTTTGTGGTCTTTGTGACTCTTTGTTTTAGCCTTAGTACATTTAACCCCCTGAAGGCACCACTGGATGATCACTGATCCTATGGTTATACTATTAGTCTGTGCTCTCCCAGGATAATACGGATAAATTCAGAGCAGAATAACTTTGTTGATATCTACTGTATGGATTTGATAAATTGGTAGTCCTTTTTTGTTTTTTTTGTTATAAGTATCTTTTACAATTAACAAAGTACTATGCAGTTTGCCAGTTTGTTAATCAGGTGTAATGTTAGTCGGAGTAATGTAAGAAAGAAAACTAATTTTCCATGGCTTGTAAATTGCCCTTTTGCAATGATATAAGCAACTTGTACCTGCTATCGCTCTTCTTAAGTGGACTTGTGTTACTCCCCTTTTGTGTGGTGTGATAGCCAAAAATGTTAATACAGAACCGAAAGCAATGATAGGACTTGCACAGCATCAGATATTTTCATTCATTCAAGCACTGGTTTATGAATTAAAATCTTGTTGCTATTTTTGAAGCACAATTTGTTCTGCTTTTTGTTTTATAAATTAAGGAGAATTCAAATTGTGGACTTTCCAGTGGTTATTATCTGTATCCAAAGCACAATCCTTTTATTAATGTGCTATAGTAATATTGTAAAAATATTACACCATAAGGAAAGCCTGGCTATGGATGTTAGTGGAAACAGATGTGCCCGATTTCCAATACTTCATCCTTTTAGCCACATGAGCTCGCTGTGTTACCTCGCCTAAACTAATGGCAGGTATTGTTAAAGAAAAAAATGTGTTCTTAGCAGAGGGTTTTCACATGAAAATCTACTGGCCAGTAGAAAAAGGGCAGAATAGGCCCTTAAAAAAGCCAGCTGACACTTAAGCGAGGAGGTCACTGTTCCTAGCAGCTGCATGGTGCCCGTGGGTGCACTTGAGCATGGCCTGAGGGCAGAAACAAGCAAAAGGGAGGGGCTCGGGGGGAGAGGTTTGATAAATGCCTGGCCTGCTGGCTTTTGGATTGGGGTAATTTAGCTCAGATGGGCTTCAGCAGCCCATGAATCAAAACCTGTCAGTACAAGGCTAAAGATGGAGTGAGTAGCATTGTAAGTGTGCCTCCTTGTGACCCCTGCTGGCCTAGAGGTCAAGTGGGCTAGATATTTCTGAAGAGTTGATTTAGTGAAGCAGTTAGAAGGCTTGCTAGAGGGCGGAGAGGAGGATTATGAGAGGTGCGCTCAAGCACATGAAATATAACACGCAAACATGATAAGCACATCCTCTTCTTTAACCCTTCTCACAGTGAAGGCTTCAAATAAGAGAAACTGGCTTGCAGGGCTTTCATGCTGCGTGAGGCAGATCTCACAAACTTCTCCTTTACTGGTTCTAGTCAGTAGTTTGAGCATCTGTGTGAATAATTTTCGATTTGTACCAGTTGTGTAATAGATGGCTAATGTAAAGACTTGGTAGTCTTAAGACTTTTTGCCATAATTTAAAGTAGATTTGTCAGAGGAAAATGTAGATGGTTTAGACCATTTTTAAAGTAAATAAACACACACTGATCCTGCCTTCATATTGGTTTATATACACAGTGTGTACCAGAATGGAAATTAACACATTTACCTCAAATACCCAAAAGCAATTTTCTGGCATAACTAACGGGTCTGTGTATATAAAATATGTATTTTATAGGGCTAGATAGGTTGCCAACCATCAACTATTTATATTACAATGCATATTTTGGTTGTTCATAAGCTTTCGATAATATGTGGTGGTATTGTACAAGAGTTACAATACTAACATGGTAGTATGCACTAGTAGTTACAATACTGTTCTGGTGTTATGATAATAGTTGCAATAATAACCTCTTTAAGAAGTTAGTATTAATATGAACATTGTATTTTATAAGGGATAATTTGCCCCTTACGGTGTAACCTAAGGATATTACACCACTGAGGCATTCCCTCACTATATAAAGTCAGGAGGCTGTGGGCCTACTTTTATATGGTGCAGGGAGCTGTGAGGACAGATAAGATACTTGTATTCTAATGTTATGGGGCAAATTATTCCTTATTTTTTATTTATTTTTTTTTTCCCCCCATATATTGCCCCGTGGAGCAAAGGAAAATTTTCAGGCAGTTTCAAGCAATGCCAACATTTAACGTTTGTTGGCCTTGGGAATGCACGAACTGCGGTACACACTTAAACAATAAAGGGGCATCTATTGCATATATATATATATATTTATTTATTATTATTTTTTTTTTTATATAGATGCAACGTTGCATCTATCTGGATCGTCCTTTTAACGTTAAAGTGTGTACTGCAGTCAGTGTTCCCGAAGCCAACAAATGTTGCCTCTGGATCGCTCTGAACTACCTGAAAATTTCCCTCGCTCTATGGCCAGCTGAAGGAAATGTGCAGTGTACATGGGGAGAAAGCTCGAAACTGTGTGTGGTTTGATATTTAAAAAATGACCGGCCGAATATTAAAGGGTATGTCCACCCTTAAAAAAAAAAAAAAAATTTCACCAAAGATTCCCCAGCCCCAACCACTGTTAGTATTAGAAAATGCCCCAAACTTTACTTACCTTCCCTCTTGCCTCCGCCGGGCCCTCTGCTTGTTAGTATTATTAGAAAATGCCCCAAAATTTACTTACCTTCCCTCTTGCCTCCGCCGGGCCCTCTGCTTGTGAGTAAATGCAAGCAGAGGGGCGGGACCAGCAGTCGTGTCTGTGATTGGCTGAGCAGCAGCCAATTACAGATGCGGCTGCCGGGAGTTCAGTGCGGAGGAGGAAAGAGGGGAAGGTAAGTAATGTTTTGGGCATTTTCTAATAATACTAACATAGCGGTTGGGGCTGGGGGGACGGGGAATCTTTGGTGAAAAGGGTTTTACACTAGGGGGAGGGAATGCTAATCGGGAGGGAGAGGGAGGGGGAGAAGGGCTGCAGTACCATTCCCAAACTTCTCCCGGAGGCCAGGTAAGGCAGAGTCCTATATGGACTCTGCTATCCTCCTGGTGGGCAGTTTTTGGGACTTTGGGGGGGACTACAGGAGAACCTTATGGAGCTGGGATGTGAGGTAAGGATTAAACTACACTACATGATGGGCCAGTAGTGGGGGGATTTGTTTTGGGGTGGACATGCCCTTTAAGATTGTCTGTCATCTTTTAAAGACTTAAATGTGTTTGCCTACCTTTTAAGGGAAGTTCAGTGCAAATACTATACTTTTAAAAAAAAGAGCATATTTTTTCATCCTAATAACCTTAACTGGCATTTTGTCGGTGTATAGATAAATGCTTCCGAAATAGGGGTCCTGCGAACAGCAAGTCATTAATAGAGACTGTTATGTTCTTGCCCTTGACCCAGCACCTGAATTGATTCAGTTTCTCAGTAGAGATCCAATAGCCAATCAGTAGAAATTACAATTAGGAACATTCCAAGGTAGTGTGCATTCTGGTAAGAAGGACCGTTACAGAACCTGAAATGTCAGCTCACTGATGTCAACTGCAGGGAATAGCAAGGGGTATAAATTCAACTGATTTTCCAAAATGGAAGAGAATATGTAGTATAAACATAATATAAACAAAGAGTTTTAAAAATATTTTCCATTTCCCTTTTAAGAAGAGAACGCTAATCCAACTGACCAGGCACAGAAGTTTTAATAGAATAAAGGTCACCCAATCATTATGTTCATAACAGACACTTTGGAGCATAAAAAATGCAGGAGCTGCTGCATTTAGTAAGAGGAAACTGTACACTGTGCTTAGACTCCTCGCACTGAATATTGTCCTACTCCTGCATTCTCCCTACTTTCATTCGTTATGTTCATAACCGACACCTGCACTTTTGAAAGACCTTTTGTGCTTTAAAGTTTCTGTGCCCCGATCTGTAGGCAGGATTACAATGGGAGCAACCAGTAAATATATTCTTATAAAAAAACTTGGCTTTATAGTTGAGTAGTTATTATATGTATATTTCACTGTAGCTTAACATTTTCATTTATATTACTTATACAGGCTATAAAATAATCTTTTTCAAATATGTGTCCATTATCCCCACAGGGTGCACATTTTTAAAGCATTTTATGCCCCAGTTTAATAAGATGAACCCATAAAGAATAGCTAATATTGTTTCTGACAGAACAGATCTATTTAAATCTATTTGTTCTCCCTAATAGACTGAAGATGATGAAAAGCTGAAGAAGAGGAAGGAACGTTTTGGAATTGTCACCAGCTCAGCTGCAGTCACTGATGATGTTGAGGTAAATGTGAACCTTTTTTTTGTTACCAGGTTAATTTAATGTTTGATCTTTATATCAATCTAATTCAACAATTCTTTTTTTAATTTGTTGAGAAACCATCAGTAGGTAAGTCAGCTAGTTTATGGCCTGCATAATGCAGTGCTGGCAGAATTACATGTTGTATCCTTCTTTCTGTATCTAAAGTTGGGTACACCTGTTGTGATGCTTCCTCCTGACCGATCGTTTGGCACTTCCGACCGGTCGGCCAGGAGAAAGGACTTGTACGACAATAGTGCCGCATCCAAGCATGCGATCTTTAGAGGACTGCACGACCGTCCGACTAATGCAGTTGTTCAATCGTCTGATTCGGAGAAACGAGCAATCAGTCCCAGCCGAGGGAGGAAACCATAAATAACTAAACACAGAAATGTTGGTGGGTCAGGCCGAATTATTGTATGGTGTGTATCCAGCTTAATTGAGCTGGAAAGAAATGCATGACATACATGTTATATTTACACATTGCTCTTGCTGTGTTAAAGGGCATGT
The DNA here is from genome assembly GCA_019447015.1 of Hymenochirus boettgeri. Classification (NCBI taxonomy): domain Eukaryota; kingdom Metazoa; phylum Chordata; class Amphibia; order Anura; family Pipidae; genus Hymenochirus; species Hymenochirus boettgeri. Next base: position 265,903,049 of record CM033470.1, on the reverse strand, counting down.
CCACCCTTATAAAAATAATTTCCCCTATAATAGTATGCTTTCCCCCAGCCCCAACCGCTATAAAATAATTTTAAGAAAGTGCCCAGATCTTTACTTACCTTCCCTCTCTCTATGTTCCCCTCAACAAATTAAAAAAGAATTGTTGAATTATTGATATAAAGATCAAACATTAAATGACCTGGTAACAAAAAAAAGGTTCACATTACCTCAACATCATCAGTGACTGCAGCTGAGCTGGTGACAATTCCAAAACGTTCCTTCTCTCTTTCAGCTTTTCATCATCTTCAGTCTATTAGGAGAACAAATAGATTTAAATAGATCTGTTCTGTCAGAAACAATATTGCTATTCTTATGGGTTCATCTTATTAAACTGGGGCATAAAATGCTTTAAAAATTTGCACCCTGTGGGGATAATGGACACATATTTAAAAAGATTATTTTATAGCCTGTATAAGTAATATAAATAAAATGTTAAGCTACAGTGAAATATACATTAATAACTACTCAACTATAAAGCCAAGTTTTTTTATAAGAATATATTTACTGGTTGCTCCCATTGTAATCCTGCCACAGATCGGGGCACAGAAACTTTAAAGCACAAAAGGTCTTTCAAAAGTGCAGGTGTCGGTTATGAACATAACGAATGAAAGTAGGGAGAATGCAGGAGTAGGACAATATTCAGTGCGAGGAGTCTAAGCACAGTGTACAGTTTCCTCTTACTAAATGCAGCAGCTCCTGCATTTTTTATGCTCCAAAGTGTCTGTTATGAACATAATGATTGGGTGACCTTTATTCTATTAAAACTTCTGTGCCTGGTCAGTTGGATTAGCGTTCTCTTCTTAAAAGGGAAATGGAAAATATTTTTAAAACTCTTTGTTTATATTAGTTTATACTACATATTCTCTCCATTTTGGAAAATCAGTTGAATTTATACCCTTGCTATTCCCTGCAGTTGACATCAGTGAGCTGACATTTCAGGTTCTGTAACGGTCCTTCTTACAGAATGCACACTACCTTGGAATGTTCCTAATTGTAATTTCTACTGATTGGCTATTGGATCTCTACTGAGAAACTGAATCAATTCAGGTGCTGGGTCAAGGGCAAGAACATAACAGTCTCTATAATGACTTGCTGTTCGCAGGACCCCTATTTCGGAAGCATTTATCTATACACCGACAAAATGCCAGTTAAGGTTATTAGGATGAAAAAATACTGCTCTTTTTTTCTTAAAAGTATATGTATTTGCACTGAACTTCCCCTTAAAAAGGTAGGCAAACACATTTAAGATCTTTAAAAGATGACAGACAATCTTTAAAGGGCATGTCCACCCCCAAAACTATAATCCCCCCACTACTGGCCCCATCATGTAGTGTAGTTTAATCCTTACCTCACATCCCACTCCATAAGGTTCTCCTGTAGTCCCCCCCCAAAGTCCCAAAAACTGCCCACCAGGAGGATAGCAGAGTCCATATAGGACTCTGCCTCCTACCGGGCCTCCGGAAAGTTTGGATGCGTACTGCAGCCCTTCTCCCCCTCCCTCCCCTCCCGATTAGCATTCCCTCCCCCTAGTGTAAAACCCTTTTCACCAAGATTCCCCGTCCCCCAGCCCAACCCTATGTTAGTATTATTAGAAAATGCCCAAAACATTACTTACCTTCCCCTCTTTCCTCCTCCGCACTGAACTCCCGGCACCGCATCTGTAATTGGCTGCTGCTCAGCCAATACAGACACGACTGCTGGTCCCGCCCTCTGCTTGCATTACTCACAAGCGAGGGCCCGGCGGAGGCAAGAGGGAAGGTAAGTAAATTTTGGGGCATTTTCTAATAATACTAACAAGCAGAGGGCCCGGGGAGGCAAGAGGGAAGGTAAGTAAAGTTTGGGCATTTTCTAATACTAACAGTGGTTGGGGCTGGGGAATCTTTGGTGAAATTTTTTTTTTTTTTTTAAGGGTGGACATACCCTTTAATATTCGGCCGGTCATTTTTAAATATCAAACCACACACAGTTTCGAGCTTTCTCCCCATTACACTGCACATTTCCTTCAGCTGGCCATAGAGCGAGGGAAATTTTCAGGTAGTTCAGAGCGATCCAAGGCAACATTTGTGTGGCTTCGGGAACACTGACTGCAGTACACACTTTTAACTTTAAAGGACGATCCAGATAGATGCAACGTTGCATCTATATAAAAAATAAAATAATATATATAATATATATATATATATATGCAATAGATGCCCCTTTATTGTTTAAGTGTGTACCGCAGTTCGTGCATTCCCAAGGCCAACAAACGTTAAAGTTGGCATTGCTTGAAACTGCCTGAAAATTTTCCTTTGCTCCACGGGGCAATATATGGGGGGAAAAAAAAAATAAATAAAAAATAAGGAATAATTTGCCCCATAACATTAGAATACAAGTATCTTATCTGTCCTCAAGCTCCCTGCACCATATAAAAGTAGGCCCACAGCCTCCTGACTTTATATAGTGAGGGAATGCCTCAGTGGTGTAAATCCTTAGGTTACACCGTAAGGGGCAAATTATCCCTTATAAATAACAATTTCATATTAATACAACTTCTTAAAGAGGTTATTATTGCAACTATTATCATAACACCAGAACAGTATTGTAACTACTAGTGCATACTACCATGTTAGTATTGTAACTCTTGTACAATACCACCACATATTATCGAAAGCTTTGAACAACCAAAATATGCATTGTAATATAAATAGTTGATGGTTGCGCACCTATCTGCCCTATAATACATATTTATATACACAGACCCGTTAGTTATGCCAGAAAATTGCTTTTGGGTATTTGAGGTAAATGTGTTAATTTCCATTCTGGTACACACTGTGTATAAAACCAATATGAAGGCAGGATCAGTGTGTGTTTATTTACTTTAAAAATGGTCTAAACCATCTACATTTTCCTCTGACAAATCTACTTTAAATATGGCAAAAATTCTTAAGACTACCAAGTCTTTCATTAGCCATCTATTACACAACTGGTACAAATCGAAAATTATTCACACAGATGCTCAAACTACTGACTAGAACCAGTAAAGGAGAAGTTTGTGAGATCTGCCTCACGCAGCATGAAAGCCCTCAAGCCAGTTTCTCTTATTTGAAGCCTTCACTGTGAGAAGGGTTAAAGAAGAGGATTGCTTATCATGTTTGCGTGTTATATTTCATGTGCTTGAGCGCACCTCTCATAATCCTCCTCTCCCCGCCCTCTAGCAAGCCTTCTAACTGCTTCACATAAATCAACTCTTCAGAAATATCTAGCCGCCACTTGACCTCTAGGCCAGCAGGGGTCACAAGGAGGCACACTTACAATGCTACTCACTCCATCTTTACCTTGTACTGACAGGTTTTGATTCATGGGCTGCTGAAGCCCTCTGAGCTAAATTACCCCAATCCAAAAGCCAGCGGCCAGCATTTATCAAACCTCTCCCCCCGAGCCCCTCCCTTTTGCTTGTTTTCCTGCCCTGCAGCCAGCCAGTGCCCCCGGCACCATGCAGCGGCTAGGAACAGGACCCCGCACAGTGCAGCGGCTGTTAAGGGCCATCTGCCTTTTTCTACTGGCCAGTAGATTTTCATGTGGAAAACCCTCTGCTAAGACACATTTTTTTCTTAACAATACCTGCCATTAGTTTAGGCGAGGAACACAGCGAGCCAGGTGGCTAAAAGGATGAAGTATTGGAAATCGGGCACATCTGTTTCCACTAACACTCCATAGCCAGGCTTTCCTTATGGTGTAATATTTTTACAATATTACTATAGCACATTAATAAAGGATTGTGCTTTGGATACAGATAATAACCACTGGAAAGTCCAATTTGAATTCTCCTTAATTTATAAACAAAAAGCAGAACAAATTGTGCTTCAAAAATAGCAACAAGATTTTAATTCATAAACCAGTGGCTTGAATGAATGAAAATATCTGATGCTGTGCAAGTCCTATCATTGCTTTCGGTTCTGTATTAACATTTTTGGCTATCACACCACAAAAGGGGAGTAACACAAGTCCACTTAAGAAGAGCGATAGCAGGTACAAGTTGCTTATATCATTGCAAAAGGGCAATTACAAGCCATGGAAAATTAGTTTTCTTTCTTACATTACTCCGACTAACATTACACCTGATTAACAAACTGGCAAACTGCATAGTACTTTGTTAATTGTAAAAGATACTTATAACAAAAAAAAAAAAAGACTACCAATTATCAAATCCATACAGTAGATATCAACAACAGTTATTCTGCTCTGAATTTTATCCGTATTATCCTGGGAGAGCACAGATAATAGTATAACCATAGGATCAGTGGATCATCCAGTGGTGCCTTCAGGGGGTTAAATGTACTAAGGCTAAAACAAAGAGTCACAAAGACCACAAAACAAGCACAATTCCTTAAAGTTCGAAAATTCAACAGTGCGTGCTTTATCCACCCTATAGAAATGGGAGAACACCTATAAGCGCAGAGATGCGCTACCGTCGCGAGATGCGCGCGATCGAGCAGAGCGAGCGATTAAGATGCGCGATAGAGCGAGGCGGCGCTAGAGCTGCGCGCCCGATTGCGAAGTCTAGAGAGCCTGCCGCGATGAGCGCGGCGCCGCGCTTCCGCGCGCGAGAGCGGCGGATAGAGAGGAGAGAGATAGCGCGCCGAGAAGAGCTCGCGCGCGCAGCGAGAGAGCGCGCGAGCGGCGCGAGCACGATCGCGCCGCTTACCGAGCGAGCGCGAGCGCGAGAGATCGGAGCAAGACGAGGCTTGCCGCGAGCTCGATAGGAGGCGCCGCGTGAGCGAGAGCTCGACCCAGAGCGATAGAGCGGAGAGCTGAGCGCGGGCGAGAGCCGAGAGCAGCGACGGGCGGCGCGATTACGCGGTAGCGCGCTAGAGAGATAGAGGAGATAGCCGACACGCGCGCTCGAGAAGAAGCCGCGCTCGCTCGCTCGCTCGCACGAGAGCGCTTCGCGTCGCGCGATTAGACGGCCGCGAGCGACCGAAGCGGCCGCTCGCGCGTTTACCGAGATCGCGAGCGAGGAGCGCTAGAGCGAGCGCGCGCTCCCGCAGCGAGAGAAGCAGATGCGAGAGAGTCGAGAGCTACGCCCGCAGCGCAGAGAAGCGGCGCCGCGCGAGCGCCGCCGCTTCCGCAGTAGGCGATAGATAAGATCGAGCTCGCAGCGAGCGCTCGGAGCGCGCGCTCTGGCGAGGTCGAGTCGACGTACAGGAGAGAGCGCGGCCGCGAGACCGCCGCGCGCTGCGCTGTAGAGCGAGAAGCGACGCGAGCGAGATGGAGACGCCAGACGCGATGCGAAGCGCGCGGCGCGCGCAGCGCGAGATGCGAGAGCTGAGCTCGCGAGCAAGAGCTGAGCATTCGAGAGGCGCGGCGAGAGAGATTAGGCGCGAGCCGCGATTCAGGAGCGAGCCGCGCGCGAGCGTAAGAGACGCGAGATAGAGTCGACGCAGAGTTAGCGATAGGCCGCTTCTGGCCGCGATTCCCAACGAGAGAGAGCCGCGCAAGACGGACGCGCGCGACGCGAGCGCGTCGCGCGCGCGAGAGCAGAAACGAAGGCGCGCTGAGCGCTCTCCGCTGGTCGCGAGAAAGCTCGGCGAAGTAAGAGATAGCGCGCTCGACAGAGGAGTAGAGCGCAGCCAGGAGCGCGCGCGCGGCGCGCCCGTGCGCAGAGAAGAGATTTAGATCTTCGCGAGAGACGCCGCTCGCGCGAGAGCTAAGAGAGAGCGCGATTCCGCAGCGAGCCCTGCGCGAGCGCTGCGCGCTAGCTCGAGAGCGCGCGAGGATCGAGAGATCGAGCGACTGCAGGAGCGATAGACCGCGCCGCGCGCCCGAGCGCGCCGCGATCTAGGCGACCGAGAGTCGAGTACGCGACTCGCGAGAGAGGCTACGCCGCGCGCCGCGGCGGCGCCGAGAGCTCGCGCTGCGCCGCCCGCGGCGCTCGCGATCTCGCGACGATCGCAGATAGGCTCGGCGCGAGGGCAGAGCGAGCTAGAGCGCCGCCGAGCGCGCGCGCGAGCTGCAGCGCTCGCTAGCGTACGAGAAGACGCAGCAGTAGAAGCGAGCCGATGCGAGGGCGTCACGCAACCAGCAGCCGCGGCGCAGCCCGCACAACCCCAGACCGGCCACCGGAGACGACGAGCGCGCGTAGCGAGCGCGCGTCTGCGCTTCGCAAGAGCGCGCGAGCTGCGGCTCGCGCCGATCTTGCGCGCGCGCGCCGCCGCGCGATAGCCGCATACCCCTAGATGAGAGAGCGCGCCGACGAGCGCTCGCCGCGAGCGCGCGGCCGCGATAGCGCGATTATGAGACGAGCCGTCAGCCGACGCGACGAGCCGGGCGCGCGGCAGCCGAGGGAGCGAGAGGCTAGAGAAGAGAGCGCCGCGCGCTTAGAGCGCTCGCTCGCGCCGACGCTCGCTCCGCTCGCCGAGAGCAGCTCGCGCTAGACGAATCGAGCCGGGCGAGCAGCGCTCCGAGCGCGCGCGATTAGCCGCTTCGCTGCGCGCGCCGAGTGCTAGCTCCGAGACGCGAGAGCGAGACAGACGCTACGCGACGATCAGCGCGGCGTCGCTCGCGGCGATCGAAGAGATAGAGCGGCGCGAGAGCGACGCGAAGCAGCGCTCGCGCGCCGAGACGCGCGAGAGCTGCAGAGCGAGAGATAGAGCGCCGCAGTAGAGAAGCGCCTCGTCGCGGCAGCCGAGAGCGCGCGCGCGCGCCGACGCGCGCGCAGGATCGATCGAGAGCGCGCGCTCTGCTCGCGACGCTCGCCGCGCGCTCGCGCAGCGCGCTCGCCGATCAGCGCGCGAGCAGAGAGAGATACGGCGATGCGCCGCAGGCGCGAGCGACGATAGCGTAGATGAGATAGCGAGAGAGCCAGCAGGGCGCAGCTGTACGCCGCCGCGCGCAGCGCGCGAGAGCTAGAGCGATGCTCGCAGCAGACGAACGCCGAGGCGCGCGAGATAGAGCAGAGCTGCGAGCGTCTGCGCGCGAGAGCTAGAGACGAGAGGAGCTCGGCCGCTGCACGAGCGAGATAGAGAGATCCGCGAGCAGCTCACGATTCGCTGCGCGCGAGCACGTAGAGCTGGATCGAGACGAGAGATAGACGAGGCAGCTCGCGCGCGCAGCGAGCTGCTAGCGCTATGCGCGAGAGCGAAAGAAGACCGAGCGAGAGAGACGCGAGAGAGAAGTAGAAAGAGAGAGAGTCCGAGAGAGAGAAGAGAGAGAGAGACGATAGCGACGCGAGCGAGAAGATTAGAGAGAAGACTACGCTCGAGCAGAAGCGCGAGATAAGAGAAGAGAGCAGAAAGACGAGAGGCGGAAGAGGCAGAAGGAGAGAAGGAGAGAGAGAGAGAGAAGAGAGAGAGACGAGTTAGAGACGATAGAGAGATACGCCGCTAGATAGCGAAAGATGATGTCGATAGAGAGTAGAGAGCGAGAGAGAAGAAAGACGATAGCTGATTAGAGAGAGGAGGAAAAAGATAGAGAGAGAGATAGAGATAGGAGACGAGAGAGGATAGAGAGAGAGATAGAGAGAAGAGAGAGAGAGGAGAGAGGAGAAGAGAGAGAGAGAGAGAGAGGAGAAGAGAGAAGAGAGAGAGAGAAAGGGAGAGAGAGAAGAGGATTAGAAGAGAGAGAGGAGAGAAGAGAACGCGAGAAGGGATTGATGAGGGAGAGAAGAGTAGATAGAGAGATAGAGGGAGAGATATGAGCGAAAGAGATTGTATGCGAAGAGAAGAGAGAATCAGTGAGATGAGAGAAGAGAGAGAGGAGAGAGAGAGAAGAGATGTAGAGAGAGAAGAAGAGAAGAGAGACATAGATGAAGAAGGAGAGGAGAAGCATAAGAGGATAGATAGAGAGAGAGAGAGATGAGAGAGAGACGAGGAGCAGAATGAAGAGGATGGCAGAGAGAAGAGAGATGAGAGAGAAGTGAAGAGAGAAGAAGAGAGAGAGAAGCGAGAGAGAGCAGTAGAGGAGAGAGAGATAGAGAGAAGATAAGCAGAGGAGAGGAAGATTACGAGAGAATGAAGAAGAGAGAGAGAAGAAGAGAGAAGAGGATAGAAGAGAAGAGAGAGAGAGAGAGCGAGAGAGAGAGAGATAGGAGAGTAGAGAACGTGAAGAGAGAGATAGAGAAGAGAGAGAGAGAGCGAGAAGAGAGGATATAGAGAGGATAGAGAGAAGGAAAGAGAGCTAGATGAGAGAGAGAGAGATAGAGATGAGAGGATAGAGAAGAGAGCAGAGAGAAGCGAGAAAGATAAGAGAAGATGAAGAGTAAGGAAAGAGAGAGAAGAGATAGAACGATAGAGGAGAGATAAACCTAAGAGATAATGATGATTAGAGAAGAGCAGGAAGAGAGTGAGAAAAGAAGAGAAGATAGAAGAGAAGAATGAGAGAGAAGTAAGAGAGAGAGAGAGAAGCGAGTAGAGGAAGGAAGACTGATCGAGAGAGAGGCCCAAGAGAAGATAGAAGCAGAGAGGAGAGGAAGAGAGATAGAGAGATGATGAATGAAGAGATAGAGAGATAGAGATAGGATAAGATGAGAGAGAGAGGAGAGAAGGGAAGAGAGATAGAGAGAGAGATGAGAGAGAATAGAAGAGAAGAATGATAGAGAGTAAGAAGAGATAGAGAGAGATAATAGAGAGAGCGTAGAGAGAGAGAGAGGAGATATTGAGATTAAGAAGAGAGATTAGATAGAGATGAAGAGATAGATACGAGAAGAAGAGAGAGGCAGAGAGAAGCTAGAGAGAGCAGAGAAAGATTGAGAGGAGAGGAGAGAAGAGAGAGCAGAGAGTAGAGATGTTTTTTATGAGAGTACGAGGAGATGGATAGAAGAGAGAAGATGAGTAGAGAGAGAGAGAGAAAGAAGCGGATAAGAGATGGACGACAAAGTATGAGACGAGAGAAGGAGCGAAAGAGAAGAGATGAGAATGCGTTAGAAGATGAGAGAGAGAGATCAAGAAGCAAGAGAAGCGAGAGAAGAGAGAGGATAGATAGAGAGAGATATTAGAGAAGAGAGGAGAAAAGAGAGAATAAGAGAGTAGAGAAGAGAGAGAGAAGAGAAGAGGAGAGAGAAGAAAAGAGAGGAGAAGGCGAGAGAAGAAATAGAGAGACGAGGATGAGATAGAGGAGAGATAAAGGAAAGAGAGCATAAGAACGAGAGCATGATAGAGATTAGACGAAGAAGACGAGAGAGAAGAGAGTAGAGATAGATAGAGAGAAGATGAGATGAAGAAGAGACGAGAGAGATAGAGTGAGAGAAGATGAAGATAGCGAGAAGATAGAGCGAGAATAGAAAGAGAGATAGAAGATGAGAGTAGAAGAGAAGATAATGAGAGAGAAGAGATAAAGATAGAGAGAGAGAAGACTAGAGAGAGATAGAGAGAAGACGCGATAAGGAAGAATAGCAGAGAAGAGAGGATTAGAGAGAGAGGAGGAGAAGAGAGAAGAGATAGAGAGATTAGCTAAGATTAGAGAGAGAGATAGAGAGTAAGGAGAGAGCGATAGAAGAGAGAAGAGAGAAGGAAGGAAAGGAGATGAGAGAGATAGAGGAGAAAGATTAGAGAGAACAAGAGAATGAGAAAAGAGAGACGATTGATTACGAGAACAGAGATGAACTGAGAGAGATAGAAGAGAGAGAAGAACGAGGAGAGATTAAGAGAGAAGAGGAGAATGAGAAGAGAGAGAAGCAGAGAGAAGAGAGAGGATAGAGAAGATAGAGAGAGAGAGAGCGAAGAGAGCGAGAGAAGAAGAGAGAGAGAAAGAGAGACAGAGAGCAGAGCAGAAGAGAAGAGGATAGATAGACGAGAAGCAGATAGATAGAGAGAGAGAGAAGAAAGAAGAGCAGCGCGAGAGATAGAATCAGAGCAGGGAGAGAAGAGACGAAGAGAGGAAGAGGAAGAGAGAGAGAGAAGGAGAGAGATGAAGATAGAAGAGAGAGGATGAGGAGGAGATAGAAAGCAGAGAGAGAGAGAGAGAAGAAGAAGAAGGACAGAGATAGAAGAAGAGATAGGGGGGGGGGGGTGGGGGGGGGGGGGGGGGGGGGGGGGGGATGAAAGAGAGAGAGGAGAAGAGAGATAATGAGAGAGAGAGAGAGAGATTGAGAGATAATGAGATGAGAGATAGCAGAGATCAGGCAGAGATAGAGTCAGAGCAGAGAGACGATATGAGATTATAGAGATAGTAGAGAGGAGAGAGAAGAGATAGAGATAAGGAGCGAGAGAGAGATAGAGAAGAGTGAGCAGAAGAAGATCGAGAAGAGAAGAGAGAATAGAAAGAGATGACGAGTATGAGAGCTTAGACGAGACGAGAATAGGGGGGGGAAAAAGAGGGGGAGAAGAAGAGAGAGTTAGATAGAGAGAGAAGAAGAAGAAGCCAGAGAATGAGAAGAAGAGGATAGAAAAGATAGATGAGAACAGATAGAGAGATGAGTCGAGAAGGAGGAAGAGAGTAAAGACGAGAGAGGAGAGAGAGAGAGAGAGGATGAGAAGAGAATCGGAGGAGAGAAGAGAGAGATAGAAGAGAGACGAGAAGAGAGAGAGTAGAAATGCGAGGAAGAAGAGAGCAGAAGAGGAAGTAGAGAGAAGAGAGATAGAGAACGATGAGAGATAGAGAGATTAGAGAAGAGAGATATGAGAGAGTAGGAGAGAGAGAGTGAGAGATGAGAGAGAGAAGAAGAGAAGAGAGTATGATCGAAGATAAGTAAGAAGGTCGAGAGAAGAGAGCTATGAGAGGAAGAGAAGAGCGAAGAGAAGATATGAGAGAGAGGAATTGACGATAGAGAGGAAGAGATAGAGGAGAGAGAGAAAGAGAGAGATAGCAGAGAGAATTAGAGAAGAGATAGAAAGAGAATAGAGAAGAGGGAAAGTTAGAAGAAGAGTACGAGAGAGAGAGAGAAGGAGCGATAGAAGAACGATAGAGGATAGAGCAGAGAGAGGAGAGAGAGCTAGAGAAGAGAAGATAGAAGTTATCGATCGAGAGAGAGATGATGATGAGTGAGAGCGATAGAGAGATGAGAGATAGATAGAAGATAGAGAGAGAAACGATTCGAGAGAGCAAGAGAGAGAGAGTAGAGAAAAGAGGGACGTAGTGAGAGAGAATAGAAGAGAGAACAGAGAGAAGAGATAGAGAGAAGAGGAAGAGAGGAGAAGAGAGAAGGAGAGAGATAGAAAAGAGAACAGAGAGAGAGAGAGACGAGAGAGGATAGAGAGAGAGAGATAGCGATGGAATGCAGAAAAGAGAGAAGAGAGAAGAGAGAGAGATAGATGAGAAGAGATAGAGAATCGAGAGCAGAGAGAGAATCGACGTAAGAGAGAAGAGAAGAGATCGATAGAGAGACGAGGATAGAGAGAGAGAGAGATTAAGAAGATAGAGAGGATGATGAGAGAGAAGGAGAAAGAGAGAGAAGAAAGCAGAGATTAGGGAGAGCGGAGCAATAGAGAGGAAGAGAGGATAGATAGAGAGAGAGAGAGAGGCAGGAGCGAGAGAAGAGAAGAGAGAGAAAGATTACTCTGCTGGATAAGGAACTAAAAACCAGGAATCTCTATTGCAAGTTAAGTCTATAAATCATTGGGATTTTCTTTCCCATTGGTAATAAAATAGCTGAGCCCTTGTGTTTAGACAATGCAAAAATGACAGGAGCCACAGACTGACTGATTTAGTGTCAAGCACAGTGTGCAAGAGTTCCAATGGCATTGTGCTTTATTTCAATCATACTAGATTGTTATGTGCTGCGTTAGCTTATCATAGCCCAACAAGGGAGCTCTTCAATAGACAAACGAGTGCAAAGGTTTTTGAAATATTGGTGATTTGATATTTCAGGACAAAAAAATATTAAAAAGTTATTTTGAATGACATTTTACCCTAGATTCTGAGAACCATATCTGTTTGGTATAGGAATAGTAAAGTGCCGTTTATTTTTTGATTAGGGGGTCTTTCAGATTGTGGCACAGTTGCAATGCATTTTTTTTCTTAAAGGGCATGTCCACCCTAAAACAAAAACTGTCACATTACACTTGGTTACCTGCCCCTAACCCCAACTGACATATTCAGCACATTATTCGATGTATAAATAACCAATATTTAAGGATCCTTTGTCTCCATTCTGGCAGAGTAAACTGGCTCCTCCCACATGCATTAAAGCTGAGACTGCTGACATCACAACCAATGATAGCTTTCCAAAACGGAGGAGAACTTTTTATTAAAGGGCAAGTCTAGCCCCAAAAAGAAAACTAATACAGGTAAACCACCCCCAAAACCCTAAACCGTATAGTTTGAAATCTGAAATATATGTCTAACCGAAATCCTGCACAATGTTCTGTTTCCACTATTTTGCTTCCTGGTTCTTCCAGTAGTAACTGTCAGTTGTGGATTTGACAGTTGACATCACAACCTATGACTGAATGTTAATCCCCTGTCTGCCTCTTCTGAGCATGCCAGGCTCAGTAAAGGCTCAGTACAGGCTCAGTACAGGTTTCTAAATTGCTCAGTTTCCGTGAGGCATCCAGAAGCATAGCAGGCATACAGTAATGAATTCATAGGACAAACGATGATATATCAACATATTTTAAAGAGGTTGTGAGGGTGGAGTTGTCCTTTAAATATCAGGTTACAAATTCATGTAATAAAGTAGTAAAATAGAAGTTGGGGTGTGGTCAGAAAAGTGTTTTAATTTTAAGGGTCTAAAAGCCCTTTAAGGAGAGCCTTTGGGTCATATTAAAAAATGTGAGGTATTGCAATTTAGCGATTGTGCAGCCGTACATTTGGTCGTAGAATACCATGCAGTTGAAACTACCGCAATGGTATTCTATGGGATCTTAAAGCTGTGGTCGCATTTCATAGATTTGTGATTGGTAACGGTAATTTGCAATTGTTATCGTAAATAAACGATAATGATCATAATTAACAATCGTCAAACCGATTGTAAATAAACTACATAGTTAAACGATTGCTAAAAACCGACACTGCACCTTTATGAATTGGCCCTATTAATGTTGGATTGATCATAGCCCCACACAAACTGCTCTCTTCTTCAGTGTAAATCACCCTAATTTATCTAGTTTGTCTCCACGCTATTCCAATCCCCTTGATTTTAAATGCCCTTCTCTAACTCCAGTTTCAAGATGTCCTTTCTATATACGGAATTTAAAAAATGCAGTGCTTATTCTAAAACAATGCTTTGTAAAAAGGTAGAATAATTTTTCTCCATTGAATTATTGCCCCTATTATAGCAGATAATATCTGGTTAGCTCTGGCTGTTTGCGTCTAGCAGTCCTTTTCCAATATAGAGTCACATAGCACAGGTCGATTTATAGTAGGTATATCAAACTTGTGGTCCAAGCAGAATAAACAATGGTGGAGGTGCACTCTACCAAACAGGGTGCAGACACCTCTGTGGGTTCTTCCCTTAGGAACCGATGGATTTCACAGGAAAAAAGGTAACTGAGGGTCGCACTCCAAATCTTTAGAAATTTTTTATGAACCACACATAACCACGTCACAAAGTTTCGGGGGAATGCCCCCTTCTTCAGGTGAAGAAGGGGGCATTCCCCAAACGTTGACGGTATGTGTTCTAATAAATTTCTAAAGATTTGGAGTGCGACCCTCAGTTACCTTTTTTCCTGTGATATCAAACTTGGGCCCTCCAGATGCTTGCAAACTATAACTCGCAGCATTCCTGGCTGTAGTATGTAGCCATGGAATGCTGTGGGTTGTAATTTGACACATTGGAGAGCTGCATCTTAGACAATCCCTGATTATATAAGCAGCATTTCATAATTTTGTATCATCATCAAAACGAGACCTACTTTCAGTGCCGACATTGAAATCACTGAATCGCTAATATTCAGATTAAAGCATCCCCAAAATAGATCTGATCCTACAAAAAAAGGACAGATTTAGCCTACAGGATAGACTACATTAAATGGTACGTGATATAGGCTTATGTGTGTAAAACATCAGAGATTAGACTACATTAATATAATGGGAATGAGATGTGTGGTTGCTATAAGCGGACATAGGGTGGCATAGCCAGTTTCAAATAAAAAAGGGAATGTGGAAACAGCTCCAATAGTCACTACAGATTAGGATATAATTGCATATAGGAGCTGGAATTCAAAGTAGAATGATGGTTTTAATGTTTGCTGCTCAAGGAAAAAGTAAGATTGTGTTTTAAACCTGCTGTTTATTATGATAATGTACACAGTGACACCAAATAAATATCCATTCATGTTTTATTATGTTTTTAAATATAAGCCTTTTAAGATAAATTCTTTAAACGAGGACATACAGTATGTACCTACCGTAGAACCTTATACCCAGCTGGTTGTATCTATCATCTGATGTCCATCAATCATTGATCTTGGCAAATAAGGCCAAGGAGGCCCATCCAGCCCATTGGCTAATCTGACCACTGCTCCTAGACCAGAACCCCTCAAAAAAAACTGAAAAATATTGGCTTAGTCTGTAACATTTTTTTAAAAAGTTTTTAAAATGTAATTATTAAATGCTACTACGAATCAATAATAAAAATAATAATTGAATTCTTTAAAAAGTGGTAATTTATTTGTTTTAATATGAAATCTAATCAATTGAAAGATAAAGGCACATTTTACCTTCTAACTCTAGATAAAAACTATTGTTAGGGTTGTAAAAATCAATGTTGGAAAGTTTGTGGTTCTTACAATTGATAAAGGGATATGGAATAAACAAATATGATTTAAAAAATGTATTTATGAAAATTGTCAGCCATTGCTTTTGATGTTTTAAATTGTTTATCCCTACTAAAATAGGATTTTTTACTTTTGTAATAATGAGCGCATTGCTTCTTTCTCGAGTTTGATAGGAAACATTGCATGTGTCAATGCTAAACCCTCCCCAAAAAACAATAAAATGTTGGCAAAATGAAAGCTACCCATTCTTGAACCTAGGATAAGACCCGACCTGACAAAGTAAGGCCTAGGGACACATTTGGATTTTTCTTGCACTAGCAAGAACATATGTTAAAAGGGCAAGTACATGCCTCAAATGAAAAGCTGTAAATAGGTAAACCCCTACCAAAACTGTAATAGTTAGAAATGGTGAATATATTGGCCCTGAAAAAAATTTTTTTTTCATATTAATAAAAGTATTTGTCCCCTATTCTTCTTTCTAAGCAGAGCAGTAGAAGAGTTTAGGAAAAGGAGCACAGAAAATCTCCTCTGAATGTAATTGATCAAAGTGGTAAGGCACGCAGTAGGATAATGGGGTTGATTAAACATTTTATAAATATGCATTAAAATAAATGATAAAGCATACCGTTAAATGAACATACCACAGTCAGCCATCTGAAAATAGGAAAAAGGGAAGAAAAGAGGAATAAAAAGTCTGTTGTCTACCTCAACTAGGTGGGAGAAGTCTTACATCTGATTAGCTACCCTTGATTCTAAGAAGTAGCCCTAGGCACCCAGTGCCTCTAGTCCAAAATCAGACAGAAATTTGTAGTTTAGGTCCTTAGCTCTAAGTGGCGACTGTTCACTAGATTTATTGGCAGTAGGATGCAGTGTGCAAACTCCTGCCACACTGATATTAAGTCAAAAAGTTGACCTATTTCCCCAATGGTAATTTATGAGCAGAGGAACATGCAAAGAACCACCCAGTAGTGCAGTTTGTTTAAAATAGTAGAAACCCTCTGGCGCGTTTCGCTCCCTCACTAAGCTTAGTCGACTGGGTGGTTCTCGTTATAAAAAGCAGGTTTTTATGAAAGCAGATTGATGGTTCAAAAACCTGTACACTGACCCAAATTTAAGGAGACACTATTCCTAGCAATAACCAAGCGGGATTGGGTTTGTTATAACGGGATGGTTGGGGGGGGGTATATAATAACACCACAGATATTTTACTGCATGGATAGTATTTTTTTTATTATTATGTGTGTGGATTTATATAGCGCCAACACCTTCCATGGCGCTATACAATTACATAGTCATACATTGCATACAGGGTAATACTAATATAAATGATGTGTTTCTTACAGCAATACCGTAAACCATAGGAGAGAGGACCCTGCCCAAAGAGCTTACAGTCTAGAGGAAATGGGGGTAAGACATAAGGTTGTGGGAATCGGTAGGCTGTAAATATATTGGCAGTGGAGAGTGAAGGCAGGTTGGATCATATTGGGTAGTAAGAGGGGTAGTGTCTAGGCCAGCCTATGCTTTGCTTGAAAAGGTGGGTTTTAAGGTTAGTTGAAGATATAAGGGACGGTGAGTGGACGGACAGACTGAGGAAGGGAGTTCCAGAGCAGAGGGGCAGCACGAGCAAAGTCTGAATACGGGTATGGAAAGAGTGACAAGGGTGGATGAGAGGAGGAGATCATTTGGGGAGCGGAGATTGCGCCAGGGACGATTTCGGTGGATCAGCTCTGAGATATATGAAGGGGATGTGTTGGATAGTGCTTTATTGGATAGGGTAGGCAGCTTGATATTGATAGTATGATATTATATAGTGCCCCAGAATGTACACTAATAATCTATTTTTCTTGTGTATTTATAATGGTGAATAAACTGTTAACTTGTCCAATCAGATATGTGGTAATAATAAAAAAAATTAGTAAAGGGGATTGCATAGGGCGTTCTAGCATACATCGCTACCCCCCCCCCCCCCACAAAAAAACAACAACTTGGCCTGTCAAACTACAGCTGGGTCTCTTCCTTCTAACATTGTCAACTGCTGCTGTTCTTTAAGTGCGAACGCTTTAATGGTGGTAAGAGGTGCACGCTGTACCAGGTGAGGTGGGCGTGTAAACATACGTTTGTGTATATGCAGGACACTGGCCACCAATAGAATACTGATTGGAAGGACAGAATAGGTTTCAGTGGATGCGCAGTATGTGGCACCAGTGTTCTCCCAGAATTTTTTTTACACGCCGGGTAGGGCAGTACAAAGAAATTGTGTGAGATCTGAGATGTTTAACTCTTTCAGTGCCAGCAGATTTTCCAGAGTATTGGCAATAATAATTTCAGTGCCAGCACTTTCCAGGGTATTGTCATTAATCCTTCAGTGCCAGCAGTCTTCCTCAGAATATTGCCATTACCACTTTCAATGCCAGCAGACATTACCATTAACCTTTAGTGCCGGCAGACTTACTATTAATACTTTCAGTGCCAGCACTTTACCCAGAGTATTGCCATTAACCATTTAGTGCCAGCAGACTTCCCCATAGTATTGCCATTAACAATTTCAGTCCCAGCCAACAGACTTTACTTATTAATACTTTCAGTGTCAGCACTTTCCCAAAGTATTGCCATAACACTTTCAGTGCCAGCACAGTATTATTTTAAGCTGCCAGCATTGACATGATATACAGTATGTACCTGCTTTCATGTCTCCTCCATTGAATTGTTCACTCCTCATCCACTCTAAGTTCTAATTGGAGAGTGGGGTGGGAAGAGAAGAAAGAGGCAGGGACAGGGATCTCATGGCGCTAGTCAAGGGGCACGTGTTATAAAGTCTGCAGCAGTTTTACCTGGCATTTTAGAAAATGTTCTCCTCAGTACTATTAGCTGAGCTCATCCTCCCCCCCTCATTCCTTCACCTTCAGTTCATTTGTAATATTGTATCTAAGTAGAGGGAGTGAGTTCAGGCTCTCTACTCACCACAATGTTGCAAATTACAGCAGCGGAACAAGGAGAGCAGTTCTAAAAAGTAAAGCTGACAGGGAGATTCTAGGGAGAACACTGGGCACCCTGGTTCAACATAGGCGCCCTAGTTCTTTGCCTAGGTGGCCTATGCCTAAAAACGGCCCTGATGGCATATATAAAATTTAAATCAGTGGTGCCCAACCCATGGCCGTATGCGACCCTAGGAGAAAAAAATTGCGGCCATGGAACCGGTGAGTGGGTGGGGCTAGGATGGGCCTGGGTGTGAAGTCTTGGTGCTTCAGGGAGAAGTCTACTTTTTGGGGTGGAGCCTTGTGAGTGGCCATTAAGTGGTTAGAGTGCTTCTACCTCTAGTGTGGCCGATTAGGCACCGCTGATTTAAATCAGTTCACATAGTCATAAACAGTTTAAAGATGTTTACTTCTCTTTAAACTATTTATTACACAAACAGTTTTGCCTACAGGTCATTGATATTGCCCCATCGTACATTCTGTGGCTGTGTTACTACACATTCTTCCAAGCATTCTATCTGAATGAAATAGGAATGGTCAGGCCCTGCATGTCCAATAAAGCTTACGAATATAATATAACATCTGTGTTGTTTGTATGCACTTCTGTGCAAATAACAAAACAGAACAAAGTCACAATTTAGATGTAAAAAAACAACTGAAAACATCTGTAGAGAGGCTGAAACATTCACTGTATTTACAAAGTAGAAGATAATAAAGAATCAATCCATAAACTTCAAGCACTGAAATAAGTACATAGTCTCTATACTTCATAATACAGATTATTAGTGCTTCGCTATATATATGGGGGATTGGCAATGTTAAAAACCTCGGACATACATTAATGACTTTACCCTCTAGGTCATATGAGGTCACTTTCCAGCTTTCTGTTTCCCAGCATAATGTCTTAACCACATGCAATCTGCATGAATTTTAGAAATTAAATACAGCCTCTTCACCATGGGGGCAAGGGGGAGGTGATGTAAGGGGACGTAATGGTAACTTGCAGAAGAAAAAAAAACACCTAATTTATTTTTGTCTCCAGGCTGGGGCCATTCGTGACTATTTGGGTTGAATAGGAGCAGAAAAAAAAACTAAGGGCTGACAAAGAGCATAGGAAAGTGTGGGAAAAGGCCAGGGAGAAAGGCAAGCTGTGTGAGAGTTGGTTACACTGCCGAGAGCACAAATTTGGCATGACTTGACTTCTTGGGGAGCAATGCAAAGGCCGGCATAGGGTCAGAGAACCGGGAAAGTGGGGGGAACAAGACAAGGAGCACAGAGAATAGCCCAGGACACAATGTGAGAGAAAGGGGTGTGTGTCTCATGTGACAAAGAAATACCCACACATGTTCAGCAAAATTGCAGCCCCCTTCCTCAAATTCTTTTCTTGCTCGTTCACTTGCAAGTTCCATTTTGGAACTTTTATACTTGGGTAAGAGGGAGGTAGCAGAGTAGCTTCTTTTCCTTTCAGGGAGTTTCACAATGAAATTTTAATTTCATACAGTGCCTTTCAGCGCATTGCATGTCCAGTTTACTGTAAGTACCAACCCTGAATGGACAAAGGGGGGGGCATTGCAAAAAGCAAACTGTATAATTCACTCACTGTGAATAACGTACAAAGGGGCCAATATTTCTTTCTGTGCTACTGCAGCTGTGGTCTTAAATACACGTATACTAACAGCTAGTATGAATACATTTTGTGCCACTGCTATACGGTTTGTAGAGGCTGAGGTCAAACTACTACGCGCTCCCAGAGCACGCGCGATTGCGATCGACCAATGGTGCGCCATCTGTGCGCTTGGAGTGCGCAAAAATTGAGTATCGCACGCGCATTAGTGTGGCCACATCAATTGGGCCAACTAGTGTGTGCTTAATAGCGTGATCCAGTCACGCTAAAAAAGGCATTAGTGTGGCCTGAGGCCACACTACAATGCACAGGAATCACACACAGAATCATGTGCGTTTTTGCATGGATTGTGTGTGCGATTCTTGTGCGTTTTGCCCATGTGATTTTGCAGTTTTCCGTTATGGAACACTTGCGTAAACGGACCAAAAATGGTGAACGCAAGCATTGCCAAAACGGAAACGAATGGAATTTTTGCGTTCCCGTGATTCCATTATAACAAAATCGCATGCGCAATTGCGAGGCAAAATGCGCAAAAAAAGCATTAGTGTGGCTTAGGGCATTTCGTCTTGCATTTGTCAGGCACTAAATTATAAATACAGTTAAACATATACTACACCATTTCCATACATACACCTGGGCACTATCACCAATATAATCAATGTGGATGCCATAGTATAATAAGGAAGGATAGCATAGTGCTGTGTGGTGCAGCACACTATGTGTATATAGTACAGCTTAAACATGAAATAAATCTTAAAGCAGAATAAAGCTATAATATAAATTGAGCTGCATTAATCCCAACTACAATAGCAAAGAACAGATTTTAGAGGAATAATCTGGGTAATCCTAAGGTTTTTAAACTTTGACAGCATGGTCCCTGAGGTTGACATTAAGTAAGTGTCTAGACCCTCTATCTTCCCTGTATAGCTGTCAAATAAATACAGTTACCTGCCCCTGATCTATCTGTAAACAGTAAGAAAAACTATTGCTACTCACCATGTAGGAGAAATTTGTTTACCTGCAGAATTAGAACTAAACCCTCCACCTGCAGTCCCCCTAGAGGGTAATGAAATGAACCGATTTTAGCACCGCTCTGTGCAATGCATTTACCATTTTTTTTTTAAGGGAATGTTGAAGGGTATTCAGAAATCTCCTTCATTTTGTGACTCCTTTTTGCTTCATACCTTTAAATTGAATGTTCTCTATTGTAATTTGGTCAGACGACCCATTTACTTGTTTTAGCCAGAGGGCACACTATAGCACTTATGAGCACCCTGAAAACAGTTACGCAAGTGCGCTAGTTCTGTTATAGTATGGTAGGAATCACACTAATATTGTTCTACTGTAGTATGGTAGGAATCACACTGATATTGTTTTACATAGTATGGTAGGAATCACATTATATGTTCTACTAGTATGGTAGAGAATCACAATAATATTGTTCACTATAGTATGGTAGGAATCACCACTAATATTGTTCTACTATAGTATGGTAGGATCACCACATAATATTGTTTTACTATAGTATGGTAGGAATCACATTAATATTATTCTACTATAGTATGGTAGGAATCACCTAATATTGTTCTACTATAGTACGGTAGGAATCAACATTAATATTGTTCTACTATAGTATGGTAGGAGTCACACTAATATTGTTCTAATAGTATGGTAGGATCACACTAAAATGTTCTACTATAGTATGGTAGGAATCACACTAATATTGTTCTACATAGTATGGTAAAATCACACTAATATTGTTCTTACTATAGTATGGTAGGATCACATTAATATTGTTCTAATATGTTGGTAGGTATACCACATTAATATTGTTCTACTATAGTATGGTAGGAATCACATAATATTGTTCTACAAGTATGGTAGGAATCACACTAATATTGTTCTACTATAGTATGGTAGGAATCACACTAATATTGTTCTACTATAGTATGGTAGGAATCACACTGATATGTTCTACTAGTAGTATGGTAGGAATCACATTAATATTGTTCTACTATAGTAATGGTAGGAATCACACTAATATGTTTTACTATAGTATGGTAGGAATCACACTAATATTGTTCTACTATAGTATGGTAGGATACAACATTATATGTTTACTATAGTATGGTAGGAATCACTTAATATTGTTCTACTATAGTATGGTGGAATCACAATAATATGTTCTACTATAGTATGGTAGGAATCACATTAATATGTTCTACTATAGTAGGTAGGAATCACATTAATTATGCTTTACTATAGTATGGTAGGAGTCACACTATATTGTTCTAATATAGTATGTAGGAATCACACTAATATTGTTCTACTATAGTATGGTAGGAATCACACATATTGTTCTACTATAGTATGGTAAAATCACACTAATATTGTTCTACATAGTATGGTGGATCACATTATTTGTTCTACTATAGTATGGTAGGAATCACACTAATATTGTTCTACTATAGTATGGTAGGAATCACACTAATATTGTTCTACTATAGTATGGTAGGAATCACACTAATATTGTTCTACTATAGTATGGTAGGAATCACCTATATTGTTCTACTATAGTATGGTAGGATCACACTAATATTGTTCTACACTTAATGGTAGGAATCACTAATATTGTTCTAATATAGTATGGTAGGAATCACACTATATTGTTCTACTATAGTATGGTAGGAATCACTAATATTGTTCTACTATAGTATGGTAGGAATACACTAATATGTTCTACTATAGTATGGTAGGAATCACAATAATTGTTCTACTATAGTATGTAGGAATCACATTATATGTTCTACTATAGTATGGAGGAATCACACTAATATTGTTCTACATAGTATGGTAGGAATCACACTAATATTGTTCTACTTAGTATGGTTGGAATCACACTAATATTGTTTACTATAGTATGTAGGTTAGGAATCACATTATTTGTTCTACTATAGTATGGTAGGGTCACACTAATATTGTTCTACTATAGTATGGTAGGAATCACATTAATATTGTTCTACTATAGTAGGTAGGAATCACATAATATTGTTCTACATAGTATGGTGGATCACATTAATATTGTTCTACATAGTAGGTAGGAGAATCACATATATTGTTCTACATAAGTATGGTAGGAATCACACTAATTTGTTCTACTATAGTATTGTAGGAATCACATTAAATTGTTCTACTTAGTATGTGTAGGAATCACACTAAAATTGTTCAATATAGTCTGGTAGGAATCACACTAATTTGTTCTACTACTTAGTATGGTAGGAATCCACTAATATTGTTCTCTATAGTATGGTAGGAATCACCATAATATTGTTCTACTATAGTATGGTAGAGTCACATTATAGTGTTCAATATTAGGATGGTAGGAATCACACTAATATTGTTCTTTACTATAGTATGGTAGGATCACCTAATATTGTTCTACTATAGTATGGTAGGATCACACTAATATGTTCTACCATAGTATGGTAGGAATCACATTAATATTGTTCTATATAGTTATGGTGGAATCCACATAATATTGTGTTCTACTATAGTTGGTAGGAACACACTAATATTGTTCTACTATAGTTGGTAGGACACATTAATATTGTTCTAATATAGTATGGTGACGGCAGATCGAGGATATACACGTATAAGGGTACCTTGTTCTACTGTAGTATGGTAGGAGCGAAGTCAAGCATATGTTTCTATACTGATGTGTGAGATACACTAATAGTCGTAACTATATGGTAGGGGAGACATGCGGACGACTATAATAGATGTTCTACGCAAAATATAAGTAATGTGATAGCCGGATCAACACTAGTAGCACTATGTCGGTTCTACTAAATAGTTATGGTAGGAATCACAATTGAATATTGTGCTCTACTAGAGTAGGTAGGGGATCACCTCAATTTGTTTATTGAGCAGTCTAAACAGGGATAGTATGGTAGGGATCACACTCATGTGGTTTAACTATTAGGATGGGAACAATATTAATGTGATTCCTACCATACTATAGTAGAACAATATTAGTGTGATTCCTACCATACTATAGTAGAACAATATTAGTGTGATTCCTACCATACTATAGTAGAACAATATTAATGTGATTCCTACCATACTATAGTAGAACAATATTAATGTGATTCCTACCATACTATAGTAGAACAATATTAGTGTGATTCCTACCATACTATAGTAGAACAATATTAATGTGATTCTATACTATGGTAGGAATCACACTAATGTTCTAATATAGTATTGTAGGAATCAAGCTGATATTGTTCTACTTAGTATGGTAGGAATCACACTGATATTGTTTCACTAGTATGGTAGGGACACACTAATATTGTTCTACTATAGTATGGAGGTAGATCACATTAATATTGTTCTACTATAGTATGGTAGGAATCACATAATATGTTTACTTATAGTATGGTAGGAATCACATTAATATTGTTCTACTATAGTATGGTAGGAATCACATTAATATTGTCTACTATAGTATGGTAGGAATCACATTATATTGTTCTACTATAGTATGGTAGGGATCACATTAATATTGTTCTACTATAGTATGGTAGGAATCACATTAATATTGTTCAACTATAGTATGGTAGGAATCACACTAATAATGTTCAACTATAGTATGGTAGGAATCACACTGATATTGTTCTACTATAGTATGGTAGGAATCACATTAATATTGTTCTACTATAGTATGGTAGGAATCACATTAATATTGTTCTACTATAGTATGGTAGGGATACATAATATTGTTCTATCTAGTATGGTAGGAATCACATTAATATTGTTCTTACTATAGTATGGTAGGAATCACACTAATATTGTTCTAATAAGTATGGTAGGAATCACATTAATATTGTTCTAATAGTATGGTAGAGAATCACACTAATAATGTTCAACTATAGTATGTAGGAATACACATGATATGTTCTACTATAGTACGGTAGGAATCACACTGATATTGTTCTACTATAGTATGGTGGAATCACACTAATATTGTTCTACTATAAGTATGTAGGAATCACACTAATATTGTTCTACTATAGTATGGTAGGAATCACGCTGATATTGTTCTACTATAGTATGGTAGGAATCACACTGATATTGTTCTACTGTAGTATGGTAGGAATCACACTGATTTGTTCTGCTATAGTATGGTAGAAATCACACTGATATTGTTCTACTATAGTATGGTAGGAATCACACTAATATTGTTCTACTATAGTATGGTAGGAATCACACTAATATTGTTCTACTGTAGTATGGTAGGAATCACACTAATAATGTTCAACTATAGTATGGTAGGAATCACACTGGTATTGTTCTACTATAGTATGGTAGGAATCACACTGATATTGTTCTACTATAGTATGGTAGGAATCACACTAATATTGTTCTACTATAGTATGGTAGGAATCACACTAATATTGTTCTACTGTAGTATGGTAGGAATCACGCTAATATTGTTCTACTGTAGTATGGTAGTAATCACACTAATAATGTTCTACTGTAGTATGGTAGGAATCACACTGATATTGTTCTACTATAGTATGGTAGGAATAACGATAATATTGTTCTACTGTAGTATGGTAGGAATCACACTGATATTGTTCTACTATAGTAAGGTAGGAATCACACTAATATTGTTCTACTGTAGTATGGTAGGAATCACGCAAATATTGTTCTACTGTATTGGTAGGAATCACACTATAATGTTCAACTATAGTACGGTAGGAATCACACTGATATTGTTCTACTATAGTACGGTAGGAATCACACTGATATTGTTTACTATGTATGGTGGAATAACGATAATATGTTCTACTGTAGTATGGTAGGAACACACTTATTTGTTCTACTATAGTTAGGTAGGAATCACACTAATATTGTTCTACTGTAGTATGGTAGGAATCACGCAATATTGTTCTACTGTAGTATGGTAGGAATCACACTAATAATGTTCAACTATAGTACGGTAGGAATCACAATGATATTGTTCTACTATAGTACGGTAGGAATCACACTGATATGTTTCTACTATAGTATGGTTGATCACACTAATATGTTCTACTATACTATGGTAGGAATCACACTAATATTGTTCTACAGTATGGTAGGAATCACGCTGATATGTTCTACTGTAGTATGGTAGGAATCACACTGATTTGTTCTGCTATAGTATGGTGGAAATCACACTGATAATGTTTACTAAGTATGGTAGGAATCACACAATATTGTTCTACTATAGTATGGTAGGAATCACACTAATATTGTTCTACTAGTACTAGTATGGTAGGAATCACACTAATAATGTTCAACTATAGTATGGTAGGAATCACACTGGTATTGTTCTACTATAGTATGGAGGAATCACACTAATATTGTTCTACTGAATATGGTAGGAAACACTAATATTGTTCTACTGTAGTATGGTAGGAATCACACTAATATGTTCTACTGTAGTATGGTAGGAATCCACATGATATTGTTCTACTATAGTATGGTAGGAATCACACTAATATTGTTCTACTTAGTATGGTAGGAATCACACTAAATTGTTCTACTATAGTATGGTAGGAATCACGCTAATATTGTTCTACTGTAGTTGGTAGGAATCACACTAATAATGTTTGTAGTAGTATGGTAGGAATCACACTGATATGTTCTACTATAGTATGGTAGGAATCACACTGATATTGTTCTACTATAGTATGGTAGGAATCAAGATAATATTGTTTACTATAGTATGGTAGGAATCACACTAATATTGTTCTACTATAGTATGGTAGGAATCACACTATATTGTTCTACTATTGTATGGTAGGAATCAAACTGATATTTTCTACTATAGTATGGTAGGAATCCACATGATATTGTACTACTATAGTATGGTAGGAATCACTCTAATATTGTTCTGCTATAGTATGGTAGGAATCACACTGATATTGTTCTACTACAGTACGGTAGGAATCACAACTGATATTGTTCTACTATAGTATGGTAGGAATCACACTGATGGTAAGTATTCACAAAAGTGGTATTGATGCACCACTTGAAGAATCGATACAACTGCTCAACTTGGATTAAAAAAAAATCTTTATTTGGTTACATATCCAACACCACAGGTACTGGCTAGAGGTAACAAAGCCTTAGCGTTTCGGACCATAGCGGTCCTTCATTAAGGATCCGCTATGGTCCGAATGCGTAGGCGTTGTTACCTTTTATCTGGTACCGTGGTGTTGGAATATAAACCAGAATAAAGATTTGTTTAATCCAAGGGGTCAGTTGTATCGATTTTCAAGTAGGCATCAAGACCCCTTTGTTGAAACTTACCTGAACGGAACCTAAGCGAGGGTTCAGGTTGGGTAGCACCCAGACCAAACAGAAGGAGCATGAGTCCGTTTTCCCATGTGTGACTATTCTTAGGTGTGCATATGTTGTCAGAAATTAACTGATGCGAAAGGCTGAGCCCCAAAATAATTAAGTGAGCCAATTACTTAGGGCATAGCTTAATTCATTCACCCATATTGTAACCTGTTGGTAGCATTTTTCACTTAGGGACTGAGGAAAAATAGCAAACTCATCTCTACTCTGCACGTATAATTACTTATCAGAACTCATAATACTGAATCTACATTAGATGAGAATAGTAATGCATTTCTATGGCACTAAAACTGTGCCATATATATTTAAAAGAACAAGCTTGTTAAATCCTGTTTAAATTGAATATTTATAAAATAAGTTATGGCTGCTTGATTTTTCTAGGAAGCTGACAAAAACAATCTGAGGTACTTGTCTTCTGTGTCTAAAAACATAAAACATCCCCTCCAACAATTACCTTTAAAATGTGCTGAAATGTCTGTTTTTAAACACTGCAATTAGTTTATATACATAGTAGTAAATATTGCACATTCATTGTTTTGTTTTTAGGGGGGAGTTGAGTGTATGTAAAGTATAAATGATGTCAATAATCACATATGCTGAAACATATTCAATATTGTGCAGAAACAACCCTCCAACAAAGGTGCATTTATAGAAACAATAGTGAAGAGCTGCAGGGGGAGGGTAATGAAGTGAACACGATTTTAGCAAAGCTCTGTGCAATGCATGTATCACTTTTTTTAAAGGGAATGTTGAAGGGTATTCAGAAATCTGCTTCTATTGTGACTCCTTTTTGCTTCATACATTTAAATTGAATGTTCTCTATTTGGTCGATTACTGTTTACACACTGTAGCGCTCCGAAAATGGTACGCTCATTTCCGCTGTGCTTGTTGGTGCGATTGCTCATTTTGCGAAATCAAAGCACATTCGATTGTGTAAAAAAATGCTTATCACGTATCACATGTGTTTAGATTAACAGATCAATGCGCATTGCACGCCAGCATTACGTGGCCACATGAATTGGGGCAACACTTTCACATTTGTACATATAGAAAATTGGTTAAGAATAGATGCAGAGAGAGTAGTTGTAAAGGGGCTTCATCATTATGGACTAAAGTGTAAGTGGGGAGCCACAGGGTTCTGTGTTGGGGACGCTTCTATTAATTATTATTAATGATTTGGAAGTGGGTATTGTCAGCAAGGTTTCGGTGTTTGCGGACGACACAAAACTTTGTCGACCATTAAAAACATCAAAGGATGTGCAATTGTGCAGGGGGATCTAGATAGATTGTCACATTGGGCTGCTAAGTGGCGATGAGATGAGATTTAATGTTGATAAATGTAAGGTGATGCATTTTGGACTTAAAAATCCTTGTGCTGCTTAAACTATAAATGGCTCTGTGTTAAGTGAATCCCTGTTGGAAAGATATCTTGGAGTTTTGGGGGATAAACTTAAAGGAAGCAAGCAGTGCCAGGAGGCAACAGCCAGAGCCAGCATGGTATTATCTTGTATAAAGGAGGTATGGATTCAAGGGAGGAAAATGTTATTCTCCCTCTTTACAAGCATTGGTAAGGCCTCATTTGGAATATGCAGTGCAATTTTGGAATCCCGTTACAAAAAGGACATCTTTGAAATGAAAGGGTTCAGAGAAGGGCAACTAAATTAATAAGGGGATTGGGGGATCTTGAATATGAAGAGAGATTGGAAAAGTTACAATTATGTATGCTGGAGAAAAGGCGCTTGTGTGGGGATATGATTATTAACGGGCCATACAATAAACTATCTGGGCATGTTCACCAAGAACATATCAGAGGACACAAGGATATCCCTTAAGACTTGAAGAAAAAAGGTTTAGGCTTCAAGTTTGGATAGGGTATTTCACTGTGAGAACGGTAAAGCTATGGAACAGTCTTCCAGTGGACGTTATGGCAGGTTCATTGGTCAGTTTAAAAAAAAAGCTGTATGAGTTTCTGCAAAGTTGAATGTTGCAAGTTATGGTATTGAACATAAAGTAGAGTTGATCCAGGGAAATTTCCGATTGCGAATTGGAGTCCTCCTTCATAAATTTGGTGGGTTTTTTTTGCCTTCCTCTGGGTCAACAGTTAGGCAGGAAATGATGGTATTGCTAGATCGGTTGGACTTGATGGACATATGATTTATTCAACCTCAAATACTATACTAAAAGCGCAACAGATAGAGTTTAAAAGCGTAGTAGTGTGGCCTAGCCCTCAAGGTTATTTTCCCACTGTAGTTCTCTTAAAGTTTGGAAAGGGTTTTTTTTAGTGTGAGAACCAACAGACGTGGTGACAGCAAGTTCACTGGATAGTTTAAAAGAAAAAGATGGAGAGTTTCTTAAAAACAAAGAATATTGCATGCATGTTACTGGTTTTGATATATAGAGTTGATCCAGGGATATTTCTGATTGCCTCATGGAGTGTGGAAGGAATCCCCCCTCCCCTTGGGCAGGGAATTGTGGATATTGCCAAGTAGGTTGGACTAGATGGACGTATGTCTTTAATTAATCTCAAATACTATACCATACCAAAACACAGCATATCTGCACAACCCCCCATACAAACGGTCATGTTGTTTTGCTGCAAAAGTTTCTAGGCACCTTGCAGTCATTAAATAAACCATGAAATCCTTAAGTGCCATTTATGATGGCATATGGTTGCCCATGCATGGCAGATTGTCGCCAAATCGTCTGTAGATACACATCATGCATCGCAGGTCGGCCCCTAGAGCCAAAGTTAAGGCCATCTGTCCACAGCTAAGCTGCATGTATTTTTATGCACACGAACACCAACGGGCACCAATACAAGTCAACAGGACTGTGGATAAAATTGCATAATAAAGCTTATTACACCATTTGTGTGTGTAGCGTTTGTTCACAAATACTAGCATGTGATCACATAGAATAAGAAGCAAAAATGCACACAACACATGCATTTTACAGCACTTCGATAGTGTGATTGAAACCTTAAGCTTTAACAAAATGTGAATGTAATTGGCCAATGATTCAAACAAACCAGCAAGATAATTGACTGGATTGAGTTGGGGGTCTGGATGGGGCCATTGTAACTTTGATTCTTCAAATACTTTAGTGGGACATTAAGAAATCTTTGCAGAAATGTATGCCCACTAACATTAAGTGTATGTTAAGCTGGAAAAATGACTTTGCGTCATCTTAATCTATAAGTAAATACAGGTAAGTAGCACTACTCTGAGGTGTGTGTTTTACTGTATGCCTTCAATAAAGTACTTTTTTTGTCAGGCTCTGACCACTGACCTGACTATTTTCCCCCATACCAACTGTCAGTACATGCATACAGTTTACAGCACACCAAGTGTCAAACCATTACAGATAAGAAAAACTGCTTACAGAAATGCTAAAAACAAGACTTTTCAGATATGGATATATAATGAAATAAGGGGCAGATCAACAGAAAACAAGTAAAGTGATAGTTGGGATGAATTATAGTTTCCACTAATAGAAAATTTAAAGGGACAGTTTAGTGGGAAATTATATTTTTTAAATTGTTAGTTTGTGTAAGCTCTTAGTTATTTCTACATATGCTCTTCCACAAATCAGTTGATTTCATACCCTTTGTGTTCCCTGCTGTTGACATTAGTAAGCTGCCATTTCAGGTTCTAACGTCCTTCTTCTTCCCAGGATGCACCACAACTTGGAATGTTCCTAACAGTTATTCTTCTGATTGGCGTTGGATGGGTCAAACATGTTTAGATCTCTACTGAACAACTGAATCAACCCAGGCGCTGGGTCAAGGGAAGACCATAATGGTCTCTACTTGGGGTCCTGCAAACAGAAAGTCAGTATTTCGGTTACAGTGTATTTATACACAGACAAAATGCTGAAGGGGCAGGTTAAGGTCATTAGGATGAAAAAATACTGCTCTTTTTGCAGTACATGTATTTGCACTGAACTTCCCCTTTAAAGAAACAAATTTGCCAGTGTACATACCCTTTAAACTTTTAAAGAAGAATAAGTAAGAAATCCTTTCCAACGATGTGAGATGCGGATACAAAAAACAATTACTTATGCAGTTAATTTGCAAGAAGGGTGTTTACAAGCTATTGTGTTCTAAGTTTTTTACCTGTGGTAATAAAGCATAACTCATTTATGTTGGGACAGCAATAAGTGTTGGTTGTCATAACAGTAGTCATGTTTCTGGGGCACTGGTCAGTCACTGTAAGGAGAAGAGTAAGGGATAGGCTAGGTGCAATTTCCAGGCCAGAATGTCAGCGAAGAGCAAAAAATTATTATAGAGCACAATTCCTAAAGACATGGAGGAGTGTACCATTTAGGTGCCTTTCTGTAAGAATACTGGGGTTCTGTATAAGCATATGGCTAGTTTTATGGTGTATGCTCTTGGAATGTTTATGTTTATATGGAGCATGATCATGTTAAAACACAAATTGCTCATTAATATGCAATGGAGTGTGAGTTTTGTAAAAGAGTTTGTCTGAATTGTACAGAAAAGTTATGCCAAGCCGTACATGCGTATGATCTATGCACCGACAATGATGTGCGAGACCAAAGGACACTTCAGGCGATAACGCTTGTGTATGCGTATATCCTTATTGTTTTGTGGAATTTTTGAATCAAGTCCTGATAGGTTTGTAGGTCCCTCGACAAAAAGTTGTTTCCTGCTAATGGATAAAGGATAACACATATTTAATTTGTGTGCATAATGGGGAAGATGGTCAGAATGGACAGAAAATAAAAGTTAGGGTTAAAGTATTGAAACGTATCCTAACATCAATGCAATTTTCTAAATGTCAATAATCAAAGAAATAAGCGCCGCAAGTAGAAGCTTGTGTAGCGAAATGCGTCCGGTCTGCTTGCACCGGTCCTACCATGGGCTGGTCTCCTCTATCCCCAAGTACTACTTTGTTGGCTAATGCGAACAATGAAAATCGCCTCTGCCCGACTGTAGAGATACCTGACTTTGACTGGTGGGGGTCTTTCACGAGACAGCTAAGTATAGGAATTTACTATTGTGCACTTTATATGCTATATCTATTGGAGGCTTGGATTATTCTATGGGAATGGTTATTCCTAGAAGGAATGTTTTTTATCTTATTTGCAAGTGCATTTATTACCTATGTGTGTTATGAAGTAAATAAAGATACGATTTTTTGATACTCATCACCTGTTAGAGTAAGCTTCTTACTTGGGGCGTTTTTCTTTGATTATTGAGATAGGTTCTTCTACCCATACGCCCCTCCCTCTTATTTTTGGGTTTTACAAACAGGTACCTGCAACTTTGACTAAATGGTGGTGCTCCGTTATCTCTTTTGATATAATTTCTTCTAAATGCCCCAAATAGTGGGGGTATCATCGTGACTTGGGACATTTATTTAACCCCAGTAAGTGGCACCCATGATAAATACCATCAATATGTTTACAGACAGCAAATGCAGCAATTGGTGACAAATTCTGCAAGTGTTTAAAAAAAAAAAAAAAATTTGGAAAATAGGACTACTACACTTATTGTCGAATTTAACTAAATTCAAATTGTAAGACCGCACTTCAAGTCTGCTTGTTTTCCCAAAGTCATGCACATCTTGAGGGCTCCACACCACCTCATAGAATTCAATCCACACGAGTGAGGGCACTTTCTCAAAATGCATTTGAGAAAGGGTCATGGAACCCGAAACGTATGTCCTGCTGTGTAGCCGGTGAGAGCTATATATTTTAAAAGTATCTGTTTTTAACAATGTTTTGTTACAAATAAAAAGAAAACGTTTTTTTTGGAAGCAAGTGCCATCACTCGTGTTTTAAATATGTATCATTGAAACACACATATTGTAGAAGGGTCAAATTCGAAATAAAGCTTATCCTGAACCAGGTACAATATATATTTACACTTTTTTAAGGAGAACTAAACTTAAAATAGAATCTAGTCTCTGAGGTTGCTTCCTCATCACTCTCAAAATTTTTGATTTTAGAACAAGTATGTGAAGATGTTGTGTTGATGTCAAACAACATCATTCTCAGTTCGCGACATACAGTTTATTGGGCATCTGGGGAATCCTAAAGCTACCCTGATTAACAGCAAGCAATTAGAAAAACGCTGGTGGGGGATGGGTGACTTCCCAGCTGATTGACACTTTAGTTTGGCACATACAGGAGATTTCAATAAAAGTTCTTATTGTTTTAAAATGGTGCTAATTTAGCTCCAACCAATCAGATCTATTAGCACCATTTTAAACGATAAGAACTTTATTGAATAACCCCTGATAATTCCCTCAAAAAGCTGAAGCTATAAGAATAGGGTAGCTGTCCATGGTGCTGGATTGCTGCACGATCTTCCATAACATGCAAGTGTTAGATCTCTCAATGTATAGGTTTAAAATTATTACATCCTGTTGATATCCATAAGGGGTTGTGTATCGTGTAATAACAAGATAACTTCCATTGTAAGCTCTATTGGGCAGGTCATTCTTAAAGGAAAACACACGTGGGGCGTGTGCGGTGAGCATATATTTTCCTAAATTGCACTGACCACTTTATGCAGTGATTCAAAATGAGTTTAACCATCAAAATGAGACTTGTATCAAGAGATACACTGGAGATTCTTAAATCAGATCCTATATTAGGAACTGTTCTGGGAAAATCCCAGATCTGGGACACCCTAAAAGGACAACTATATTGTAACAATTAACTTTTTAAAAATGAAAAGCACTTGGGGGCAAGGAGTTGGTAGAACAATATTAGTGTGACTCCTACCATACTATAGTAGAACGATATCAGTGTGATTCCTACCATACTATAGTAGAACAATACCAGTGTGATTCCGATATTGTTCTACTATAGTATGGTAGGAATCACACTAATATTGTTCTACTATACTATGGTAGGAATCACACTAATGTTCTATATAGTATGTAGGAATCAAGCTGATATTGTTCTACTTAGTATGGTAGGAATCACACTGATATTGTTTTCACGTAGTATGGTAGGGACACACTAATATTGTTCTACTATAGTATGGAGGTAGGATCACATTAATATTGTTCTACTATAGTATGGTAGGAATCACATAATATGTTTACTATAGTATGGTAGGAATCACATTAATATTGTTCTACTATAGTATGGTAGGAATCACATTAATATTGTCTACTATAGTATGGTAGGAATCACATTAATATTGTTCTACTATAGTATGGTAGGATCACTTAATATTGTTCTTCTAGTATGGTAGGAATCACATTAATATTGTTCAACTATAGTATGGTAGGAATCACACTAATAATGTTCAACTATAGTATGGTAGGAACACACTGATATTGTTCTACTATAGTATGGTAGGAATCACATTAATATTTGTTCTACTATAGTATGGTTGGAATCACATTAATATTGTTCTACTATAGTATGGTAGGGAACATAATATTGTCTATCTAGTATGGTAGGAATCACATTAATATTGTTCTACTATAGTATGGTAGGAATCACACTAATATTGTTCTAATAAGTATGGTAGGAATCACATTAATATTGTCTAATAGTATGGTGAGAATCACACTAATAAGTTCAACTATAGTATGTAGGAATAACATGATATGTTCTACTATAGTACGGTAGGAATCACACTGATATTGTTCTACTATAGTATGGTGGAATCACACTAATATTGTTCTACTATAAGTATGTAGGAATCACACTAATATTGTTCTACTATAGTATGGTAGGAATCACGCTGATATTGTTCTACTATAGTATGGTAGGAATCACACGATATTGTTCTACTGTAGTATGGTAGGAATCACACTGATTTGTTCTGCATAGTATAGGTAGAAATCACACTGATATTGTTCTACTATAGTATGGTAGGAACACACTAATATTGTTCTACTAGTATTGGAGGAATCACACTAATATTGTTCTACTGTAGTATGGTAGGAATCACACTAATAATGTTCAATATAGTATGGTAGGAATCACACTGGTATTGTTCTACTATAGTATGGTAGGAATCACACTGATATTGTTCTACTATAGTATGGTAGGAATCACACTAATATTGTTCTACTATAGTATGGTAGGAATCACACTAATATTGTTCTACTGTAGTATGGTAGGAATCACGCTAATATTGTTCTACTGTAGTATGGTAGTAATCACACTAATAATGTTCTACTGTAGTATGGTAGGAATCACACTGATATTGTTCTACTATAGTATGGTAGGAATAACGATAATATTGTTCTACTGTAGTATGGTAGGAATCACACTGATATTGTTCTACTATAGTAAGGTAGGAATCACACTAATATTGTTCTACTGTAGTATGGTAGGAATCACGCAAATATTGTTCTACTGTATTGGTAGGAATCACACTATAATGTTCAACTATAGTACGGTAGGAATCACACTGATATTGTTCTACTATAGTACTGGTAGGAATCACACTGATATTGTTTACTATGTATGGTGAATAACGATAATATGTTCTACTGTAGTATGGTAGGAACACACTTGATATTGTTCTACTATAGTAAGGTAGGAATCACACTAATATTGTTCTACTGTAGTATGGTAGGAATCACGCAAATATTGTTCTACTGTAGTATGGTAGGAATCACACTAATAATGTTCAACTATAGTACGGTAGGAATCACACTGATATTGTTCTACTATAGTACGGTAGGAATCACACTGATATTGTTCTACTATAGTATGGTTGATCACACTAATATGTTCTACTATACTATGGTAGGAATCACACTAATATTGTTCTACAGTATGGTAGGAATCACGCTGATATGTTCTACTGTAGTATGGTAGGAATCACACTGATTTGTTCTCTATAGTATGGTGGAAATCACACTGATAATGTTTACTAAGTATGGTAGGAATCACACAATATTGTTCTACTATAGTATGGTAGGAATCACACTAATATTGTTCTACTTAGTATAGTATGGTAGGAATCACACTAATAATGTTCAACTATAGTATGGTAGGAATCACACTGGTATTGTTCTACTATAGTATGGTAGGAATCACACTAATATTGTTCTACTGAATATGGTAGGAACACTAATATTGTTCTACTGTAGTATGGTAGGAATCACACTAATATGTTCTATGTAGTATGGTAGGAATCCACATGATATTGTTCTACTATAGTATGGTAGGAATCACACTAATATTGTTCTACTGTAGTATGGTAGGAATCACACTAAATTGTTCTACTATAGTATGGTAGGAATCACGCTAATATTGTTCTACTGTAGTTGGTAGGAATCACACTAATAATGTTTGTAGTTAGTATGGTAGGAATCACACTGATATGTTCTACTATAGTATGGTAGGAATCACACTGATATTGTTCTACTATAGTATGGTAGGAATCAAGATAATATTGTTTACTATAGTATGGTAGGAATCACACTAATATTGTTCTACTATAGTATGGTAGGAATCACACTATATTGTTCTACTATTGTATGGTAGGAATCAAACTGATATTTTCTACTATAGTATGGTAGGAATCACATGATATTGTACTACTATAGTATGGTAGGAATCACTCTAATATTGTTCTGCTATAGTATGGTAGGAATCACACTGATATTGTTCTACTACAGTACGGTAGGAATCACAACTGATATTGTTCTACTATAGTATGGTAGGAATCACACTGATGGTAAGTATTCACAAAAGTGGTATTGATGCACCACTTGAAGAATCGATACAACTGCTCAACTTGGATTAAAAAAAAATCTTTATTTGGTTACATATCCAACACCACAGGTACTGGCTAGAGGTAACAAAGCCTTAGCGTTTCGGACCATAGCGGTCCTTCATTAAGGACCGCTATGGTCCGAATGCGTAGGCGTTGTTACCTTTTATTGGTACCGTGGTGTTGGAATATAAACCAGAATAAAGATTTGTTTAATCCAAGGGGTCAGTTGTATCGATTTTCAAGTAGGCATCAAGACCCCTTTGTTGAATACTTACCTGAACGGAACCTAAGCGAGGGGTTCAGGTTGGGTAGCACCCAGACCAAACAGAAGGAGCATGAGTCCGTTTTCCCATGTGTGACTATTCTTAGGTGTGCATATGTTGTCAGAAATTAACTGATGCGAAAGGCTGAGCCCCAAATAATTAAGTGAGCCAATTACTTAGGGCATAGCTTAATTCATTCACCCATATTGTAACCTGTTGGTAGCATTTTTCACTTAGGGACTGAGGAAAAATAGCAAACTCATCTCTACTCTGCACGTATAATTACTTATCAGAACTCATAATACTGAATCTACATTAGATGAGAATAGTAATGCATTTCTATGGCACTAAAACTGTGCATATATATTTTAAAAGAACAAGCTTGTTAAATCCTGTTTAAATTGAATATTTATAAAATAAGTTATGGCTGCTTGATTTTTCTAGGAAGCTGACAAAAACAATCTGAGGTACTTGTCTTCTGTGTCTAAAAACATAAAACATCCCCTCCAACAATTACCTTTAAAATGTGCTGAAATGTCTGTTTTTAAACACTGCAATTAGTTTATATACATATAGTAAATATTGGCACATTCATTGTTTTGTTTTTAGGGGGGAGTTGAGTGTATGTATTAAGTATAAATGATGTCAATAATCACATATGCTGAAACATATTCAATATTGTGCAGAAACATACCCTCCAACAAAGGTGCATTTATAGAAACAACTAGTGAAAGAGCTGCAGGGGGAGGGTAATGAAGTGAACACGATTTTAGCAAAGCTCTGTGCAATGCATGTATCACTTTTTTTAAAGGGAATGTTGAAGGGTATTCAGAAATCTGCTTCTATTTGTGACTCCTTTTTGCTTCATACATTTAAATTGAATGTTCTCTATTTGGTCGATTACCTGTTTACACACTGTAGCGCTCCGAAAATGGTACGCTCATTTCCGCTGTGCTTGTTGGTGCGATTGCTCAATTTTGCGAAATCAAAGCACATTCGATTGTGTAAAAAAATGCTTATCACGTATCACATGTGTTTTAGATTAACAGATCAATGCGCATTGCACGCCAGCATTACGTGGCCACATGAATTGGGGCAACACTTTCACATTTGTACATATAGAAAATTGGTTAAGAATAGATGCAGAGAGAGTAGTTGTAAAGGGGCTTCATCATTATGGACTAAAGTGCTAAGTGGGGAGCCACAGGGTTCTGTTGTTGGGGACGCTTCTATTAATTATTATTAATGATTTGGAAGTGGGTATTGTCAGCAAGGTTTCGGTGTTTGCGGACGACACAAAACTTTGTCGACCATTAAAAACATCAAAGGATGTGCAATTGTGCAGGGGGATCTAGATAGATTGTCACATTGGGCTGCTAAGTGGCAGATGAGATGAGATTTAATGTTGATAAATGTAAGGTGATGCATTTTGGACTTAAAAATCCTTGTGCTGCTTAAACTATAAATGGCTCTGTGTTAAGTGAATCCCTGTTGGAAAGATATCTTGGAGTTTTGGGGGATAAACTTAAAGGAAGCAAGCAGTGCCAGGAGGCAACAGCCAGAGCCAGCATGGTATTATCTTGTATAAAGGAGGTATGGATTCAAGGGAGGAAAATGTTATTCTCCCTCTTTACAAGCATTGGTAAGGCCTCATTTGGAATATGCAGTGCAATTTTGGAATCCCGTTACAAAAAGGACATCTTTGAAATGAAAGGGTTCAGAGAAGGGCAACTAAATTAATAAGGGGATTGGGGGATCTTGAATATGAAGAGAGATTGGAAAAGTTACAATTATGTATGCTGGAGAAAAGGCGCTTGTGTGGGGATATGATTATTAACGGGCCATACAATAAACTATCTGGGCAGTGTTCACCAAGAACATATCAGAGGACACAAGGATATCCCTTAAGACTTGAAGAAAAAAGGTTTAGGCTTCAAGTTTGGATAGGGTATTTCACTGTGAGAACGGTAAAGCTATGGAACAGTCTTCCAGTGGACGTTATGGCAGGTTCATTGGTCAGTTTAAAAAAAAAGCTGTATGAGTTTCTGCAAAGTTGAATGTTGCAAGTTCATGGTATTGAACATAAAGTAGAGTTGATCCAGGGAAATTTCCGATTGCGAATTGGAGTCCTCCTTCATAAATTTGGTGGGTTTTTTTTGCCTTCCTCTGGGTCAACAGTTAGGCAGGAAATGATGGTATTGCTAGATCGGTTGGACTTGATGGACATATGACTTTATTCAACCTCAAATACTATACTAAAAGCGCAACAGATAGAGTTTAAAAGCGTAGTAGTGTGGCCTAGCCCTCAAGGTTATTTTCCCACTGTAGTTCTCTTAAAGTTTGGAAAGGGTTTTTTTAGTGTGAGAACCAACAGACGTGGTGACAGCAAGTTCACTGGATAGTTTAAAAGAAAAAGATGGAGAGTTTTTAAAAACAAAGAATATTGCATGCATGTTACTGGTTTGATATATAGAGTTGATCCAGGGATATTTCTGATTGCCTCATGGAGTGTGGAAGGAATCCCCCCTCCCCTTGGGCAGGGAATTGTGGATATTGCCAAGTAGGTTGGACTAGATGGACGTATGTCTTTAATTAATCTCAAATACTATACCATACCAAAACACGCATATCTGCACAACCCCCCATACAAACGGTCATGTTGTTTTGCTGCAAAAGTTTCTAGGCACCTTGCAGTCATTAAATAAACCATGAAATCCTTAAGTGCCCATTTATGATGGCATATGGTTGCCCATGCATGGCAGATTGTCGCCAAATCGTCTGTAGATACACATCATGCATCGCAGGTCGGCCCCTAGAGCCAAAGTGTAAGGCCATCTGTCCAACAGCTAAGCTGCATGTATTTTTATGCACACGAACACCAACGGGCACCAATACAAGTCAACAGGACTGTGGATAAAATTGCATAATAAAGCTTATTACACCATTTGTGTGTGTAGCGTTTGTTCACAAATACTAGCATGTGATCACATAGAATAAGAAGCAAAAATGCACACAACACATGCATTTTACAGCACTTCGATAGTGTGATTGAAACCTTAAGCTTTAACAAAATGTGATATGTAATTGGCCAATGATTCAAACAAACCAGCAAGATAATTGACTGGATTGAGTTGGGGGTCTGGATGGGGCCATTGTAACTTTGATTCTTCAAATACTTTAGTGGGACATTAAGAAATCTTTGCAGAAATGTATGCCCACTAACATTAAGTGTATGTTAAGCTGGAAAAATGACTTTGCGTCATCTTAATCTATAAGTAAATACAGGTAAGTAGCACTACTCTGAGGTGTGTGTTTTACTGTATGCCTTCAATAAAGTACTTTTTTTGCTCAGGCTCTGACCACTGACCTGACTATTTTCCCCCATACCAACTGTCAGTAATGCATACAGTTTACAGCACACCAAGTGTCAAACCATTACAGATAAAGAAAAACTGCTTACAGAAATGCTAAAACAAGACTTTTCAGAATGGATATATAATGAAATAAGGGGCAGATCAACAGAAAACAAGTAAAGTGATAGTTGGGATGAATTATAGTTTCCACTAATAGAAAATTTAAAGGGACAGTTTAGGGGAAATTATATTTTTTAAATTGTTAGTTTGTGTAAGCTCTTAGTTATTTCTACATATGCTCTTCCACAAATCAGTTGATTTCATACCCTTTGTGTTCCCTGCTGTTGACATTAGTAAGCTGCCATTTCAGGTTCTAACGTCCTTCTTCTTCCCAGGATGCACCACAACTTGGAATGTTCCTAACAGTTATTCTTCTGATTGGCGTTGGATGGGTCAAACATGTTTAGATCTCTACTGAACAACTGAATCAACCCAGGCGCTGGGTCAAGGGAAGACCATAATGGTCTCT
Source organism: Hymenochirus boettgeri (assembly GCA_019447015.1). Classification (NCBI taxonomy): domain Eukaryota; kingdom Metazoa; phylum Chordata; class Amphibia; order Anura; family Pipidae; genus Hymenochirus; species Hymenochirus boettgeri. Next base: position 265,862,499 of record CM033470.1, on the reverse strand, counting down.
ACTTGGGGTCCTGCAAACAGAAAGTCAGTATTTCGGTTACAGTATTTATACACAGACAAAATGCTGAAGGGGCAGGTTAAGGTCATTAGGATGAAAAAATACTGCTCTTTTTGCAGTACATGTATTTGCACTGAACTTCCCCTTTAAAGAAACAAATTTGCCAGTGTACATACCCTTTAAACTTTTAAAGAAGAATAAGTAAGAAATCCTTTCCAACGATGTGAGATGCGGATACAAAAAACAATTACTTATGCAGTTAATTTGCAAGAAGGGGTGTTTACAAGCTATTGTGTTCTAAGTTTTTTACCTGTGGTAATAAAGCATAACTCATTTATGTTGGGACAGCAATAAGTGTTGGTTGTCATAACAGTAGTCATGTTTCTGGGGCACTGGTCAGTCACTGTAAGGAGAAGAGTAAGGGATAGGCTAGGTGCAATTTCCAGGCCAGAATGTCAGCGAAGAGCAAAAAATTATTATAGAGCACAATTCCTAAAGACATGGAGGAGTGTACCATTTAGGTGCCTTTCTGTAAGAATACTGGGGTTCTGTATAAGCATATGGCTAGTTTTATGGTGTATGCTCTTGGAATGTTTATGTTTATATGGAGCATGATCATGTTTAAAACACAAATTGCTCATTAATATGCAATGGAGTGTGAGTTTTGTAAAAGAGTTTGTCTGAATTGTACAGAAAAGTTATGCCAAGCCGTACATGCGTATGATCTATGCACCGACATGATGTGCGAGACCAAAGGACACTTCAGGCGATAACGCTTGTGTATGCGTATATCCTTATTGTTTTGTGGAATTTTTGAATCAAGTCCTGATAGGTTTGTAGGTCCCTCGACAAAAAGTTGTTTCCTGCTAATGGATAAAGGATAACATATTTAATTTGTGTGCATAATGGGGAAGATGGTCAGAATGGACAGAAAATAAAAGTTAGGGTTAAAGTATTGAAACGTATCCTAACATCAATGCAATTTTCTAAATGTCAATAATCAAAGAAATAAGCGCCGCAAGTAGAAGCTTGTGTAGCGAAATGCGTCGGTCTGCTTGCACCGGTCCTACCATGGGCTGGTCTCCTCTATCCCCAAGTACTACTTTGTTGGCTAATGCGAACAATGAAAATCGCCTCTGCCCGACTGTAGAGATACCTGACTTTGACTGTGGGGGTCTTTCACGAGACAGCTAAGTATAGGAATTTACTATTGTGCACTTTATATGCTATATCTATTGGAGGCTTGGATTATTCTATGGGAATGGTTATCCTAGAAGGAATGTTTTTTATCTTATTTGCAAGTGCATTTATTACCTATGTGTGTTATGAAGTAAATAAAGATACGATTTTTTGATACTCATCACCTGTTAGAGTAAGCTTCTTACTTGGGCGCGTTTTTCTTTGATTATTGAGATAGGTTCTTCTACCCATACGCCCCTCCCTCTTATTTTTGGGTTTTACAAACAGGTACCTGCAACTTTGACTAAATGGTGGTGCTCCGTTATCTCTTTTGATATAATTTCTTCTAAATGCCCCAAATAGTGGGGGTATCATCGTGACTTGGGACATTTATTTAACCCCAGTAAGTGGCACCCATGATAAATACCATCAATATGTTTACAGACAGCAAATGCAGCAATTGGTGACAAATTCTGCAAGGTTTAAAAAAAAAAAAAAAATTTGGAAAATAGGACTACTACACTTATTGTCGAATTTAACTAAATTCAAATTGTAAGACCAGCACTTCAAGTCTGCTTGTTTTCCCAAAGTCATGCACATCTTGAGGGCTCCACACCACCTCATAGAATTCAATCCACACGAGTGAGGGCACTTTCTCAAAATGCATTTGAGAAAGGGTCATGGAACCCGAAACGTATGTCCTGCTGTGTAGCCGGTGAGAGCTATATATTTTAAAAGTATCTGTTTTTAACAATGTTTTGTTACAAATAAAAAGAAAACGTTTTTTATTGGAAGCAAGTGCCATCACTCGTGTTTTAAATATGTATCATTGAAACACACATATTGTAGAAGGGTCAAATTCGAAATAAAGCTTATCCTGAACCAGGTACAATATATATTTACACTTTTTTAAGGAGAACTAAACTTAAAATAGAATCTAGTCTCTGAGGTTGCTTCCTCATCACTCTCAAAATTTTTGATTTTAGAACAAGTATGATGAAGATGTTGTGTTGATGTCAAACAACATCATTCTCAGTTCGCGACATACAGTTTATTGGGCATCTGGGGAATCCTAAAGCTACCCTGATTAACAGCAAGCAATTAGAAAAACGCTGGTGGGGATGGGTGACTTCCCAGCTGATTGACACTTTAGTTTGGCACATACAGGAGATTCAATAAAAGTTCTTATTGTTTTAAAATGGTGCTAATTTAGCTCCAACCAATCAGATCTTATTAGCACCATTTTAAACGATAAGAACTTTATTGAATAACCCTGATAATTCCCTCAAAAAGCTGAAGCTATAAGAATAGGGTAGCTGTCCATGGTGCTGGATTGCTGCACGATCTTCCATAACATGCAAGTGTTAGATCTCTTCAATGTATAGGTTTTAAAATTATTACATCCTGTTGATATCCATAAGGGGTTGTGTATCGTGTAATAACAAGATAACTTCCATGTAAGCTCTATTGGGCAGGTCATTCTTAAAGGAAAACACACGTGGGGGTGTGCGGTGAGCATATATTTTCCTAAATTGCACTGACCACTTTATGCAGTGATTCAAAATGAGTTTAACCATCAAAATGAGACTCTGTATCAAGAGATTACACTGGAGATTCTTAAATCAGATCCTATATTAGGAACTGTTCTGGGAAAATCCCAGATCTGGGACACCCTTAAAAGGACAACTATATTGTAACAATTAACTTTTTAAAATGAAAAGCACTTGGGGCAAGGAGTTGGTGTTCACTTGGCTCCATACTGGAGGAATTTTGGCTCTGTTCCCCAGTGTTCATTACTCCCCATGGAGCTCTGAAACAGCCTGCTGCACTAGAAACTTTATGAGAAACAGATGTCCCTCCGTCTGTCCCTCAGGGCTCTGTCTCTCTTGAAGAACTGGTGCCACTAAGGCCCAGTCATGGAAAAAAGTTGAGGCAAAATGCATTTTAAGGAAAAGAAAGGACAATAAAAAAATTTGACTTCATCCAGGAACAAAATTGCTGCCTAGGGGACTGTTATCTTCATCAAATTTTCTTGGCAGACCCTGTCTGTCTCAATGAACTTCCATTGTTTTTATTAGAAATAAATTAATTTCCTTCTACCTTCAACAAGTGGCTCAGTGCTGTCATGCTCTGTTTAACCTGGATACAAGCAAACTGTTCATACAAAGTCAGAATGGCAGCATATTACAGCCATTAACCATGTTACAGTATGACATTGTTGTCTTGTCAGTGAATGTTTATCAGATGTGGAAGTGCATTCAAACTGTCAATGCAAAATTCTTGGTTAATCTGAATATTCTTTCCTCTTTGGGGTTTGTTATCAGTGATTGGGTCTACTTAGGATTTCCCAAGCCCTGTCTCTTGGGTGTGTATCGTAACTTTGTTATATATATTTTCTATAGAAGTGACTTATTGTCTGCATTAGATTCTACTTTTAGGAATGTAGAGATTTTCTATGAACAAAATAACTTTTCAGAATGCTGATAGTAAAAAGCTGCACGACCCAAAAAAATGCTGCTGAAAAGCTGAAAAATCTGTGGCCATGGCCAATAGTGTTTGTCTGCACTCGGATTAGTCATTTTGTTATATACACATAAATGAAAATCAGCCAATCCCATCGTATACCAGCTTTACCCGTTTTCCCATTTTTTTTTGTTTTGCTTGTATTTATGTGATAAAACGTCAAAGTGTTTTTGTACTGAAAATTCAAGTGTGGGGGTTGTTTCTCTGGTGTGTCAAAACAAAATGTGATAATTTTGGGTGTTGTGCCATAATTTCCAATATAGTTATTTGAAAGACATAACATTAAAATATTTTAAAAGAAATAAGTGTTTATATATTTGTTATATTTCTTTTCTTTAGCGGACCCAGCAGTGAGACTGGATGGGAACCCACACTGCTGCTATTTTAACTTCAGCCCAAAGATAATGTTCACCAAGGTGGTAAAGGCTCAGCTCTGGGTATACTTGAGGCACATTCAGCACACCTCCACAGTATACCTTCAGATCCTACGTCTGAACCGGTGACTGAAGAAGGGAGTAAACACATAAGGATCCGCTCCTTAAAGATTGACCTACACTCCCGCACAGGCCACTGGCAAAGCATTGACTTCAAACACGTACTGCAGAATTGGTTAAGCAACCGCACAAAATTGGGGCATTGAGATCAATGCATTTGACCCTAATGGAAATGACCTGGCTGTCACCACTCTAGGACCGGGGCCGAGGGCTGGGGGTAATAAAACTTTTTCATCAACAGATCTCCATATGTGGTTGGATGTTTATATCTGTTTAGGTTAGGTCATAAAAATGTGTAGCTCTGCTGTGCCCATTTAAAGGGTGTATATAAACCAAATCAAATTAGAACAAAAGAAATGCGTGGAGCTTTTTTTCCTAAAGAAAAATGAGGGAAGCCCTCGTATTGAGTGCTATTGTTTTATACCAGTGATGGCGAACCTTTTAGAGGCCCAGTGCCAAAACTGCAACCCCAAACCTCACTTTTTATTGCATAGTGCCAACATGATCATTTAACCTGAATACGGAGTTTCTAAAACTAATGGTCACTAAAACAGTGACCATTAACCCTACATTATTAGACAGGAATTTGAGATCCAAAATAGGGACTTATGCAGAGCTGAATGTTACAGCACGTTACCTCTCTCTACTACAGACAGACATTACACTTTCTCTGGCTTTCGGTAACAAACTCTGGTGAACTTTGGTGTGCATGAGTGCCCACAGAGAGGGCTCTGAGTGCCACCTCTGGCCCCTTGCCATAGGTTCGCCCCCACTGCTTTATACATTTCAACAAGCATTTTACTATTCTTGTTGAAATATGTGCTATAAAAAAAGAAAAATGAACTATAAATGCCCTAAGCTAACCTGTCTTGCCATTCATCTCTCACTATAAAACAACCATATGTATGGCTTACTTAATTATGTAAATGGCCTGGTGTGAAAATACCCTGAGCCCAGCACTTCAACAGGCACAATTCCCCCGAAATCAATATAATACAAGGCAGGTTAAATCGGTGTACACTCCACGCTTTCTGTGTCTTTGTCAGGGCGCGGCCTGTCTAGAGCAAAAAAAGTCAGGCTACTTGGTTGAGATATTAAGGTACATCCTCCTACTGTTCTTGTACTTATTAGAAGAATATTAATAATGACATCATGGGGTTTGATAATATTGTATACATTTTCTCTTATTTGTAATGTATGTAACAAGATTTCATTGGTTTTAAAAGCTTTTTACTCATGTTTAGCAACCATCCCCTTGGTGACCACCCTGTCTCTTTAAGAGGCTGTGGGTGGTGCTATAAAGGGAAGTTGCATGGTGCCGTTTGAATGAGCCTACGATTAAGAACAGGGAGCTGTTTGAAATGTGTCAGGCCTCTGCGGCATTCCAAGTGATGTCTGATTTTCTATTTTGATGGAATAAAGTTTTGAAGATTTTATGAAAAATCCGAAGCGACTCTAAGGAAGTCTTTTCAGGTGTGCGCCTACCCATTATTGTTTGCTGTTACATTTAATTCACAGACTCAAGTGAGGGGTTCGGGGCAGGCTGCGCCCGGACAAGACACAGAAAGCGGTGAGTTGTACACCGATTTAACCTGCCTTGTATATATATGATTTCGGGGGAATTGTGCCTGTTGAAGTGCTGGGCTCAGGGTATTTTCACATCCAGGCCATTTACATAATTAAGTAAGCCATACATATGGTTGTTTATATAGTGAGAGATGAATGGCAAGACAGGGTTAGCTTAGGGCATTTATAGTTCATTTTTCTTTTTGTTATATGCACAGATTATTCAACAAGAATAGTAAAATGCTTGTTGAAATGTATAAAGCAGTGGGGGCGAACCTATGGCAAGTGGGCCAGAGGTGGCACTCAGAGCCCTCTCTGTGGGCACTCATGCACACCAAAGTTCACCAGAGTTTGTTACCAGAAAGCCAGAGAGAAAGTGTAATGTCTGTCTGTAGTAGAGAGAGGTAACGTGCTGTAACATTCAGCTCTGCATAAGTCCCTATTTTGGATCTCAAATTCCTGTCTAATAATGTAGGGTTAATGGTCACTGTTTTAGTGACCATTAGTTTTAGAAACTCCGTATTCAGGTTAAATGATCATGTTGGCACTATGCAATAAAAAGTGAGGTTTGGGGTTGCAGTTTTGGCACTGGGCCTCTAAAAGGTTCGCCATCACTGGTATAAAACAATAGCACTCAATACGAGGGCTTCCCTCATTTTTCTTTAGGAAAAAAAGCTCCACGAACATTTCTTTTGTTCTAAATTTGATTTGGTTTATATAACATCCCTTTAAATGGGCACAGCAGAGCTACACATTTTTATGACCTAACCTAAACAGATATAAACATCCAACCACATATGGAGATCTGTTGATGAAAAAGTTTTAATTACCCACCAGTCCCTCGGCCCCGGGTCCTAGAGTGGTGACAGCCAGGTCATTTCCATTAGGGTCAAATGCATTGATCTCAATGCCCCAATTGTTGTGCGGTTGCTTGAACCAATTCTGCAGTACGTGTTTGAAGTCAATGCTTTGCCAGTGGCCTGTGCGGGAGTGTAGGTCAATCTTTAAGGAGCGGATCCTTATGTGTTTACTCCCTTCTTCAGTCACCGGTTTCAGACGTAGGATCTGAAGGTATACTGTGGAGGTGTGCTGAACTGGCCTCAAGTATACCCAGAGCTGAGCCTTTACCACCTTGGTGAACATTATCTTTGGGCTGAAGTTAAAATAGCAGCAGTGTGGGTTCCCATCCAGTCTCACTGCTGGGTCCGCTAAAGAAAAGAAAAATATAACAAATATATAAACACTTATTTTCTTTTAAAATATTTTAATGTTATGTCTTTCAAATAACTATATTGGAAATTATGGCACAACACCCAAAATTATCACATTTTGTTTTGACACACCAGAGAAACAACACCCACACTTGAATTTTCAGTACAAAAACACTTTGACGTTTTATCACATAAATACAAGCAAAACAAAAAAAATGGGAAAACGGGTAAAGCTGGTATACGATGGGATTGGCTGATTTTCATTTATGTGTATATCAAAAAATGACTAATCCGAGTGCAGACAAACACTATTGGCCATGGCCACAGATTTTTCAGCTTTTTCAGCAGATTTTTTTGGGTCGATGCAGCTTTTTACTATCAGCATTCTGAAAAGTTATTTTGTTCATAGAAAATCTCTACATTTCCTAAAAGTAGAATCTAATGCAGACAATAAGTCACTTCTATAGAAAATATATATAACAAAGTTACGATACACACCCAAGAGACAGGGCTTGGGAAATCCTAAGTAGACCCAATCACTGATAACAAACCCCAAAGAGGAAAGAAAATATTCAGATTAACCAAGAATTTTGCATTGACAGTTTGAATGCACTTCCACAGTCTGATAAACATTCACTGACAAGACAACAATGTCATACTGTAACATGGTTAATGGCTGTAATATGCTGCCATTCTGACTTTGTAATGAACAGTTTGCTTGTATCCAGGTTAAACAGAGCATGACAGCACTGAGCCACTTGTTGAAGGTAGAAGGAAATTAATTTATTTCTAATAAAAACAATGGAAGTTCATTGAGACAGACAGGGTCTGCCAAGAAAATTTGATGAAGATAACAGTCCCCTAGGTCAGCAATTTTGTTCCTGGATGAAGTCAAATCTTTTATTGTCCTTTCTTTTCCTTAAAATGCATTTTGCCTCAACTTTTTCCATGACTGGGCCTTAGTGGCACCAGTTCTTCAAGAGAGACAGAGCCCTGAGGGACAGACGGAGGGACATCTGTTTCTCATAAAGTTTCTAGTGCAGCAGGCTGTTTCAGAGCTCCATGGGGAGTAATGAACACTAGGGAACAGAGCCAGAATTCCTCCAGTATGGAGCCAAGTGAAACAATCAGCTCAGCAAAGTCCAAAGAAACAGGGACAAGGGAAGAGAGAAAGGGGAGGAGGAATGAAAAGTCTAGTGACAGTCAGAGAAAAAGAGAATTATGGAGTGACAGAACAAGGGGCAACAGAGAATATGAAGATATAATAAAGAAAAAATGGCTTGATGAAAAAAATTAAACAAAAGAAAGTTAATTGGACGTACATAGCTCTATTTTATTATATAAAGAGCTTAAAGGAATAGTTCACTCGAAAAATGAACTTTTCCTTTAATGTATTGATTGAAGCCCGAGAGGTTAAGGAGCTATGTCTTACCTTCCATTCTTCAGTCAATACATTAAAGGAAATGTTCACTTTTTGAGTTAATTGAGTGGATTAGAACCAGGAAGCGGTCAGAGATTTTCAGCTCTGCAGTGGTGAATTGCGTGAAATGCCCGAGATATTGATTGAAGAAAGGGAGGTAAGTCATAGCTCCTTAACCTCCCGGGCTTCAATCAATACATTAAAGGAAAAGTTCACTTTTCAAGTAAACTATTCCTTTAATATAAAAATAATGGTGATTTGCCTACAAAATACAGCACATCTTTGTTAAAATAAAACGTACCTGTTTCAATATGAATTCTATAACACAGAATCAAAGAAATAAACAATAAATCTTCATACCCAGAATTTAATGAGGATTAATTAGATTGTAAGCTCTAAGGGTCAGGGACCTAATTCCTCATGTTACATGGTTCAAGCATGTGCATACTTTTTGATGCACATACTTATTTATATAGTTATATATTTATGTATTTATTTATATTGTTTGTTCACCTTGTATGGCTTTCTGTGTTACATAGGCCCATCGTTAAAACAATCTTTAATTTACGAACAATATTGTAAATCAATAGCAATCGTAAATATCCGATAACAATTGTATATCTACGACCATGGTCATATATTTACTATCCCCCATAGAATACCATTGAGATATTTTACTACCACATGGTGTTCTACAGATGAGCGTTCGCAAATTAAACAACGCTCGCCATAAATGTATGGTCGTGCCCATATATTAATGATAACACACAGTATCGTTAACTTGCGATAACGCGTTTAGAAATATGGCCCATAGTAACGGGGGTTGAATAAAAACATACAACCATCTTGTCCAACCGTTATACCCTATTCATTAATCCTACCTAACAGTTGATCCAGAGGGGAAAAGGGTGAAAAAAATCTTTCTGATTCCAAATGCCAATGAAAAGTATCCCTGGATAAACCAGAACTACAGTATATGTATTAATACCAGTAATTCTCAATATTATATAGTATCCCTATACCAACCAGAACTACAGTATATGTATTAATACTAGTAACTCTCAATATCTATATAATACAATTTCACAGTTTCAAAGTTCTTACTGTAAAAAACCCTTTCCTAACCCAAAGATGAAACTTCTGTTCATCTTAAAGGATGTCCTTAAGTCCTCCGATATGACCTAGGTATTAATGAACAATGCACCATAGAGTTACTTACATGGCCCATTAATATACTTGTATTAAGTGATCAAATCCCTGCACAATTGCCTAACTTGTCTAATCTGCCTGCATAGTCAAGCCCCTCCTTTCCCTTTATTAATTTAGTTGCCCTTCCATTTCTTCCATTGCTTCCATTTCCATAGAGTTGCTTCCATTTCCAAGATATCCCTTTTGTATATGGGATTCCAAAACAGCATATTCCAAATAAGGCCTTAACATTGTTTTGTAAAGAGGGAGAATAATGTTTGAGTTTGATGAATCTATTCCCCTTTTTATACAAGACAATATCTTGCTAGCTCTAGCCATTGCTGTCTGGCATTGTTTGCTACAGCTAAGTCTATTATCTACTAGAACTCTAATGGAAAATCTTTTTCCATTAAAGATTCAATTAGCACAGAGTTATGTTGTAGATGGCACAAGGATTGTTAAACCCCAAATGCATCACCTTACATTTATCAACATTGAATCTCTTCTGCCATTCTGCTGCCCATTTTGATCATCAATCTAGGTCAGCTTGCAGCAATTGCACATTGTTTCAAGTTTCCAAAGCAAACACAGAGACCTTACTCTCAATGCCCCTTTCTAAGTCATTTATAAACAGATGAAATAGAAGTGGTCCTGGTACAGAAACTGTAGAACTTTAACCCAAATAGAGGTAGCGCTATTGACCACTCTACTACTCTGTGGTCAATACGTAATCCAACAAACAATTCTCTATCCGTGTCCTAATGTTTTTTTCTAGCCAACAGACCACATTCATTAGTTGCCTATGTGGCACATTATCACATTATTAGCAAAATCCAAGTATACTACATCCACTGCTGTGCCTGAATATAAATGTTTACTCACTTCTTAAAACAAGTAAATTTGTCGGGCACGATCTATTTCCCATGACTCCCTGCTGACTACTACTAATAAAACAAATCCAGGATATGATCCCGTAACAAAGTTTCCTACCACTGATTTTAGGCTTACAGGTCTATAGTTACCACCCTAATAACTGCCTGTCTAATTGTCTGTGTTGTTGAACAAACACTAAATGAAATCTCACATGTGTGTCTACTTACTTGGCCAATACAATCTGATTCTGATCTCATTAGTGCAATATACAGATTAATAAATGTAATATATGTATTTAATTTTGTTCAGAATCTTAAAATTACATTAATCAACAGACATTGCCTTCAACATACAGTATGTCACAAAGGTGAGTATAACCCTCCCATTTCTGTAATTACTTTATTATATATTTTCATGGGAGAGGACTGAGGATCTGACACTTTGATACAATGTAAACTAGTAAGTGTGCAGCATGTATAACAATATAAATATGCTGTCAACACATAGCCATTAATTAGTCAACCGACGGCAACAAAATAAGTACACCTCATTAGTGTTTCAATGCCACTGCTGGCTATTGAAACAGCCGAGGGATCCCAGGCTGTTAAGTAAGTTTTTTCTTTTTTTACAAACTAATCATGCAGTTCAGGTTGGGAAGAGAAGAACGACATCACAGAAAAATTATTTTATGCTACAGTAGATCTACATAGCGAAGGATCTGAATGGATGGTGTTAATCGGTTCACAGTGCATGCCTGCAATACCTCCCAGAGGCATGAGAAGAGGCAAAAACCTTTTTACAGGAAAACAGCTCCTACTCTTCACTTTCTTGGACTTTGGACAAACACTGCAGAGGAACAATCTGGAGCAGAGATGTATGGTAAGGATTTTTTAGCACTATACAGTGGGGCCAGTATGGGATTAAATTATAATTTTGGGGGTGGCCATGTCCTTAAAAGGATGTATTACCTCAATGCGTTTTTTAAACTGCTTTAAAAAGAGTAAAGGTATGAGTGAAGTTGAGGCAAGAAGTTGAGTGCACATCTGTGGGGCATCCTCACATGGAAGGTGGAGGAGCGAAAGGTCTCTAACATCCACCAGCTCCATGATGTCATCATGGAGAAGTGGAAGAGGATTCCAGTGGTAACCTGTGAAGCTCAAAAGAGTTAAAGCAGAGCTGGAAAATGGTGGTCAAAATACTGACAAAGGGCATAGTTTGTTTATTTATTTAGGGGTGTTCTCACTTCTGTTGCCAGCAGTTTATAATTAATGGCTGTGTGTTGAGTTATTTAGAAGGGACAGCAAATCTAAAAGCTGTACACTGACTACTTAACATTGTATCAGTGTCATTAAATAGTATTGTCTCATGAAAAGTTATAATAAGATATTTACAAAAATGTGAGGATGTACTCACTTTTTGTGACATACTGTGCATATAAATCTATCTGAATGAACTCTTTCCATGAATGAACCATACAGAGGTGCAACTTCAGAGAAATATGTCTTTATTTAACCTTGACAATTTCAAGCATGTCTTTCCATTTGATATATAGCGCAGACTGTCACTGACAGTAGCAGAGGGGAGAAGCAGACTGAACGGCAAGGGAAACTTCTGGGAAAGTACTTAGGTGTGAGGACCTATCCAGATGTAGGACGGGGTAGAGCTTACTTTAATTGTCCTTTTAAGTGAACTTTATTATGAACCACACATGACATAAAGATTCAAGGGGGAAATTATTGGGTGCTAGGGGAAATCATTGGGTGCGAGGGGAATTCAAAACTTACTTGTCTTATAAGAATATAGAGGATGTTCATTTGTGGCAGATGAGAGTCAGTGTTGATAAACGTAAGGTGATTAAGGTGATGCATTTTTGGGCTTAAAAATCCTTGTGCTGATTATGCTATACATGGTTCTGTGTTAAGTAAATCACTGTTGAAAAAAGATCTTGGAGTAGGGATATGATCATTGTGTATAAATACATTAATGGGCCATACAATAAACTGTCTGTGGCATTGTTCACCAATAGAACATGTCAGAGGACATGTGGACATCCCTTAAAACTGGATATGGTGTTGGGAGGTACATTGGATAGTTTAAAAACAAGCTAGATGAGTTACTAAAAACAAGAAAAAAGAATGTTGCAGGTTACTAGAATTGATACATAAAGTTGGAGTTGATCCAAGAACATTTCTTATTGCCACTTAGGATTTCCCCCCCTTCATACTGTTTATTTTTTATTTTTTTGCCTTCCTCTGGATCAACTGTTGGGCAGGAAATGTGGGTATTGCTGAGTAGGTTGGATAAGAGGGACATATTTATTCAAACTCAAATACTATCCTGTAATAAAATAAATGAATTTGGTATATTAATAAATGTGGGCATGACATAGGTTTAACTATAGATTTTTAGACTCACACTTTAACAGAATCTTTATTCATGTTGGCAGTGACAGGCTTTAATGGCCAATATCAGGCAGCTTAGTCAGAAGTTTTCTTTGGTTTGTTTCCCAAAGCAGACACCATCTTTATGTAAGTTAAACATTGGTGAGTTCTGGCAGTGATGAAATGCCTTTTATGTTGTGTACTTTTTAGCTCAACATGTATAATATATTCGCATATTAAAAATAGAGGAAATGGAGGTGTCAAACTGAGTAGTTGAGTCAAAGAATTTATAGACCAATTTCACAGCCCTATAAAAAACAAACAGGTTTCAGGAATACCTGAACCCCAGAAAAAGAAACGCACTTTACTCCCAAAAAAACAGGAGACACTCACCCGGGATAAATAAAGCTAGGTACACACCTAACGATTTTTCCTCCTGACCAACCGTTCGATACTTTCGAACGGTCGGCCAGGAGAAAGGACTGTCGGTCGCGGCAAAAGCAGCCGCGTCCGATAGTCACCGTGACCGATCGTGCAGTCCATAGAGGACCGCACGATCGGACGAGGTTTTCCACGCCTTTCGTCCGATTTGGACGATCGGTCGATCGGACATGGGCACATTCAGATGCGATAATTTCGGTCCGACCGACCGATACACTGAACTATCGGTCGATCGGACCGAAATATCTCATCGTGTGTACCCAGCTTAAGGGAAATAAATCTCCCAAACATCAATGGGGATAGATAAATGGTAAAGTGCAAACCAACCATCCAACCATATATAGTAGCATATAAAAAGATGTTAAATAACACATATATCTTAATGACTATACACCTCCACCTAAAACAACCCACAATTTCACAGCCCTGGCGGAACCAGAAATGGAAGCTCACTACTGATCTCTACTAAGTAGAGACCAAAATCACATAGAGACAACTTCAAATGAGTGTCTTGCAGAAATACAATTAGACCTGTCTGTTTCTCATTTATCTTACAATTAGTATTTTGCATATTGCTACCAAAATAATATAAATTAGGCAAAGGTTTATTACATACTTTACATATTGCTACTAAAATAATATAGATTCTCCTAATGCCCATTCTTCTTTCTGTCTGTTCTTGGCTTTAAGGGCTAGGCCACACTAGTGCACTTTTTATTGCAATATGATTGCGCTTATAAAAGTGCCTGCTAGTGTAAGGCAATGGGTCTGGCCACATTCGTCCGCTGCACTGTGATCCACTTATAGAAGCACATGCAATCGCCAATTTTTTGCGCAATCGCCTGTGCTTCCATTGCGCAGTATTGGGAAATCACAGCGTAAATATGCAACATCGCAAAGGAAACGCACACAAAACCGCGTGCAATAACGAGTAAGGCCAAGGCCACACTACAACGCACCAAATCGCACACACAATGCGTTAACGCACTAAAAATGCGTTTTGCGTTCCCGCGATTTCCATTTAAAAAAAAAAGCAAAATACGTGCTAGTGTGGCCTAGCCCTTAGATTGCGTGCGCATTCCTGTGCGTTGTAGTGTGCTCTCACCCTAATCAACACAGAAATAATGAAAATAAGTCTTGTAATCTTCTGCATTAATATTCCAGATCTGCTATTTAACTAGAACCATGAATAAACTGAAAGGGAAGAGGTTAGGGAAAGCAGTAGTAGACTATGGAGACTGAAAACATTATATAAGAAATACATCAAGATAAGCTCTCTTAGCAATCAGTGGTTTCAGCGTTGTTTTGTGTTTATCTGAACAACTTTAATTGAGAGATACACAGGTAAAGAACTTGTTTGCTGTTAGAAAAATAAGATTTATGCTTTGTATTGAACTATGCTTTGTATATATTTTGTACAATGCTATGTATTTGTTTATATAATATGATGTTGCAAACTAAACAGTTCATGGTAGAAGTCTAAACTCCACCCCTTGTATAAACATGTCCTCACTTTGTATTTGAAATGCTGGAGAAAGGGAGTCTTTGTCCAAAAACAAAATGTTGGGTTTTTAAGTCTGAAAAATAAAATAGCTCCTTACCCTTTAATAACCTGTTCCCAGTCTAGTGAATAGTTTATATTTGTTTAATCCGAAGTGGTCCAGCATTGTTATCAACCCAAAACTGGCAGACAGTACTGAGACCAGTAATCAGATCAACAGCAAGATTCCCATTTGAAGTAGTCTTTATGGAGGAGTTAAGAAAAGCCCTTCCATCAAAGTGGAACCAAAGTCCTACAGAGGACATCATGGGTTTTGGGAAGTAGAAATGGCAGTAGGTGCTCCGGTCTAATAAGTTGAAATCAGTCTGTGGAATGCTTGAAAAAATTGATTAGTATAAACAGAAAACACTATTGAGGTTCTCTTCACGGGAACATGTATTTGTTGATCAAATCTGAAGGCACTCTCACTGCTCAGAAATAAAGGCAGATTCAGATCCATTATGCAGTGCAATTATGAAGGTATTAGACTGGTCCTGATTTCATTCTGCAACGTGACCCCAAGCCGAAATCACACAGAACAACCTGCCGTGATTTGCAGTCAATAACGATTTAGGGTTGTTTCCATTTATAAGTGCTTTCTTTGAAAATATAATGTGGTGTGAAAGGTGTGAAACAAAAACCACCATATCTACAAAATTTTTATTTCTCTTAAATTATATATATATATATATATATATATATATATATATATATATATATATACACACACACATGTTCACAAAAAGATTTCATTATTGCAAAGTACTGACAGTGCAATATTATTTACCTGCACCAAATGGACACTTCCTTCACTCTTTAATAAAAATGCCTATTATATTGCCAGGCAAACACAATGGTCAATGTCCAGTTATTTTTCATGTGCTCAGATCTATATCATCTGTGTAGATTTACAATAACTTTGTATGCTACATTCCGAAGTGTCTTCTCGTTTTTTACCTTTGTTCAAGGGTCTGCAAAGCTAAGCGCACATGGGAACATGGAAATTACCCAGAAGTCTCCATTCCTTATTTGCATATGAGTAAGGGGAGCTCTAATGCCTTATATTCCCCCTATCTCATTTTATTTCTTAGTGATGTCTGTCCATAGACACTTCACATTGCAAAACCAGAGGCCTATATTGCACTGATGATGACTTAATAAAGCAGAAAACAGTCCGAAACCGGTCTGTAGCTGGTTTTGCATTTAGCTTGTGGAATGCTCCATCTGGTTCTCCTGTAGTCCCCCCCCCAAAGTCCCAACAACTGCCCACCAGGAGGATAGCAGAGTCCATATAGGACCTGCTATCCTGGCCTCCGGGAGAAGTTTGGCATGCAAACTGCAGCCCTTCTCCCCCTCCCTCCCCCTCCCTCTTAGGATTCCCTCCCCCTAGTGTATATCCCTTTAGATATATGATTCCCCCTGTCCCCCCAGCCCCAACCGCTCTATTTGTATTCTTAGAAAGTGCCCCAAACTCTACTTACCTTGCCTCTTTGCCCCGCTGCAAAGAACTCCCGGCAGCCGCGTCCGTGATTGGCTGCCGCTCAGCCAATCACAGACATGACTGCCGGTCTCGCCCCTCTGCTTGCATTTTCAAGCAGAGGGCCGGCAGCGCATCGGAGGAAAGAGGGGAGGCAAGTAGAGTTTGGGGAACTTAAGAATATAAATAGAGCGGTTGGGGCTGGGGGGACAGGGGGAATCATATATCAAAAAATATTTTTAAGGGTGGACATACCCTTTAAAGCCTCTTAGTACGTGTAGCATTTCCTAAGGGCTACCATGGAAACAAGGAAATCTCCATTCCTCTTATTTAATTTCTTAGTCTTGATTAAACAGTAACCCTGGACACAGGCTTTGGTTGGATCCATGTAAAAGCTCATGTTAGATCTCTTTGTGGCTTTTGCCCTCGCGCTTTGTTACAAATTTTGTAAAATAGTCCTTAAAAATATAATTACATTGCTAAACGTATATGTATACTGTAAAAACCCTGCATCCCCCTGGGATACCTATAACAAATAATGTATGTGTGTTTTTATACACTGTACAATCAGTGCAGGTCTCAGACTACCAGGAGTCTACATGAATAGTGCTAGAACTTGATTGTTCCTCAGTAATTCCATTAGGCAAGGTTTCTGACCTTCATATATTCAGTTTGCATTTAAAGGGTATGTCCACCCTTAAATCTTACTTTTAATATAGGCTTCCCCCTGGTCCCCCAGCCCCAACCGCATTATTTTTATTTTAAGAAAGCTCCCCAAACTCTTACTTACCTCCCCTCTTTCCTCCGCCGCGCTCCCGGCCCTCTGCTTGCGAGAAATGCAAGCAGAGGGGCGGGACCGCAGCCGCGTCTGTGATTGGCTGAGCGGCAGCCAATCACGGACGCGGCTGCCGGCAGCTCACTTCAGCGGAGGAAAGAGGAGAGGTAAGTTAGAGTTTGGGGAGCTTTCTTAAAATAAAAATGATGCGGTTGGGGCTGGGGGACCAGTGGGAAGCCTATACTACAAGGATTAAATGCTAGGGGGAGGGAATCGGAGAGGAGAGGGAGAGGAGGGGGAGGGAGGGGGAGAAGGGCTGCAGTACGCATGGCAAAAATCTACCTGAGCCAGGTAGGAGGCAGAGTCCTATAGGGACTCTGCTAGCCTCCTGGTGGCAGTTTTTGGGAACTTTGGGGGGGGACTACAGGAGAACCCTATGGAGCTGGGATGTTAGGTAAGGATTAAACTACACTACATGGTGGGGCCAGTAGTTGGGGGGATTATAGTTTTGGGGGTGGACATGCCCTTTAAAAGTATTCTCAGTGCATTTTTTCTTGTTCGGCACATATATTATATTTCACAATATTTGTTGTAGATTTTTAACTTGTTTTAAGAACAATTATTCTATTCCAATAGAAACAACGCTACTAAAAGTAAAGAATATTTTTCATTTAAAATTTGTTGATCTTAGAACAAAACATTATCTTCTGTCATTGTGTCTGAACATAAATCTGCTAGACAATAACAAATATATAAGATATTTTACTAAGGATTACTGTTAGCACACAAACAGTACCAAACACAATATTCTGGTACATTCCAACAGCCCTGACAAGTACCATATGAACATTTAACTATGCATGGCTGGTTAAATGGCTGGTCTCCATCATGTACACCATCATTACGGGCATTGGAGGATGGACCGCTGACAGTTCACCTAACCCAATTATAATAAACAGACAAACACTATATTAAAGTGGTGAAATCAGTTGTCTTAGCTAATCACAGGAGCGGGTGCTCGTCAAGCCCCTTTCTGCTTGCTTTTGTGGACAGAAGCATGGAATTAAGCAGAAGGCAGCGAGGGGACGAAGGCTGGTAAGTACATTTGGGGACAGCTTTGAGTTCTATAAACCTGGCGAGGTCGATGTTTATGACCATTTCCTGCAACATATAAACTTTTAGTTTGGGGGTGGACATCCTCCTTAATAAGAAAGTAACATAGTATTGGAGGTTGAATAAAGACATATGTCCATCTAATCCAACCTTTATAGCCTTCCTCATGAGCCCTAGAGGGAGGAGATCCAGAGGAAGGCAAAAAATAAAAACAGCATGAAAGGGCAAATAAATCATTCCTGACTCCAGCAATCAACAAGAACTATTGGGGAGATTTACCCAGAGCTGCTATCGCTCCAATTTAATCTCCCCCTTCCTAATTCAATATGAGCTTTACCCATAGCACAACAGCTAATAGCTGGTGTTAAATAGTCTCGCAAAATATGCACAAATTGCATCTAAAATTTCTTGAGAAGGCTGTGCAGGTGTCTTTTGCAATACACATGCAGACTGTGCAATGAAAGGTATTGAATTGGTTAGCACGACTTTAACTCCTTAAAACTGGGAACCACCTCTCTGTAAATTCGGACCTATACTTATTAATACCAGTAATTTTAAATATTTTGAATTTCGGAAACATATCCAGCCCCTTCTTGCAGCTTTTCAATAAACTTGAACTTGCCATTACCACATCTGCTGGAAGACATTTCAACAGTTTCACCATTCTCACTGTAAAGAAAGATGAAACTTTCCTTCTAATCTTAAAGGATGTCCACGAGTTCTCTGATATGAGCTATTAGTAAACAATGCACCAGAGAGACTTTTATATGGCCCATTAATATATTTATATAAAGTGATCATATACCCACGCACATTGTCGGACTGGACTGTTGGGGCCCACCAGGAATTCCCAGACCACAGGCCCACCAGCATGAGTTTAGGGGCCCACTAATCATTTCATATGTCTATTATCATTCATTTAAATATCTATCTTACTCCTTCTGACTCCAATTGTTTATTAAATGTATTTCTTACAGTCCCTTTGGCTCTATATTTAAATTGTATCAGTTTTCTCTGTTTTCTTGGGTAAATAAGCTGTGGGCCCACCGTGAGCACCAACTTGTCTAATCTGCCTGCATAGTCAAGCCCTTTCATTCCCCTTATTAATTTAGTTGCCCTTCTCTGAACTCCTTCCATTTCCAAGATGTCCCTTTTGTATATGGGATTCCAAAACTGCACCACATATTCCAAATGAGGCCCTAAATGTCACCCTATAAATGCTGCCATTTTCTTTTTCTGCCTTCTAGATAAACTTCATTTTTATGTGCCCACTCTCACTCACATAGCTGTAAAATATGAAGTAAAAGGAATGACATATGCGGCAGATACCGTCTGCGGTATAATAAGCTATGCTTTAATGCACCTTTAATGATTACTAAAGAAGATTCTATTAAGCTCAAGCGGTGCACACACCTTAAGTGAAATGAACATAATTATGTGAAATCTTTTGCTATGCAATAACATAATTATTTGGTTTCTAAACCTACTCACACTGGTAAATGAACACATACTGATATCATTTCTCTACAGCTTGTCCTTTTCATTAGATTTTTTTCTATGCCATTTCTGAATCTGTAGCATTCTCTTCTCGTCTATTATAAAATGTAAACATGGAACTTTCAATTGACAGAAATAGACATAAATGTACATTATAACCATCACTTATTTATATCCTCTTGTTTATTACTGTAACTTTGACCTAAATTCATTACTAAGCTCCCTCCTGCAAAGCTTCCCTGAGCACTCTGCCAGTAAATACGATTTGCATTCCTGTCATTACTTGCAATGTTTATTTCTTGTTTATTTTTGCATAACCAAGTAAAACATAACCTAAGAGCGAGTTTCTGAATTCCACAGATCACAGAGAAATATTCCCAAGCCCTTTTTAAAGGGAACAAGCCCTAGAACACAGTACATGAGAGCTATTAGATTATAAATAATTATCAATGACTTGTGAAGGTTCTCATTTATCCAGGTCATGGTATATCTGTTGTATTCAATTAGATCAACTGGACTTGAAGTTTAGTTCTTGAAGACGTTTCGCTAGTCATCCGACTGGCTTTCTCAATTCAGAATGACTTGTACAAGAACCTGTGGCAATTATGTACCCTGGAAAATACCAATTAGCATATCACAGCCAAGTGTTAAGGGCGTGATTGGATAGTGGCTAAGAGGTGTTATAGGAACGCCCAGAGTAAGGTGTCAAAACAGCATTGTACATGGCAGACAGTTGGTGTCGAACCCCTCCACCTCTATTTAGGCTTGGTTTCTTTATTTTCACATGAATGGCCTCCTTGACACCTCTCTTGAACCACTCACGTTCCTTTGCCAATATGTTAACATTACAATCTTCAAAGGTATGTCCTTTATCCTTAAGATGCAGATAAACGGCTGAGTCCTGACCCAAGGAATTGGCTCTTCTGTGCTGGGCCATACGTTGATGCAGTTGCTGTTTGGTCTCCCGGATACAAATCAGAGCATACTGCACTGCGTATATGATGTCACTTATCTTTTGTTTCGGTATTGGGTCTTTCGGATGTACCAATTGCTGCCTCAGTGTGTTGTTCATTTTAAAGCAGACAGGGATGCGGTGTTTATTGAAAATTCTTCTTAATTTCTTGGAAACCCCTGCTACATATGGGATGACCATGTTCTTCCTCCTGTCTTGCTTTTCCCCTTCACTGTTGGTATTCGTGTTCTTTTCTTTCCTTCTGCTTCTTTTGACAAAGGCCCAGTCTGGATATCCACAAGTTTTAATGACTCCTCTGAGATGTTTCATTTCTTTAGCCTTCACCTCTGTGCTAGTGGGGATGTTCTCAGCTCTGTGTTGCAGGGTTCTGATGACACCCAGCTTGTGATCTAAAGGGTGCTGGGAGTCAAACATCAAATACTGATCTGTGTGTGTTGGCTTTCTGTAAACCTCTACTTCCATTTTACCATTCTCCCTGACGTCTACCAAGCAGTCCAAGAAAGTGTGTTGTTTTGTACACATCCAGAACTCTCAGGATTTCACCAACAAGATTGAAGATATAGTACTCGGTGCAGAAGAAACTATGGTGTCCTATGATGTGACATCTCTCTTCACCTGTATACCCACCAAGGAGGCTGTTGACATGGTAGAAAATGGCTAGGCCAAGACAGCACTCTTACCAGCAGAACTGATCTCAACCCAGAACAGGTGTGTTCCTTACTGGACTTGTGCCTGAATACCACCTATTTCAAATACCGGGATACGTTCTATAAGCAAAAACATGGATGTGCTATGGGATCTCCAGTTTCACCCATTGTGGCCAACCTTTACATGGAGGAGGTAGAAAAACAGGCACTTAAAACCTTTAAGGGCATAGCACCCAGCCACTGGTTCAGATATGTGGATGACACCTGGGTTAAAATCCATCAGAAGGAAGAACACAGAACACATTAATGCGGTAGACCAAAACATCAAATTTAAAAGGGAAGAGGTACAAAACAACAAACTGGCTTTCTTGGACTGCTTGGTAGAAGTCAGGGAGAATGGTAAACTGGAAGTAGAGGTTTACAGAAAACCAACACACACAGATCAGTATTTGATGTTTGACTCCCACCACACTTTAGATCACAAGCTGGGTGTCATCAGAACCCTGTTACACAGAGCTGAGAACATCCCCACTAGCACAGACGTGAAGGCTAAAGAAATGAAACATCTCAGAGGAGCCCTTAAAACTTGTGGACATTCAGACTGGGCCTTTGTCAAAAGAAGTAGAAGGAAAGAAAAGAACACAAATACCAACAGTGAAGGGGAAAAGCAAGACAGGAGGAAGAACATGGTCATCCCATCTGTAGCAGGGGCCTCCGAGAAATTAAGAAGAATTTTCAAAAAACATCGTATCCCTGTCTGCTTTAAACCGAACAACACACTGAGGCAGCAATTGGTACATCCGAAAGACCCAATACCGAAACACAAGAAAAGCGACATCATATATGCAGTGCAGTGCAGTGAAGAATGCTCTGATTTGTATGTGGGGGAGACCAAACAGCAACTGCATCAACGTATGGCCCAGCACAGAAGAGCCAATTCCTCGGGTCAGGACTCAGCCATGTACCTGCATCTTAAGGATAAAGGACATACCTTTGAAGATTGTAATGTTAACATATTGGCGAAGGAACGTGACTGGTTCAAGAGAGGTGCTAAGGAGGCCATTTATGTGAAAATAAAGAAACCAAGCCTAAATAGAGGTGGGGGGGTTCGACACCAACTGTCTGCCATGTACAATGCTGTTTTGACACCTTACTCTGGGCGTTCCTATAACACCTCTTAGCCACTATCTAATCACACCCTTAACACCTGGCTGTGATATGCTAATTGGGATTTTCCAGGGTACATAATTGCCACAGATTCTTGTACAAGTCATTCTGAATTGAGAAAGCCAGTCGGATGACTAGCGAAACGTCTTCAAGAACTAAACTTCAAGTCCAGTTGATCTAATTGAATACAACAGATATACCATGACCTGGATGAATGAGAACCTTCACAAGCATGTTGTAAGTTTTATTTATTTTGATGGATGTATAGGTGCGCATTTCACACACATCACCGTCAGATTGTGATGTGATCCATGCTATGTTGCTCAATCAAAGTGCATGCAATCCGCAAAAAAAATGGTGATTGCATGTGCTCCGAAAACAGATGACAGAGCATGTAATGTGACCACCCACATTGACATGCACTGCCATGTGATTCTCACATGTTAACAGATCATGAGAAAACAGAGCAATGTGGCCTAGCCCGTAATCATTTTTTCCCTCTTTCCGGCTGGGTGGTTTTTTTGGCTTCCTCTGGATCAGCTGTTAGGTAGGGTTAATCAGTAGGCTATAAATGTTGGACTAGATGGGTGTATGTCTTTATTCATCCTCCAATACTATTTAACTATGTTACAAAAGGTTGAATTGATAATTTCACCCATGTTGATATTTTTGCCCAATAACAAGGTAATTCTTTAGAGGCGAAACGTCTTAGGACTGAGTAAAGAATTAACATGAACCAGACATTGGGCTACTCCAGTACTACATATATTGTACTATATATTACCAATTATGTAGCATTTTCTTTTCACAAAAATTGTAGCACATACAGCACATTATACTCTGGCAGGTCACCAGAAAAGACAATTACAAATGAAAATGTATTTTTTTAAAAAACAGCCACCTACTTACTAAAAAAACACAATAGTGTCCTCCTGAAATTTCATACAGGGACCAGATAGCCAGTAAATATGTAGAAACAATCAGGGTTATTCAATAAAATTTCTTATCGTTTAAAATGGTGCTAATTTTGCACCAACCAATCAGATGTTATTTAACATTTGAAAGCTAACATCTGATTGGTTGGGGCAAAATTAGCACCATTTTAAACGATAAGAACTTTTATTGAATCTCCCTGAATATATTTATGCAAAGTAAAGTGTTGGTTAGTTGGTTTATTTAAATAGTCAGAATTATTTTACAGATGCTGTACTGTATTTAATACATGCCGAATTCCAAAACTGATATTTTGTATGATTGACTGATTATTTTGAATAATAATGAATAATAGGCAATTCAATCAACGTTAAAATTTGTGTTGATAATTTTGGTACAGGGGTAGCAATTAGGTGATCAATACTGATGGACCCAAACCCGAGTTTTGGCCGAACTTTATGAGTTTGGACGAATTTGAACTATCCAAACTAGTTTTCAAAACTTGCGAATGTATATTCGATAAGAATCGAAAATTTGATATTTATCGAACTTATGGGCTGTTTGCTAGCCCTCAAATGTATCATCGATAACCCTCGAATTTAGCGTTCATTTTCAGTAACTGTCGATTGTAATGTTAGTTTTCGGTAAAAACGCAATGTTTTTCGATTTTCTGTAACCCTCAAATGTATCGTTCCCATATCATTTCGTGTAACCAGCTTCATGCTGTCCATCAGACATTAGGACAGGGGTTCTCAAAGGGTGTGCCGGGCACACTGATGTGACTTCCAAGAGCCAGAGTTGTGCCTCAGAATTTTGTAATTGGAAATTTTCATTGTACTGTAAAAAATATATATTAATATAACATTTAAAGGTGCATAAAATATGGGTAATTACAACTTAAAGTCCAACATTTAAGGATAACTGTATTGCCTCAATGCATTTTTTTTAAAAATTGCTTTAAAATGAGTAACGGTATGCAGCCCTCCTCATAATTTTTTTCTTGATTTCGAGTCTCTCTCTGCCTTCAATTAGCCATGCTGTGAAGGGGTGTAACGATTCTGTCTGCCTCTAAATGTCACTCAAAGCTAGCATGCGGGAAAACACTCCTCCACCCACCCTTGATCAGCTTAATTATGTAGGCTGCATCCTAGCAACAGGAAATTTCAAGTTTGTTTGACTGGCAGAGGAGGAGAGAGGTTGTAACAGACATTCCCACCAGCCAATGATAAGTGATATGTTAATCATGGCCCTGGGCCTTCTAGGAGGCGGGCTTTTCTGTGTGATATCTAAGGGAGGGCAGCGCGGCTGTAAATGTGAGTGATTTTTTAGCTGCTGGAAGTGTGGACATGTAATGGGGAAGATGTTTTTTTTTTTATATTGTTGTCCTTTAAGAACACAGGTGTGCTTTTGAGAAAAATTTGCATTGCCAAGTGTGCCACGATTTGAAAGTATGAGAACCCCTGCATTAGGAAACTTGCCTCGCATCTTTCCAATGATGTTAGGACAACCGCCTGGACCAATCATTTTACTATTATCATTTAAGTGCAAAATGAATGGGCCAGTAAAGGGAATGTTGAGGGAAAGTTGGGAGGTAAAACAGATGGTTCGACCATTGAATATTAAATCTAAGTCTATAGCCAGCGTAACAAAAATTTTAGTTTATACAATAAATGTTTATCTGACAGCTTTTCCAAAGAATTTTCAAATAAACCAGTTCTACCTTAACACTAACGGGGTTATTCAATAAAAGTTCTTATTGTTAAAAATTGTGCTAATTTTGCCCCTACCAATCAGATCTTATTTAACATTTGAATGCTAACATCTGATTGGTTGGGGCAAAATTAGCACCATTTTTAACGATAAGAACTTTTATTGAGATTTCTGTGCTCTAACACAGCTTATCTTGAATATAACTGGGACATTATTCGTAAAATATCTCTACACCACTGTTATAATGTATAGGTTTATAATTACCAAACCGAGACTCTTTTTGTATATTGGAATTACGTTGGCTTTTCTCCAAAACACTGGCACCATCCCAGACAAAAGGCAGCCTCAATAGATTAGAAGTAACAGCCTGGATAGGACTGAGCTAAGCACTGTCGAAAATCATGGATGTATTGTATCAGGTCCTAGAGTGTTTTGTTCTTAATTATAAACCATATCTTCCGGGAAGCAAAGGAAAATCGTGCATCTTAACCACAATCACCCAACTAATTGGTTTTTACAAAGGAAAATTAATGTATTCTCAGTGAGTATGTTCCAACATCATTTAAGGGCACACAAGGGCACATGTTCTGTTCTGAAATTGGTCTAAAATTGTTTAGCATTTAAAGGGCATGTTCTCCCTTGAAACAAACAAAAAAAATGGTCAATTGTTACCTGCCCCAACCCCAACTGATATATTTTCCACTTACCTGCATTACTAACCAGATATTTATGGATAATTATTCTGGCAGAGTAAGCTGGCTCCTCCCTCCATGCAGTCAATCAAGGCTAAGACTGCTGACATCACAGCTAATAGGTGACTGCTGTTTCCCCTGCTGCCTACTCTGCACATGCTCAAGCTTATAAGAGAGGGAGGAGGCAGATATCTTTGCCACAAAGGAATATAACTTATCATTAAATATCTGGTTACAAAAGCATGTAATAAAAAGGTAAAATGGTGGACATGCCCTTAAATTCATAGGGCCTGATTCAATAAAAAATGCAACGGTTTGCCTATGCTGTTAATCTGCAGCAACCAATAAGAAATAATCTAACTACAGTAAAGCTGGGTACAGACATTAGCAATATGGAGCCGATCATGTCGGTACAGAATCATTAAGAACTAAAGCCAAATAATGTACTAAATGCATTGTGCTTTATTGTTTATGTGACAGTAAAGTTCTATTCTTCCAAAGCAAGCTTTGCAACCTTGATCATTTCAAACCTGAAAATATACATAGTAACATAGCTGTATAATAAAAACCTATGTCTATTAATGTCCCCTCTAATTTCTTATCAGCTGCATGCACAGATATATATTATCAGTGCAGACATTAAATATATTGATGAAATACATCAACCAGCAGCCACAGCAATGGGAGAGGTGAGACACAACTTGTTGTATCATTGTGAATGTGCTCTGTCATTCCAGTGGGACAATGTTGTGTGGCACTACAGAGTGGCCTCCACAATTTTACCAGGGTGCAGTCTGTAATTAGGAACAACCAGAGCAAGTAAACAAAGCACTAAATTGGATTTTTTCATATAGAATTAATACTTTTTTTTAACTTGTGTACACATCATCGTGCCGTCATCTGAATGATGGCCACAAGATGGCTGAAGCATCTAAATATACATAGTTTAGTTATATAAAATTTGACTTTTTTTTTAAAGGTCATGTCCACCCCAAAACTAAAATGTAACCTCATGCTGGCCCCACTGTGTATTGCTAAATAATCCATACCATTCTGCTCTGCTCCAAATGGTTCCTCTGCAGTGCTTGTCCAAAGTCCAGGAAAGTGAAGAGTAGAGAGGAGCCTGTCTTCCTGTGAAGAGTTTCTGCCTCTTATTTGTCCTCTGGGAGTTACTTTGGCATGCGCTGTGCAGCCCTTTCCCCCTCTCCCTCCATATTTATCATGCTGAACTTTTAGTTTTACAGATCACCCTTTTTCTGTAATGTAGCTTCCCCCCTCCCAACCCTAGCCGCATTGTCTATTTGTAAAAAAAAGTCTGTAGGAAGTTGCTTACCAGCCCAGGATCCCTCTGCTAAATTAATAGCCGGCAGCCACGTCTGTGATTGGCTGACTCTCAGTCATTTAAAGACGTAGCTTCTGAAGTTGCATTGGAGTCTGAAGCTGAGGGGCAGCACGGTGGCTCGGTGGTTAGCACTGATGCCTTGCAGCGCTGAGGTCCCGAGTTCGAATCCACCCTTGGACATACCTGCAAGGAGGTTGTATGTTCTCCCCATGCTTGCGTGGGTTTCCTCCGGGCACTCCAGTTTCCCCCACAATCATAAAGAAATACTGATAGGTAGTATGTGTCAAATAAATGTGCTTAGATTGTAAGCTCTTCAGGGCAGGGCCTGATGTGAATGTATACATGTAATTGTAAAGCGCTACGGAAGATGTTAGCGCTATATAAATCCACAATAATAAATAATAATAACCCAATCATATCTGTTGTATTCAATTAGATCAACTGGACTTGAAATGTAGTTCTTGAAATCTGGTAAGTAAGCATCTGGGGACTTTATTAAAAAGCAAACCCTACGGTTAGGGTTGGGAGGGGGGAAGCTACACTACAGCAAATATTTTTTTTTAAGGTGGCCATACACTTTAAACTGTCAAAATAAATGCATGTCGTTAGCAATTAAAAATGGAGAACATTATCAAAACCTGCATTCCAACAAATCTGGAGCTCTGAAGACTGAATACATTTACAATATTTCTTCTGGTGACTGACAGGACTGCACTCCAGGCATACACAGTCACTTTAAGGTGAAGTGAAAGAGACACAACCCTACAGTGTAAGGAGTGGGTACAGCGGTTTATGTCAATGGCATCACCAGTGGAAGTACTGGACATTTCTTTTAGGTAACAATTCCCCTTTAAATAAAAAAAAAAGTATTATGTATAAAAGATAATTCAACATTTTCTTAAACCCATTGATACACACATTGAATAGTGTTTTTAAAAAATCTGCTGACAGCAGAATTTTGTTTGTTTAAAGAGGAACTGTGGTCCAAAAATGACTTTAGGTAAATTGATAAGAATTGCTCTCCTGAGAGTTTTTGCAATTTATTTCCATTGTTTATTTTACATAGTTTTGAAGATATTTACATTTTTGTGTGTGATATGGCAGCAGCATCACCAGGTCCCCTGCACTTCCTGCTCTGAAACCTGTCAGTCAATCTGCCCTGTGTCTCCTCCCCTTTGCAGCCCCCCTAGTCCCTTCCACTCATGGACCCCATAGTCCCTTCAGTTATAGGCCCCCCTTGGCTCATTCCCTTACAGCCCCATGTGGCCCAGCCAACTCACGGGTGCCATGGCCCCACCTGCTCACAGGTGCTGTGGGCCACTCTGACACCCCCCCTACACACACACACGAAAACTCTGTGGAAACAGCCTTTTCAGGCAGAGTGAGAACTCTTTTCACATAGTGAGAGAGAAGGGCTGTAGATTCCGTTACCTTCTCTGCAGCTGCAGATCCTTCACACAGCAGAGAGGAGGAGGGACTTCCTGTCTTCCTCACACACTGAGGGAATCTGAGGCTGTGCTCGCCGGCAGCACTGTGCAGGAGAAGCCTTAAGAATGTCACATGTCAGCCTCCCACCCATTAACTTTCTGGTCAGTCATTTCTTTATATCTTGGGCTGTGGAGCACGTAGAGAGGTGGTTGATGGCTCGTTTTAAATGTAGGAAACTAGCTTTTCATTTAAACTCAGACAACAGTTCCCCATTAATGTTTTTCATTGAAATTTTTTTTGAAAGTTTACAATCAATAAAATTATCTTAACAGAGAATACAGCTTTTTGAGTCTAAA
Organism: Hymenochirus boettgeri; assembly: GCA_019447015.1. Lineage (NCBI taxonomy): Eukaryota > Metazoa > Chordata > Amphibia > Anura > Pipidae > Hymenochirus > Hymenochirus boettgeri. The sequence continues at coordinate 265,833,576 of CM033470.1, read as the reverse complement.
ATTCTTATCATATTCCTGGAATGGTTCTCAAAGAGAAGAAAGAAAAGATGGAGCGTAAGTAAGGAATAGAAGGAATGAGAAAGAGGGGGGTTGCAATTAACATGGGTATCGGTGTAAATTAATTTATGCCTTTACATTGGTTATGTAGTAATATCCATTTCCATTGTCCAGGGTGAGCAGCCATTCCAGTGGGCTGCTATAGTAAGTCTAACCACCGTACATATATGTCTGACAAACACCTGGGTATTTCCTTTGGTAAATTGAATAGTGTTTCTGATGGGTTCAGGGTTATATTTATATGTAGCAATTTAGACTGGGAGTACACTGTTGCCACATTTGTTGTATCTGGGGACATGTAAACTAATAGTGGAGGCTTATTCAAATGCACAGTAGTTCTATACCATTCATATAAAATGTTAAAACTTTTTTGACAATTATATTGTTTGAATATTTAAATGAGTTGTCCATAGCTAAAGACAATTCATCTTCTGTTAACTCTGATCCCACATGATTTTTAATTTTAAAGGCTAACTGTAGTCTCCATACAAGTGGCTTTTCTTAAAAAGAGCACACCACCTAATAATGACTCCAGGATGCTTCTAGCTGCAGTTTATCCAAAGTTACAGAAGTATAAAGGGTGTTTTTTCCTGCTATCGCTGTGAGGAGTGACATCACCAGCACTTTGGATCTACCTCCAAGTTTAAAGTTGGAGCATGCCCACTGTCAGCTGCATCATAAGCCTTGCCACTGAACTTTTAAATAATTTTTAAAGCTACCCCCTACACTGAAAAGGGGGTAGCTAAAAAGGTTCCCTCTCTTATGTGTCCAGGTAGAGAAATGGACAGAGAATTGTTGCAGGTCTGTAGCTAGCTTCAGAAACTATCGATTTTTGTGGGTGGGGCTTATGACACATGTCATGGACACAGGGCAGCCTGGAAAGTGAAACTTTACATAAATTAGGCTTTGTTATTATTATTATTGTAGATTTACATAGCACCAATATCTTACATAACGCTTTACAGTTACATTAATATACACAAGAAAAACATGTTACTTACAAGGGTAGTGCAAGTAGTAATACAAAGTGCAAAAAATTCAAGCACTGGTCCAGCAGGATTCAGTGTGCAATGGGCAATTGACGGATTGACGGAAAGGGGCAGCGTGTGAGAAACAGGAAGAGAAGTGAATGAGCCCGGCAGCAGAGTTAAGGATTGATTTAAGGGGTGCCAGTCAGTTGCTTGTTATGAGAAAGTTCTTTTAAATATGTATGGCAACCACAGTTACCCTTTAACTCAAAATAGTCATGTGCTTATTTCAAACATGTTTATTAATGTAGTTGTTATCATTTAAGAATAATGATTCCACATTTATCACCTTTCAGAAAAGTTATCCTGACCTTGTTTAATTACAAACTATGTACTAATACTGTTCAATGGAAACAAATCTGTATGCGAAAAAGTTCATACACAGATTGTGTTCCATTTTTGTTGATTGTACCAGCCCCTTCCATAGTACAGACTTGGCCAAAGAAAAAGTTGTTCTTTCCATAAGCCCTGCACCAGTCAAAAGGTGGTGGTGGTGGTGGTGGTGGTGGTGGGGGTTTCTCATGGGTTCTCCTGTAGTTGATGTCCAACATTTAGAAAAGATGGGTTCTCCTGCAGTGGATGTCCAACGTTCAGAAAAGTGAAGAGTAGGAGCTGTCTGGCCTGCTGCTTCCTTGTCCTTGTTGAGGTTTCTGGCGTGCGCATAGGAGCCCTTTCCCCCTGCTCCCTCCGGATCCTCTCTGGCTGTTTGGTGCAATACCTTCCATAGTGTAGGGCACCCCAGCCCACCCCCAACCTCTGGGATTTTCTCCCACATTCTCATATTTGAGAATCTATCCATTTTACAGGAAGTTGCTAAATTTTGGTTATCCACCCCTAAGTTAGAAGCAGCTTTTGCAGGTATTGCAAGGAAGACATCTCTGGCTGTGGATGATGCGTCACTATTAAAGACCCAATGGAAAGGCGATAAGACTTAAGAGGTTATATTCTGTCTCGGGTGCGGCAGTAAGAGCTGCCTTGGGTGTTACGGGACTTTTAAGGGCCAACAAGTTATGGATTGATGATACAGCTACACTGTAAGGGAGTGTAGCTAGTCAGGACTTGCCAGAAGAAGCGGTGGAGGAGCGTGATTGCAGGTAAGTTTCTCCTTTTTGCTGGGAATTGAAGAACGAGAGGTATAGGAGCTATGTCTTACCTCTTGTTCTTTAATTAAACCAGTGAAATTTTTATGTGGAGATACCCTTTATATCTGGTATTACAACATGTGCATCAGGAAGACTGGCTTGCAAAAGTCGACTTAGAAGAAGCGTTTGTCCAGGTTCCTGTTAACCCAAAATACTGCAAATACCTCAGATTGAATATCAGCCACCATTATTACCAGTATAGCATGGCACAGCACCCTGAGTTTTCTCAAAGTTACTTATAATGAATTAAAAGACCATGAGGAAGGAGGGAGTCAGATGCTTTGTGTATCTGGATGACATATTTTTGACATCTCACCTTCAAAACTTCTAAATCTTCTGCAATGCCATGGCTGGTTAACAAAATGGGAAAAATTAATACCGACACCAAAATTAGAATACTTGGGTGTTCTGATAGACACTTAGAAAATCATTTTATCTTTACCCACTTAGAAGACTCTAGAGATCAAGAAACTAGTATTGAATCTAATCAGATTTCCTGCTGCCCCGGTACATCTAATTCAACAGCTACTATTTAAACTAGTTTCCACAAAGGATGCCATACAATAAGCGATGCTACACAAATTGAGTTGAAGGCACAAATTAAGAGTCTAGTTCCCCCTGGAACTTATCTTTGGTCTTACATGCTCTTTCTGAGCCTCCATTAGAATCTTAGGGTGCCTATGATTAAGGACTGGCGGGTCCGAAATGCGTCAGGCTTAATCCAATAAACTTGATGTATTTGATCAATATTTGATCAAGTTTGATAGCCTAAGGTGCTAGGAAAGTATTAAAAATTCATGCACTTAGAATTTCAGAACCTTACCTGGTCTCTCACACAAAGAAAGACCAGATGTATCACATCTACCTAAGGTGGTTCCAAAATTTTCATCTGAATCAAGAGATAATAATGCCTATATTTTCTAATTCTGTGAACAGTATGTCTAACAAAACACTCAAGAAATTGGATCCAGTCCTCCAGTCCATTGCCTGAATACATATTTGAAGAAGAAAAACAGGGAGATTCAATAAAAGTTCTGGTGCTTATTTTGCCCCAACCAATCAGATGTTATTTAACATTTGAAAGCTAACATCTGATTGGTTGGGGCAAAATTAACACCATTTAAACAATACTTTACCATTTAAACTAGAACTTTTATTGAATAACCCCAAAAGTTTTTTTGTAAAAAAGACTTCCTCTTTATTCTCTTCTTGGGTGCAAGGAAAGGATGCAGAAGACCTCTGTAAAGTAGAAACCTGAACATATTTCCATACATTAATCAAATGTTATGAACTCAATGTTATGTCAGATTCTTTTGCATTTAAAAAGTTTAAAGGGTATGTCCACCCCCCCAAACTAAATTTTAGTATGTGGTTATAAACCTCGACCATGCAAGGTTTATAGCACTGACAGGTCCCCACAAATGAACTTACCAGCCTCGTTCCCCCGACACCTTCTGCCTAACTCCTGTACCTTTTCCGTGCAAGTAAGTCAAGCAGGAGGGGCTTAACCGTCATCCGCTTGTGTGATTGGCCAAGGCGCAATACCTACAGGAGTGGATTTTGGTCGAGTGCTTGGTTGTATTTTAAATACCCCTTATAAATTTGTTTTTTAATAAAGAGAGTCAGATCAAGAAAGAGGGACCAGAAGACTTAATAGTGAATATCTCCTTTCAGGAGCCAGTTAAGCAATTTAATATTAGGGTGTAATTCACAATTCAAATGGTGCATGTTTCTTTGTATGCTTAAACAGATTTAAGGAGGCTATAGAAGAAAGCAAATGCCATATCAATGTATAAAAAGCTGGAGCTTGCATTTTATCAAAAATCATTCTCATTCATCCAGATCATGGTACACGATTTCTGTATGTGACACCGAAACGTCACGTGTGAATAAAACACAACTTTGCTGATATAAGTCTGCGCTATTAATGATTGAAGCTATAAGTATTAATACTAGTAATTTTCAATATTTTTTCATTTTAAAAATGTATCCAGCCCTCTCTTGAAGCTATTCAACGAACTTGACATTACCACATCTGCAGGCATAAAGATCCACAGTTTCACTGTAAAGAAACATTTCCTAACTCGAAGATGAAACTAACTTTCTTCCAATCTTAGAGTATGTCCAAGTGTCTTCTGAAATTATGTATTGCTGAACAATGCACCAGAGAGGTTATTCTATGTCTCATAAATATACTTGTAATCATATCAGATCATAAGTTCCTCTTCTCCATTATAAAAACCTTCTAACATGTTCAAACTGTCTGCATAGTCAAGCTCCTCCATTCCCTTTCCTAATAATATTTAGTTGCCCTTTTGTGAACTCTTACCATTTCTAACATTTCTCTTTTATATACAGGTTTCCACAACTGCACCACATATTCCAAATGAGACTACACTAGTGCTTTGTAAAAATGAAAAATAATAATTTTCTCCCTTTAATCTATTCCCCTCTTTATACAGGATAATATCTTGCTAGCTCTAGCCAGTTATCTACTAGAACACCCAAATCTTTTTCAAACAAGATCCCTAATGCATCAATATACATTTATTAACATTAAATCTAATCTGACACTTTGCTGTCTATCCTGACAATCTATCTAGAGCCCCCTGCAGTAATTGCATAGATTTGCGTCATCAGTAAACACAGTGGGCCTCATTTACCCTCAGTCGCTGGGCAAATATATGGAGTTAAAGTCACGCTAACTGCTTCGCGCGACTTTAGCTCCATATTAGCGTCATATGCGCGGGTTACGCATAAATCACCCGCACACCCGACGCTCGTGATTTAATATCGCGTTTGCGCTAGATTTTAGCACAGGATTTTAACACCAGCATATAGCTGGCGTTAAAATCCCGCAGTGGGTAAATCCCGGTAATGATGTTGAATTGCAAAAGGAGCATTTACCCAGAGCGATAGCGGCTCTGGGTAAATGAGCCCCAGTTTCTAATAGCAGTTCTATCTTATTTTAATACCAATTTTAACAAAAATAAACAATATAAAATCACAAACTTGGCAGCGAGGTTTTGTTTAAATAAGGAACTAATCATTTTTAATTAATGTTTCCAGACATTGTAATGTATCAAGTAAGATTGCCCTTTTCAAAGTCTTAATATACATGAAAGCTACATTATTTAACTTAATTTGGCCTCATAGAGTAAGAATTATTACTGATTAACAGATAAAGAACATATTTGGAAGCTTTAGGATGGGTAATAGTTTATAGCCAAAATACTTAAGCCAAGTACATTTCTTAAATGAGACATGCTTTTTTAATAAAAATAGACATTACAAAGCTTATACTGGAATAATGTTTTTTCTTAGAAAAACGAACAAAGAATTAAATACCTACATTTGGCTAACTAAATATTTTAATGAAAGCTTTGAACAGTACAAAGGGGGACTGGGTTGGACTGACCCAACAGGAAACAGGGGCCAACATATTATTTACCCAAATAAACAGAGTAAATGTACAATTTAGATACAAGTGCAAGAGGGCAATAAGAAATACAATTTTAATACACATACTGGAGGAGTCAGATAGAAAATAAGTTAAAGATAAAATGTTAAGTGGGCCCTAACAGCCCAGTCTGACACTGATTGGGGAAGTTTATGTAGAGACACAGTGCACGTTTTATTCTTAGAAAGGGCTTGTGTAACTTAAAGAATGTAAATGAGATGGCTTTATGTGTTTTGTTAATACAATACTAGCCAACCACATGGCCAAACACAGTTTAGATTGTGAATTTATGGAGATCCATAAATGCAATATAAAATCCTGTAGGGGGTACTTACAGGAACGATATAGTCTCCCTGCAAATCTTCCTATTATTTTTTTTGTCGGGCTAACAAAGGGAACTAAATATTTGAGTATTATTTAGAGAAATACTGTAAAGAACTTAAAAAAAGCCTCACAAATTAATAAAGTTTTATTACTTGATTAGCAATAAACATGTGTATCTATTTTCATCTTTTAGACCAATTCCCAAATGAATTTAAAATTTCATTCATTGGCTCCTAAATTAAATCAATTTAACATATTACATTTGGACAAGATACTGATTTTAAGGCCCAAACTTTAAAGGGACAGTTCAGTGGAAATCATCAATATTTGTTATATTGTTAGTTTGTATAATGCATACTTAGTTATTCTACATATTCTCTCCCATTTTAAAAAATGTGTTGATTTCATACCTTTTGCTATTTCCTGCTGTTGACATTAGTGAGCTGACATTTCAGGTTCTAATGGTCCTTCTTCTTCCCAGGATGCACCACTTCCTTGGAATGTTCCTAACAGTAATTTCTACTGATTGGCTGTTGGATAAGTCAAAGATGCACAGATCTCTACTGAGCAACTGAATCAACCCAGGTGCTCGGTCAAGGACAAAACCATAACAATCTCTACTAGGGGTCCTGCAAACAGGAAGTCAGTATTTTATTTGCATTTATTTATACACAGACAAAATGCTGAATTGGCAGATTAAGGTCATTGGGATGAAAAAATACTGCTCTTTTTTCTGAAAAGTAAATGTATTTGCACTGAACTTCCCCTTTAACAGTATCTTATTCATGTTGGCAATGATGGGCTTGTATGGCTAATATCAAGTAGTTCATCAGCTTACTACCCAGTAGTTCTCAATTTTCACACAGACATTAACACCATCATTACATAGTTTTCAATTGCCGAGTGTTGCCAGAGATCAAATGCCTTGTATGTTTAACTTCTTTCAATCAACAAGGGATCAACATTAGTATACTTTATAAATAGTTAGATGATCTGGTTTCCACAAGTATACTGAATATATGGTGTGATGATCTGGTATCCACTAGTATACTGTATATATAGTGTGATGATCTGGTATCCACAAGTATACTATATATATGGTGAGATGATTTGGCATCCAAAAGTATACTGCATATATAGTGTGATAATCTGGTATCCACAAGTATTCTGTATATATAGTATGATGATCTGGTATCCACAAGTATACTGTGTATATATAGTGACAGTAGAAAGAAACACCACGCACATCAGTCTTAAATGCCTATGTATTTAAATGCTTCTACATAGGATACACAACGTGTTAACGTTTCGGTACACAAACTGTACATTCATCAGAGTGATATATTGGTGGATGATCTGGTATCCACTAGTAACAGTATATATAGTGTTGATGATCTTGTATCCCACAAGTATACTGTATTATATAGTGTGATGATCTGGTATCCACACATATATATATATATATATATATATAGTGTGATGAATCTGTATCCACAAGTATAAGCAATACTATATGGTAGAGTCGCACTCCTTGGTGAAATAGTGGATTTATTCAAAACCCAGTCAATCAACAACAACGTTTCGAGGGTACAATCCCCCTTCATCAGCTGATGAAGGGGGATGTGACCCTCGAATGTTGTTGTTGATATTTGGTTTTTTGAATAAATCCGTTATTTCACCAAGGAGTGTTGCGCTCTACCATATATTATTGCTGTACTTCGTGTTCCCCTTGTTAGTAGGAAATTAGACGTCTGCACCCAGCAGGCTAGCGTGCATATGGAACGTTTTTTTTTTAAATTTATTATCCACAAGTATACTATATATATATATATATATATATAGTGTGATGATCTGGTATCCACATGTATATTGTATATATATAGTGTGATTATCTGGTATCCACAAGTATACTGTATATATAGTATGATGATCTGGTATCCACATGTATATTGTATATATAGTGTGATTATCTGGTATCCACAAGTATACTGTATATATAGTATGATGATCTGGTATTAACAATTATACTGTGTATATAGTGTGATGATCTGGTTTCCACAAGCATACTGTATATACAGTGTGATGATCTGGTTTCCACAAGCATTCTGTATATACAGTGTGATAATCTGGTATCCACAAGCATACTGTATATACAGTGTGATAATCTGGTATCCACAAGCATACTGTATATATAGTGTGATAATCTGGTATCCACAAGCATACTGTATATATAGTGTGATGATCGGTATCCCACAGTATACTGGTATATATAGTATATGATTCTGGTATACCACAAGCATAACTGTATATACAGTGTGATAATTTGTATCCCAAGCATACTGATATATAGTGTGATTACTGGTATCCACAAGTATACTGTATATATAGGTTGATGATCTGGTATCCACCATGTGATATTGTAATATAGTGTGATTATCTGTATCCACAAGTATACTGTTATTAGTATGATGATCTGGTATTAACAATTATACTGTGTATATAGTGTGATGATCTGGGTTTTCCACAAGCATACTGTATATATAGGTGTGATCTGTATCCACAAGCATACTGTAATACAGTGGATAATCTGGTATCCCACAGCATACTGTATATATAGTGTGATTATCTGGTATCCACAAGTATACTGTATATATAGTATGATGATCTGGTATCCACATGTATATTGTATATATAGTGTGATTATCTGGTATCCACAAGTATACTGTATATATAGTATGATGATCTGGTATTAACAATTATACTGTGTATATAGTGTGATGATCTGGTTTCCACAAGCATACTGTATATATAGTGTGATGATCTGGTATCCACAAGCATACTGTATATACAGTTTGATAATCTGGTATCCACAAGCATACTGTATATATAGTGTGATAATCTGGTATCCACAAGCATACTGTGTATATAGTGTGATGATCTGGTTTCCACAAGCATACTGTATATACAGTGTGATATCTGGTATCCACAAGCATCTGTATTAATAGTGTGATAATCTGGTATCCACAAGCATACTGTATATATAGTGTGATGAACTGGTATCTACAAGTAACTGGATATAGTATAGTGTGTGATCTTGGTATCCAAAAGTTAGTATATATATATAATATAATATATATATATATATATATATGTAAGTAATAACAAAAGATAGGTAGTAGCCAACGCTCCACAGGTCTATATCACAAGTTTTATTAATTTCACAAATGTGCATAGTGCAAAATATAGCAACGTTCGTCCTTGGTTTAGTGGGCCTTTATCAAGCTTACAATCTTGTGCAACTAAAAAGGGTTTAAATACCCTGCAGGTGATTAGTGGAGGACAACTCCCTCTGACAACAATATTTTCAAAATTAATTTACTTTAAAGTGACAGTGCTTAATTGTTATACCAGTGACAAAAAGAGGAATCTATCATGTTAATAAATTAATGTTAAGATCTATGCTAAAAAAGTGCTAAGAAGTGCTATATTATGTAATAGATAATTAAATAGAATTAAAAACGAATTAATTGGATGAAACAGAGACATACTCTAATATATATATTAATCATCGGGATACACTATTCATTAAATGACATGTTATATTGCTAACTACGTAAATATCCCTTTACGTAGTTAGCACGTAGTTTACGTAGTTAGCACGTAGTTAGCAATATAACAGTCATTTAAGAATGGTGTATCCCGATGATTATATAATATATTAGAGTGTGTCTCTGTTTCATGCCAATTAATTCGTTTGAATTCGTTTTAATTCTATTTAATTATCTATTACATAATATAGCACCTTCTTAGCACTTTTTTAGCATAGATCTTAACATTAATATTATTATTAACACGATAGATTACTCTATTTGTCACTGGTATAAAATTAAACACTGTCACTTTAAAGTAAATTAAGTTTGAAAATATGTGACAGGAGGGAGTGTCCTCCACTAATCACCTGCAGGATATTTAAAACCCTTTAGTTGCACAAGTTGTAAGCTTGATAAAGGCCACTAAACCAAGGCCGAAACGTTGCTTATTTGCACATGCACTATTTTTGAAATTAATAAAACTTGTGAATAAGACCTGTGGAGCGTTGGCTACTACCTATCTTTTTGTTGTGTATCGGAATTTAAAGACCGACAGCTCCAGGCAAACAAAAGAGAACACTGTGTGCCACACTATACCATTTTCTTGAGATTCATTTTTCATTTCAGTCACCAGTTGACTGAATCAATGACAGGGAAAGGAATCTGTCACAGTAATTAAACCTCATCTCCATCAGTTATTTATGTTCAAAGCATTTGCAGACCATTTATTTGAGTAAAAAAATCTATTCCCTAGGAAAATTGGCCATATAATGTATATTACCTTTTAAGGGCTTAATTTCAACAGAATAAGTGTTTGCCAATTCCTCATTTCATATTTATTTGAATGTTTTTCAAACTTGAATGTTACATGATCATCAAGCAAATTTAAACACTATCAAAGATAATTCAATAAAACAAAAGGCAGTTTTTAAGTACTAACCTACTAAAGTAGTTAACCTACATGGCCCTGTGTAAAGAAATTTGTTAAATCGAGATTTAACATTTTTGGAAAGTTCAATTTCATTGCCACCCCCAGGCCTGATTACTAGAGATAAACAAATCTGATGAGTTTCATTCCAGTCGCAGTTGGATGCAACATGTTGAAATTCTGAAAATACAATTTGGAATCCAATGGAATCTTATTTTTCATGTATCAGCTGCGGTTTTGACTGCTATTTTCAGAATGGGAATTTCGACTTTTCAATTCTTATTTCCACTCCATTTGGATTTTCAAGGATTCCTTTGGGATTTTCCATGAGTGAATTATGAGGGGGAGATTTACCCGGTGCAATAGCGTCTCTAGGTAAATCCCATAGGTCACGTAGGTTAGGATAGGTTTTTTCTTATAAATAAAAACAATAAAAGTTAAAAACATTTTGGGTTCACTTGGATCATCTTTGTCTTATATTTACATTTATTTGATGACCTGAAACAATTAGTTTTGAAAACATGCAAAACAATAAGAAATCAGGAAGAGGTAATAAGTTTCCATAGCACTGACATACATAATTGTCAATTTATCGTTCAGTTTCAACAATAAAGTATCGTTCAGTTTAGGTAACCTTCAAATGTATCGTTCAGTTTAGGTAACCCTCAATGTATCGTTCAGTTTAGTATACCTCATGTATCTTTTAGTTTAGGTAACCCTCAAATGTATTATTCAGTTTAGGTAACCCTCAAAGTATCTTTTAGTTTAGGTAACCTCAAATGTATTATTCAGTTTCGGTAACCCTCAAATGTATCATTCAGTTTAGGTAACCCTCAATGTATCATTTAGTTTAGGTAACCCTCAAATGTATCATTAGTTTAGGTACCCTCAAATGTATCATTCAGTTTCGGTAACCCTTAAAGTTACGTATCTTTCAGTTAGGTAACTCACCCTCAAATGTATCTTTCAGTTTATGTAACACCCCCAAATGTATCGTTCAGTTTAGGTACCTCAAATGTATCGTTCAGTTTAGGTACAACCTCAAATGTATCTTTCAGTTTAGGTAAACCCAATGTACGTCAGGTTAGGTAACCTCAAATGTATCGTTAAGTTTAGGTAACCCTCAAAGGTATCCTTTCAGTTTTAGGTAACCCTCAAATGTATCTTCAGTTAGGTAACCCTCAAATGTATCATTCAGTTTAGGTAACCCTCAAATGTATTCTTCTCGTTTCGGTAACCCTCAAATGTATCGTTCAGTTTTAGGTAACCCTCAAAGGTATCGTTAGTTTACGGTAACCTCAAATGTACTTCAGTTTAGGTAACCCTCAAATGTATCGTTCAGTTTCGGTAACCTCAAATGTATCTTCCGTTGAGGTAACCCTCAAAGTATCTTTCAGTTTAGGTAACCCTCAAATGTATTCGTTCAGTTTAGGTAACCCTCAAATGTATCGTTCGTAGTTTAGGTAACCCTCAAATGTATCGTTTCAGTTTGGTTTAAACCCTCAAATTGTATCTGTTCAGTTTTAGGTAACCCTCAAATGTATCTTCAGTTTAGGTAACCCTCAAATGTATCATTCAGTTTAGGATACCCTCAAATGTATCATTCAGTTACGGTAACCCTCAATGTATCGTTCAGTTAGGTAACCTCAAAGTTATTCAGTTTAGGTAACCTCAAATGATCGTTCAGTTAGGTTAACCCTCAATTACGTTCAGTTAGGTACCCTCAATGTATCATTCAGTTTACGGTAACCCTCAAATGTATCTTCAGTTTACGGTAACCCTCAAATGTATCTTCAGTTTAGGTAACCCTCAAATGTATCGTTCAGTTTAGGTAACCCTCAAATGTATCGTTTCAGTTTAGGTAACCCTCAAATGTATCGTTCAGTTAGGAACCCTCAAATGTATCATTCAGTTTAGGTAACCCTCAAAGGTATCATTCAGTTAGGTAACCCTCAAATGTATCATTCGTTAGGAACCTCAATGTTCTTCAGTTTAGGTAACCCCAAATGTATCATTTCAGTTTAGGTAACCCTCAAATGTATCATTCAGTTTAGGTAACCCTCAAATGTATCTTCAGTTTAGGTAACCCTCAAATGTATCATTCAGTTCGGTAACCCTCAAATGTATCATTCAGTTTAGGAACCCTCAAATGTATCGTTCAGTTTAGGTACCCTCAAATGTATCTTCAGTTAGGTAACCCTCAAATGTATCATTCAGTTTAGGTAAACCTGCAAATGTATCATTCAGTTTAGGTAACCCTCAAATGTATCTTCAGTTTAGGTAACCCTCAAATGTATCGTTCAGTTTAGGTAACCCTCAATGTATCATTCAGTTTGGTAACCCTCAAATGTATTCGGGTAACCTTCAAATGTAACAAAGTTCCAAATGCACTCCCAGCACACTGCTGTTGGCTGGTTAGCCAGACAAGTTTGTAGGTGCAAATCCTCTCAGCCCCCACTCCTAGGGCTACACAATTCAAGCAAGGTAAGAGTAGAGGAGCATACTTCAGGTGATGAATTGTTTATGGTGCACAAAACAAATATAAAATGTTTTTGAGACCAAGGTCCCTTCCTCAGGTAAGCTAAAAACCCTCAAATGTACCATTTGGTACAATTGCCCGATTGTGGGGAGTATTACAGGGTTATCATAAAAGTTCTTATTGTTTAAAATGGGGCTCATTTTGCCCCAACCAATCAGATGTAAGCTTACAAATGTTTAATAAGATCTGATTGGTTGGGGCAAAATTTAGCACCATTTTAAACGATAAGAACTTTTATTCAATCTCCCTGTTAGAGTTTAAAAAGTTTAGTGATATGTATATGTTCCACAGACCATTTACCAGGTGCCAGAGCCATTTACAGTAAGTTAACATTGCTATTTTTACTGTAATTAACAAGAACTTTTCAAACTATTTTCTCCCATTGACTTTAATGGCTTAGTTTCCGAACTATAGAACTTTAGAACTTTTATTTAAGTTCTATATTTCGGAAACGAAAACGAACTTCAGAAAAGTTCACCTCTATCCACAACCCTTTATTGTTTCCTTCAATTTCAAGTTAGGATTTTAAAATGTGCTACTTTCAGATCTGGTTGCTACTTCTCATGGAGCTGCAGAAGTTCTAAAGTATCTCTGCCTGATTATTGGGCTGGCAGCAGGAGTTGATAGACACCAGAGAGTGCTGGCACAAAGGTTAAAACCTCAATGTTTTAAAGTTTAGGCCCTATTTGTAAAGGCACCTTATAATCAACTAAAGGAAATATTTGGGGTAATGGGCCCTATTTGTAAACGTGCGTATCGCATTTAGCATACGCGCGCTATTGATAATGTACGTCCACGACGTAAATGTACGCCCATGGTCGTGCATTTATGCGAACGCTTGTTTATTTATGAACGTTGGTTGTGTAGAATACCATATGGTAGTAAACTACCACAATGGAATTCTATGGGGATCATAAATCTACAATCGTATTATCGTACATTTACCATTGGTATTGGTAATTTATGATCGCTATCATTAATTAACGATAATGACCGTAATTAACGATTGCTAAACCGATCGGAAATAAATGATCAGTTTAACAATCGTTACAGGGCCCTGTTTTCTCTTTAGAAGGATAGTGGAATTCCCAAAGAAATGAATAGTTTGCTTTCTGATCAGATTTAAAAGTACAGATGACATATAATATGTACAAATGAATCATGACCAACTCAAATTATAGCGGATTTAATACCTTCAATCAGTGGAGCCCGGATAATTACATTTTTAGAATGTCTTTTGATTCATCATATAATGCAATAACTCTGGGTAGGCTGGGTACACATGGTCACATCTTTGTCCTGGCAAACGTTTGCCACTAGTGAGCAGTCGGCCAGGACAAATCACGCGGTCAATGCCTTGATCGATCGGTGCAGTCCCGAGAGGAAACTGGATAAACGGGCAACCAACTGTGTAACCATGCATTAAATCCCTTTCAAAAAATTGCATGGTGTGTACCCTGCCTTAAATCATTGATCCATCTGTAAATAATTACTTTAAGGCATGTCCACCCCCAAAACTATACTTAAACCCACTATTGGCCCCACTGTGTAGTGCTGAAAAATCCTTACCTTACATCCTGCTCCAAATGGCTGCCCGCAATGTCTCTGTAAAGTCAGAAAAACTGAGAGCAGGAGCCTGGATGTGTCAAAAATGTTTTGGCTCTGCCTGTTCTCATTGTGCAGTGAAGCCCTCCCCCCCCCCCTTCCCTCCCATTTTCTCTCCCTTCCCCTAACGCCAAAACCTTTTCTGTATATAGCAGTCCCTATCCCACCCCCAACCGCTATGTAATTTGTAAAAAAAAAAAAGATCCTAACATTACTTACTTGCCTTCATTACCCCAGTGTTCTGTAATGCCTGCAGCTGCGTCCGTGATTGGCTACCTCTCAGCCAATCACAACACGGATGCAGGCCCCGCCCTGCTTGCATTCCAGCAAGCAGAGGGACAAGTTTACAGCGCCAGGGAATGAAGCAAAGTAAGTAATGTTAGAATCTTTTTTTAAATGTAAACATAGCATTGGGGTGGGATAGGGACTACTACCTAACAAGAAAAGTCTATCTGGGGGTGGACATGCCTTTAAACACAACAATAGATAATGTACTATTAACCAGAATACAGAAGAGCGAGAAAACCTGCAGTGGTACAGTGTTAATTTTTACCACAACTAAGATAATAAATGCTGACATAAAAGGCCCTCTCAGGGGTATGTATGAGAGCCGCTATCACTCTCTATTGCCCCCTTTAGGCAATGCACCAAGCCGATAGCAGCTTTCAGTGCATTCCAAATGGGTTTACCTATTCTGAATATTTAAAGGGGAAGTTCAGTGCAAATACATGTACTTTTCAGGAAAAAAAGCAGTATTTTTTCATCCCAATCAACTTAATCTGCCCATTTAGCATTTTGTCTGTGTATAAATAAATGCCACCGAAACACTGACTTTCAGTTTGTAGGACCCTAATAGAGACCATTATGCTCAGTAGAGATCTGAGCATGTTGACCCATCCAACAGCCAATCAGAGAAATTACTTTAGGAACATTCCAAGGATGTGGTGCATCCTGGGAAGAAAAAGGACTGTTAGAACCTGAAATGGCAGCTCACTAATGTCAACAGCAGGAACAGCAAAGGGTATGAAATCAACGATTTTTCAAAAGGGAGAGAATTGTAGATAAACTAAGAAGGCATTACACAAACTAACATTTAACAAATATTGATAATTTCCACTGAACTGTCCTTTAACACCGCTATCTGCTGGGTGTTAAAGATTCCTTCTTGTTATGGCTTGGTACATTGGTTGTGGCAGTTGGGGTGACCCAAGTTTTGCTTACGGCCACAACCGCTGTAGTTGTCTTTTAAAAACATGTTAGCCCTTGGTACATCGGTTAACGTGGCTTAAGACACAAATAGCCCCATTTATGTCTTTATTTCTTTAGTTAAATGTAATAGGAAAAAGAATTTAGTCATACAGTTACTTGACATTATGTGGGACATACATTTGCAGAAATCACTTCCAAGATCAATTATTTCAGGGCAACCTCTATGTCAGTGGACTAATTTCATTTATGAAGCTCATTGTTTCACCCAATGAGGGGAATCAAGATGACATTAGGTAAACAGAATCTGGGGGTGGTATGCCTAGGTTTATGTGTCCAACACATGTGCTATCCCCTGAAACTGTAATGTATACCAGACGTCTACATTATAAAACAATATTTTTTTCTAGCATAGAAAAATGTTTCATTATATTATAAGACTTTATATCCACAAAAGCAAAAGTAATAAGCAAAGTTCTGCATGTGGTGAGAGAAATGTGTAACACATTTTGGACAGCCCCCCAACAACTGTGTATGCCTTTGGGCGAAACCCTCTGCTCCTGTTTTCCTTGGAAAAAGCATAAAATAGGAGCAGGGACTCAGGGGCATCTTAGGAAAATTTTATTAATGGGGGGGTTGATCTTCATTCTTAGCTAAAGTTATTTTTACACTGGACTTGCCCTTTAAAGGGACATTAAAGGGTATCTCCACCCTGAACAAAAACTTTTGCTGTAGTGTAGCACAATCTAGCCCCATCCCCAACCGCCAAATTCTTTTTGTAAAAGAATCAGCAGAAATGTACTTACACTTCTTCGTTCCTCTGCTTGCTGGAAGTTGCAAGCAGGGGCCAGACCAGCAGCCGTGTCTGTAAATAGCTGAGTGGCAGCCAATCACAGACGCGGCTGCCAGCAATGCAGAGAGCCGAGGGAACAAAGGAGCGTTAGTACATTTCTGCTGCTTCTTAGCAGGGGCTGTTCCTACTCTTCACTTTCTGGAATAATTGAATAGGCACTGCAGGATAAACATTTGGAGCAGAGGTGTAAGGTAAAGACTTTTTAACACTATAAAGTGGGGCCAGTATAGAGAGGTTAGAGAGACCCACCTCTTACCTCTTTCAAGCTGTTCACCAGCATGGCAATAAATAGATACATAAGGGGAATTCACTTTTGTGATTTACTGGTGAATCCAGAGGCTCTGGTAAATCTCCCCAACTGTCTACTAGAATATCTTATATAGACAGGAGTGCATCTCCAATCAACTGAATTTACTAACAATCTCAAGATGATAGTGCAGCATCTAAATAATCTATGAAAAGAAATCTTGCTTTCACATATTTGGTATTAAGTGAGCCTAATAAAAAAAAAAACAAGAACAAAGGATGCGGCAGGCAATAAAAGGTTAGATTTTGTGACCAACGTAGACCAGAATAACTTTAGGTTTTCACTGTCCGCTCCTCAGTACCATTAGGCTCTTCACATTACGAAATAATTTTCTTTAGCTGGAGTTCTCATTGGCTTTCCTCTGAGCATTAGAATAAGCAAGTTAATTAGTTACCAGTGACGGAGGCCTATGGTGGGTTCTCAGGATGAGGTAGTGCAGAGTATCAGTAGATGGCAGTCCAAGAGATTCCAGGGATATGTGCGCCCAATACGGTGGAATATTTACAAGATCTAGGTTGCCAATATTATGTTAAGTGGGGGGAGATGTTTAGGGCTATTACTGTTTGTTTCTGTTTCCTATTTTGTTCTGTAGGTGTGATCACTATATGGATTTTTGTCTACATTTTTTTGTCTACTAGTGGCAGACGTGCAGAAGTACGGCCAGAGTTGGTCCGGCCCGGCTAGCAGGGAGCAGAGAGACGAGGGAAACGAATCTGGTAAGTCTGTTTCTGGGGCTTATTTTACAAAACTAACACAGAGGTTGGGGGTGGGCTGGGTTGCCCTTCACTACAGAAATGTTTAGTTTGGGGGGTGGAGATACCCTTTAAAAGTAATGTAATGCACTCATTGCCACATGCAATTTAATAACAAATTGTGTCAGTTGTGTGATTTCACCAAGACTTAATTGCAATATTAAATCCTCATTATTTGTTACTGAGTATAACATTATAAACCAGTCAGCAATGTTCATCTGTTGCTATTTCCTACTATAGGGTTTAATGTATATCTATGTTGATTAAAGGACATGTCCACATCCAAAATAGAAATTTATACTTTCCTTTCTTCACCCCAAACTTGAGATTGATATAGATACTTAGCTCTCCATGGTCCTTTAAGCCCATAATACTTATTGCCCCACATGGGAAAACAGGCACCTGTGTGAGATGCTGGCTTTCTTTTGGAATTTAGAAGTCAGTCATGACGACTAATGACAGACTGCATTTAGCCAAGCTCCTCAGTACTAATAATCACTATTGAGAAAATTAAGTATTCTGGGCTTTAGGTGCTATGGGAGGTAAGTAACTATAACATTCTAGGGATTTGTGGGGAAACAAGATTTTAACTTTAGGGGTGGAAATGCCCTTTAAATATTCAAAGCTGTGCTGAGATCTAATGTTTGACACAGCCTCATTAGTTTTCCATCTTGCAATAAGGCAGTAATTAAACCGTGTCTACATTTCACCACAAGAGTATAATCTGTTTTCAGGGTACATGTGAGGTATGCAGCTTTTATCTAGGGACATAAAAAGAAAAATTCTGCATGGTAGTGAAGATTTGAAATTCCTGTGCAACACTTGCTTGGGACTTTATAGAGCAGACACACAGGTAGAACCTGAACATAGCAGGTTTAGAACTAGCATACTGGGTTACACATCATATGCAGATTTAAAACACTGCACTAATTGTATCAAACCTCATTAATTCTTATTTATTTAGTTTTTTTAAATCATAGATTCAAGAAACTTACTTTTGCGCAATCCACTGTGGCCACAGTGAAATCCCCGACTGCTTCCTTGTTCCCGGATCCTGAGCTATTAATTGAAGAACGTGAGGTAGGCATAGATCCTTAACCTCCGGGCTTCAATCAATGATTAAAGGAATAGTTCACTTTAGTGAATGATTCCTTTAAGAGAATGTCATTAAGCAGAATGGTCTGATCATCCTGGTGTAAGGGGTCATTTTAAACAGAATATCCAAACAGCAAAATAAAGGATTTGGTACTTGCCCATTTTGCCCTTTATATCATTCTGAAGTCTTGTGTTGAGGAACCCAGTCAGACGAAATCAGTTACATGCTTCTTCTGTTGTTTCAGTGCCTGAAACAACAGAAGATCAAGAGCAATGAGAATAACATGTGTATTCAGGTTTAATAAAGTTTTCTTTGAAATAACACGCAAAGGCAAGTTCTAGAATCAATATGAAAGCATCATAATTCTAAAAAAAAATCAAGTTCTTCATATTTAATAAAAGTAAAATGAGCATTTTTAAGTAATTTAAAGTATTAATGGATATTTTTTCCAAAGGAACATAACAGAAATGAGACTGTATATAACTTTAATGAAAAGTGCTTTGCAAAAAATTTCTAGCAAAATGTTAATGAATGAAAAGATCCTTGTCAGAAGAAGGATCAGACTTATCTAATCCATTTGTTTGTGCATAGCCCAAAAGCCATTTTAACATTAAATATAACTTTCCTAGTGGTTATTACATAAGGATACAAGTAAAAAACGTTCACAAAGCAAGAACTCCAACCACTTTGCCCATGGACGCATACATGCTCCACAGTGGAAGTGACTGGACTATGGCCATATATAAAAGACTATTTTTGCCCCTATACTTCTGCATAGTTTTTTACAGCTAAACTATCATAAATGTATGTTCGCGGACATATATTTAGATACGCAGGTTTTAATTACAAATGCTCTATGTGATTTAACTTAAAGGGCAAGTCCAGCCCTTAAATGAAAACTTAAATACAGGTAAATCACCCCCAAAACCCAAATGGTAATAGTTTGAAATCTGAAATATATAAGTCTAACCTGAAATCCTGCACAATGTCCGTTTCCCCTGTTTCTGTTTCCTGGTTCTTCCAGTTAGCAACTGTCAGTTATGGATTGACAGTTGACATCATAGCCAATGACTGAATTTAATCCCTAGCTGCCCTTCTGAGCATTCCCAGGAGTCAGTACAGGTTTCTAAATTGCTCAGTTTCCACGAGGCATCCAGAAGCATAGCAGGCATACAGTAATGATTCATAGGACAAAATGATATATCAACATATTTTAAAGAGCATTCTTTCTAAAAGATGTTCTTTGAGGGTGGAGTTGTCCTTGTTTATTGAGACAACACTACACCACTATTATGCTTAAAGGGCATGTTCATCCTTCTTAAAAAAAAGTTGATATAATTCTCCCTGTCCCCCAGCCCAACCGCTAAAGTTTTAAGTTCAGAAAGGGCCCCAAATATTACTTACCTTCCATCTTTCCTCCGCCGCACTGGAGCCCTCTGCTTGCGAGAAATGCAAACAGAAGGGCGGGACCGGCTGCCAATCACGGACGCGGGCTGCCGGGAGTTCAGTGCGGCGGAGGAAGAGGGAAGGTAAGTAATATTTGGGGCACTTTCTGAACTTAAAACTATAGGGTTGAGGATGGGGGGACAGGGAGAATATTATATAAAAATGTTTTTACGCTAGGGGGAGGGAATCTAAATCGGAGGGAGAGGGGAGGAAGGGAGGGGGGGAGAGGGCTGCAGTACGCATGCCAAACTTCTCCCGGAGGGGAGACAGGAGGCGGAGTCCTATACTCCTGGTCCATAACTCCTGGTGGGCGTTTGGGACTTTAGGGGGGGATAGCAGAAGAACCAGATGGAGCTGGGATGTAAGGTAAGGACTAAACTACACTACACAATGGGGCAGTATGTGGGGGGATTATAGTTTTGGGGGTGGACATTACCCGTTAATAAAGAGTATTCACCCCAAAATCTAAATTTTTCTGTAGTGTAGGGGACCGCCCTCCAACCGATGGATGGGGAGAGGGAGGGGGAGAGCTCCCCTGTGCATGACAAGTCCTTCAGGAGGACAGGGAAGGGGCAGATACCGGATGACACACAGACAGGTTTCTACTCTACTTTCTGGACTTTGAACAGGCCCTGCAGAACAACCATAAGAAGCTGAGGAGTAGGAAAGGATTTTGAACACTACAAAGTGGGGCCAGCATTGGGGCTAATTTTAGTTTTGGTGGTGGACATGCCTTCAAGATAATACATTTTAGTATATGTAATTACCATGAACAAGAATAAAATATTTGCATTGATTCTGGTAATGCATAGGAGTCATTTAAGATATCTTATCAATTCATTGATTTTTAAGGATCACATTTGTAAATGTAATAAAAATGTATGAAAAAGTATAAATGTACTTTTATATAAATGAAATAATTTAAAACATAGATGTAATTATGTTTCCACAAAAAATAAAAAAATCATAAAGCTTAAAGAGCCTAAAGAAATTGCTTTCCATATCACTTTATAAGGATTCCTTCCAAATTCTACCCGTATCCTTTAACATAGTGTTATAAGACCTACGTCTTTACACAGGCTAACCAGATCTTCTGATGATGCTAAAAAAATATGTGGGTCTGCAATGGCTGCATATAAAAAGCCTCATTTAAAAGGGTAAGCAAATTATACTTGATGATTCAACGTGCGCATACAAATCCGCTTAATGGCAGCACACCCAGTATAATTTAATTCAGCATTTATAGTGAACCGACAAGTTAACCCCTTAAAAGCTTTATAAACTTATATTTACTTATTTATTTACACATGTTCTCGTGATGGTAAAACAACTGCCGAGCAAATAATTTTGAACTGACATCCAATCACAAAATTAATATTTCACAGATTCAGGAAGGTAAGCTCACTAGAGTTAGGACAGATTGAGATCGAAGAGCAAATTCAGCTTATACCAAGACAGCATTGGCAAGCAAAAAAAAAATCTTATTATTATTATTTAGATTTATATTAGTGCCACATTTCATGGTGCTAACAATTCCATTGACACTTCACATCTGGCCCTGCACCAGAGGAGCCCAACAAGCATAGGGAGAACATACAAATTCCATGCAGATGTGTCCAAGGGAGGATTCAACCTTATCTAAACTTTATATTTAAATGATGCCTTAGGCTTTTGATTGGCATGAAAAAACAAACAAACCAAACAGTATTTACAGCCGTCTGGGAATGCTGCATAGTGAGAATCCTTACTACAGGTCTTGCATATAACTTATCAGGTCCCACCAAAGCTATATAAAATGTACCCCTCTTGTCAGTGTTGAGTTTTACTGATTTGGCAGTATGGCTAATTTTACCAACATAGTGGACATGTCCTCTGGTAAAAGCGTGATCGTATATTGGGGGGAAAATGTCTCTTTTGTTATTTAATTGTGGATTTTATGTTATTTAATTATTCCAGTAAATAAATCCAACTAGATTAGTAGCATGCTGTCTGGTCACTTAAGGGATTATTGCATTACTTGGTCTAAAAAGCATTATTGTTTGTTTGTAATACATTTATTTGTATGTATTGTACAACTCTAATAAAATCACTTTTTAATGCAACTTTGCTGCTTTCACAATATCCCTTTTAAATGTTGAAATAGATAAAGTTGTCTGTCTCACTATCTAATTTAAATGCATGGTCGACCCCAAACTGTAAACCATAATTGATTCGAGTGTATATATATATATATATATATATATATATATATATGTATATGTATAACAAAAAGATAGGTAGTAGCCAACGCTCCACAGGTCTTATTCACAAGTTTTATTAATTTCAGGGATCAACATTAGTATACTTATATAATAGTTAGATGATATTGGTTCCACAAGTATACTGAATATATGGTGTGATGATCTGGTATCCACTAGTATACTGTATATATAGTGTGATGATCTGGTATCCACAAGTATACTATATATATGGTGAGATGATCTGGTATCCACAAGTATACTATATATATCGTGAGATGATTTGGCATCCAAAAGTATACTGCATATATAGTGTGATGATCTGGCATCCACAAGTATATTGTATATATAGTGTGATAATCTGGTATCCACCAAGTATACTGTGTATATATAGTGACAGTAGAAAGAAACACCACGCACATCAGTTCTTAAATGCCTATGTATTTAAATGCTTCATACATAGGATACACAACAGTGTAACGTTTCGGTACACAAACTGTACCTTCATCAGAGTGTATATATTGTGGAATGATCTGGTATCCACTAGTATACAGTATATATAGTGTGATGATCTGGTATCCACAAGTATACTGTATATATAGTGTGATGATCTGGTATCCACACATATACTATATATATATATATATAGTGTGATGATCTGGTATCCACAAGTATAGCAATAATATATGGTAGAGTCGCACTCCTTGGTGAAATAGTGGATTTATTCAAAAACCAGTCATCAACAACAACGTTTCGAGGGTACAATCCCCTTCATCAGCTGATTAGAAGGGGATGTGACCCTCGAAAGTTGTTGTTGATGATTGGTTTTTGAATAAATCCGTTATTTCACCAAGGAGTGTGACTCTACCATATATTATTGCTGTACTTCGTGTTCCCCTTGTAGTAGGGAAATTAGACGTCTGCACCCAGGGCTAGCGTGCATATGGACTTTTTTTAAAATTATTATCCACAGTATACTATATATATATATATATAGTGTGATATCTGTATTCACATAATGTATATTGTATATATAGTGTGATTATCTGGTATCCACAAGTATTACTGTCATATATAGTGGTGATGATCTGGTATCCACAAGACATATGTATATCAGTGTGATGATCTGGTATCCACAAGCATATGTATATACAGTGTGATGATCTGGTATCCACAAGCATACTGTATATACAGTGTGATGATCTGGTATCCACAAGCATACTGTATATACAGTGTGATGATCTGGTATCACAAGCTACTGTATATACAGTGTGATGATTGGTATCCACAAGCATACTGTAACAGTGTGAGATCTGGTTTCCACAAGCATACTGTATATACAGTGTGATAGATCTGGTATCCACAAGCATACTGTATATATGTGTGATGAATGGTATCTACAATGTATACTGTATATATTAGTGTGATCTGGTATCCACAAGTATACTGTATATAATATATATATATATATATATATATATATGTATATGTATAACAAAAAGATAGGTAGTAGCCAACGCTCCACAGGTCTTATTCACAAGTTTTATTAATTTCACAAATAGTGCATAGTGCAAAATATAGCAACGTTTCGTCCTTGGTTTAGTGGCCTTTATCAAGCTTACAATCTTGTGCAACTAAAAAGGGTTTAAATACCCTGCAGGTGATTAGTGGAGGACAATCCCTCTGACAACAATATTCTCAAACTTAATTTACTTTAAAGTGACAGTGCTTAATTGTTATACCAGTGACAAATAGAGTAATCTATCATGTTAATAATAAATATAATGTTAAGATCTATGCTAAAAAAGTGCTAAGAAGTGCTATATTATGTAATAGATAATTAAATAGAATTAAAACGAATTAATTGGCATGAAACAGAGACATACTCTAATATATATATTAATCATCGGGATACACTATTCATTAAATGACTGTTATATTGCTAACTACGTAAATATCCATTTACGTAGTTAGCACGTAGTTTACGTAGTTAGCACGTAGTTAGCAATATAACAGTCATTTAATGAATAGTGTATCCCGATGATTAATATATATATTAGAGTGTGTCTCTGTTTCATGCCAATTAATTCGTTTGAATTCGTTTTAATTCTATTTAATTATCTATTACATAATATAGCTTTGAATTCGTTTTAATTCTATTTAATTATCTATTACATAATATAGCCCTTTTTAGCACTTTTTTAGCATAGATCTTAACATTATATTTATTATTAACAGATGCTATATATGTGAAAGATAATATATAAATAGAATTAAAACGAATTCAAACGAATTAATTGGCAGAAACAGAGACACACTCTAATATATATTTAATCATGGGATACACTATCATTAAATGAATGGTTATTGCTAAATACGTGCTAACTACGTAAACTCGTGCTAACTAAGTAAATGGATATTACGTAGTTAGCAATATAACAGCATTTAATGAATAGTGTATCCAGTGATTAATATATATATTAGAGTATGTCTCTGTTTCATGCCATTAATTCGTTTTTTAATTCTATTTAATTATCTATTACATATATAGCACTTCTTAGCACTTTTTAGCATAGATTTAACATTATATTTATTATTAACATGATAGATTACTCTATTTGTCACTGGTATAACAATTAGCACTGTCACTTTAAAGTAAATTAAGTTTGAGAATATTGTTGTCAGAGGGATTGTCCTCCACTAATCACTGCAGGTATTTAAACCCTTTTTAGTTGCACAAGATTGTAAGCTTGATAAAGGCCACTAAACCAAGGACGAAACGTTGCTATATTTGCACTATGCCACTATTGTGAAATTAATAAAAATTGTGAATAAGACCGTGGAGCGTTGGCTACTACCATCTTTTTGTTATACATATACATATATATATATATATATATATATATATATATACAGTATACTTGTGGATACCAGATCATCACACTATATATATACAGTATACTTGTAGATACCAGTTCATCACACTATATATACAGTATGCTTGTGGATACCAGATTATCACACTGTATATACAGTATGCTTGTGGAAACCAGATCATCACACTGTATATACAGTATGCTTGTGGATACCAGATCATCACACTGTATATACAGTATGCTTGTGGATACCAGATCATCACACTGTATATACAGTATGCTTGTGGATACCAGATCATCACACTGTATATACAGTATGCTTGTGGATACCAGATCATCACACTGTATATACAGTATGCTTGTGGATACCAGATCATCACACTGTATATACAGTATGCTTGTGGATACCAGATCATCACACTATATATACAGTATACTTGTGGATACCAGATAATCACACTATATATACAATATACATGTGGATACCAGATATCACACCTATATAATATATAGTATATGTGGATAATAAATTTTAAAAAAAGTCATATGCACGCTAGCCTGCTGGGTGCAGACGTCTAATTTCCCTACTACAAGGGAACACGAAGTACAGCAATAATATATGGTAGAGTCGCACTCCTTGGTGAAATAACGGATTTATTCAAAAACCAATCATCAACAACAAATTTCGAGGGTCACATCCCCTTCATCAGCTGATGAAGGGGGATTGTACCCTCGAAACGTTGTTGTTGATGACTGGTTTTTGAATAAAATCCACTATTTCACCAAGGAGTGCGACTCTACCATATATGTATTTATACTTGTGGATACCAGATCATCACACTATATATATATATAATAGTATATGTGTGGATACCAGATCATCACACTATATATACAGTATACTTGTGGATACCCAGATATACACTATATATACTGTATACTAGTGGATACCAGATCATTCCACAATATATACACTCTGATGAGGTACAGTTTGTGTACCGAAAGCTTACACTGTTTGGGATCATCATGTATGAAGCATTTAAATACATAGGCATTTAAGACTGATGTGCGTGGTGTTTCTTTCTACTGTCACATTATATACACAGTATACTGGGTATACCAGATTATCACACTATATATACATATACTTGTGGATGCCAGATCATCACACTTATATGCAGTATACTTTGGATGCCAAATCTCTCACGATATAATAGTATTACTGTGGATACCAGATCATCTCACCATATATATAGTATACTTGTGGATACCAGATCATCACACTATATATACAGTATACTAGTGGATACCAGATCATCACACCATATATTCAGTATACTTGTGAAACCAGATCATCTAACTATTTATAAGTATACTAATGTTGATCCCTTGTTGATTGAAAGAAGTTAAACAACAAGGCATTTGATCTTGGCAACACTCGGCAATTGAAAACTATGTAATGATGGTGTTAAGTGCTGTGTGAAAATTGAGAAAATACTGGGTAGTAAGCTGATGAACTACTGATATTAGCCATACAAGCCCATCATTGCCAACATGAATAAGATACTGTTAAAGGGAAGTTCAGTGCAAATACATTTACTTTTCAGAAAAAAGAGCAGTATTTTTTCATCCCAATGACCTTAATCTGCCAATCAGCATTTTGTTGTGTATAAATAAATGCAAATAAAATACTGACTTCCTGTTTGCAGGACCCCTAGTAGAAGGTTTATGGTTTTGTCTTGACCGAGCACCTGGGTTGATTCAGTTGCTCAGTAGAGATCTTGTGCATCTTGACTTATCCAACAGCCAATCAGTAGAAATTACTGTTAGGAACATTCCAAGGAAGTGGTGCATCCTGGGAAGAAGAAGGACCATAGAACCTGAAATGTCAGCTCACTAATGTCAACAGCAGGAAATAGCAAAAGGTATGAAATCAACACATTTTTTAAATGGGAGAGATATGTGAATAAACTAAGTATGCATTATACACAAACTAACAATATAACAAATATTGATGATTTCACGAACTGTCCCTTTAAAGTTTGGGCCTTAAAATCAGTATCTTGCCAAATGTAATATGTTAAATTGATTTTATTTAGGAGCCAATGAATGGAATTTAAATTCATTTGGAATTGGTCTAAAAGATGAAAATAGATACACATGTTTATTGCTAATAAGTAATAAAACTTTATTAATTTGTGAGGCTTTTTTAAGTTCTTACAGTATTCTCTAAATAATACTCAAATATTTAGTTCCCTTTGTTAGCCCGACAAAAAAATAATAGGAAGATTTGCAGGGAGACTATATCGTTCCTGTAAGTACCCCCTACAGGATTTTATATTGCATTTTGGATCTCCATAAATTCACAATCTAAACTGGTGTTGGCATGTGGTTGGCTAGTATTGTATTAACAAAACCACATAAAGCCATCTCATTTACATTCTTTAAGTTACACAAGCCCTTTCTAAGAATAAAAACGTGCACTGTGTCTCTACATAAACTTCCCCAATCAGTGTCAGACTGGGCTGTTAGGGCCCACTTAACATTTATCTTTAACTTATTTTCTATCTGACTCCTCCAGTATGTGTATTAAAATTGTATTTCTTATTGCCCTCTTGCACTTGTATCTAAATTGTACATTTACTCTGTTTATTTGGGAAATAATATGTTGGCCCCTGTTTCCTGTTGGGTCAGTCCAACCCAGTCCCCCTTTGTATGTTCAAGCTTTCATTAAAATATTTAGTTAGCCAAATTGTAGGTATTTAATTCTTTGTTCGTTTTTCTAAGAAAAAAACATTATTCCAGTATAAGCTTTGTAATGTTCTATTTTTTATTAAAAAAGCATGTCTCATTTAAGAAATGTTTGGCTTAAGTATTTGGCTATAAACTATTACCCATCTAAAGCTTCCAAATATGTTCTTTATCAGTTAATCAGTAATAATTCTTACTCTATGAGGCCAAATTAAGTTAAATAATGTAGCTTTCATGTATATTAAGACTTTGAAAAGGGCAATCTTACTTGATACATTACAATGTCTGGAAACTTAATTAAAAAGATTGTTCCTTATTTAAACAAAACCTCGCTGCCAAGTTTGTGATTTTATATTGTTATTTTTGTTAAAATTGGTATTACAATAAGATAGAACTGCTATTAGAAACTGGGGCTCATTTACCCAGAGCCGCTATACGTCTGGGTAATGCTCCTTTTGCAATTCAACATCATTACCGGGATTTACCCATGCGGGATTTTAACGCCAGCTATATGCTGGTGTTAAAATCCTGTGCTAAATCTGAGCGCAAACGCGATATAAATCACGAGCGCGGGTGTGCGGGTGATTTATGCGTAACCCGCCGCATATGACGCTAATATGGAGCTAAAGTCGCGCGAAGCAGTTAGCGTGACTTTAACTCCATATATTTGCCAGCGATGAGGGTAAATGAGGCCCACTGTGTTTTACTGATGACGCAAATCTATGCAATTACTGCAGGGGGCTCTAGATAGATTGTCAGGATAGACAGCAAAGTGTCAGATTAGATTTATTGTAATAAAGTATATGATGCATTAGGGATCTTGTTTGAAAAAGATTTGGGTGTTCTAGTAGATAACTGGCTAGAGCTAGCAAGATATTATCCTGTATAAAGAGGGGAATAGATTAAAGGGAGAAAATTATTATTTCATTTTTTACAAGCACTAGTGTAGTCTCATTGGGAATATGTGGTGCAGTTGTGGAAACCTGTATATAAAGAGAAATGTTAGAAATGGTAAGAGTTCACAAAAGGGCAACTAAATATATTTAGGAAAGGGAATGGAGGAGCT
Organism: Hymenochirus boettgeri; assembly: GCA_019447015.1. NCBI lineage: Eukaryota > Metazoa > Chordata > Amphibia > Anura > Pipidae > Hymenochirus > Hymenochirus boettgeri. The sequence continues at coordinate 265,804,313 of CM033470.1, read as the reverse complement.
TGACATGCAGACAGTTTGAACATGTTAGAAGGTTTTTATTTAATGGAGAAGAGGAAACTTATGATTGATATGATTACAAGTATTTTATGAGACATAGAATAAACCTCTCTGGTGCATTGTTCAGCAATACATAATTTCAGAAGACACTTGGACCATACTCTAAGATTGGAAGAAAGTTGTTTCATCTTCGAGTTAGGAAATGTTTCTTTACAGTGAAACTGTGGATATTTTATGCCTGCAGAGATTGGTAATGTCAAGTTCGTTGAATGCTTCAAGAGAGGGCTGGATACATTTTTAAAATGAAAAAATATTGAAAATTACTAGTATTAATACTTATAGCTTCAATCATTAATAGCGCCAGACTTTATATCAGCAAAGTTGTGTTTTATTCACACGTGACGTTTCGGTGTCACTACAGAAATCGTGTACCATGACTGGATGAATGAGAAGATTTTTGAATAAATGCAAGCTCCAGCTTTTTATACATTGATATGGATTTGCTTTCTTCTATAGCCTCCTTAAATTGTTTTAGCATACAAGAAAAACATGCACCATTTGAATTGTGAATTACACCCTAATATAAATTGCTTAACTGGCTCCTAAGGAGATATTCACTATTAAGTCTTCTGGTCCCTCTTTCTTTGATCTGACTCTCTTTATTAAAAAAACAAATTTATAAGGGGTATTTAAAATACAACCAAGCACTCGACCAAAATCCACTCCTGTAGGTATTGCGCCTTGGCCAATCACACAAGCGGATGACGGTTAAGCCCTCCTGCTTGATACGTGCACGGAAAAGGTACAGGAGTTAGGCAGAAGGTGTCGGGGGAACGAGGCTGGTAAGTTCATTTGTGGGGACCTGTCAGTGCTATAAACCTTGCATGGTCGAGGTTTATAACCAACATACTAAAAGTTTAGTTTGGGGGGGTGGACATACCCTTTAAACTTTTAAATGCAAAAGAATTGACATAACATTGAGTTCATAACATTTGATTAATGTATGGAAATATGTTACGGTTTTTACTTACAGGGTCTTCTGCATCCTTTCCTTGCCACCCAAGAAGAGAATAAAGAGGAAGTCTTTTTTTACAAAAAAAACTTTTGGGGTTTCAATAAAAGTTCTAGTTTAAATGGTAAAGTATTGTTTAAATGGTGTTAATTTTGCCCCAACCATCAGAGTAGCTTTCAAATGTTAAATAACATCTGATTGTGGGGGCAAAATAAGCACCAGAACTTTTATTGAATCTCCCTGTTTTCTTCTTCAAAATGTATTCAGGCAATGGAATGGAGGACTGGATCCAATTTCTTGAGTGTTTTGTTAGACATACTGTTCACAAGAATTAGAAAATATAGGCATTATTATCTCTTGATTCAGATGAAAATTTGTAACCACCTTAGGTAGATGTGATACATCTGGTCTTTCTTGTGTGAGAGACCAGGTAAGGTTCTGAAATTCTAAGTGCGAGAATTTTTAATTAATTCCTAGCACCTTAGGCTATCAAACTTGATCAAATATGATTAAATACATCAAGTTTATTGGATTAAGCCTGACGCATTTCGGACCGCCAGTCCTTAATCATAGGCACCTAAGATTCTAATGGAGGACGTCAGAGAAAGAGCATGTAAGACCAAAGATAAGTTCCAGGGGGAACTAGACTCTTAATTTGTGCCTTCAACTCAATTTGTGTAGCATCGCTTATTGTATGGCATCCTTTGTGGAAAACTAGTTTTAAAAGTAGCTGTTGAATTAGATGTACCGGGGCCAGCAGGAAATCTGATAGATTCAATACTAGTTTCTGATCTCTAGAGTCTTCTAAGTGGGGAAAGATAAAATGATTTTCTAAGTGTCTATCAGAACCCCAAGTATTCTAATTTTGGTGTGTCGGTATTAATTTTCCCATTTGTAACCAGCCATGGCATTGCAGAAGATTTAGAAGTTTGAAGGGGAGATGTCAAAAAATGTCATCCAGATACACAAAGCATCTGACTCCCTCCTTCCTCATGGTTCTTTTAATTCATTATAAGTAACTTGAGAAAAATCAGGGTGCGTGTGCCATGCTATACTGGTAATAATGGTGGCTGATATTCAATGAGGTATTTGCAGTTTTGGGTTAAAGAACAAACCTGGACAAACGCTTCTTCTAAGTCGACTTTTGCAAGCCAGTCTTCCGATGCACATGTTGTAATACCAGATATAAAGGGTATCTCCACATAAAAATTTCCACTGGTTTAATTAAAGAACAAGAGGTAAGACATAGTCCTATACCTCTCGTTCTTCAATTCCCAGCAAAAAGAGAGAAACTTACCTGCAATCACGCTCCTCACCGCTTCTTCTGGCAAGTCCTGACTAGCTACACTCCCTTACAGTGTAGCTGTATCATCAATCCATAAACTTGTTGGCCCTTAAAAGTCCCGTAACACACAAGGCAGCTCTTACTGCCGCACCCGAGACAAGAATATAACTCTTAAGTTTTATCGCCTTTCCATTGGGTCTTTAATAGTGACGCATCATCCCAGCCAGAGATGTCTTCCTTGCAATACCTGCAAAAGCTGCTTCTAACTTAGGGGTGGATAACCAAAATTTAGCAACTTCCTGTAAAATGATAGATTCTCAATATGAGAATGTGGGGAAAATCCAGAGGTTGGGGGTGGGCTGGGGTGCCCTACACTATGGAGGTATTGCACCAAACAGCCAGAGAGGATCCGGAGGGAGCAGGGGAAAGGGCTCCTATGCGCACGCCAGAAAACCTCAACAAGGACAAGGAAGCAGCAGGCCAGACAGCTTCTATCTTCACTTTTCTGAACGTGTTGGACATCCACTGCAGGAGAACCCATTTTCTAAATGTTGGACATAAACTACAGGAGAACCCAGGGAAACCCACCACCACCACACCACCACCACCACCTTTTGACTGGTGCAGGGCTTATGGAAGAACAACTTTTTTTGGCCAAGTCGTACTATGGAAGGGGCTGGTACAATCAACAAAAATGGGAACACAATCTGTGTATGAACTTTTTCGCATACAGATTTGTTTCCATTGAACAGATTTAGTACATAGTTTGTAATTAAACAAGGTCAGGATAACTTTCTGAAAGGTGATAAATGTGGAATCTATTATTCTAAATGGAATAACAACTACATTAATAAACATGTTTGAAATAAGCACATGGACTATTTTGAGGTTAAAGGGTAACTGTGGTTGCCATACATATTTAAAAGAACTTTCTCATAACAAGCAACTGACTGGCACCCCTTAAATCAATCCTTAACTCTGCTGCCGGGCTCATTCACTTCTTTCTGTTCTCACAACGCTGCCCCTTTCCGTCAATCGTCAATTGCCCATTGCACACTGAATCCGTGCTGGACCAGTGCTTGAATTTTTTGCAATTTGTATTACTACTGCAATACCCTTGTATAGTAACATGTTTTCTTGTGTATATTAATGTAACTGTAAAAGCGTTATGTAAGATATTGGTGCTATGTAAATCTACAATAATAATAATAACAAAGCCTAATTTATGTAAAGTTCACTTCCAGGCTGCCCTGTGTCCATTGACATGTGTCATAAGCCCCACCCACAAAAAATCGATAGTTTCTGAAGCTAGCTACAGACCTGCAACAATTCTCGTCCATTTCTCTACCTGGACACATAAGAGAGGGAACCTTTTTAGACCACCCTTTTCAGTGTAGGGGGGTAGCTTTAAAAATTTTAAAAGTTCAGTGGCAAGGCTTATGATGCAGCTGACAGTGGGCATGCTCCAACTTTAAACTTGGAGGTGATTCAAGTGCTGGTGATGTCACTCCTCACAGCGATAGCAGGAAAAACACCCTTTATACTTCTGTAACTTGGATTAACTGCAGCTAGAAGCATCTGGAGTCATTATAGGTGGGTGTGCTCTTTAAAAAGCCACTTTATGGAGACTACAGTTAGCCTTTAAAATTAAAATCATGTGGGATCAGAGTAACAGAAGATGAATTGTCTTTAGCTATGGACAACTCATTTAAATATTCAAACAATAATTGTCAAAAAAGTTTTAACATTTTATATGAATGTATAGAACTACTGTGCATTGAATAAGCCTCATATTGTTTACATGTCCCCAGATACAACAAATGTGGCAACAGTGTACTCCCAGTTAAATTGCTACATATAAATTATAACCCTAACCCATCAAAACACTATTCATTTACAAAGGAATACCCAGGTGTTGTAGACATATAGACGGTTAGACTTATAAGCAGCCCCAATCTTATATCGCCCTGACATCGCTCACCTTCGGCAGGGTACACATACACCCAGGCGCCCTGCCCCCCTGGCGCCCGCCGTGCGCGTGGAGTATATGTTACTGTTATTATGCTACTATAACCAGTGAAGGCATAAATTGTGAAGGTTTACCTGATCAACGACCGATGTCACTATGTTAATCAACCCCCCTCTTTCTCATTCCTTCTATTCCTTACTTACGCTCCATCTTTCTTTCTTCTCTTTGAGAACCATTCAGGAAATGATAAGAATTTTAGACTCAAAAAGCTGTTATCTCGTTAAGATAATTTTATTGATTGTAAACTTTCAAAAAAAATTCAATGAAAAACATTAATGGGGAAACTGTGTCTGGTTAAATGAAAAGCTAGTTCCTACATTTAAAACGATGCCATCAACCACCTCTCATACGTGCTCCACAGCCCAAGATATAAAGAAATGACCTGACCAGAAAGTTAATGGGTGGGAGGCTGACATGTGACATTCTTAAGGCTTCTCCGCACAGTGCTGCCGGCGGCACAGCCTCAGATTCCTCAGTGTGTGAGGAAGACAGGAAGTCCTCTCTCTATGCGTGTGTGAAGGATCTTGCAGCTGCGAGAAGGTAACGGAAATCTACGCCCTTTCTCCACTATGTGAAAAGAGGTTCCACTCTGCTGAAAAGGGCTGTTCCACAGAGTTTTGTGTGTGTGGTAGGGGGGGGTGTCAGATGGCCCACAGACTGTGAGCAGTGGTGGGGCCATGGCACCCGTGAGTTGGCTGGGCCACATGGGGTGGAAGGGAATGAGCCAAGGGGGGCCTATAACTGAAGGGACTATGGGGTCCATGAGTGGAAGGGACTAGGGGGGTGCAAAGGGAGGAGACAAAGCAGGGCGATTGACATGACGGTTTCAGAGCAGGAAGTGCAGGGGACCTGGTGATGCTGCTGCCATATCACACCCAAAAATGTAAATATCTTCAAAACTATGTAAAATAAACAATGGAAAAAATTGCAAAAAACTCTCAGGAGAGCAATTCTTATCAATTACCTAAAGTCATTTTTGGACCACAGTTCCTCTTTAAACAAACAAAATTCTGCTGTCAGCAGTTTTTTAAAAACTATTCAATGTGTGTATCAATGGGTTTTAAGAAAAGTTGAATATTTTGATACATAATACTTTTTTTTTTTATTTAAAGGGGAATTGTTACCTAAAAGAAATGTCCAGTACTTCCACTGGTGGTGCCATGACATTAAACCGCTTGTACACCCATCCTTACACTGGGTTTGTGTCTCTTTCACTTCACCTTAAAGTGACTGGTAGACCTGGAGTGCAGTCCTTGTCAGTCACCAGAAGAAAATATTGTAAATATTTCAGTTTCAGAGCTCCAGATTTGTGGAATGCAGGTTTTGATAATGTTCTCCATTTTTAATTGCTAACGACATGCATTTATTTTGACAGTTTAAAGTGTATGGCCACCTTAAAAAAAAATATTTGCTGTAGTGTAGCTTCCCCCCTCCCAACCCTAACCGTGAGGGTTTGCTTTTTAATAAAGCTCCAAGATGCTACTTACCAGATTTCAAGAACTACATTTCAAGTCCAGTTGATCTAATTGAATACAACAGATTGATTGGGTTATTATTATTTATTAGTGTGATTTATATAGCGCTAACATCTTCCGTAGCGCTTACAATTACATGTATAACTCACATCAGGCCCTGCCCTGAAGAGCTTACAATCTAGCACATTTATTTGACAATTACTACCTATCAGTATTTCTTTATGATTTTGGGGGGAAAACTGGAGTGCCCGGAGGAAACCCACGCAAGCATGGGGAGAACATACAACCTCCTGAAGGTATGTCCAAGGGTGGATTCAAACTCGGGACCTCACGCGCTGCAAGGCATCAGTGCTAACCACCGAGCCACGTGCTGCCCCTCAGCTTCAGACTCCAAGCAACTTCAGAAGATACCGTCTTAAATGACTGAGAGTCAGCCAATCACAGACGTGGCTGCCGGCTATTAATTTAGCAGAGGATCCGGGCTGGTAAGCAACTTCCGACAGACTTTTTTACAAATAGACAATGCGGCTAGGGTTGGGGGTGGGAAGCTACATTACAGAAAAAGGTGTGATCTGTAAAACTAAAAGTTCAGCATGATAAATATGGAGGGAGAGGGGGAAAGGGCTGCACAGCGCATGCCAAAGTAACTCCAGAGGAACAAATAAGAGGCAGAGAAACTCTGCCACAGGAAGACAGCTCCTTCTTACTCTTCACCCTTTTTCCTGGGACTTTGGTACAAGCCACTGCAGATGGAACAACATTGTAGAAGCACCGGGACGAATGGTATGGCCCATTATTACACAAGCCACACAGTGGGGCCAGCATTGATCCGGTTAAATCTTTAGATTTTGCCCGCCCCGTCTGTGACACGACCTTTAAAAAATAAGTCAATATTTTTTACCTAAACTCTTAATATTGGTACTATGTACGCATGCTTCAGCAATCTTGTGGCCATTACATTTTCAGATGCACGGCACTGCATGACTTGGTACACAAGTTAAAAAAAAGCTATTAATTCTATATGAAAATAATACCAATTTTAGTGACCTTGCCTCTTACTCTCTATGGTTGTCATCACGCCATTTAACAGGACTTCCCCTGCACACTCCCACCCTGGCTATAAATTGCTTCCTGAGGCATCCCCGGCACTCTGTTCCGAGCCTGCCAATCACATAACATTTGTTCCCCTTGGTCTTCCCCCCCCCCTTTCCCCCCTCCCTGTCCCTTCTTCTCTCCCGTATGGCCGCGCTGATTCGATCGGCAGATGAGTGCACATCTCACACTCAACTAACCATGACCCTGTCGCGCGGCGGCACCTATTACCATTAGCACTTTTTTAGCATAGATCTTAACATTATATTTATTATTAACACGATAGATTACTCTATTTGTCACTGGTATAACAATTAAGCACTGTCACTTTAAAGTAAATTAAGTTTGAAAATATTGTTGACAGAGGGAGTGTCCTCCACTAATCACCTGCAGGATATTTAAACCCTTTTTAGTTGCACAAGATTGTAAGCTTGATAAAGGCCACTAAACCAAGGCCGAAACGTTGCTATATTTTGCACTATGCACTATTTTTGAAATTAATAAAACTTGTGAATAAGACCTGTGGAGCGTTGGCTACTACCTATCTTTTTGTTGTGTATCGGAATTTAAAGACCGACAGCTCCAGGCAAACAAAAGAGAACACTGTGTGCACACTATTACCATTTTCTTGAGATTCATTTTTCATTTCAGTCACCAGTTGACTGAATCAATGACAGGGAAAGGAATCTGTCACAGTAATTAAACCTCATCTCCCATCAGTTTATTTATGTTCAAGCATTTGCAGACCATTTATTTGAGTAAAAATCTATTTCCCTAGGAAAATTGGCCATATACTGTATATTACCTTTTAAGGGCTTAATTTCAACAGAATAAGTGTTTGCCACTTCCTCATTTCATATTTATTTGAATGTTTTTCAAACTTGAATGTTACATGATCATCAAGCAAATTTAAACACTAGTCAAAGATAATTCAAATAAACACAAAAGGCAGTTTTTAAGTACTAACCTACTAAAGTAGTTAACCTACATGGCCCTGTGTAAAGAAATTTGTTAAATCGAGATTTAACATTTTTGGAAAGTTCAATTTCATTGCCCACCCCCAGGCCTGATTACTAGAGATAAACAAATCTGATGAGTTTCATTCCAGTCGCAGTTGGATGCAACATGTTGAAATTCTGAAAATACAATTTGGAATCCAATTGGAATCTTATTTTTCATGTATCAGCTGCGGTTTTTGACTGCTATTTTCAGAATGGGAATTTCGACTTTTCAATTCTTATTTCCACTCCATTTTGGAATTTTCAAGGATTCCTTTTGGGATTTTCCCATGAGTGAATTATGAGGGGGAGATTTACCCGGTGCAATAGCGTCTCTAGGTAAATCCCATAAGGTCACGTAGGTTAGGATAGGTTTTTTTCTTAATAAATAAAAACAATAATAAGTTAAAAACATTTTGGGTTCACTTGGATCATCTTTGTCTTATATTTACATTTATTTGATGACCTGAAACAATTAGTTTTGACAAACATGCAAAACAATAAGAAATCAGGAAGAGGTCAAATAAGTTTCCATAGCACTGTACATACATAATTGTCAATTTATCGTTCAGTTCAACAATAAATGTATCGTTCAGTTTAGGTAACCCTCAAATGTATCGTTCAGTTTAGGTAACCCTCAAATGTATCGTTCAGTTTAGGTAACCCTCAAATGTATCTTTTAGTTTAGGTAACCCTCAAATGTATTATTCAGTTTAGGTAACCCTCAAATGTATCTTTTAGTTTAGGTAACCCTCAAATGTATTATTCAGTTTCGGTAACCCTCAAATGTATCATTCAGTTTAGGTAACCCTCAAATGTATCATTCAGTTTAGGTAACCCTCAAATGTATCATTTAGTTTAGGTAACCCTCAAATGTATCATTCAGTTTCGGTAACCCTTAAATGTATCTTTCAGTTTCGGTAACCCTTAAATGTATCTTTCAGTTTAGGTAACCCTCAAATGTATCTTTCAGTTTATGTAACCCCCAAATGTATCGTTCAGTTTAGGTAACCCTCAAATGTATCGTTCAGTTTAGGTAACCCTCAAATGTATCTTTCAGTTTAGGTAAACCCCAAATGTATCTTTCAGTTTAGGTAAACCCCAAATGTATCGTTCAGTTTAGGTAACCCTCAAATGTATCGTTCAGTTTAGGTAACCCTCAAATGTATCATTCAGTTTAGGTAACCTCAAACCTCAGTTTAGGTAACTCAAATGTATCGTTCAGTTTCGGTAACCCTCAAATGTATCGTTCAGTTTAGGTAACCCTCAAATGTATCTTTCAGTTTAGGTAACCCTCAAATGTATCTTTCAGTTTAGGTAACCCTCAAATGTATCATTCAGTTTAGGTAACCCTCAAATGTATCATTCAGTTTAGGTAACCCTCAAATGTATCGTTCAGTTTAGGTAACCCTCAAATGTATCGTTCAGTTTCGGTAACCCTCAAATGTATCTTTCAGTTTAGGTAACCCTCAAATGTATTGTTCAGTTTAGGTAACCCTCAAATGTATCGTTCAGTTTAGGTAACCCTCAAATGTATCATTCAGTTTAGGTAACCCTCAAATGTATCGTTCAGTTACGGTAACCCTCAAATGTATCGTTCAGTTTAGGTAACCCTCAAATGTATCGTTCAGTTTAGGTAACCCTCATATGTATCGTTCAGTTTCGGTAACCCTCAAATGTATCGTTCAGTTTAGGTAACCCTCAAATGTATCTTTCAGTTTAGGTAACCCTCAAATGTATCGTTCTTCAGTTTCGGTTAACCCTCAAATGTATCTTTCAGTTTAGGTAACCCTCAAATGTATCGTTTAGTTTAGGTAACCCTCAAATGTATCGTTCAGTTTCGGTAACCCTCAAATGTATCGTTCAGTTTAGGTAACCCTCAAATGTATCATTCAGTTTAGGTAACCCTCAAATGTATCATTCAGTTTAGGAACCCTCAAAGTATCGTTCCCAGTTTAGGTACCCTCAAAGTATCTTCAGTTTAGGTAACCCTCAAATGTATCATTCAGTTTAGGTAACCCTCAAATGTATCTTTCAGTTTAGGTAACCCTCAAATGTATCGTTCAGTTTAGGTAACCCTCAAATGTATCATTCAGTTTTGGTAACCCTCAAATGTATCTTTTGGTAACCTTCAAATGTAACAAAGTTCCAAATGCACTCCAGCACACTGCTGTTGGCTGGTTAGCCAGACAAGTTTGTAGGTGCAAATCCTCTCAGCCCCCCACTCCTAGGGCTACACAATTCAAGCAAGGTATAGAGTAGAGGAGCACACTACTTCAGGTGATGAATTTGTTTATTGGTGCACAAAAACAAATATAAAATGTTTTGAGACTCAAGGTCCCTTCCTCAGGTAAGCTAAAAACCCTCAAATGTACCATTTGGTACAATTGCCCGATTGTGGGGGAAGTTACAGGGTTATTCAATAAAAGTTCTTATTGTTTAAAATGGGGCTCATTTTGCCCCAACCAATCAGATGTAAGCTTACAAATGTTAAATAAGATCTGATTGGTTGGGGCAAAATTTAGCACCATTTTAAACGATAAGAACTTTTATTCAATCTCCCTGTTAGTGTTTAAAAAAGTTTTAGTGATATGTATATGTTCCACAGACCATTTACCAGGTGCCAGAGCCATTTACAGTAAGTTAACATTGCTATTTTTACTGTAATTAACAAGAACTTTTCAAACTATTTTCTCCCATTGACTTTAATGGCTTAGTTTCCGAACTATAGAACTTTAGAACTTTTATTTAAGTTCTATATTTCGGAAACGAAACGAACTTCAGAAAGTTCACCTCTATCCACAACCCTTTATTGTTTCCTTCAATTTCAAGTTAGGATTTTAAAATGTGCTACTTTCAGATCTGGTTGCTACTTTCTCATGGAGCTGCAGAAGTTCTAAAGTATCTCTGCCTGATTATTGGGCTGGCAGCAGGAGTTGATAGACACCAGAGAGTGCTGGCACAAAGGTTAAAACCTCAATGTTTTAAAAGTTTAAGGCCCTATTTGTAAAGGCACCTTATAATCAACTAAAGGAAATATTTGGGGTAATGGGCCCTATTTGTAAACGTGCGGTATCGCAATTTAGCAATACCGCGCGCTATTGATAATGTACGTCCACAGACGTAAATGTACGCCCATGGTCGTGCATTTATGCCGAACGCTTGTTTATTTATGAACGTTTGGTTGTAGAATACCATATGGTAGTAAACTACCACAATGGAATTCTATGGGGATCATAAATCTACAATCGTATTATCGTACATTTACCATTGGTATTGGTAATTTATGATCGCTATCATTAATTAACGATAATGACCGTAAATTAACGATTGCTAAACCGATCGGAAATAAATGATCAGTTTAACAATCGTTACAGGGCCCTGTTTTCTCTTTAGAAGGATAGTGGAATTCCCAAAGAAATGAATAGTTTGCTTTATCTGATCAGATAAATAAAAGTACAGATGACATATAATATGTACAAATGAATCATGACCAACTCAAAATTATAGCGGATTTAATACCTTCAATCAGTGGAGCCCGGATAATTACATTTTTAGAAATGTCTTTTGATTCATCATATAATGCAATAACTCTGGGTAGGCTGGGTACACATGGTCACATCTTTGTCCTGGCAAAACGTTTGCCACTAGTGAGCAGTCGGCCAGGACAAATCACTGCCGGTCAATGCCTTGATCGATCGTGCAGTCCCAGAGGAAACTGGATAAACGGGCAACCAACATGTTGTAACCATGCATTAAATCCCTTTCAAAAAATTGCATGGTGTGTACCCTGCCTTAAATCATTGATCCATCTGTAAATAATTACTTTAAAGGGCATGTCCACCCCCAAAACTATACTTAAACCCACTATTGGCCCCACTGTGTAGTGCTGAAAAATCCTTACCTTACATCCCTGCTCCAAATGGCTGCCCTGCAATGTCTCTGTAAAGTCAGAAAAACTGAAGAGCAGGAGCCTGGATGTGTCAAAAAATGTTTTGGCCTCCTGCCTGTTCTCATTGTGCAGTGAAGCCCCCCCCCCCCCCCCTTTCCCTCCCATTTTTCTCTCCCTTCCCCTAACGCCAAAACCCTTTTCTGTAATGTAGCAGTCCCTATCCCACCCCCAACCGCTATGTTAATTTGTAAAAAAAAAAAAAGATCCTAACATTACTTACTTGCCTTCATTACCCCAGTGTTCTGTAATGCCTGCAGCTGCGTCCGTGATTGGCTACCTCTCAGCCAATCACAAACACGGATGCAGGCCCAGCCCCTGCTTGCAGTTCCAGCAAGCAGAGGGACAAGTTTACAGCGCCAGGGGAATGAAGCAAAGTAAGTAATGTTAGAATCTTTTTTTTTAAATGTAAACATAGCATTTGGGGGTGGGATAGGGACTACTACCTAACAAGAAAAAGTCTATCTGGGGGTGGACATGCCCTTTAAACACAACAATAGATAATGTACTATTAACCAGAATACAGAAGAAGGCAGAAAACCTGCAGTGGTACAGTGTTAATTTTTACCACAACTAAGATACATAAATGCTGAACATAAAAGGCCCTCTCAGGGGTATGTATGAGAGCCGCTATCACTCTCTATTGCCCCCTTTAGGCAATGCACCAAGCCGATAGCAGCTTTCAGTGCATTCCAAATGGGTTTACCTATTCTGAATATTTAAAGGGGAAGTTCAGTGCAAATACATGTACTTTTCAGGAAAAAAAGCAGTATTTTTTCATCCCAATCAACTTAATCTGCCCATTTAGCATTTTGTCTGTGTATAAATAAATGCCACCGAAACACTGACTTTCAGTTTGTAGGACCCCTAATAGAGACCATTATGCTCAGTAGAGATCTGAGCATGTTTGACCCATCCAACAGCCAATCAGTAGAAATTACTGTTAGGAACATTCCAAGGATGTGGTGCATCCTGGGAAGAAAAAGGACTGTTAGAACCTGAAATGGCAGCTCACTAATGTCAACAGCAGGGAACAGCAAAGGGTATGAAATCAACTGATTTTTCAAAATGGGAGAGAATATGTAGAATAACTAAGAAGGCATTACACAAACTAACAATTTAACAAATATTGATAATTTCCACTGAACTGTCCCTTTAACACCAGCTATCTGCTGGTGTTAAAGATTCCTTCTTGTTATTGGCTTGGTACATTGGTTGTGGCAGTTGGGTGACCCAAGTTTTGCTTACGGCCACAACCGCTGTAGTTGTCTTTTAAAAACATGTTAGCCCTTGGTACATCGGTTAACGTGGCTTTAAGACACAAATAGCCCCATTTATGTCTTTATTTCTTTAGTTAAATGTAATAGGAAAAAGAATTTAGTCATACAGTATACTTGACATTATGTGGGACATACATTTGCAGAAATCACTTCCAAGATCAATTATTTCAGGGCAACCTCTATGTCAGTAGGCTAATTTCATTTATGAAAGCTCATTGTTTCACCCAATGAGGGGAATCAAGATGACATTAGGTAAACAGAATCTGGGGGGTGGTATGCCTAGGTTTATTGTGTCCCAACACATGTGCTATCCCCTTGAAACTGTAATGTATACCAGACGTCTACATTATAAAACAATCATTTTTTTCTAGCATAGAAAAATGTTTCATTAATTATTATTAAGACTTTATATCCACAAAAGCAAAAGTAATAAGCAAAGTTCTGCATGTGGTGAGAGACAATGTGTAACACATTTTGGACAGCCCCAACAACTGTGTTATGCCTTTGGGCCGAAACCCTCTGCTCCTGTTTTTCCTTGGAAAAAGCTAAAAATAGGAGCAGGGCTTCAGGGGCATCTTAGGAAAATTTTATTAATGGGGGGGTTGATCTTCATTCTTAGCTAAAGTTATTTTTACACTGGACTTGCCCTTTAAAGGGACACTTAAAGGGTATCTCCACCCTGAACAAAAACTTTTGCTGTAGTGTAGCACAATCTAGCCCCATCCCCAACCGCCAAATTCTTTTTGTAAAAGAATCAGCAGAAATGTACTTACACTTCTTCGTTCCCTCTGCTTGCTGGAAGTTGCAAGCAGGGGCCAGACCAGCAGCCGTGTCTGTAAATAGCTGAGTGGCAGCCAATCACAGACGCGGCTGCCAGCAATGCAGAGAGCCGAGGGAACAAAGGAGCGTTAGTACATTTCTGCTGCTTCTTAGCAGGGGCTGTTCCTACTCTTCACTTTCTGGAAATTTGAATAGGCACTGCAGGATAAACATTTGGAGCAGAGGTGTAAGGTAAAGACTTTTTAACACTATAAAGTGGGGCCAGTATAGAGAGTTAGAAGACCCACCTCTTACCTCTTTCAAGCTGTTCACCAGCAGCTGGCAATAAATAGATACATAAGGGGAATTCACTTTTGTGATTTTACTGGTGAATCCAGAGGCTCTGGTAAATCTCCCCAACTGTCTACTAGAATATCTTATATAGACAGGAGTGCATCTCCAATCAACTGAATTTACTAACAATCTCAAGATGATAGTGCAGCATCTAAATAATCTATGAAAAGAAATCTTGCTTTCACATTATTTGGTATTAAGTGAGCCTATAAATAAAAAAAACAAAGAAACAAAGGATGCGGCAGGCAATAAAAGGTTAAAGAAAAAAGGCCATAGTTTGTGACCAACGTAGACCAGAATACTTTAGGTTTTCACTGTCCGCCCTCAGTACCATTAGCTCTTCACATTACGAAATAATTTTCTTTAGCCTGGAGTTCTCATTGGCTTTCCTCTGAGCATTTAGAATAAGCAAGTTAATTAGTTACCAGTGACGGAGGCCTATAGGTGGGTTCTCAGTGATGAGGTAGTGCAGAGTATCAGTAGATGGCAGTCCAAGAGATTCCAGGGATATGTGCGCCCACATACGGTGGAATATTTACAAGATCTAGGTTGCCAATATTATGTTAAGTGGGGGGAGATGTTTAGGGCTATTACTGTTTGTTTCTGTTCCTATTTTGTTCTGTAGGTGTGATCACTATATGGATTTTTGTCTACATTTTTTGTCTACTACGTGGCAGACGTGCAGAAGTACGGCCAGAGGTGGTCCGGCCCGGCTAGCAGGGAGCAGAGAGACGAGGGAAACGAAATCTGGTAAGTCTGTTTCTGGGGCTTATTTTACAAAACTAACACAGAGGTTGGGGGTGGGCTGGGTTGCCCTTCACTACAGAAATGTTTAGTTTGGGGGGTGGAGATACCCTTTAAAAGTAATGTAATGCACTCAGCTGCCACATGCAATTTAATAACAAATTGTGTCAGTTTTGTGTGATTTCACCAAGACTTAATTGCAATATTAAATCCTCATTATTTGTTACTGAGTATAAACATTATAAACCAGTCAGCAAATGTCTCATCTGTTGCTATTTCCTACTATAGGGTTTAATGTATATCTATGTTGATTAAAGGACATGTCCACATCCAAAATAGAAATTTATACTTTCCTTTCTTCACCCCAAACTCTGAGATTGATATAGATACTTAGCTCTCCATGGTCCTTTAAGCCCATAATACTTACATTGCCCACCATGGGAAAACAGGCACCTGTGTGAGATGCTGGCTTTCTTTTGGAATTTAGAAGTCAGTCATGACAGACTAATGACAGACTGCATTTAGCCAAGCCTCCTCAGTACTAATAATCACTATTGAGAAAATTAAGTATTCTGGGCTTTAGGTGCTATGGGGAGGTAAGTAACTATAACATTCTAGGGATTTGGGGAAACGAAGATTTTAACTTTAGGGGTGGAAATGCCCTTTAAATATTCAAAGCTGTGCTGAGATCTAATGTTTGACAAGCCTCATTAGTTTCCATCTTGCAATAAGGCAGTAATTAACACGTGTCTACATTTCACCACAAGAGTATAATCTGTTTTCATGGGTACATGTGAGGTATGCATGCTTTTATCTAGGGACATAAAAAGAAAAATTCTGCATGGTAGTGAAGATTTGAAATTCCTGTGCAACACTTGCTTGGGACTGTATAGAGCAGACACACAGGTAGAACCTGAACATGGCAGGTTTAGAACTAGACATACTGGGTTACACATCATATGCAGATTTAAAAACACTGCACTAATTGTATCAAACCTCATTAATTCTTATTTATTTAGTTTTTTTTAAAATCATAGATTCAAGAAACTTACCTTTTGCGCAATCCACTGTGGCCACAGTGAAATCCCCGACTGCTTCCTTGTTCCCGGATCCTGAGCTATTAATTGAAGAACGTGAGGTAAGGCATAGATCCTTAACCTCCCGGGCTTCAATCAATGCATTAAAGGAATAGTTCACTTTAGTGAATGATTCCTTTAAGAGAATGTCATTAAGCAGAATGGTCTGATCATCCTGGTGTAAGGGGTCATTTTAAACAAGAATATCAAACATGCAAAATAAAGGATTTGGTACTTGCCCATTTTGCCTTTTATATCATTCTGAAGTCTGTGTGTTAGAGGAACCCAGTCAGACGAAATCAGTTACACTGCTTTCTTCTGTTGTTTCAGTGCCTGAAACAACAGAAGATCAAGAGCAATGAGAATACATGTGTATTCAGGTTAATAAAGTTTTCTTTGAAATAACACGCAAAGGCAAGTTCTAGGAATCAATATGAAAGCATCATAATTCTAAAAAATAAAATCAAGTTCATTCATATTTAATAAAAAGTAAAATGAGCATTTTTAAGTAAATTTAAAGTATTAATGGATATTTTTTCCAAAGGAACATACAGAAATGAGACTGTATTATAACTTTAATGAAAAGTGCTTTGCAAAAAATTTCTAGCAAAATGTTAAATGAATGAAAAGATCCTTGTCAGAAGAAGGATCAGACTTATCTAAATCCATTTTTTGTTGCATAGCCCAAAAGCCATTTTAAACATTAAAATATTACTTTCCTGAGTGGTTATTACATAAGGATACAAGTAAAAAAACGTTCACAAAAGCAAGAACTCCAACCACTTTTGCCCATGGACGCAATACATGCTCCACAGTGGAAGTGACTGGACTATGGGCCATATATATAAAGACTATTTTGCCCCTATACTTCTGCATAGTATTTTACAGCTAAACTATCATAAATGTATGTTCGCGGACATATATTTATGATACTGCAGGTTTTTAAATACTGCTCTATGTGATTTACTTAAAGGGCAAGTCCAGCCCTTAAATGAAAACTTAAATACAGGTAAATCACCCCCAAAACCCTAAATGGTAATAGTTTGAAATCTGAAATATATAAGTCTAACCTGAAATCCTGCACAATGTCCTGTTTCCCCTGTTTCTGTTTCCTGGTTCTTCCAGTTAGCAACTGTCAGTTATATTTGACAGTTGACATCATAGCCAATGACTGAATGTAATCCCTAGCTGCCCCTTCTGAGCATTCCCAGGCGTACAGGCTAAGTACAGGTTTCTAAATGCTCAGTTTCCACAGGCATCCAGAAGCATAGCAGGCATACAGTAATGAATTCATAGGACAAAGTATGATATATCAACATATTTTAAAGAAGCATTCTTTCTAAAAGATGTTCTTATGAGGTGGAGTTGTCCTTGTTTATTGAAAAACCTACACCACTATTATGCTTAAAGGGCATGTTCATCCTTCTTAAAAAAAAGTTATATAATATTCTCCCTGTCCCCCCCACCCCAACCGCTAAAGTTTTAAGTTCAGAAAGTGCCCCAAATATTACTTACCTTCCCTCTTTCCTCCGCCGCACTGCCAGCCCTCTGCTTGCGAGAAATGCAAACAGAAGGGCGGGACCGGCTGCCAATCACGGACGCGGCTGCCGGGAGTTCAGTGCGCGGAGGAAGAGGGAAGGTAAGTAATATTTGGGGCACTTTCTGAACTTAAAACTATAGCGGTTGAGTGGGGGGACAGGGAGAATTATATAAAAATGTTTTTACGCTAGGGGGAGGGAATCTAAATCGGGAGGGAGAGGGAGAGGAAGGGAGGGGGAAGGGGCTGCAGTACGCATGCCAAACTTCTCCCGGAGGGGAGACAGGAGCGGAGTCCTATACTCCTGGTCCTATACTCCTGGTGGCGTTTGGGACTTTAGGGGGGGATAGCAGAAGAACCAGATGGAGCTGGGGTAAGGTAGGACTAAACTACACTACACATGGGCCAGTAGTGGGGGATTATAGTTTTGGGGGTGGACATTACCCGTTATACAAGAGTATCTTCACCCCAAAATCTAAATTTTTCTGTAGTGTAGGGACCGCCCTCCAACCGTGGATGGGGGAGAGGGGGGGGAGAGCTCCCCTGTGCATGACAGAGTCCTTCAGGAACAGGGAAGGGGCAGATAACCGGATGACACACAACGGTTTCTACTCTTCACTTTTCTGGACTTTGAACAGGCCCTGCAGAACAACCATAAGAAGCGAGGATGAAGAAAGGATTTTGAACACTACAAAGTGGGCCAGCATTGGGCTAATTTTAGTTTTGGTGGTGGACATGCCCTTCAAGATAATACATTTTAGTATATGTAATTACCAATAACAAGAATAAAATATTTGCATTGATTCTGGGTAATCATAGAGTCATTTAAGATATCTTATCAATTCATTGATTTTTAAGGATCACATTTGTAAATGATAATAAAAATGTATGAAAAAGTATAAATGTACTTTTATATAAATGAATAATTTTAAACATAATGTATTATGTTTCCACAAAATAATAAAATTAATCATAAGCTTAAAGAGCCTAAAGAATTGCTTTCCATATCCACTTTATAAGGATTCCTTCAACCATTCTACCGTAATCCTTTTAAACATAGTGTTATAAGACCTACGTCTTTACACAGGCAACCAGATCTTCTGATGATGCTAAAATATGTGGGTCTGCAATGGCTGCATATAAAAAGCCTCATTTTAAAAGGGTAAGCAAATTATAACTTGATGATTCAACGTGCGCATCAAATCCGTTAATGGCAGCACACCAGTATAATTTAATTCAGCATTTTATAGTGACCGACAAGTTAACCCCTTATAAGCTTTAAATAAACTTATATTTACTTATTTATTTACACATGTTCTCGTGATGGTAAAACAACTGCCCGAGCAAATTTTTGCAACTGACATCCATCACAAAATTAATTTTCACAGATTCGGAAGGTAAGCTCACTTAGATTAGGACAGATTGAAGATCGAAGAGCAAATTCAGCTTATACCAAGACCACTTGGCAAGCAAAAAAAAAAATCTTATTATTATTATTTAGATTTATATAGTGCCAACATCTTTCATGGTGCTTAACAATTCCATTGATACTTTACATCGGCCCTGCTCCAGGAAGCCCACACAAGCATAGGGAGAACATACAAATTCCATGCAGATGTGTCCAAGGGAGAGATCAACCTTTACTAAACTTATATTTACGGTAAATAATGCCTTAGGCCTTCTGATTGGCATGAAAAACAAACAAACCAAACAGTATTTACAGGTCTGGGAATGCTGCATAGTGAGAATCCTTACTACAGGTCTTGCATATAACTTATCAGGTCCCACCAAAGCTATATAAAATGTACCCCTCTGTGTCAGTGTTGAGTTTCTGATGATTGGCAGTATGGCTAATTTTACCAAACATAGTGGACATGTCCTCTGGTAAAAGCGTATCGTATTGGGGGAAATGTTCTTTTTGTTATTTAATTGTGGTTATTTTATGTTATTTATTTTCCAGTAAATAAATCCAACTAGATTAGTAGCATGCTGCTGGTCACTTAAGGGATTATTGCATTACTTGGTCTAAAAAGGCATTATTGTTTTTGTTGTAATACAATTTATTTGTATGTATTGTACAACTCTAATAAAATCACTTTTTAATGCAACTTTGCTGCTTTCACAATATCCCTTTAAAATGTTGAAATAGATACAATTTGTCTGTCTCACTATCTAATTTAAATGCATGGTGCGACCCCAAACTGTAAACCCTAATGATTCCTGGCAGATCTAACTTAGAACAGATTGTGCCTTTAAACCAGTCTCCTATAAAATAAAATAACCATTTCCCCATTATCTGGGGACTTGAATTCTGTTTCTGTACACTGCCTTTATCTTTTTTTTGTTTGTTTTTTGTGAAGAGATAACCCCTTTCAATATGGTGATGAAGAACATCACCATAACAAGGGACCGGGTCAGGTAAGCAGTTCAGGTGCGTTTTTGAAAGCTACAAATAATGCAAAAGTGGGGTTTGGGGGGGTTGATATACAATTTAAAGATACTTTTTTTTAAAGTGGACAGGCCCTTTAATAATAAGTGTATCCATTTACATGAGGCTTGCTGTTTTAAACAGTAAAGTTCCTTAGCACCCGCACAACTATCAGTAAGTCTATATGAGTCTATATGATAGTAGGGGAAGCAAGTACCCAGAGGAAATACATTTATTTGGATTTTGTGAAAGCTCTTGATACAGTTCCTTATTGAGGGTTATTTTACATTTTGTAAGAAAAGAAATGAGCACTACAGAGTTTATTATATGGCCCAATTATTTGTATATGATCATTTATACAAATATTTAATGGGCCATATAAAACTCTCTGGTGCTTATTCACTAATCAGTCATATCAGAGGACACGTGGACATCCTTTAAGATTGGAAGAAAAGAAGTTCCATGGTCAGGATAGGAGAGGTTTCTTTACAGTGAGAACGGTGAAACTGTGGAACTGTCTTTCAGCAAATTGAAAATGGTAGTTCATTGAATAGCTATAAAAGTGGCCTGATAAGTTTCTAAAACTAAATAATATTGAGAATTACTGGTATTAATGCCTTATAGATCTGGTTGATCCAGGAACCTTCTCGATTGCCATTTGGAGTCAGGAAGGATCCTTCCCCCCCTTTTTTTTAACTGGGGCTTTTTGCCTTCCTCTGGATCAAATATTAGGTAGGTTAAAAAGGAGGGTGAAAAGGTTGGACTAGATGAACGTATGTCTTTATTTAACCTCAATTACTAAGTTACTTTGTTCCTAATTGGGAGTTTTTGTGGACAATAGACTAGTAGCTCTAAGCAGTGTCACACAGTATCTGCTTAGCAAATAAAATTCTATCCTCTCTCTAGAGCCCTTGTAAGCCTCGTCTTGAGTATGTAGAGCAATTTTGGGCACCAATCCAAGAGGCTATAAACTATTTAGAAAGATAGAAATAGTGATGACCGCGACACACAATGTGTATTCAAGGCTGTTTTTCCGGCCAATAATCATGCTTGTATGGGCACTTTTTCAACCAAAACAAATGCAAGGTCGGGGCTCGTCCCCCGATTCTATGGGCGGATCTTCACCGATCCCCACTGAACGGCCATTTTGGCCTACAAAGTACCCATACATGGCACAATATAGCTCAAAATGGGTGTGTCAGGACCCGCGATTGCACGTATGAACCGTAGGTAACTAAACTGATAAGGAATGGAGAATTTGTATTATGGGAATATAACATGTATAATTACTTGATTATTTAATAAGGTTAGAAGGAAAAAATATTTATTGCCACAAACATAGAGAATATCATTAAGCTTTATAGACAAACCTTAGGCTTTGTTCACACTTGGAAACAGAAACAGTCACTGTGATTTTTCGTATTTTGTACTGTTTCCACTTCCCTATTCACATACAAGAAAAACACATGCAACACATTAGGTGTGAACATGAATTACACGAAGACTGACCATTTTGGTCCATTTTATGTTCTTAGTGTACGAGTCCTAAATTACTTTTAGTACCATATAGCTGTTTACAAGAAATAGTTGTTAAAAATCTACCATAGTGAGAGACCAAAGCTAGGTACACACAGTACCAATCTGTAAGATTGTCTGTCATCCTTCAAAGATGTGACTCACACCAGTTACAAGCTTTCTACCTGAACTTTCGTCAGCATCAGAAATGGTCATTTGCGCATACACACATTACCTATAAAGGACTGATCCTGTTGGGATAGACAAGATTGGCCCTTATGGGTAATGTGTGTGCACTCACTTTAGAAAAGTATAATAAAAGTTCAAAGGTCTGCAAGTCATGAATAGCCTGGCTTCTCATTGGAGGATATCTTTTCGTTAAATAATGTAATACAAAATGTAATGTAATACAAAGATAACATTGTGTTCAGTTTTATTTTGCAATCATCCAAGGCCATGTCCAATTTGTAGAGACAGATCTTTTTAGATTTGTGCCTAATATAAATACTTTTTACATAGACAGCCATATAGGAAAAATGTTCCCAATAATATTAACTGCTTAAGGGTTTCTCTCAGCCAGACACTTTCCATCCTTAGTATCAGGATATACTATGTAGTTAGATTTATCAACACTAGATGGCTCTGTAGTCCACTCCTGAGACTCAGCATGAAACTGAGAATTGATAAGTCTCGCCCAGACTGGTGTGAAGAACTCAAATGATTGCCTGGTACTTAATATTCATGATTTAACTGCTCTTGTGTATAAACTGAGAACATGTTAAGGCATGCTCCACAGCTATGGGTAACAAGGCACTCGGTTTTCTAAAGAGAATAAGCCAAGGGACCAGTCATGCAGGGGGCTCATAGACAGGATTCATTGCACTAACCAACAGATGTGCAGTAGCAGGTACAGTTTAGGAGGTCATCAGCCAAAATGACTCTGCACTGTTTAGCCCAGTCTGTTTTTTTCAATTACCATTCCTACTGACTTAATGAGAGAATGGGTGGAGTAAGAATCCCGTACCCATAGGCTTCTAAGCTTTGCCATTACATTGTTCTTCCAGTTAGCAACTGTCAGTTATGGATTTGACAGTTGACATCATAGCCAATGACTGAATGTTAATTCCCTAGCTGCCCCTTCTGAGCATGCCCAGGCTCAGTACAGGTTTCTAAATTGCTCAGTTTCCACGAGGCATCCAGAAGCATAGCAGGCATACAGTAATGAATTCATAGGACAAAGTATGATATATCAACATATTTTAAAGAAGCAATTCTTTCTAAAAGATGTTCTTATGAGGGTGGAGTTGTCCTTGTTTATTGAGAAACACTACACCACTATTATGCTTAAAGGGCATGTTCATCCTTCTTAAAAAAAAGTTATATAATATTCTCCCTGTCCCCCCCACCCCAACCGCTAAAGTTTTAAGTTCAGAAAGTGCCCAAATATTACTTACCTTCCCTCTTTCCTCCGCCGCACTGCCAGCCCTCTGCTTGCGAGAAATGCAAACAGAAGGGCGGGACCGGCTGCCAATCACGGACGCGGCTGCCGGGAGTTCAGTGCGCGGAGGAAGAGGGAAGGTAAGTAATATTTGGGGCACTTTCTGAACTTAAAACTATAGCGGTTGAGTGGGGGGACAGGGAGAATTATATAAAAATGTTTTACGCTAGGGGGAGGGAATCTAAATCGGGAGGGAGAGGGAGAGGAAGGGAGGGGGAAGGGGCTGCAGTACGCATGCCAAACTTCTCCCGGAGGGGAGACAGGAGGCGGAGTCCTATACTCCTGGTCCTATACTCCTGGTGGGCGTTTGGGACTTTAGGGGGGGATAGCAGAAGAACCAGATGGAGCTGGGGTAAGGTAGGACTAAACTACACTACACATGGGCCAGTAGTGGGGGGATTATAGTTTTGGGGGTGGACATGCCCGTTAATCAAAGAGTATCTTCACCCCAAAATCTAAATTTTTCTGTAGTGTAGGGGACCGCCCTCCAACCGATGGATGGGGGAGAGGGAGGGGGAGAGCTCCCCTGTGCATGACAGAGTCCTTCAGGAGGACAGGGAAGGGGCAGATACCGGATGACACACAGACAGGTTTCTACTCTTCACTTTTCTGGACTTTGAACAGGCCCTGCAGAACAACCATAAGAAGCTGAGGAGTAAGGAAAGGATTTTTGAACACTACAAAGTGGGGCCAGCATTGGGGCTAATTTTAGTTTTGGTGGTGGACATGCCCTTCAAGATAATACATTTTAGTATATGTAATTACCAATGAACAAGAATAAAATATTTGCATTGATTCTGGGTAATGCATAGGAGTCATTTAAGATATCTTATCAATTCATTGATTTTTAAGGATCACATTTGTAAATGATAATAAAAATGTATGAAAAAGTAATAAATGTACTTTTATATAAATGAAATATATTTAAAACATAATGTAATTATGTTTCCACAAAAATGATAAAATTAATCATAAAGCTTAAAGAGCCTAAAGAAATTGCTTTCCATATCCACTTTATAAGGATTCCTTCAACCAATTCTACCGTATATCCTTTTAAACATAGTGTTATAAGACCTACGTCTTTACACAGGCTAACCAGATCTTCTGATGATGCTAAAAAAATATGTGGGTCTGCAATGGCTGCATATAAAAAGCCTCATTTTAAAAAGGGTAAGCAAATTATAACTTGATGATTCAACGTGCGCATCAAATCCGCTTAATGGCAGCACACCAGTATAATTTAATTCAGCATTTTATAGTGAACCGACAAGTTAACCCCTTAATAAGCTTTAAATAAACTTATATTTACTTATTTATTTACACATGTTCTCGTGATGGTAAAACAACTGCCCGAGCAAATAATTTTGCAACTGACATCCAATCACAAAATTAATATTTCACAGATTCAGGAAGGTAAGCTCACTTAGATTAGGACAGATTGAAGATCGAAGAGCAAATTCAGCTTATACCAAGACAGCACTTGGCAAGCAAAAAAAAAATCTTATTATTATTAATTTAGATTTATATAGTGCCAACATCTTTCATGGTGCTTAACAATTCCATTGATACATTTACATCTGGCCCTGCATCCAGAGGAAGCCCACACAAGCATAGGGAGAACATACAAATTCCATGCAGATGTGTCCAAGGGAGGATTCAACCTTTATCTAAACTTTATATTTAAATGATGCCTTAGGCTTTCTGATTGGCATGAAAAACAAACAAACCAAACAGTATTTACAGGTCTGGGAATGCTGCATAGTGAGAATCCTTACTACAGGTCTTGCATATAACTTATCAGGTCCCACCAAAGCTATATAAAATGTACCCCTCTGTGTCAGTGTTGAGTTTCTGATGATTTGGCAGTATGGCTAATTTTTACCAAACATAGTGGACATGTCCTCTGGTAAAAGCGTATCGTATTGGGGGGAAAATGTTCTTTTTGTTATTTAATTGTGTTATTTTATGTTATTTAATTATTCCAGTAAATAAATCCAACTAGATTAGTAGCATGCTGCTGGTCACTTAAGGGATTATTGCATTACTTGGTCTAAAAAGGCATTATTGTTTTGTTTGTAATACAATTTATTTGTATGTATTGTACAACTCTAATAAAATCACTTTTTAATGCAACTTTGCTGCTTTCACAATATCCCTTTAAAATGTTGAAATAGATACAAGTTGTCTGTCTCACTATCTAATTTAAATGCATGGTGCGACCCCAAACTGTAAACCCTAATGATTCGACTGGCAGATCTAACTTAGAACAGATTGTGCCTTTAAACCAGTCTCCTATAAAATAAAATAACACATTTTCCCATTTATCTGGGGACTTGAATTCTGTTTCTGTACACTGCCTTTATCTTTTTTTTGTTTGTTTTTTTGTGAAGAGATAACCCCTTTCAATATGGTGATGAAGAACATCACCATAACAAGGGACCGGGTCAGGTAAGCAAGTTCAGGTGCGTTTTTGAAAGCTACAAATAATGCAAAAGTGGGGTTTGGGGGGGTTGATATACAATTTAAAGATACATTTTTTTTAAAGTGGACAGGCCCTTTAATAATAAGTGTATCCATTTACATGAGGCTTGCTGTTTTAAACAGTAAAAGTTCCTTAGCACCCGCACAACTATCAGTAAGTCTATATGAGTCTATATGATAGTAGGGGAAGCAGAGTACCCAGAGGAAATACATTTATTTGGATTTTGTGAAAGCTCTTGATACAGTTCCTTATTGAGGGTTATTTTACATTTTGTAAGAAAAGAAATGAGCACTACAGAGTTTATTATATGGCCCAATAATATATTTGTATATGATCACTTTATACAAATATATTAATGGGCCATATAATAAACTCTCTGGTGCATTATTCACTAATCAGTCATATCAGAGGACACGTGGACATCCTTTAAGATTGGAAGAAAAGAAGTTCCATGGTCAGGATAGGAAAGGTTTCTTTACAGTGAGAACGGTGAAACTGTGGAACTGTCTTTCAGCAAATATGAAAATGGTAAGTTCATTGAATAGCTATCAAAGTGGACTGGATAAGTTTCTAAAACTAAATAATATTGAGAATTACTGGTATTAATGCATATAGATCTGGTTGATCCAGGGAACCTTCTCGATTGCCATTTGGAGTCAGGAAGGATTCCTTCCCCCCCCCTTTTTTTTTAACTGGGGCTTTTTGCCTTCCTCTGGATCAAATATTAGGTAGGGTTAAAAAGGAGGGTGAAAAGGTTGGACTAGATGAACGTATGTCTTTATTTAACCTCAATTACTAAGTTACTTTGTTCCTAATTGGGAGTTTTTGTGGACAATAGACTTAGTAGCTCTAAGCAGTGTCACACAGTATCTGCTTAAGCAAATAAAATTCTATCCTCTCTCTAGAGCCCTTGTAAGGCCTCGTCTTGAGTATGTAGAGCAATTTTGGGCACCAATCCAAAGAAAGGCTATAAACTATTTAGAAAGATAGAAATAGTGATGACCCGCGACACACAATGTGTATTCAAGGCTGTTTTTCCGGCCAATAATCATGCTTTGTATGGGCACTTTTTTCAACCAAAACAAATGCAAGGTCGGGGCTCGTCCCCCGATTCTATGGGCGGATCTTCACCGATCCCCACTAGAACGGCCATTTTGGCCTACAAAGTACCCATACATGGCACAATTATAGCTCAAAATGGGTGTGTCAGGACCCGCGATTGCACGTATGAACCGTAAGGTAACTAAACTGATAAGGAATGGAGAATTTGTATTATGGGAATATAACATGTATTAATTACTTGATTATTTAATAAGGTGTAGAAGGAAAAAAATATTTATTGCCACAAACATAGAGAATATCATTAAGCTTTATAGACAAACCTTTAGGCTTTGTTCACACTTGGAAACAGAAACAGTCACTGTGATTTTTCGTATTTTTGTACTGTTTCCACTTCCCTATTCACATACAAGAAAAACACATGCAACACATTAGGTGTGAACATGAATTACACGAAGACTGACCATTTTGGTCCATTTTATGTTCTTAGTGTGAACGAGTCCTAAATTACTTTTAGTACCATATAGCATGTTTACAAGAAATAGATTGTTAAAAAATCTACCATAGTGAGAGAACCAAAGCTAGGTACACACAGTACCAATCTGTAAGATTGTCTGTCATCCTTCAAAGATGTGACTACACACAGTTACAAGCTTTCTACCTGAACTTTCGTCAGCATCAGAAATGGTCATTTGCGCATACACACATTACCTATAAAGGACTGATCCTGTTGGGATAGACAAGATTGGCCCTTTATGGGTAATGTGTGTGCACTCAGCTTTAGAAAAGTATATAAAAGTTCAAAGGTCTGCAAGTCATGAATAGCCTGGCCTTCTCATTGAGGAATATCTTTTCGTTAAATAATGTAATACAAAATGTAATGTAATACAAAAGATAACATTGTGTTCAGTTTATTTTTAGCAAATCATCCAAGGCCATGTCCAATTTGTAGAGACAGATCTTTTTAGATTTGTGCCTAATAATAAATACATTTTTACATAGACAGCCATATAGGAAAAATGTTCCCAATAATATTAACTGCTTAAGGGTTTCTCTCAGCCAGACACTTTCCATCCTTAGTATCAGGATAATACTATGTAGTTAGATTTATCAACACTAGATGGCTCTGTAGTCCACTCCTGAGACTCAGCATGAAACTGAGAATGTGATAAGTCTGCGCCAGACTGGTGTGAAGAACTTCAAATGATTGCCTGGTACTTAATATTCATGATTTAACTGCTCTTGTGTATAAACTGAGAACATGTTAAGGCAGTGCTCCACAGCTATGGGATAACAAGGCACTCGGTTTTCTAAAAGGAATAAGCCAAGGGACCAGTCATGCAGGGGGCTCATAGACAGGATTCATTGCACTTAACCAACAGATGTGCAGTAGCAGGTACAGTTTAGGAGGCTCAGCATCCAAAATGAGCTCTGCACTGTTTAGCCCAGTCTGTTTTTTTCAATTACCATTCCTACTGACTTAATGAGGAGAATGGGTGGAGTAAGAATCCCGTACCCATAGGCTTCTAAGCTTTGCCATTACATTACATAACATTACATAGTTTTCAATGTTGACTACAGGTAAATGTGCATCAAATAATATAAATCTAAATAGGGTGGAAAAACCTTAAATATTTGCTCAACTTCACTAAACAACTGCTTGTGAAACAAGCCTCTCCTAGATAAACAATTCATACCAAACACTTCTTGTTTTCTAAATTTGTAATTGGTTTGTCAATAGCTAGAAATGTTATGGTGAGATGGATTTAACTGTGATTAAAACCCCTCCACTGAACATGTAGCAGAGCCTTCATGGAACAAAAGATGCACACATGCCACTGCATTGTATATACATATACACTAATAAATAATAATGCATTGTGCAACTTTCGGCATTTCCAATTTTAATCTGCAGCACCCAATTAAAAGTAATCTAACTGTAGTAACACAAAGGTAACGTTTTATTGGTTGCTGCAAATTAATACAAACTTTGTGTTATATAAACAAACCCCTTTGTCTCTGTCCACAATTTTAGGAACAAGGATTTATTTCTTAGCAATGCTATGCAACAGCACGAGTGTATAAAGTATCTTCTGTGTTAAGCATCAGAAAGATTTAAAGGAGAACGAAAGGCTAAAATACATTTTCCTTACTAAGGGCCTAGAAACTATTGATTAAAATGATGTAACACTTGCCTTTCTAATTGATTGCGGCACAAAAATCCAACAGTGCAAAATCAGGAAAATCTTTCACTAGAGCAGGTAATCCAGATATTTCATCTTTGGTCCTGCCAATACACAAATATATATATATGTATATAAATGAAAAAGTAATATAATGTTTATTTTTAAAGCACTGCTTTTATATCATCAATAGAATGTTTTATTTGTTTGTTCTGTTTAAACAGGCCCCTAATAAAACAAGTCCATAAAAAAAGTGTCCAAAAAAGTGTTCAATACATGCAACGTGACTGACATTACATTTTTTGGGGGGGGAAAGCTCCCATGTTTGAAATGCATTAATTTCCCTTTGAATTACCCATCTTTTGATAATACTATAATACCGAAACACCACTGGACTAGTCAAAACGTTATGAAAAAAAGAGAAGCTGGCTAGTCTGTATATTCTATGACATGTCAACATCCCTGTGAAGAAAATGCAGTGTACTGTTGGAACATGATCCTTAAGGCATAGGTCATCATTAGCCATAGTGGATACAAGAGAATAGCAAATTGCAGCCCTGTCTAATCTCAAGCATACCCTATAATATTGCAGAGCCATAGATTCCAATGAAAATTGTGATTTCCACTGCAAAAAAGCATTATTAATTCTCACTATATACCCAGTTCAACATAACCAGTAAGATGTCTGCAACATTGCAATTATTCTAAAATCCAAAACAAGCCAACAGTGATTCTTATCTATCATACATGGTGCTGGCACATGTTCCATAGTCTCTGAAATCTAAACATCTTCCTCTCCTACAGTACATAATGTGTGTTCATCTTCAAGAAAAAAAATCCCACATTATAGCTACAATAAGTGCTACTTTCCAGTTAAAGCCAATAAGACAATATGTGCTAGCAATCAGTTCTACTATGCCAATATAAAATACGGTAAGTGTGAATACCTTTTCTAACACCATCTAGGATTCATTTTCACTAAGCAGAAATGTCCAGAGAATCAATGTCTAGGTGTTTAGATGGAAAAAGTCAATGTCTCTTTGTACGTGTTGAAAACATTGCAAGTAGACAATCTAGTATGTGCCATGTCACTGAGCCATGGGAGCACTGCCACCTGGACACACTATCCAATTATTATTGGTGGTAGTTATAAAGGACCTGGGTTATTCGATAATGATCCTACACTCACTTTACAGGGTCTGAATAAAATCAAAGGACTTTTCACAGTGCACCCATGCAATACAAGAAAATTTGTGGGAAGTTCAGTACAAATACATACACTTTGTAGAAAAACGAGCAGTATATTCACAGCCTAATGACCTTAAAGGGCAAGTCCAGCCCTAAAATGAAAACTTACATACAGGTAAATCACCCCCCAAAACCCTAAACGGTAATAGTTTGAAACCTGAAATATATAAGTCTAACCTGAAATGCTGCACAATGTCCTGTTTTCCCTGTTTCTGCTTCCTGGTTTTTCCAGTTAGCAACTGTCAGTTATGGATTTGACATTTGACATCACAGCCAATGACAATGTTTATCCCGTCTGCCTCTTCTGAGCATGCCTAGGCTCAGTACAGGCTCAGTACAGGTTTCTAAACTGCCCAGTTTCCATGAGGCACCCAGAAGCATAGCAGGCATACAATAATGAATTCATAGAACAAACTATGATATATCAACATATTTTAAAGAGGCCATTATTTCTAAAAGATGTTCTTATGAGGGTGGAGTTGTTCTTTAATCTGCCCATTCATCATTTTGACTGATTTCCTGTTTGCAGGACCCCTAATAGAGAGTGTTGTGGTCTTGCCCTTAACCTAGTGCCTGGGTTGATTCAGTTGCTCAGTAGAGATCTGAGCATGTTTGCCCCATCCAACAGCCAATCAGTAGCATTCTGGGAAGAAAAAGGGCCATTACAGAACCTAAAATGTCAGCTCACGAATGTCAACAGCAGGGAATAGCAAGGGGTAGAAATTCAACTGATTTTTCAAAGTGGAACAGAATATAAAGAATAACTAGGTATGCATAAACCAAGAATTTTAAAAATAATGATATTTTTCATATCATTTTTCACTGAACTTTGTGCTACCTTGTAGGGTGAAATTTAATGTGTAATGAATCAGGTTGTTAAACCGATGCACGTCTGTGCTCATCAACTGTCCACAATGCCCCAATGCACTAAGTCTTGCAAAGCGATTTGGTCTTACACTGATAAATAACAGGTACACAAATATATTGCATCTCCATATTAAGGTTATGTTATGGTTGATATGGCAGGAAGGCTTTTAATTATTATTCTCCAGCATTCAATAACTTTATCTAGTACCTTAGGTTCCAAGAACCGCTAAAATTTGCCCCAAGCCAAGAGACAAGCAAACTGATGGTGCATTTGGAAAACTTTAACAAATTAATAAGTAGGAATACACCCCTACCTCCCACAGAATTATACAATACGGGGGGAAATGCGTTTTTTTATTGTAGTGGTGCAAAAGTGCACTATTTTTCAATGTAAACATTTTGTTGAGCCTTATTTAAAATGTACAGGTAGTACAAAGGAATATTAGCATTTTACATTAGAAGTAGAAAAGGACATTCACATCTGCATTTTGTTAAAACTGGACAAAAACTACTCAGCCTCTTAAAGTAACTGGCACCACCTGCCAATCTTGTGTCCATGATAGGAGGGAAACTCCCAAAGGAATGGCAAGCTAACACCTTGTGGCTCCAGATATTACGCTTTGAAAATGAGCAGGCACACCTTGCTGCCCTTGTAAATTTACTCTGAACAAGGTTCTCATTAAGAAAAGCTGCCTTGTGAGACCTAAGTCATTCCCTATTTATTATAACTGTGGCTTTTGTGTGAAAAGCTTCAAACAATTCTCTTTTATTCAATATATGGTTTACTGCCAAGGAAAAAATACTGGTGATTTTTCTTCAACACATCCAGCTAAATATTTTAATTTGACTTTGACTAATAGTACAGGGAAAATTCACATGGTATAAATACACTGAATATTACAATTAAATAATAGTACAACACATATTTGTATAAATCATGACTTCTTTATTTGATTTCCTTTATATTTCCTACACATGCATTTCAAATACTTATCTCTAGACAGTTATGCAAAATCTTCTTCTAATATACAAGAGCCATGAATATCCTGTAAATAATATCCTTATAATAGATACCGTCAAAGTCATTAACATCCATCCAAAAAATGCACTAGGGCTTATTCAAATAGATAAACAATGGTGGAGGTGCACTCTATCCAACTATGGGTGCAGACGCCTCGTGGGTTCTTCCCCTTGGAACCAACAGCTTCACAGGAAAAAAGACAATTGAGGGTCGCACTCCAAGAAATTAGAATACTTTTATTGTGATCCACACATCACACGTCACAACGTTTCGGGGGAATGCCCCCTTCTTCAGGTTTACTAGGGCTTATTCACCTTGAGATCTAGTTTCTTTGGAAAACCCCAAGGTAGGGCATTACAATTCTCAATTGCTATTTAATGAATGATTATTTGCAATAGGGGGGATTATAATTTATATATATGTATGAATAACCTTAAACAATGTATGGATGCTATGGGCAGGAGAGAAAACACTATGGCAGATGAAAGCCCAACCCCATTTAATGGGTGCGCCCCTTGACATTTGTGGTTGTGGCCATGACATTTGGGTGCTTGATGGGTGTTTTGGGGTGGAGGCAATTACTCCATCATTAGGTTCCGCCCCATCCCCATCTTTGGAAAGTTGGGAGATATGAAGGTGGCTAAATTTTTTGCTTCCCATGTATCTGAACTTATGCATGTGGCGTACTGTTTTATTCAAGAGAGGTTTCTCATATGGTTTTTAATCTTCCAACGTCCTTAAAACATGGAGGTATGTTGTTTCTAAAAATATCTCACTTGAGAGAATTTGTTAGTACTTCAATGTTACTCCTCAAATGTAGTTTGGTGTAAAATTCTACAAAGTGCTGTTAGTTTCATAGTGTCTCTGAACAGAATAATAGGTTATCCATAAATGTTGATCTTATTGTACTCAGAACATTTAAAAATTATAAGATTTTTGCATGCAAACTCCAATCCAAAAGGTTACAAAATTCTGCTATTAAAGTACTATTTTTGCAGAAAAAAAGTTTATCTAATAAATAACTACTATTTGTGGGAAACTTCTTCTCAAAGAAAGTGAAAAATTTTGTTTGCACTAAATTGTTAATCTGGCCATAAACTGGCCCAAACTGGCCCAAACATTAGATTGATTTGCCATTCCATCCACCATGAACACAGAATTGATCATAATGTTTACCAGTTTTACCTGGCAATGTTTCTGCAAAATCTCCCATTGCAGATTTGTCATGTGGGTTACTGCAATACCAGAGATTAGGCCTATTAGACCAGATGATTTTCAGAACATCACAGTCTACGGTATGTATGTGCACCTTAAAATATTATTCATTTCCCTTAAATGAGAACTAAAGTCTACACCAATAGGCAGAGCACATTCACAAACATACATCAAGCTGTGTCTCACCTCTTCCTTTGCTGCTGGGTGATTTATTAAATGAACATGTGGGTACCAGGGATCAGTTCCCATAGTTCACCTTATCTGGGTTACACCCAGTTAAGTGTACGCAGTACACTTTACAGGCACTGTGGTCTGGGGCATTGAACCTGCAACCTCATATACTCTGTTTTGCTAAAAGCAAATATAATAACAATGTATATATCAGATTTTCCCAAGCTCACTTACCAGTACCTCGCTCCTGCGGCTCTCCTACAACTTTTCTGGCTGACGTACCTGTTAAGGCACATGCCCTTTTTTGTACCTTGCCGATTCCTCTTTCCGCCCAGAAACATTTCTGAACCTATCCTTACTCCTAGTTGTTTTGTCTGAACTCCTTAACCCCTATCAGGAAGATTCTCCTGAGGGAAAACCTGCTAACAGTTTATTTGTACCTTTATCTCTTCGATTTCAACAATTTCATGACTCAAAGTCATCCTGGGGAGGCACTGGCTTTATTACTTTGACATGTATGGTAGTCCATTTGTGCTAGAGATGTAAAAGCTTATGTTATCGCTTATGAAGTCTGTGCTGTAATAAAACTTCATGTGAGCTGCTTATGCTATTACTGATTACAGATGTTCCTTAGGCATGTATTTCCATGGATTTTATTGTCGATTTTCCTCCCTCCTGGGCACGCAGTTATTTGGGTAATAGTCTATAGATTTAGTAAGATAGCTCACTTTATTCCTCTACATCAGTCCATATAATGTAGCTCAAAAACTCAATTATGGGGTAATGTTATCTGCTCACATGTTTAACTAGTTTCATGTTTATCTGTTAAAATCTGCCAGCGCTGTTGTTTCCACTTCGGATACTCCACTGCCTCCCATCAATGTTCAAGGGGAACAAGAGTATGAAGTGGAAAAGATTCTGGATGTCCGGTGGATGCAAAATTCTCTGCAATATCTGATTGACTGGAAAGGTTATGGAACTGAGGAGACATGCTGGGTGCCAGTTTGAAGGATGAATGCTAAAAAATTATCTCCAAATTCCACAAAGGTTCTCCCCAAAAAACAGGTTCTAAGGGTACTAAGGACCTTAAGGGGGTTGGGGGGTGGGAAGGAATATCAAAAATCCCCAAGCTTACTTATCGGTACTTAGCTTCCCTGGCTTTCCTCCATCTTGTCTCTTTTGCATACCTGCCTTTTATTCCCGCAGTTTCACTGTGGCTATCTTCGGTGGTGTTTGGCTTTCTGAGACATGTCCACCTTTGTCTCTCATGAGCAGGGGCTGTCTCCTGACTCTCCGTAAGCTAACACTGTGTCTTGCAGTGTAGCTGGTGGTGTGTTCCGATTGGCCAGTCAGGGTTTAGCTCTATGCTCTATTGGCTCCTGTAGATTTAAATCTTGTTTGCTCCTTCACTTTTTTTCCCATTATAGTTTGTGGGTTTTTCCTCGTGGTGCACATTTTCTTGTCCTAATCTTTTAGTTACCATTTCCTGCCTGCCCGGTAAATGGGGGCTTGTCTATTGGTGAAGCAAGTGGTTGTAGATTTGGAAATCTGGACTGAAGGAATAGTTTGGGGAACCGGAGCGTTACAGTAATAGGTAGTTCTGGGGAGAGAAGATCATTTTTTGGATCAAACTTGTGGAGGGGTCCCTGGAAACCACAACTTCCTTCTCACCAGCCGTAGATACACCATCACAATGAGCATGGACACTGCTGCACCAAACTAGTGCAAGATGACTTCTGGAACTTTCAATACTCAAGAGTTGCCACCCCATAACTCTACCACCCAGCATTCCAGTAAGTTTCTGAAGGACCCACCCCTTCCATGCTCTGACAAGAAATAGTAAATCCGATTTATCCAGGGAGGGTGGGAGAGGATCCCTTTATGCACTCTCTCTCCCTGCTCTAAATCCTCCCGCCACTGCCTGCTACTTTTCTATGCCTTAAAGTTTCAATAAAGTTGTGATTTTATCCTGGAGTCAGCTTTTGGATCTTTTTGAGTGACTAGGGAAGGTGCTGGGATAAGTGTGTCTTGTTCTTGAATTATAATTAAAGGTGAGGAGCTGTCCTTGATTCTTAAACACACTTTTGGTCATGCATCCTTTGTAAATCAACGGGAATGAAGATGGGCTGGAGCCGCAATTGTATTACTTTGTAAGTAGATATAGTCCAAACAAATAGAATTTTAGAAGGAAAAGGAGAAATGGGGCATTTAATTGGCAAGTATTAAAAAAAGAATCCTTCGTTCTGGTACACTTTTCTAGGTCAGTCATCTCAGCCAAATGGGAGACGACCAGGGTAACAAACAGCTTTTAAAGTCTTATCAGGGACTTCCATATTTATTTATTTTTTATTCTTCTTTTTATGGCAAAATATTAAGTTTCCAAATATACCTGCTTTCTTTGCTTGTTCAGTGTTGGCTCACCGTGTAAGGCACCAGTTTTAGAAAAACACAGTTCAGAAGGTCTTCCCTAGTCTTCCCTTTTTTTTGTTTCTGTGATGTTCCAAGCAAAGGATAAAGTTAATAAATGTTCTTCTACTTCCACCTTATTTGGCTCACCTGGTAAGACGGCAGCTTTAGAAACACACAGTTTAAAAGGTCACAAGTTCGAATCCCCATACTTCCCTTTATTTTTTGTTTCCATTATGCTCCTAATAAAAGATTCTACATGTACCAGGGTTCTATATACTATTTCTGTTAGCCTAGAGGTAAAATCTCTGCTTTTAGCAAGCAACTGACAGTCATACCTCCTGGCCCGCCTGGTTGAAAGCCTCGAACGGTCGGTCAGGAGGAGACACTGTATAGTGTGTACCTAGCTTTAAACACAAAGAACACATTCTACTTACAGTACCTGAATCCACAGGCTTAACTACTAGGAAGGGGGCCCGATTTCTTACTATTCCTATGAAAGATTATTTCGATGAAGCATGGAGGGAGGGGACCCATTATAATTTAGCTGGGAGCAGTGATTCTGAATTATATTTATGGACATGGGCAGGAGTGACTTCTGGTTCAGCTTCATTCACTTGTATCGTGAAATCCAAAACCAAGCATTGAAGGCCATAGGAAGCTCTGTATATGTAGCACCATAATCAGATCTTGGTTTAAGTAAGCAGAAGCTTCACCAGCAAAGTTTACATTAAAGGACAACTATACTTACCTAAGAACTGATCCTCATGTTTGGCCTTTTAAAAGAATCCAGGATGTGGACATAAACCTTGGTTTAATGTTTGTTACCTGTACCGAACTTACCTCCCCGAAGTTCCGACCGCCGGCATGCTGTTTTCCACTTCCTCCTTATGGTTCACAAGCTAACCAATTGGTAGACACAGCCGGTGATCAGAACTTTGTGCGGTAAGTACGCAACCTCACCCTGGGTTCTTCTTAAAGGGTTCTTCTTCCAAAGACAAAAAATTTGTCCTTTTGTTATACATTTTATATTGTTTTTTACAGTTTTCTTTTTTACCAGTTTTTTTTTAAAGTTTAAAAAAAAAATAATTATTTTTGTGTTGATTGTGTTTATTGTGACCAAACAGAATTGGAAGATTTCCTTCTTTTACTAAACTAAACAGCTGGAATGAGCTAAACATTTGCCTTTTAGAAATGCCCATTAGAAAACAAAAACAATCCCCAAAGGAGGAGCAATGGTACCACATAGTGCGTTTCCTGTGAGGTTCTCTAAGCTGGTGCTGCAATCCTTGCAATGTTGTGCAATCGTAGCACTTGTGTTTCACAAAAAAACCTCTGAAAACAACGCAGTTTTTCCAGTGCAAACGGATTATTATTGCACTCGGTTTTTTGCACCAAAATTAAAGTCTTTTCAGTTCCGGCTTTAAAACTGTGCAAAAGATTGCAACTTACTGCTCACATTCATACAATGCAATAACAGTGACAAAGTGGTTAAAGTGCAGGTCAATTGCAATAGGGGAATTTATTGAATCTCCCCCTTGTTGTGATTACTACCTACCTAATGGTTGCACACCCTTTGCTTCCAATTATCCATCCATTAATGGATTAGATAAAATATTTACTGGTTTGATGCTAAAGAACATAAAGTGCTTATATTTATCCATA
The DNA here is from genome assembly GCA_019447015.1 of Hymenochirus boettgeri. Taxonomy (NCBI): domain Eukaryota; kingdom Metazoa; phylum Chordata; class Amphibia; order Anura; family Pipidae; genus Hymenochirus; species Hymenochirus boettgeri. The sequence goes on along the minus strand of CM033470.1, from coordinate 265,766,968 downwards.
TTGCACATCATTATTTACTAAAAATCAGATACCATGACCAGTAGTATACCAATCTGACCATAAAGCACAGTTATCTAAATAAGACCTATATAGAGTTTAATCCTTGGTACACACAAGCAGATATTTCGTGGCACAATATCTGATGTAATCTTTTCAGCTCTGTACAAAAATAGAAGGAAACACCAGGGCACTAGCTATACATAAGAGTAAGTGAATAAAGGGGGTGCTCCACCCACTAAAAAGGACAAATAGAATCAATAAGAAAAGGACTTAGGGGCATATTTATAAAAGAGCGAAAAGTAGCGAAATGTTTTCGCATTCGCTTTTCGCATGGGTTTTCGCCAAAAAGACAGTTAACGCTATTTATAAAGGTAGCGTTAACGAATGGCGAAACCGTTTCCGCGAGCTATCGCTAAACCCTTTTCGCCTTACTTCGCAATGGTAATTTTAGCGAAAAAGGAGCAAAAAGGCATAACACGATTTATAAAAGAGCGAAAGGTGGTTTTTGCGTTAAAAAGAGCGAAAGATTAGCGCGACCCTGAAGGTGGTGAAAAGTCATTGTTTGAGCGAAAAGGCATTCTAATGGGTAACATGCCTTGAAAAAGCGAGCGCGCATTAGAAGGGCGATCGCGCATTAGAATGAAATATGCCTTGGAAAAGCGAACGCGCATTAGAAAGGCGAACGCGCATTAGAAAGGCGAACGCACATTAGAAAGGCGAACACACATTATGATGGTATATGCCTTGGAAAAGCGAACACGCATTAGAAAGGCGAATGTGCAGTGCAAAAGAAAATTGTATTCCAATTGAGAAATTCTAAGAAAATTGACTAAATAAGACATGGCTGACTTCTTGGTAAATGTGAGGTGGCCATTTTGAACTTGACATCATTTTCTAGTGGGCTTTTCTGGTTTCGAATGGTTTTCACAATGCAGTCTTCTTAGATGCGTTAAGTTTTCGCTGCGATACTTTTCGCTCTTTATCGCGCCCGTTCGCCTTTTTCAGCCGCGAAGTGTGTTTTTTTCGCTTTTTTTATAAATAAGGCGAAACGAAGCCCCAAATGGCGCTATTTTCGCTGCGATGTGCTGCGATAATTATTTGGCGAAAAAGACAATCCTTCATAAATATGCCCCTTAGTTGCTTGTATGGCCTCACTTCTGCACTTACCTATTACGGAGGGGGTTACCTTTGCTAATAAACGGATGTATCTGTAGTGACACTTACTGACCCTCACTTAGTGACATCAGACTAACCCAATAGATGAATGGTTCACGCTAGAGGTGCTATGTACTAGGTGCTATGCACTATTGACGAAGTCCGGTGCGATGGATGAAACGCGTCTAGCAGCTGTTTTTAAATGGCTCCCGCTCCACACTTCCAGATGTCCATTACATGGTTATTGTAACTTTCTCCCTTCTGTTTTTTTCCTAATGAACTGGTCTGCCACATATTTATATAAGGATTAGAGCTATCTGTACACCTTTATGGCAGGACTTGGGAACTCATTCAGGGAGATTCAATAAAAGTTTTTATCGTTTAAAATGGTGCTAATTTTGCCCCAACCAGATGTTAGCTTTCAAATGTTAAATAAGATCTGATTGGTTGGGGCAAAATTATCCCCATTTTAAATGATAAGAACTTTTATTGAATCTCCCTGATTATATATTAAGTACTATTATTGTTTAGGCTACTGATATATACTAAGTGACTGCTACCTTTATGTAATTGAACCCCTTACATTATGGTGATGTTAATATATGAGTGTACTATGATGGAATGAGTCTTGGTGATTTTGGAATAGCTATTCTATTATGTTTTTATGATAAGGAAGTGTGTGAGTGGGATGTGTTTTTAATTATATATGCTAGTTTTTGTGCTTTGTATATAGTTTTTTCCCCTGTTTGTATAATAAAACTACTGTTGATTCTAGTAATCTTTTACGCTCTGGGCAGATGTTGATCATCCTTTCGCATTGACAGACCCAAATTCAGCTCGGCCAAACTGTTGATAATGCCAAATGGTTGGCAGGGCTAAATTATCTGCCTGTGTGTATCAATTCTAACAACTAAATCTGACAAAACTGGATCATGGAAAATAAAATTGATCCAAGTCTTGATGCAATAAAAAGTACAAATGTTGCCTGAGCTATTAATCTGCAGCAATCTGCCTGTTACGTAATTTGCTCTATAGTCTGAGAGTATACTAGCCATACTTTACCCGGTGTCCCATTAACTGCCTGGGACAATTATTTTACGTCTGATATTGTACTCAAATATCAATTGTAAATAAACAGATTGAAAACAGAGTGGGAATGTTTTTATACAAAGTTTCTACTAAAATGTTGTTGAAAAATCTCATCGTGTTAGTGCCAAGGAAAGGTTAGAGGATGGGAATTAAAAGGGAAAATCCAGTTTCCATTCATTTAGTTGAAAACGAACTTTCAGTAAGTTATTTAAGGGCAATGGTATCTCCACCAAATAGCGGAGGAGAAAGAGTGAAACTGCTGCTATACGGGGAACTACAATGTATAAAAAAATATACCGGCGTTCGGGATTCCTCAATGCTAATCAGCTCTCGACAATCTTCGCCCATTTCCATTCCCCCTATGCAAACTGGCACCTGCAGGTTCTTTTATTCACGAAACTGATCCTATTGGTTTAAAGGGGCCAATCAGTTTATGCTCTTTTCCCTCTTTCTCTCCTCATTCGTTTAGATATCCTTTATCTCCCCTCCCTGCCTTATCATCAATGCCTGTTATAGCTTTCAGTTTGTTCTATTTGCTCATGGTTTGTTCTGTTTATCTGTTGGCAATAATCTGCTAGTTTATCTGGCTTCTGGCCCTTGCCACTTGGACCTTACTTCGCCTGTTTTGTGACCTTTCTCTTTACTCTTGTCCTGTTTGGTCTCACATTGCCTACCATCTCTCTGTCTGCCTAGTCCTGTTTTCACTGGTGTTTTCTCTGAGTATCCATAGCTTCAGCACAGATACCTTGCGCTATAAGACCTGGGGGCAACCATGCCTTGTGAGGTGTGCCAAGTGTCCTGGCAAAAGGGGGCTTGTCTAAATGCGAAGACAGCAGTTGTAGATTGGAGTATCTGTGCTGAAGGGATACTCAGGGATCACTAGGCGTTACACACATAAACAATTCCTTCAAAAGCTTCTGACCATACGTTCCCTATTCTCTGGTAACCAAAAGCTGGGAGGTTTGACATTAGCTAGTCAACACTGTGCCTTTACATCAGCAGTGATCTGAAGGTAAAGGGCAAGCAGCAGGTTTGCAAGTAGAACCTTAATGGACTCGTTTCCATCTGTGTTGCTTAGCTTGAAGTGTAATATGGAGGAAAAACCTTATGATCCATTAAAAGCCCACTTTCACTTCACTGCACAGCTGTCATTTGTGTACGCATCATCTCTTTCCCCCCACTTTGGCTGATGACGCATGGAAGTTGAACATTACAAACTAAAAGAAGATTCCAGCAGAATAAATGCAGCATTAATCACAAATTCACACAGCTAAATGTATCTGTAATAGAACACAATTATCCACTTTTACTTGCAAAGATATATATAAAATATATTCTTTTTTTGTTCAATAAAAAAAATTATTACTAGGTTAAGGTTCCAGAAATATTATTTTTAAAATATTTTTCTTGATGCATTATTTAATTGCTTTGCTTTAATAATGTTGCTCACTTACAAATGTAAAAATGAATGAACCCCCTTAATCACCCCCATTTAAATGTATGTAGGGTGGGGTACATTACATTGCTTGCAATACTTTCTTAAACTTGTGCTCTTCTCCCTATTAGTCTGTGACCTGGCCAACAGTAGGACACATTCTGCAAGCATGTCCTCCTTTAAGCCAAGCCCTAGGTACCTGAGTAATGCTTGCACATTGTGATTGCCCAATTTGCACAATCGGATTGCATGTGTCGCATGTGATTGCACAAAAATCAATTGCACATCAACTGGGCCACACTAGTGTGCTCTTTTAAAAGAGTGATCTGATCACACTTAAAAACACATCAGTGTGGCCTAGCCCTTAGTAAGTACTGCCAACATGACCTATCGTTTTGAGGCCTCACTCTTTGTACATTAAATGTAATTGTACATAAACAATTACATTTATATTTATTTAAAGGCTATTTAGAACATTTTGAAAAGATTTAAAGGGCAATTATAGTGAGAAAATTGTTTTTTTTTAATTTCTTCTAATGTATCCTATAAGTCATCCCAACCACCAGGATACCTTTAGTTTCTTCATAGTCCCCGAGATATAAGCCTTTGAATATGCTGTGATTTGTAGGAGCTGCTACACCTCATCTGTCACTCAAAGGCACACACCCACACAATCCAAAGCTCCCATGCAGTACTGTCACACACTCCCTCACCCACACTATATGTACCATATGCAACATATAGTCAAATGCTGTCGTGCTAAACACAATCAATAAACCATTAACCCAGCAATATGAGCATAACACACTATAAAACAGCCCCTCCCCCCAAAAAAAATCTTATATACATACAAAACCAGTGACTCAAATGGAACACTAATACAGTATATATAATACAGTAATACAGACTATATACCAAACAAGACACACAGTGCAATGTATGAAATATATAGACTAAAGCAACTGAAATGTAACAGGACAACAAGCAGTGTCACTGTGTTTGTGAAGGTCTCACTACAAGCTGCTGTTACACTGACTCTCTCTTCAGTGATTATGATCTCAGCTAAGCAGGGGGAGAGATATGAACTTTAGGTAAAAATAAATAACAATTAGCAAAGTTAGGGAACAGGCAGAGTTCAGTAACTTACTTGTAAAGAATCTCAGCACCACTTGTCCTCTCTCCCCCTCTGCCCCTCCCTTCAGAATATTGCTACTTTATCCCACACTTTGATTGCTTGCAGTCTAGCTCTGGAAGGGAGGGGTCAACAGGATGTCAGCACTTCATTTAAAGTCCTTTCAAATGACAATGCTCGGACTCTGTATACAGCCCGTCACTGCTTGAGGGGGAGTAGACAGAGAGGGGAGGGGGACTACACAGCTTGGTACAAACTTCTGCCAGTGTGAAGAAACGAAGCCACACAGAAACATGAAAGTAAGGCAGCTTATACTAAGTGATCTATACATTGTATACAGACAAAGTTTTTTTCACTATAGTTGCCCTTTAAAAACATATATGTAGAGATAATGGCTAAACTCTTTCAGAGAGAATCAACCTGATTAGTGTTGGACTGGCCCACAGTAGGAGTAAGATAGAGTGTAAGGTTGATAATAGAGATATGAAATATTAGGTGGACTAAACTCGTCCTGGTGGGACCCTGGTCTCAGATTTCTTGGTGGGCCCCAACAGTCCAGACCTCATAGTTCGACCTAGTTCAGAAAATGCTCCCTTTTCACTGGGATTATCTAAGTATAATTTAAATGATCACTAGTCAGCAGCATAGCGTCTTAGACTGAGCTATACCATTTTTACTATCAAATTGTAGTCTACCAGATTAGAAGGGACCGTTCCCACTCTGATTGTCCTTCGGAGCTGAAAAAATACTCTGTGATTGTAAAGTAGTGTGTTATTCTAGTTATTCTATCTATGTTCCTCTTTCATGTATTTCCTGCAGGTGTATAAGTAGATGGATAGGTAAATTTTAATTCTTTATTTTTTCTCTCTCATTGGGATTAATTTTTGGGTAAGGGTTTCCTTTATCAGACAGGTTAAAAGGTATCTCCACTCATAAAAAAAACTTTTAATATATGGTAGTTCTCCCTTTCCCATCCCCAAAAGACGAGTTAGATCTCTGAAAAATAAATTGACGATTCATACTTATGTCTCCTTACCTCCCGCGAGTATCTTCTCGCGGTCAGTCGCGGGGGCGAAGGTCTGTAAGTATGTTTTGGCAGGTTTTTGTTTAGATCTAACTTAGAGGTTGGGGGTGGGAAAGGGAGAACTACCTTTTATTAAAATTTTTTTATTAAAGGGTATGTCCACCCTTAAAACTCACTTTTTATATGCTGTTCCCCCAGCCCCAACCGCATAATTTTTTTTTTCAGATGAAGCCCCCCCAACTCTACTTACCTCCCCTCGTTCCTCCGCCGCACTGCCGGCCCTCGTTGCGAGAATGCAAGCAGAGGCGGGGACCGGCAGTCGCGTCTGTGATTGGCTGAGCGGCAGCCAATACGGGAGCGGCGCCGGTCATTCAGGCGGAGGAAGAGGAGAGGTAAGTAAGAGTTGGGGGGGCTTTTGAAAAAAAAATATACGGTTGGGGCTGGGGGACATGGGGGAACAGCATATTAAGGGGGATTTGTGCTAGGGGAGGGGATAGTAGAACGGAGGGAGAGGGAGGGAGAGGGGAGGGGAGAGGGAGGGAGAGGGAGGGGGAGGGAGGGGGGAGAAGGGCTGCAGTGCATGACAAATATCTACCGGAGGCAAGGTAGCAGGCAGAGCCTGTCTCCTCCTGGTGGTTAGTTTGGGGACTTTGGGGGGGGTCTACAGGAGAACCTATGGAGCTGGGATGTGAGGTAAGGATTAAACTACACTACATGGTGGGGCCAGTAGTTGGGGGGATTATAGTTTTGGGGGTGGACATGCCCTTTAAAACTGTGGTCCAAAAATGACTTTAGGTAAATTGATAGGAATTGCTCTCCTGAGAATTTAATAATATTCATCATTTATTTTGCATAGTTTTGAAGATATTTACATTGTATGATATGGCAACAGCATCACCAGGTCCCCTGCACTTCCTGCTCTGAAACCATGTCAGTCAATCTGTCCTGTCTATCCACCTCCCCTTTGCAGCCCCCCTGGTCCCTCCCACTGATGGACCCCATGGTCCCTCCAGTTGAAGGCCCCCCTTGGCCCATTCTCTTACAGCCCCATGTGGCCCCACCCACTCATGGGTGACGTGGACCCGCCCACTCACGGGAGCATAAGCCCCACCCACTTGTGGGTGCATATGCCCCACCCACTCGCGGGTGCCATGGGCCACTCAGACACCCCCTACAGAAAACTCTGCTGAAACAGCGTTTTCAAGCAGTGAGAACTCTGCCTGAAAAGGCTGCTTTCACATAGTGGGAGAGTAGAGCTGAAGATTCACTTACCTTCTCTGTCAGGACTTCACACAGCAGAGAGGAGGAGGGACTTCCTGTCTCCCTCCCCATACATGGGGGGATCGGGAGGGAGGGGGGGAAAGGGCTCTTCTGCACATGACACTGTTCTTACTGAGGGCAGATCAGAGGCAGAAACCTTTTGGACAGGACCTACTTGGTCAGTTTGATGGACTTTGGACAAGCAGTGTAAAAGAACCATAAAGAGCAGGAATGTAAGGTAAGGATTTTTTAAACTACACAGTGGGGCCAGTATTGGGGCAAATTTCCATTTTGGGGGTGAACATGCCCTTTAAAAATGTAAACTATTTAGAGAAACAAACATTCTTACCAGTAAAAGCATTAAAACTTTTCTTCTTGTATTGGCCATTTGTTATGGTGTTTTTCTGTATATTTCGGGCTGTTCTGTATAATTCTCTAACAATATTTTACAAACCTTACTGGCATCGAAATTTCTGACAGGCCACATCAGCTCCATTTACTTCAAATAGACAGAGCCAATGCAGTAGGGACATCGGTCAGGCGAGTATATGTGCAATGCAATGGATTCCAATGGAATACGTGCTGCAATATACTGTACAACAGCAGTCACGCGTATGGCCAGTTTAAGCAGGAACTAGGAAGAATGTCAGAATCTATTCACACTTTAGTTTTAGTTCTCCTTTATTTAAGTCTCACAAAATCCATTTGCCATCTGACTTACTAAATAATATTACAGCAGAGACATGCATTCTGCCCAATTTGCTATGTGGATTGGAAAGATATTTTAGAGGGTTGATTTAGGAATGCAGTTATTAAGTAGTATTCATATAATGAACTGCTAAATTAAAGGAAACTCCCTCTCCTGCCAGCGAAATAGCTGTGTGCCTTGGCATGGATTCTACTAGCATCTGGGCTGGGAACGAGGTACAACACCATCACCCATACAAAATTCCTTCTGTTATTATAAAACTGATATGGTGGGAAATGTCTCTGGTTTCACTTTCAATGTAAACTGAATTAAGAGCTATAATGATGGGATAAATAGAAGATTGTATTGTCTCTGGAATCCATGCAAGAATTTAGCCTGTAGATGGCGTCAATCTCACCCTTGAACTGTTTACTTCCCTTAGAAGATAAATCCACCAGTTTAGGATTAACATTATCCCTCAAAATTAATTTGTAATATTCGATTTGATTTCATCCTGTAAAGATGATTAGTACTTGTTAAATGGGATTCATGTGTCTTATTTCCCTGTATTCCAGTCAAAGGTTGTGTTTTTTAGACAGAGCAATCGGCAGGTCCAACCCTCCCACATAACTTTATACTTACCTTCTCCAACCCTGAAAACCCAGACAAACCTTACCTACCTCTCTGATGTTCCTGAAACTGGGATTGTCACCCTGCACTCTTCTTCCCCAGCTTCTCACTGCCATGACGGATGACCTAACAGCCTTTGAATGGGTCGCCTTTTTTGCGAGGAGACGCAAAAGTCAGGAAAGAGGAGGGTGGAGTGTTGAGTGAGAATCTCAGTTCAGGAAAGCCGGGGAGGTACGTAAGTTTTGCGAGTTTGGGTTTTTTTCAATGATGGGAAAGGTAACATTTTGTCTGGGAGGGGTGGACCTATCCTTTTAACCCAGGGCAAGGACCTAGCAAATTAGCTCATTACCCTGAGTACTTAGTTCCACAGTTTAACATTTCTTTCTGAATTATGCTTTACAAATCTTATCAGATCATTAAAATCCTTATAAACTGCTATTGAGTACCGTCTTCCAGCATCTTTGGTAATAGCAAGTTCATTGAATAGCTTTAAGGCTTAGGCCACACTGCAACAAGCGCAATCGCGTGCTACCGTCCATTGGTGTCCGCTTGCATCTGCGATTTGTACAATTTGCCCTTATCAGAGTGCATCGCTCCAAATCGCACAAAAAATGGTGATTGTATGCGCTCTGATAAGCGTATTGCAGCACAAATGGCCACAACACACCTAATGTGGCCACTCCAATTGCTGTAAAAGTCAATGTCATAAGTTTCCCAAGTGTGTAGGAGAATTGCATTCATGAGCAGCCTCTTGCTCCAATAGGCGTAATAAGCATTTACCTCTAGACCAGGTGGTCTACCACAGTAAAGTTACCAACACAAGAGACTATTACAGTCACTTAGTACTAACTTCACAGGGAATGTTTCAATTCAGTAGCCAACAAGGCAGAGATAAGTATTGGAATGTATTAAAATAATACAATATATGCTTTTGTTCTGTATATAAAACTAATATTAAAGATAATTATTTTATCTATAAAATCCAAGATCTTGCTAGCTTTAGCTCCTGGAAATTGAAATTGTTTGCAACAACTAATGCTGTCCATACACTTTCTTGTTATTATATTATTTCCCCTTACAATTCGGCACGTGATGCTAAGCAGATCAGGGGTATTACCTGGCGACATTCCTTAGCAAGCTCATTATAAATAAAAAAATAATTGGCCTAGGCAGTTGCCGGAACTTCGAGGGAAAGTCAAGAGGTACATCATATAATATACAGCCAGCAAGAGGTTATCTACAAGAACTACTAGGTCCTTTACCAAATGGAATTTAGATGGAGCAAATTGGGTATATTTTAACCGATATTCATCACATTACATTTATCAGTATTTAATACTTCATTTATCAGTATATTTATCAGTACCTTATACTTCACATAAAAAAGTCTGTCCTTCCCATGAAAGTCAGCATTGTAAGAAATTTTTGGGTAACTACCAACTCTACCGAAACAATAATAAACACAATATGTTAAAATGTCCTATTTCACAGATATGTCATAGTTAGCAAAGTCCTTGTCTGCTGTTAAGCTGGGTACACACCATGGGATCCTTTACCACGTCCGACCTCTATGAACCACAGGATTGTCTGTGGTTTTCAGATGAATCCGATCGCCCCAACTGCCTTTGATTCAGACGAACGGTGGGACGCTGGTCATGGGCCTCCGCAAATCCATGCAATTTTTTCTATTGGTCGATTGTGCCAAAAAATTGCATGGTGTGTACACAGCCTAAGAATAAAGCATACTGTGCAGTTGTTTCACTAGTGTAATGCCCAACTGTGCTATTTGAGTGTAAACCTTCATTGTCAGCTCTCTAGGACCAATTCCCTACTTGAACTTAAAGCTCAAATGATTGGCTCCTAAAATAAATAAAGTTGATACATTATAAAATTTGGTCATGCTATATGCTTAGCTTTAGATTTTTAGACCCAAACTTTAACATTCACATAATGTAAATTCTGCACATCACCAAAAGTAGAGACTGGGTACCAGATGTGGCTGTAGACTCTAATTTTTACACCATCGCACACCATCATAGTTTACTGATAGTTTTTAGACTGACTCCACAGCCTTGTTTCAAATTTATGAGATTATTCACCAAATCATATAACTAAATAAAAACTTTCTAGTGGTGTCAACCACTACTAATATCAAACTCTCATTATATAATTACCTTGTTTTACCATCTATCCTTTTTGAAGGATAGAATTACATCTGTTTTTTTCAATTCAATTGGTACAAGTCCAGAAAAAATAATCTGAGAAAATAAGAAAAAGCATATGAAAATCTGAACTATGCTTCCTAAGGACTCTTGGGTCCAGAAGCTTTATGGATATTGATTTACTGTTTATGGACATTTTCTTTTGGCATTTGTTTCAGATAGTCCTTTGCTGCACATGCGCATACAGTGCTAGCTCCATTGGGACCTGTCAGAAGAAACAGCGGAAATGCATGATACCAGGTAAATTCCCTCCCTTCGTTCCTGGCACCTGATCCTTTATTTGAAGAACGGGAGGAAAGACATAGCCCCTTTACCTTCCATTCTTCAATTAAACTGAAAAACGCAAACTCACTTTTGTTAATGGAGATACAATTTAAATAAGAAGGAAAGTCTGGTAATACGTTAAGTTCAGGTAATTCCCTATGTAGTAAGGATCCAATCTTCTATATTGATAGCCTTAGAAATGCTGTTTGTTGACTAAAAATTTAGGTTTATGTGGGCACAACTACAGTACTCTTCAATCCAAGCTCCTCTGCTTCTGGTAACACCACCCTTTATTTGGCACCAGCCCCTTAGACCTGAATGGCCATCACCAGCTGCAAATGACCATGATTAACAGGAAGAAAGGGAGCATCAAAGAGAACTTTTGTGGACATATTGTGTGTTTGATCATGCCATAATATCACTGTAGGCTTCATTTGTCTTAAATAAAATCGTCAGAATGATGATACTGTGCCTATAAGTCGTTGAGAGCGCGGACGGGGACACTACCCTCTAAAGTATGACATATACTGTTGGGTATGATATCTGAACTGACGTAAATTTTCAAAATTAGTTTGAGCAGGTCTATATTACTTTATAAAATGGATATCTGTGTTCATTAAAGGTCATGTCCACCCTGAATAAAAATCCATACTTACCTTCCCCCTAACCCCCTAGACCATTATAGTTATTCATCCCCTGTGGTCCCTCAAGCCCAGAATACTAGCCTTTTTTTCTAGCTTTTTTGAAGGAGATGTGAAGGACTTGGGAGGTGGGGATGAATACAGAACCATTCATTGGCTGTGTCATCACTATGCCTGAGACTGATGTCTGCATTCCGGAAGAAAGCCAGCATCACGGACAGATGACGGCTTTTTAGTGGTGGGAAAACTTACTTTTCTGGGCTTAAGCGTCGGTGGTGTGGTGAGAATGAGGAAGGTAAGTTCTGGGGGTGGACATGCCCTTTAAGGACACCACTGCTTTATAAATATGGTCCTTAGTTCCTTTGTAATGATTACACTTTCAAACCTCATTGTTTAATTAATTATATATTTTTAAAAAATGCTTGTGGGACCATGCAGGAAGCTGTGAACATTTGCAAAGAAGAGAGGACACTTTGGTAAGGTGGAGTTGCGTGTCAAAGGTATAAGAAGTGGAGAAATGTTACTTTGGGGGAGTGGGCATGCACAGATTGATGTACAAGGAGTATCCCTGGACTGAATCTTGAAATAAATAAACCTGAATGGACTCTATAATTCTTAGATAGATGATTATTAGCAGCTCGGGCTGCAGAGAGAAAAAGGAGATGCAGGCTTTAAAACTGATGAGCATGTATCTGGCTCTAGGACCTATTCTGTAAAATCTAGAAACCTGCAGACCTAGACAGATTATTTCACCAAAATACTGTTGGCTGGTGGATAACAAAGTGACGCTGGTGGATAACAGTCAAAGGGACGCTGGTGGATAACAGTCAAAGGGACGCTGGTGGATAACAGTCAAAGGGACGCTGGTGGATAACTGGGAAGGAAAGCTGGTGGTCAACATACACACAGAAAAAAAATATTTTAGGGGTGGACTTACCGTTTAAACACAAATTGGTTTATTTGCACAACATGTTTCGAGCAACCTTGTGCTCTTCATAAAGTGCTCAATCTAGGTGGATAATAGTCAATGAGACTCTGTTGGGTAACAGTGAAAGGGACAATGGTGGATAACAGTGGATAACTGGGAAAGTAAAGAAGAAGAGAATTGTAATATAAGTGCCCCCCACATAGAGAAATGCAATATAAATGTCCCCCACACATAACACTACTATAAGTGCCCACACACACATAATACTAATATAAGTGCTGCCTCTAAACACATAGTACTAATATAAGTGCCTTCTTGTGACTTCATGACACACGCGTGCGCACTAGAATCATGATGTCACAAGGAGGAAAGTGCAGCTTTTTTTGTTTTGAAGATTAACTCTGGCCACCTTTTTAAGTTCCCATTAGAGTGGCTCCCCTACTTTTAAGAGCCGCCTTATGTTCTAATCATATCTTCAAGTGGTATTCTTAGGGTCACTTTGAGGGCCCATTGAAATCACCTGACAATTTCTATCTTTGAATCTTTCTTTTCCTTCATTTTAAAAGAAAATCTACTAAAAGCATAAAAAACTAGTTTTCCCGTGGAAGTCACCTTTGACATTGATTCAATACTAAAACCAAAAAAAAAAAAGCCTAAAGGTTTATACAGGGAGATGTAAAACCTGGCAATATCACAAAAATCCATGTAAAATCCACAATACGCAACGTGATTTCTGATTTTCAGTGGTTTTCTGGGCCCTGCGCAGTTTCCGGTAGTTTTTGTACGGGTTCTTCAATGAAGGCAAAAGAAACCACGCTAATTACCTGACCTACTCCAGCAGTACTGGCAAGAAATGATTATTGCACCATGGGAATGTGGACACTTAAATAGCGTGCAGGAGCTATCACCCTGATAGTCTCTTAAAATGTACGGTATTTTAGTTCATTTTTTAATTAGCTGTGAGGTGTGTATATACATTTATCTGTAAAAAATAATTTTGGAGTATTTCCTGGACAGAGAAAGTGGGATATCTAGATATGTCTAGTATTGTTGAGGTCAAAAGAATTAGGGCTTTTAGAAACAATACATTTTTGTATACACACGTAACATCCCTTATCCCTTATATTATATAAATAAATTTATATTTTTACGGAGATTGCATTGAGTTTTTAGGAGCAACTAACTAGGGGGTATATAGCATTATTACACATAGGAAAGGTCCATATGTATGTGTGTAATTAGCACTATTTAATTAAAATCACCAAAAGAAATAACACCATACAAATTATAGTACTACTACCTACTACTGAATTACAAAACAATTTATATACAATAAATAAACTAAATTTACTTTACTGGACACCCCTAAGTTTGAATGGAAAACTCAAAATGATAGGTTAAAGGACAACTAAAGCCTCAGAACAACATTGAATTAGAAGGCAGATATCCTTTCATAAAAGCAGTAATCAGTGTCTCACCTCTCGTTTTGATATGGTTGATGAGAAATGTAACTTTCTAACATGAGGTTTGTGTTTTATTTCCCAGTGTTCCAGTATCGCACAGTGTGGTCGCTGACCATTATGTTCTTTACACATGCTCAGTTCTACGATACTGCAGGAACTTGTTACAGTTGGTCACACCCTCTAGCCAATCCTTTTACAGGATAGAATAGACAAGGGACCATGTGACTAAGATCAGGGGTGTGGTCAGTCACTGTACATACACACAGTTATTTCATCCAGTTCTTCAAGTGGTAACATTTACTTTAATGCTATTTACTGTATTGCTATCTTACAGTTTATTGGTGTTTTTAGAGGAGATATGTTCAGATTCTGTAGTGTAAAAATTTGGGTTTAGTTCTCCTTTAAGACACACCTCCAGGATTTCTACAGGGTCTCCATGTAGACACTAAAAGGAAGTGGAATTTTACTAACATCCAATGATAGGTTCTGATCTTCCACTGTTAGCAAATAAAAAAATTCTCTTAGGCACTGCCCTTGAAAAGACAGGAAGTGTAAGGAAGTTCCTGTATTACACCCAGTTATGTGCTGTTTGTGAAACATGTGACAGTCTTAGAAAAATCTTCAGACTCTCACATTTACTCCCCCTCCCCTCTCCATAGAAAGTAATGAGACAATCCAGTTTCTGTTAGCTAGACAGGAAGTGTCTGTTTATGATTAAATGACTTTGCATGTCTCTGAAACTACCCAGTATTCTCAGAGAAATGGGCAGTTTTTACCCCAATATTAATATATTAAACACAATGAGGCTGTCAGGTACCTTATGTTATAAGAAGTCTCTACTTCATTTTATATCCTGTGGGGAGCTTAGCTCCTTTATCCAAGCCTCTCCATAATTTGTCAAGCTAATTAGAATCCTGTGTTTCCTAACCCCATAGTGACTGTAAATGTGGAACTTGCTGTGGTAATTACCAATAAGTATGAACCTAGCATGTTATTCTGGATCCTGTATAGGGTCTTAGGATGTCCAATGGAGCTGTTCAGATTGAATTGCACATTGTGGCAGAATTGCCTGGATCTGTGTTCAGATCTGCAGGTTAATACCATTTTGCCTGGATACATATAATACATGTGTCCCAACTGAGCATCTGCTTTGTGTGAGAGCCCTGCCAGGACAGATGACTGTTGGTCACAGTAACAGTGGCTGCAGCCAGCAGCGCATGTGACAGACTGATCATGTGGTCCCATAGGGAAATGCATGATTGGCCGTGATTTACTAACTAACCCATTTGTCTAATACAGATGACCAAACTCAGTAGCGGCTGGCCGCCCCACACCATCACATATTTCCAGCCGACTAATCCATGGCACTTTTGGTTCGTTACTGGTGTTTACCCAGCCTTAAGGTTCGTACACATGCGATCGCGGGTGCCAACCTGTGATGCACGATGTGTACGAACAGCCGATAATAGTGCCATGTATGGGCACTTTATCGGCTTAAATGGCCGTTCTGTCGACACAGAACGGCCGAAACGGCTGTTCGCACACGTCATGCGTCAGCACCGGCGATCGCATGTGTGCACGAACCTTTAGACTTTATAGATTATAACTGCCAGGTAGGTGGTATTTGGAAGTGAGTGCAAATATGGTAAAGTTTATGACTCTAACAGGAAGAAGCTCAAGCACAAGCTCTCTGGGCAAATATCCCCTACGGGATTTACCAGAGGCTGTGCGATTTTGGGTGAATCTCACCCGCACATAAGTATTTATGGCCAGCTATTAGTTGGTGTTTAATACTTACGTGTAAAGAGGCACGCAACCTCTGGTAAATTACTTTGAAACGGCCGCACGAGTGCCTCTTCTGGTACTCACGCTGCCACCGCAAAGCGGGCATTAACGTTGCGCCAACCAATCGACCCATATAATTCTTCCCTAGTCCAATAGTCTAATAGCTATGGATGTAAGGGAAGGGCAGATGAATCACTTGCATGTTCAAACCCTTGGGTAGGAAGCGCTAAGGCATGACTGTGGGCTTTTAATGTCTGTAAGTCAGGAAAAAGTCTTTATTCCAGGATATATGAAAACTAAGTTGGGAGTTGTAGTTTTAAACATGTGAAAAGTTCATTAAGACACTAACTGCAAAACAGAGAATGCTGGAATTTGTAGTTTTCAAGCATGTGAAAAGTCACAAGCTTAGGTTGTATTAGATCTAAACAGATGCCTTAGCTACAGGATATTAAGAAAAAACTTACTGCAAACAGAGAATGCTGGGAATTGTGGTTTTCAAACAAGTAAAAGGTCACAAGTTATGTCAAGTTAAGGCATGTCCACCCCCAAAACTCAAATTTAACCCCATACTGGCCCCACTCTGTAGTGTACAAAAATCCTTACCTTACATCCCAGCTACTTATGGTTGCCATGCTGTGCCCCTCCAAAGTCCAGGATAGTGCAGTGTAGAAGGTCTGGGTGACTCATCCTAGAATTGTTATTTTACACTTTACTGGGTATTATGTTATACTACCATTGTTATGTTACACTTTACACTACTGGGTGTTATGTTACACTACCACTGTTATTTTACACTACTGTGTATTGGTGTATTTTACACCACTGATGTTATTTTACACTTTATACAACTGGGTGTTATGTTACACTACCATTGTTATTTTCACTACTGGGAATTAGTGTATTTTACACTATCATTGTTATTTTACACTACTGGGTATTAGTATATTTTACACTACCATTGTTATTTTACACTATAGGACATTAATTTAGTCTTCTGAGTTTTATATTACATTATTGGGAGATATTTTACATGTTTAATGTGAAAGCTGTTAGCCGCAGCATTTTGCAGTTTTTTGACAGCTTACTATAGGACTTAGACTGCAGAGTAGTGGGTAAGAGTATGGTTTACAGTCCTGCAGCTTTAACAGGATCCTCTTCCTGGAATATGGAAGTGTCTTTGTGGCCCTTGAGGGACCATGATTAGATCTTCTTATTTTTCCTCTGCTGCCACCACCTCCATCTTCCAGACATCCCACTCTGGCAAATTTGATTTGCAATTTTGATCTGTTCATTATAAGACAGAAGTAGAAATGTTCAGAGTTAAATCCTAGAAAGTTATGTTTTAATCATTGTTAAAACATATTCTTCCCTGAAATTTTCCCCAGCCAGGTGGCATGAAAAAGTAGCCGGGTGGAACCGGAAATTTGGTGGTGAGGAAAATTAAATGTGCTCTATTTTTATTAGGTAATTAGACATTAAGCCAATTACAATAACGGGTGCTAGAAGCCCAGAGTGCCCCCTTAGTGTCCCAAGGCCATAGCCCCCCCTCCTCCATGTCCCAAGGTCATAGCCCCCCTCCTCCATGTCCCAAGGTCATAGCCCCCCTCCTCCATGTCCCAAGGCCAGAGTCCCCCCTCACCTCCATGTCCCAAGGCCATAGCCCCCTCCTCCATTTCCCAAGGCCAGAGTCCCCCTCACCTCCATGTCCAAAGGCCATAGCCCCCCCTCCTCCATGTCCCAAGGCCATAGCTCCCCTCCTCCATGTCCCAAGGCCAGTCCCCCCTTACCTCCATGTCCCAAGGCCATAGCCCCCCTCCTCCATGTCCCAAGGCCATAGCCCCCCCCTCCATTTCCCAAGGCCATAGCCCCCCTCACCTCCATGTCCAAAGGCCATAGCCCCCTTCCACCATGTCCTAAGGCCATAGCTCCCCTCCCAACCCAGTCCCCCCCCCCTCCATGTCCAAGTCAGTCCCCCCTTACCTCCATTTAGCCCCCCTCCTCCTTGAATCCCAATGCCGAGTTCCCCTCTTAGTGTCCCAAGGCCAGAGTCCCTTTCAGTGTCCCAAGGCCAGATCCCCTCCAAATCCCCCTCCGTTTCCCTCTCTGTCCCAAGCAACCTGTGTAATCTGTGTAACTGCTGTGTTCTGCCTTGCTTGTTCCCTGTGTTTCTCCCTCTAGTGGTGAGTCAATAGGAACTGCAGAGACAATCTTACCATCTTCCTCTAGTGGAACTGCAGTAACACACTCAAACACACACACACCCACACGGTATTACATAATTAGGAATTTTATATATATAGATTATTATTATTTTCCAAAGCATTTGACACTTGATGCATTGACGGCATAATAGCAGCCGAGATCCAGATAAAAGGTGCAAGAGAGAACACTTTATAACTCATATATATTAATCAACATCTTTAAATATGCATGGATGCTGGAACCATCTGCAAGTGCCCGTGACGTCTTATAACCGCCGCCCACAGGTGCGTGCCTGGGGGAATGTGTGTGCACGGGGGGTTTGCTAGTATTCTATATGGTTAATTTACCAGATACTTACATCAAACTATTTAAAAGGCATGTCCACCCTGAAAATGAACTTTTAGCATAGGCACCCCCAACCGGCAATATATTTCTTCTAAAAAATGTTTAGATCGATACTTACGGCCCTTACACTCCCACGGTGACTCCTCCCGGTTCCCTGTTTAGAGGAAGTCGCAAACAGGGGCCAGACCGGCAGCCGAGTCTGTGATTGGCTAAAAGGCAGCCAATCACAGACATGGCTACTTTCAATGGAGGCGCCACATGAGAGAAGGGGCTGTAAGTATCGATCAAAACATTTTTTTAAAGAAATATTTCAGCGGTTGGGGGTGGGCAGGGGGGTAGCTACCTTATGCTAAAAGCATTTCACGCTAGGTACCACGGCTGCAGAGGATGGATCCGGATGGTGGGAGTGGACATGCACTTTAAAGTAAATGTTATTTAAAGGGTTATATGATTTAAAATTTTGTACAATAATTTATATTAAAAACAATAAATGAAAAAATTTAAAATTTCTAAATACATCTCAGACATCTTCAAAAAAAAAAGAGAAAAATGCACTGGACAAAGTAGAAACATCACACATACTGAATATGTCCACTGTAAGACTCAGAAATGGGGGTTACGGGTAAATATCAAAGCATTTTAGCAATGGAAAATCCATATCTTAGTTTATACTGCAAGAGTATATTAGTGTTTGAGTGGAACAATACTTGAGTTCTCTTCATCAAAACCAGAACAAGTTTTGAAATAAGTCATCACAGGCCACAGAGCTAAACATGCTAACTGATTCAATACAAGTAAGTGTGGCTTGCGCTGGCTTCGTGGGTATTGCAAGAGACAAACGCACAGCCAACTTAAGCATTTCAATATAGGATTTGCAGCACTTTTAGTGCAGGGGATCAATACCATTCTGTAAATATTATGCTATATATGCAATGAAAATTGTATAATGCTGGTATCATATGATAATCGTATTGTGGGTGATAGTCAACAATCTCACAATAAAATTGGCCTTGATTGATAAGAACTATCCTCTAAAGGTAGAAAAATGACTACAGCTTAATTTTTTACATTTTGTGTTGAACCATAAAAAAACAATCAGGGAGATTCAATATAAGTTCTTATTGTTAAAAATGGTGCTAATTTTGCCCCAACCAATCAGATCTTATTTAACATTTGAAAGCTAACATCTGATTGAATGGGGCAAAATCAGCACCATTTTTAATGATAAGAACTTTTATTGAATAACCTTCTTTATTGTTTAAAATGGTGCTGATTTTGCCCCAACCAATCAGATATTATTTAACATTTGAAAGCTAGCATCTGATTGGTTGGGGCAAAATTAGCACCATTTTTAACAATAAGAACATTTATTGAATAACCCTGTATGTCTGTATTTCTGAGCTGAGCAACTCTGATATTTGTTACTGCAAACTTTTTCCATTGCACAGGGTTAGAATGTACCTGGCTTTTCCTGGTAACTATTACCTTACCTTCTAGGTGCTGGCCCATTTGCTGCCTTCTCCCAATAACACCAATCAGTAATTTCTTGTACGTAATAAATGCTTCATTTAAAAAAGATTATTCAGTAAAGCCAAAACATTTGTTTAATAATATTCTTTTTCTCAGGGGGCACTACTTTACTAAACTACCATTTTATCTGAAACCAGCAAGCACCAAGAAAGCTTCTACACATATTATTTATGTGGAAACAACCAAGTTGTGCTGCTATGTTCTAAAAGAAGAATACACTGATTATGATCCTTTCTTATATGATCCTTTCTTATATGCAAGGTTATGATTTCCATATTTTCCAACTCCTAATACCATAAGAAAAAGAAAAAAAAAACACATTATATTTATCTTTTAAACTTGTTACTATGCCTACAGAGAATGTTTCAGGCATTGTGAGTTATTAGAGCTCATTTTCCAGTGCTCTCCCAAGCCAGAGACTCTGTAACAGTTTATTCAATTAGATATATGTACAGGGCATAACGCATAATGAAACAATTAAGCTGTGATATAGCCTCCCTCCTCCACAAGGTTATCATACAATGCAAATCAGCAAGTTACAACAGGAACAAGAGATCCATATTCTATGTGTATAAAAGGTCCACAAAGCCCAAAGCTGTCATAGCGGCTATAATGGCTTCACACAATATGCAGTAAGTAACCATTTCTTGTAAATGGATGACTATATACATATGCTCCCTTAATAGGATGATACATCTCATTAACATCTACCTTAAAACTTTCTCCATGAAGCCAGTAGTGAACAGATTAGGGAGAGGGGTGGCGCTAAACCAGAGCTGTTTTACCAAAGTAAGACTCATTTAGGGCTATGTACAGAGAGCCGTTATCGTCTTTTTCTGTCTTAAAGCCACATTAACCCTGCTAAGCCTTATAAACCCTGTACTAAGGTTGCGGTGGTACGCAAAAAGTGTGCCGTGCAACCGCCGCAAATAATGTACCGAGACGATAACGGCTCTTTAAAGCAGAATCTTTAAGGACAGCTATGGATTCTGAATGGGAATACCCTGTTCGTTATATATTGAGAGATGCTATCGGCTCTCGGCTCTCCGTGCAAAGCCCTAATTGTTTCTGAAAACCAACCAGAGGCCCTAAATGCTTATTTATTTTTTTTGCATTACAAAGTTTATTACCATGATTAAGACCTAATTAATAAATGTAGATTTGTCAATTTCAGACAATAACTGAGGCCTCATATAACGCAAAGCTTTTAGAATCCTAAGCACAGGATTATTCAAGCATTTAGGTGCTATTGAAGAACAAATTGATTCATAGATTCTACAAGACATCATCACCCCCAACTACACATTTTTTTATATCGGCTTTACCAAGGTAATCATTCTGCAACATTCAGCAAGCCTTATTGACATTAGTGCTCCTTTAGTTAAAAGGATTGTAGGTATACATTTCCTGGAAGAATGCACATTTCTGTGGACAGGGGTTAGCTACAATATATTAAAAGGATTTCACGCTAGGTGAAATGGCTGCAGAGGATGGATCTGGATAGTGGGTGGGAGGGGGGGGAAGGGCTCCACTGCACATGTAAGGTAAGACAGGAGACCTTTGGACAGGAAGACAGCTACTACTCTTCACTTTCCTCGACTTTGGACATGCACTGTAGGACAATTATAATGAGCAGAGATGGTGGACATGCCCTTTAAACTCCTCAACTATCAATGTGCATGCAAAAATGTTACAACATAGCAGTGAACTCCTTAGACTAGTGACTAAAGCTAGGTACACACATTAGTGATATAGGACCGATCCCCTTGGTACTGGCGGGATTGGCCCTATATCACTAATGTGTATGTGGCCGAAACAACCGTTTCGGCATTGGTTGTTCAGCCCCCTGTACTAAAGTATAGGGAGTCGGACGCAATCATAGGGAGTATGGCAGTCACAAACGTTCTCCCTATTCTTGTGAAGGATCTCATTCATCCAGGTATATCTATTGTATTCAGTTAGATCAACTGGACTAAAGTTTAGTTCTTGAAGACGTTTTGCTAGTCATAACGACTGGCTTTCTCAATTCAGCATGGATGAATAGCGAAAAGTCTTCAAGAACTAAACTTTAGTCCAGTTGAACTAACCGAATACAACAGATAGTTCTCCCTATACTTACTCATACTAAAATATGATTGTGACTGTGTGTACTCTTGCAGATTCTGTCATCTTTGACAGATTGGTACTGTTTGTATCCACCTTAAAGCTAGGTAACTGTTACTTAGAATGATTGTTCCAAAGATAGTTTTCTTACAACTGATCTACAGACAGGCTGCTCGGTATCAACTGAGAAATCCCTGCAAGACTGGAAAACAAAGGCTGTCATTTCCTGACTTTTTAACTTATCTGGCAACGAAGAGTAACACGCGTAAAATACGCACACGCAATGTGTGTATTCTGCTGATATTCCATTATCGTAGGGCATGCTATACACAAGATAATAGTGATCGCATATGTTCTGAAAACGGATCGGCCACTCACTCTCTGTCAGCCTGGTATGCATTTCTTACATGCTAACGGATCGCAAAACGCGGTTTAAAGGGTATGTCCACCCTAAAATTCAATTTTGGATATATGATTCCTCCTGTCCCCCCAGCCCCAACCGCTCTATTTATACTCTTAGAAAGTGCCCCAAACTTTACTTACCTCCCCTCTTTCCTCCGCCGCGCTGCCGGCCCTCTGCTTGCGAGAAAATGCAGGGGCGGGACCGGCAGTCGCTTCTGTGATTGGCTGAGCGGCAGCCAATCACGGACGCGGCTGCCGGGAGTTCATTTCGGCGGGGGAAAGAGGGAAGGTAAGTAAAGTTTGGGGAGCTTTCTAAGAATACAAATGGAGCGGTTGGGGCTGGGGGGACAGGGGGAATTCTATATCTTAAGGGTTTTACGCTAGGGGGATGGAATCCTGAGAGAGAGGGAGCGGGAGGGAGGGAGGGGGAGAAGGGCTGCAGTACGCATGCCCTTCTCCTATCTGGACTCTGCTATCCTCCTGGTGGGCAGTTTTTGGGACTTTGGGGGGGGACTACAGGAGAACCTTATGGAGCTGGGATGTGAGGTAAGGATTAAACTACACTACATGATGGGGCCAGTAGTTGGGGGGATTATAGTTTTGGGGGTGGACATGCCCTTTAAAGTTTCTGAGTAACACGCGATGTGGCCCAGTCCTAAAAGGCCCTAAAATAATATATTAAAGGAGTATTATGAATACAAAATGAATAACAAACATATTGCAGCCTTGTGTAACCTACGTATGTGGTTATATTACTCCCATAGTTTGTCCCATACAAAACAGTTTTCATTTCCAACTTTCCTTATTGATAAATTGTTCTCTAAAAAACACAAATGTGTGAAAAATCCCAAAGCAAGAAGACATGTGTTCATGATTATTACAGCGTGTGAGAAACAATTCTCAACTTTGATTGTCTAGCTAATAACCATCCAATGAAAAACATAACTGTAAAAAAACATAATATCTGGTGATAACGGAGGAACTTTTTATTTTTTTCCTTGTGTTCCTTGTTAGCCTACCTTTCATGTCTTCGCAATTGAGCCTGAATGATGATAAGTGTGGGTAATAAAATGGCCTCACTCTATATACTTTATGGCTATTGAAGTACAGGCTCTGGTTGAGTTCTTTTGTTCTATCCTTTATTTGCATGTGCTGGTGATAGTACCCAAACAGTACCACCACTATTTAATAACAACCCTACAAGCATTTTTTGCAATGCTATTCCTTGCAGGCTTTTTTTTTGCATTATTTCCCCTGCATTTCCTAGCCCTGTTATTTTGAACAATAACAATAAAATATCGGATTGGAGTGCAACACATATTGTGGGGCCAAGTCACCCTGATTCCCTTTATTGTTTGCTGTGCATGTGGATCACAGATTGTGAATGGGTTGCAAAAGGCAATTCAAAATGTGGCAGCGGGGCCTACTATCAATTTAATTAGCATAACCCTTCTCATCTTACTGTATAAAAGTAAGTCATACATATCTGCTATATAATATAGCATGAGTCCTTGGATATTTACTGTAATGCTAGTACTGATATATAACACTAAACTATCTTCCAAGTCATACATATCTGCTATATAATATAGCATGAGTCCTTGGATATTTACTGTAATGCTTTTACTGATATATTACATTGAACTATCTTTTTTGTCAGTTTCCTTAAGGGAAGATGTGGTGGTTACTAGCATTTCTGCTTTGGACAGCATGTTGTCTCTTCTCCTAAGTAACATTTTGTTAGTAACAGGCAAGAGTAAAGAAAATCATAGACAGCTAAAGGATTAAGGGTAGATGTTTTTATGGGACTGTAATAAGGCAAACTCTGCAGAAAAACGAAAAAATCTATGCACTACTGAAATTGCATTATTGGGAAGTGTTAAATTAGAGACCTTACAACTTGCGTAGGTCTAGGTATGTTTGGCACAGCAGTTCAATGACTTAGTGTAAGGTATTAAAAGCAAGCTTAGACTCAGAAAGCAAATATGAATATTTGTGTGAGCACAGTAACAAGGTTCTTTTTACCCAATAGAGCATTAAATGCTGAAGTAAACGAATATATAGGGACTTCATAATGTTTAGCTTTTAGCATGAGCTAGAATAGACATTAGGGATTAGAATGGCTGCCAGTCAAATTCTTTCAATGCTGCCAAATGGACCTGTCCATCTCCTCCCAAAACGAATGAAAAGTACAACACAAGGACCCCATGGGGTAATCACGACCATTCTTTGTTATTTCTGCACAGGGTAAAAAAGAAAAACTAACAGAAGTGACCCCAGCGTAACAAAAGAGGAGAGTGGAAGAGCTTCAGAGCGAGCCAAAGAAGAAAGAGTGTTAGAGGGATAAGATTGAGCAGCACAGAATTAGCAGAATGGATAAAGAGGAAAAAGAGGAGAAGTAAGAATCGAAAAAATGTCATGTGGAAAATAAAGTAACAGGCAACTAAAACAGAACATTGAGGAAAAGGCCAAAGCATGTCAAAATCTAAACTTAGCAGCAAGGCAAAAATTTAGATATGGGAAGTATAGTGAGCAAAGTGTAAATCAGGTAAATGACATAAAAGATAGCTCTACCTAGCTATAGAAAAAAATGATAGACAGATAGATAGATAGATAGATAGATAGATAGATAGATAGATAGATAGATAGATAGATTATCATTATAAAAAAAACATTCAGTAAAAATAAAGTGACTATGGATGCCTAATTCTACAGGTGGTTAAATTCTGTGAGTGGGTCTGTGGTAATAATGCAGATCTTTACAGAGCATGTTATGGTAACCGGATTTTTTGGAGGGGGGCTCTGACCTTCAAACAGATATTGTTACTATCCACTTTTCTTTATCTCTGCCCAATGGAGCTGTCCATCTCCTCCCTTGAATCCATGGGGTCACCACAACTACTTTGTTTTACTACACTCACTAAAATAGAGAAAACCAACAGAAGTGACCCATGGATAAAAAGGAAATAGAAAGAAAGACAGCACCGAAGCAGGAAGAGAATAACTTTGGGTAAAAGACAGTGTCAGCAACAGTAGGAAACATGAATACTAGATAACATGGAGGAATAAAAAGCTATAAAAAGTAGAAAAGAAAACATAAATAGTGAATCTCGGAGTAAACACGTAGAAATTCATAACTGCAACACAGATTATTCTCTTAGCCTTCAACCTTTTTGTAAAGCCATATTTAGCCTTCTTTTGAGAAGAAAGTGGAATTAAAGAATTGGTCTTAGAGTTAAAGAACTGTAGCAGGTAACATTAGTAACTCTCTTACAGAAATTGTTACACAGCAAATCTACTAGCACATGATAAAAAAATAATGGTGTCCTAATACAGCAATTTAAAAATATTAGTGAAAATACTCAATAAAATTTATTATGTGATAATTAGTTGGAGATAACCATTTTTGCCCATGACAGTCTCAAAACACCAAATTCACAATGGCAAATCCTAAGGCATGGAACCAAGACTAAAAGTGCTTTTAGAAACAACTATAAAATAGTCTTCTCCCAATAATGATGCCTCCTCTGCAGATAAATTACATACTTACAAGCACATTAGTCTGAAGTCAGGATTGTCATAAACTTTTCCACTAAATGTTGTTAAATGTGAAATTAGTGTACCCATGATTTTATTAAGAGAACTCTTTAGTAAGTAGCAGTTAATTAGTATAGACTATACTGAAGATAAAAGTTTAAAAAAATAGATAAGATTGAAAATACAAATCATTTCTCTGTCCAGCAACTCGAAAAACAATTGTAAACATGTAACTTGCACACTAGACAAAATTAGGGAATGTAATATCCTTTGGAATACATATATTAAAGGCAAGCAATCATACATAACCAGACAGCACCTGATCCACTTAAATGAGAGGCAAAGAAGATAAGAACTCAGTTCTAGAACCAAACTGACAAAGCAATGTGTAAATTAATACTGTTTGGCTGCTAAAACCCCATTATACACTTTGGGCTTTTTAAAATGTCAATTTGTATTGTAAAGTATACAAAAAGCAAAATATCACACAAACAACGTTATTCTAAATTAAAATGAACACTACATTGAATTGCAAACATCTGCACATTTAATTTTGACTGTCAAATATGAAAGCAGAAAATCAATCATTGCTTCACCAAATATCCTAAGCTTTACATGACATTACTTTTAAAACTAGCACAGCAAACCACCAGCACAAATGGAGAGGTTATTCATGTTGCAGGGATTTTGAACTGCACTGGCTTGGATTGTAAAATCCATTCTGATCCTTAAAGCAAAAACCATGAAACCATCTCTGCCCTGGATTTCCAATGGAGTTCTGAAGATTCACACAGTATAAATAGCAGAACTAGCAAAAACTGTATATAGTGTCAGTCCTTGTCAAGGTCCTGTATTAAACACATTTCAATTATACCAGTAGATCAGTGGCATAACTAGGAATCACTGGGGCCCCCAGCAAATCTATAATAGGGCCCATATCTGTGCTTCATCCACAGTAGTTTTCTGGGAGGAGGCTATATCTGTCATTGGAAATATAAGAAGATGGGGGGCCCTTGGCTCCCAGGCCCCCTGCTCCCCTTTAGTTACGCCCCTGCAGTAGAACCATTATATATAGAGACTAAATACAAATGTCTTATACCACCTGCCATTGTGAAAACATTATTATTAAACAAAGTTAACTTGTGGGTGACAAGAAACCATTTATGTCACAGTTGAAATCCTATAGAATATTCTTTTGCAGTTTTGCCAACCCTCTATTACAGTGATGTCAAACCTTCCCACTGCAGATGTTTAGAAACTACACCTCCCAGCATGCCTTGCTTGCAGAATTCTGGGAGTTGTAGTTTCCAATCATCTGAAATGCCAAGATTCCATATCACTGCTATCATCAGGTGTAAGTTCTCACATTTGGAACATAACAGAGCCACAGATCTCTCTTCTCCTATCACCACTAGAAGGGGAGTTGTCACACGTGGGTTAAAAAGCACGTGTGGATTTAAAGAACCATGACAAGATCTATTGATGGGACCCACTCCCTTGGTTGTGTTATGTCTATGATCCATACTTAGAATGACATTCAGAAGACTGGTTAATAGGGACTTACTTTCTTGTGCCATGCTGATGACAGTCTCTGTGGTGGCATGGTACTCATCGTCCTCCAGGAAAGTGCTGTGCTGGAAGGAGTCCCCCTGGAACTCGTGCTGATCCAGTATCTGCTGGAGGGGGGGAGCCTTGGGCAGCAGCTGGTTCACCACTTCCCTAGTAATGTTCGGTGCTTCCTTTAACCTGAGTTTACTCAGGATCTGAGATTTGATGCTCTCCAGTCTCATCTCTTTGCTGTGTTTCCTCCACATACACACCGGGCAGTCCTGCTGCTGCTCCTCACTCTCTCCCAATGAAAGCTCCACCTGCACCGACCCTCCTGGCTCCACTACAGACTCTGCTTTGCTCTTGGAGAACTCCATAGACAGGACAAGGATGCAAAGGAACAGGGGGCACCGCTGAGACATCATCGCCTTTTGAATGTCCACGGTGCTCTGAGCTGCTGCTGGACAAGGAGGACACAGCTGCCTTTACTGCAGGTCTCTATGCGGGAGGGGGATCATGCACCAGGCACAGGGGGACTCCTTCTTTTTATATCCCAACTGTTCTCTGTCGTAAATTGTTTTCATTGGCTGGAGAGGTAACAAAAGGCCCCGGTCAACAAAGTGGAAAAAGAGAGAGAGAAAGAACGGGAGGTAGCGGCCAAGTAAAGTCAGGACTGAGAGGACTCGGAGCTCTTGGTGCCTCTGTGTCAGTTTGTAATGAGGGGGGGGGGGTCTGTGACAGATCTTAAAGGCACAAAGCCTTGACCACTCCTGTCCCACCCACCCACCCCCTCTCCCGCTCTTACCTCTCCCGTTTACAGTCCATCGCCTGGGGCAGATGTTGGTGTGTTGGGACATATACTGAGTGGTCAATGGCCAAACTCTTCCCTCTAGCCATGATAGTACATATTACCACAGTAACTTTCCTCACTTCTTCCATTTCACCTTCTATCAATAGGGTTTGCCTGTCCATGGCCCTATTATTATTACTGCCCACCATCCTATTATCATTACCCTATTACTGCCCACCATCCTATTATCGTTACCCTATTACTGCCCACCATCCTATTATCGTTATCCTATTACTACCCACCATCCTATTATCATTACCCTATTACTACCCACCATCCTATTATCATTACCCTATTACTGCCCACCATCCTATTATCGCCCCCCTCCTCCATGTCCCAAGGCCAGAGTTCCCTCTTAGTGTCCCAAGGCCAGAGTCCCTTTCAGTGTCCCAAGGCCAGATCCCCTCCAAATCCCCCTCCGTTTCCCTCTCTGTCCCAAGCAACCTGTGTAATCTGTGTAACTGCTGTGTTCTGCCTTGCTTGTTCCCTGTGTTTCTCCCTCTAGTGGTGAGTCAATAGGAACTGCAGAGACAATCTTACCATCTTCCTCTAGTGGAACTGCAGTAACACACTCAAACACACACACACCCACACGGTATTACATAATTAGGAATTTTATATATATAGATTATTATTATTTTCCAAAGCATTTGACACTTGATGCATTGACGGCATAATAGCAGCCGAGATCCAGATAAAAGGTGCAAGAGAGAACACTTTATAACTCATATATATTAATCAACATCTTTAAATATGCATGGATGCTGGAACCATCTGCAAGTGCCCGTGACGTCTTATAACCGCCGCCCACAGGTGCGTGCCTGGGGGAATGTGTGTGCACGGGGGGTTTGCTAGTATTCTATATGGTTAATTTACCAGATACTTACATCAAACTATTTAAAAGGCATGTCCACCCTGAAAATGAACTTTTAGCATAGGCACCCCCAACCGGCAATATATTTCTTCTAAAAAATGTTTAGATCGATACTTACGGCCCTTACACTCCCACGGTGACTCCTCCCGGTTCCCTGTTTGGAGGAAGTCGCAAACAGGGGCCAGACCGGCAGCCGAGTCTGTGATTGGCTAAAAGGCAGCCAATCACAGACATGGCTACTTTCAATGGAGACGCCACATGAGAGAAGGGGCTGTAAGTATCGATCAAAACATTTTTTTAAAGAAATATTTCAGCGGTTGGGGGTGGGCAGGGGGGTAGCTACCTTATGCTAAAAGCATTTCACGCTAGGTACCACGGCTGCAGAGGATGGATCCGGATGGTGGGAGTGGACATGCACTTTAAAGTAAATGTTATTTAAAGGGTTATATGATTTAAAATTTTGTACAATAATTTATATTAAAAACAATAAATGAAAAAATTTAAAATTTCTAAATACATCTCAGACATCTTCAAAAAAAAAAGAGAAAAATGCACTGGACAAAGTAGAAACATCACACATACTGAATATGTCCACTGTAAGACTCAGAAATGGGGGTTACGGGTAAATATCAAAGCATTTTAGCAATGGAAAATCCATATCTTAGTTTATACTGCAAGAGTATATTAGTGTTTGAGTGGAACAATACTTGAGTTCTCTTCATCAAAACCAGAACAAGTTTTGAAATAAGTCATCACAGGCCACAGAGCTAAACATGCTAACTGATTCAATACAAGTAAGTGTGGCTTGCGCTGGCTTCGTGGGTATTGCAAGAGACAAACGCACAGCCAACTTAAGCATTTCAATATAGGATTTGCAGCACTTTTAGTGCAGGGGATCAATACCATTCTGTAAATATTATGCTATATATGCAATGAAAATTGTATAATGCTGGTATCATATGATAATCGTATTGTGGGTGATAGTCAACAATCTCACAATAAAATTGGCCTTGATTGATAAGAACTATCCTCTAAAGGTAGAAAAATGACTACAGCTTAATTTTTTACATTTTGTGTTGAACCATAAAAAAACAATCAGGGAGATTCAATATAAGTTCTTATTGTTAAAAATGGTGCTAATTTTGCCCCAACCAATCAGATCTTATTTAACATTTGAAAGCTAACATCTGATTGAATGGGGCAAAATCAGCACCATTTTTAATGATAAGAACTTTTATTGAATAACCTTCTTTATTGTTTAAAATGGTGCTGATTTTGCCCCAACCAATCAGATATTATTTAACATTTGAAAGCTAGCATCTGATTGGTTGGGGCAAAATTAGCACCATTTTTAACAATAAGAACATTTATTGAATAACCCTGTATGTCTGTATTTCTGAGCTGAGCAACTCTGATATTTGTTACTGCAAACTTTTTCCATTGCACAGGGTTAGAATGTACCTGGCTTTTCCTGGTAACTATTACCTTACCTTCTAGGTGCTGGCCCATTTGCTGCCTTCTCCCAATAACACCAATCAGTAATTTCTTGTACGTAATAAATGCTTCATTTAAAAAAGATTATTCAGTAAAGCCAAAACATTTGTTTAATAATATTCTTTTTCTCAGGGGGCACTACTTTACTAAACTACCATTTTATCTGAAACCAGCAAGCACCAAGAAAGCTTCTACACATATTATTTATGTGGAAACAACCAAGTTGTGCTGCTATGTTCTAAAAGAAGAATACACTGATTATGATCCTTTCTTATATGATCCTTTCTTATATGCAAGGTTATGATTTCCATATTTTCCAACTCCTAATACCATAAGAAAAAGAAAAAAAAAACACATTATATTTATCTTTTAAACTTGTTACTATGCCTACAGAGAATGTTTCAGGCATTGTGAGTTATTAGAGCTCATTTTCCAGTGCTCTCCCAAGCCAGAGACTCTGTAACAGTTTATTCAATTAGATATATGTACAGGGCATAACGCATAATGAAACAATTAAGCTGTGATATAGCCTCCCTCCTCCACAAGGTTATCATACAATGCAAATCAGCAAGTTACAATAGGAACAAGAGATCCATATTCTATGTGTATAAAAGGTCCACAAAGCCCAAAGCTGTCATAGCGGCTATAATGGCTTCACACAATATGCAGTAAGTAACCATTTCTTGTAAATGGATGACTATATACATATGCTCCCTTAATAGGATGATACATCTCATTAACATCTACCTTAAAACTTTCTCCATGAAGCCAGTAGTGAACAGATTAGGGAGAGGGGTGGCGCTAAACCTGTGCTGTTTTACCAAAGTAAGACTCATTTAGGGCTATGTACAGAGAGCCTTTATCGTCTTTTTCTGTCTTAAAGCCACATTAACCCTGCTAAGCCTTATAAACCCTGTACTAAGGTTGCGGTGGTACGCAAAAAGTGTGCCGTGCAACCGCCGCAAATAATGTACCGAGACGATAACGGCTCTTTAAAGCAGAATCTTTAAGGACAGCTATGGATTCTGAATGGGAATACCCTGTTCGTTATATATTGAGAGACGCTATCGGCTCTCGGCTCTCCGTGCAAAGCCCTAATTGTTTCTGAAAACCAACCAGAGGCCCTAAATGCTTATTTATTTTTTTTGCATTACAAAGTTTATTACCATGATTAAGACCTAATTAATAAATGTAGATTTGTCAATTTCAGACAATAACTGAGGCCTCATATAACGCAAAGCTTTTAGAATCCTAAGCACAGGATTATTCAAGCATTTAGGTGCTATTGAAGAACAAATTGATTCATAGATTCTACAAGACATCATCACCCCCAACTACACATTTTTTTATATCGGCTTTACCAAGGTAATCATTCTGCAACATTCAGCAAGCCTTATTGACATTAGTGCTCCTTTAGTTAAAAGGATTGTAGGTATACATTTCCTGGAAGAATGCACATTTCTGTGGACAGGGGTTAGCTACAATATATTAAAAGGATTTCACGCTAGGTGAAATGGCTGCAGAGGATGGATCTGGATAGTGGGTGGGAGGGGGGGGAAGGGCTCCACTGCACATGTAAGGTAAGACAGGAGACCTTTGGACAGGAAGACAGCTACTACTCTTCACTTTCCTCGACTTTGGACATGCACTGTAGGACAATTATAATGAGCAGAGATGGTGGACATGCCCTTTAAACTCCTCAACTATCAATGTGCATGCAAAAATGTTACAACATAGCAGTGAACTCCTTAGACTAGTGACTAAAGCTAGGTACACACATTAGTGATATAGGACCGATCCCCTTGGTACTGGCGGGATTGGCCCTATATCACTAATGTGTATGTGGCCGAAACAACCGTTTCGGCATTGGTTGTTCAGCCCCCTGTACTAAAGTATAGGGAGTCGGACGCAATCATAGGGAGTATGGCAGTCACAAACGTTCTCCCTATTCTTGTGAAGGATCTCATTCATCCAGGTATATCTATTGTATTCAGTTAGATCAACTGGACTAAAGTTTAGTTCTTGAAGACGTTTTGCTAGTCATAACGACTGGCTTTCTCAATTCAGCATGGATGAATAGCGAAAAGTCTTCAAGAACTAAACTTTAGTCCAGTTGAACTAACCGAATACAACAGATAGTTCTCCCTATACTTACTCATACTAAAATATGATTGTGACTGTGTGTACTCTTGCAGATTCTGTCATCTTTGACAGATTGGTACTGTTTGTATCCACCTTAAAGCTAGGTAACTGTTACTTAGAATGATTGTTCCAAAGATAGTTTTCTTACAACTGATCTACAGACAGGCTGCTCGGTATCAACTGAGAAATCCCTGCAAGACTGGAAAACAAAGGCTGTCATTTCCTGACTTTTTAACTTATCTGGCAACGAAGAGTAACACGCGTAAAATACGCACACGCAATGTGTGTATTCTGCTGATATTCCATTATCGTAGGGCATGCTATACACAAGATAATAGTGATCGCATATGTTCTGAAAACGGATCGGCCACTCACTCTCTGTCAGCCTGGTATGCATTTCTTACATGCTAACGGATCGCAAAACGCGGTTTAAAGGGTATGTCCACCCTAAAATTCAATTTTGGATATATGATTCCTCCTGTCCCCCCAGCCCCAACCGCTCTATTTATACTCTTAGAAAGTGCCCCAAACTTTACTTACCTCCCCTCTTTCCTCCGCCGCGCTGCCGGCCCTCTGCTTGCGAGAAAATGCAGGGGCGGGACCGGCAGTCGCTTCTGTGATTGGCTGAGCGGCAGCCAATCACAGACGCGGCTGCCGGGAGTTCATTTCGGCGGGGGAAAGAGGGAAGGTAAGTAAAGTTTGGGGAGCTTTCTAAGAATACAAATGGAGCGGTTGGGGCTGGGGGGACAGGGGGAATTCTATATCTTAAGGGTTTTACGCTAGGGGGATGGAATCCTGAGAGAGAGGGAGCGGGAGGGAGGGAGGGGGAGAAGGGCTGCAGTACGCATGCCCTTCTCCTATCTGGACTCTGCTATCCTCCTGGCGGGCAGTTTTTGGGACTTTGGGGGGGGACTACAGGAGAACCTTATGGAGCTGGGATGTGAGGTAAGGATTAAACTACACTACATGATGGGGCCAGTAGTTGGGGGGATTATAGTTTTGGGGGTGGACATGCCCTTTAAAGTTTCTGAGTAACACGCGATGTGGCCCAGTCCTAAAAGGCCCTAAAATAATATATTAAAGGAGTATTATGAATACAAAATGAATAACAAACATATTGCAGCCTTGTGTAACCTACGTATGTGGTTATATTACTCCCATAGTTTGTCCCATACAAAACAGTTTTCATTTCCAACTTTCCTTATTGATAAATTGTTCTCTAAAAAACACAAATGTGTGAAAAATCCCAAAGCAAGAAGACATGTGTTCATGATTATTACAGCGTGTGAGAAACAATTCTCAACTTTGATTGTCTAGCTAATAACCATCCAATGAAAAACATAACTGTAAAAAAACATAATATCTGGTGATAACGGAGGAACTTTTTATTTTTTTCCTTGTGTTCCTTGTTAGCCTACCTTTCATGTCTTCGCAATTGAGCCTGAATGATGATAAGTGTGGGTAATAAAATGGCCTCACTCTATATACTTTATGGCTATTGAAGTACAGGCTCTGGTTGAGTTCTTTTGTTCTATCCTTTATTTGCATGTGCTGGTGATAGTACCCAAACAGTACCACCACTATTTAATAACAACCCTACAAGCATTTTTTGCAATGCTATTCCTTGCAGGCTTTTTTTTTGCATTATTTCCCCTGCATTTCCTAGCCCTGTTATTTTGAACAATAACAATAAAATATCGGATTGGAGTGCAACACATATTGTGGGGCCAAGTCACCCTGATTCCCTTTATTGTTTGCTGTGCATGTGGATCACAGATTGTGAATGGGTTGCAAAAGGCAATTCAAAATGTGGCAGCGGGGCCTACTATCAATTTAATTAGCATAACCCTTCTCATCTTACTGTATAAAAGTAAGTCATACATATCTGCTATATAATATAGCATGAGTCCTTGGATATTTACTGTAATGCTAGTACTGATATATAACACTAAACTATCTTCCAAGTCATACATATCTGCTATATAATATAGCATGAGTCCTTGGATATTTACTGTAATGCTTTTACTGATATATTACATTGAACTATCTTTTTTGTCAGTTTCCTTAAGGGAAGATGTGGTGGTTACTAGCATTTCTGCTTTGGACAGCATGTTGTCTCTTCTCCTAAGTAACATTTTGTTAGTAACAGGCAAGAGTAAAGAAAATCATAGACAGCTAAAGGATTAAGGGTAGATGTTTTTATGGGACTGTAATAAGGCAAACTCTGCAGAAAAACGAAAAAATCTATGCACTACTGAAATTGCATTATTGGGAAGTGTTAAATTAGAGACCTTACAACTTGCGTAGGTCTAGGTATGTTTGGCACAGCAGTTCAATGACTTAGTGTAAGGTATTAAAAGCAAGCTTAGACTCAGAAAGCAAATATGAATATTTGTGTGAGCACAGTAACAAGGTTCTTTTTACCCAATAGAGCATTAAATGCTGAAGTAAACGAATATATAGGGACTTCATAATGTTTAGCTTTTAGCATGAGCTAGAATAGACATTAGGGATTAGAATGGCTGCCAGTCAAATTCTTTCAATGCTGCCAAATGGACCTGTCCATCTCCTCCCAAAACGAATGAAAAGTACAACACAAGGACCCCATGGGGTAATCACGACCATTCTTTGTTATTTCTGCACAGGGTAAAAAAGAAAAACTAACAGAAGTGACCCCAGCGTAACAAAAGAGGAGAGTGGAAGAGCTTCAGAGCGAGCCAAAGAAGAAAGAGTGTTAGAGGGATAAGATTGAGCAGCACAGAATTAGCAGAATGGATAAAGAGGAAAAAGAGGAGAAGTAAGAATCGAAAAAATGTCATGTGGAAAATAAAGTAACAGGCAACTAAAACAGAACATTGAGGAAAAGGCCAAAGCATGTCAAAATCTAAACTTAGCAGCAAGGCAAAAATTTAGATATGGGAAGTATAGTGAGCAAAGTGTAAATCAGGTAAATGACATAAAAGATAGCTCTACCTAGCTATAGAAAAAAATGATAGACAGATAGATAGATAGATAGATAGATAGATAGATAGATAGATAGATAGATAGATAGATTATCATTATAAAAAAAACATTCAGTAAAAATAAAGTGACTATGGATGCCTAATTCTACAGGTGGTTAAATTCTGTGAGTGGGTCTGTGGTAATAATGCAGATCTTTACAGAGCATGTTATGGTAACCGGATTTTTTGGAGGGGGGCTCTGACCTTCAAACAGATATTGTTACTATCCACTTTTCTTTATCTCTGCCCAATGGAGCTGTCCATCTCCTCCCTTGAATCCATGGGGTCACCACAACTACTTTGTTTTACTACACTCACTAAAATAGAGAAAACCAACAGAAGTGACCCATGGATAAAAAGGAAATAGAAAGAAAGACAGCACCGAAGCAGGAAGAGAATAACTTTGGGTAAAAGACAGTGTCAGCAACAGTAGGAAACATGAATACTAGATAACATGGAGGAATAAAAAGCTATAAAAAGTAGAAAAGAAAACATAAATAGTGAATCTCGGAGTAAACACGTAGAAATTCATAACTGCAACACAGATTATTCTCTTAGCCTTCAACCTTTTTGTAAAGCCATATTTAGCCTTCTTTTGAGAAGAAAGTGGAATTAAAGAATTGGTCTTAGAGTTAAAGAACTGTAGCAGGTAACATTAGTAACTCTCTTACAGAAATTGTTACACAGCAAATCTACTAGCACATGATAAAAAAATAATGGTGTCCTAATACAGCAATTTAAAAATATTAGTGAAAATACTCAATAAAATTTATTATGTGATAATTAGTTGGAGATAACCATTTTTGCCCATGACAGTCTCAAAACACCAAATTCACAATGGCAAATCCTAAGGCATGGAACCAAGACTAAAAGTGCTTTTAGAAACAACTATAAAATAGTCTTCTCCCAATAATGATGCCTCCTCTGCAGATAAATTACATACTTACAAGCACATTAGTCTGAAGTCAGGATTGTCATAAACTTTTCCACTAAATGTTGTTAAATGTGAAATTAGTGTACCCATGATTTTATTAAGAGAACTCTTTAGTAAGTAGCAGTTAATTAGTATAGACTATACTGAAGATAAAAGTTTAAAAAAATAGATAAGATTGAAAATACAAATCATTTCTCTGTCCAGCAACTCGAAAAACAATTGTAAACATGTAACTTGCACACTAGACAAAATTAGGGAATGTAATATCCTTTGGAATACATATATTAAAGGCAAGCAATCATACATAACCAGACAGCACCTGATCCACTTAAATGAGAGGCAAAGAAGATAAGAACTCAGTTCTAGAACCAAACTGACAAAGCAATGTGTAAATTAATACTGTTTGGCTGCTAAAACCCCATTATACACTTTGGGCTTTTTAAAATGTCATTTTGTATTGTAAAGTATACAAAAAGCAAAATATCACACAAACAACGTTATTCTAAATTAA
Source organism: Hymenochirus boettgeri (assembly GCA_019447015.1). Taxonomy (NCBI): domain Eukaryota; kingdom Metazoa; phylum Chordata; class Amphibia; order Anura; family Pipidae; genus Hymenochirus; species Hymenochirus boettgeri. Next base: position 265,729,778 of record CM033470.1, on the reverse strand, counting down.
AATGAACACTACATTGAATTGCAAACATCTGCACATTTAATTTTGACTGTCAAATATGAAAGCAGAAAATCAATCATTGCTTCACCAAATATCCTAAGCTTTACATGACATTACTTTTAAAACTAGCACAGCAAACCACCAGCACAAATGGAGAGGTTATTCATGTTGCAGGGATTTTGAACTGCACTGGCTTGGATTGTAAAATCCATTCTGATCCTTAAAGCAAAAACCATGAAACCATCTCTGCCCTGGATTTCCAATGGAGTTCTGAAGATTCACACAGTATAAATAGCAGAACTAGCAAAAACTGTATATAGTGTCAGTCCTTGTCAAGGTCCTGTATTAAACACATTTCAATTATACCAGTAGATCAGTGGCATAACTAGGAATCACTGGGGCCCCCAGCAAATCTATAATAGGGCCCATATCTGTGCTTCATCCACAGTAGTTTTCTGGGAGGAGGCTATATCTGTCATTGGAAATATAAGAAGATGGGGGGCCCTTGGCTCCCAGGCCCCCTGCTCCCCTTTAGTTACGCCCCTGCAGTAGAACCATTATATATAGAGACTAAATACAAATGTCTTATACCACCTGCCATTGTGAAAACATTATTATTAAACAAAGTTAACTTGTGGGTGACAAGAAACCATTTATGTCACAGTTGAAATCCTATAGAATATTCTTTTGCAGTTTTGCCAACCCTCTATTACAGTGATGTCAAACCTTCCCACTGCAGATGTTTAGAAACTACACCTCCCAGCATGCCTTGCTTGCAGAATTCTGGGAGTTGTAGTTTCCAATCATCTGAAATGCCAAGATTCCATATCACTGCTATCATCAGGTGTAAGTTCTCACATTTGGAACATAACAGAGCCACAGATCTCTCTTCTCCTATCACCACTAGAAGGGGAGTTGTCACACGTGGGTTAAAAAGCACGTGTGGATTTAAAGAACCATGACAAGATCTATTGATGGGACCCACTCCCTTGGTTGTGTTATGTCTATGATCCATACTTAGAATGACATTCAGAAGACTGGTTAATAGGGACTTACTTTCTTGTGCCATGCTGATGACAGTCTCTGTGGTGGCATGGTACTCATCGTCCTCCAGGAAAGTGCTGTGCTGGAAGGAGTCCCCCTGGAACTCGTGCTGATCCAGTATCTGCTGGAGGGGGGGAGCCTTGGGCAGCAGCTGGTTCACCACTTCCCTAGTAATGTTCGGTGCTTCCTTTAACCTGAGTTTACTCAGGATCTGAGATTTGATGCTCTCCAGTCTCATCTCTTTGCTGTGTTTCCTCCACATACACACCGGGCAGTCCTGCTGCTGCTCCTCACTCTCTCCCAATGAAAGCTCCACCTGCACCGACCCTCCTGGCTCCACTACAGACTCTGCTTTGCTCTTGGAGAACTCCATAGACAGGACAAGGATGCAAAGGAACAGGGGGCACCGCTGAGACATCATCGCCTTTTGAATGTCCACGGTGCTCTGAGCTGCTGCTGGACAAGGAGGACACAGCTGCCTTTACTGCAGGTCTCTATGCGGGAGGGGGATCATGCACCAGGCACAGGGGGACTCCTTCTTTTTATATCCCAACTGTTCTCTGTCGTAAATTGTTTTCATTGGCTGGAGAGGTAACAAAAGGCCCCGGTCAACAAAGTGGAAAAAGAGAGAGAGAAAGAACGGGAGGTAGCGGCCAAGTAAAGTCAGGACTGAGAGGACTCGGAGCTCTTGGTGCCTCTGTGTCAGTTTGTAATGAGGGGGGGGGGGTCTGTGACAGATCTTAAAGGCACAAAGCCTTGACCACTCCTGTCCCACCCACCCACCCCCTCTCCCGCTCTTACCTCTCCCGTTTACAGTCCATCGCCTGGGGCAGATGTTGGTGTGTTGGGACATATACTGAGTGGTCAATGGCCAAACTCTTCCCTCTAGCCATGATAGTACATATTACCACAGTAACTTTCCTCACTTCTTCCATTTCACCTTCTATCAATAGGGTTTGCCTGTCCATGGCCCTATTATTATTACTGCCAACCATCCTATTATCATTACCCAATTACTGCCCACCATCCTATTATCGTTACCCTATTACTGCCCACCATCCTATTATCGTTATCCTATTACTACCCACCATCCTATTATCATTACCCTATTACTACCCACCATCCTATTATCATTACCCTATTACTGCCCACCATCCTATTATCAACCCTAATTTCTGCCCACCATCCTATTTTTTTTACTACCCACCATCTCTATTATCATTACCCTATTACTACCCCCATCCTATTATCACTTGCCCTATTACTGCCCACCATCCATAATCATTACCCTATTATGCCCACCATCCTATTATCATTACCCTATTACTGCCCACCATCCTATAATCATTACCCTATACTGCCCACCATCCTTTATCATTACCACTATACTGCCCACCATCCTATTATTATTGCCCAATTACTGCCCACCATCCTATTATCATTGCCCTATTACTACGCACCATCCTATTATCATTACCCTATTACTACCCACCATCCTATTATCATTACACCTATTACTTGCCCACCATCCTATTATTACTGTCCACCTCCTTTTATTATCATTGCCCTATTACTCATACTGCCCACCATCCTATTATCATTGCCCTATTACTACGCACCATCCTATATCATTACCGTATTCCTACCCACCATCCTATAATCATTACCCTATTACTGCCCACCATCCTATTATCATTAACCTATTACTGCCCACCATCCTATTATTACCCTATTACTGCCCACCATCCTATTATCATTACCCTATTACTACACACACCTCCTATTCATTACCCTATTACTACCCACCATCCTATTATCATTACCCTATTACTGCCCACCATCTATATCATTACCCTATTACTACCCACCATCCTATAATCATACTCTATAACTGCCCACTTTCCTATTATTACCCTACTACACACCCACCATCCTATTATCATTACCCTTTTACTGCCAACCTTCCTATTATCATTACCCTATTACTGCCCACCATCCTGTTATCATTACCCTATACTGCCCACCATCCCATTATCATTTACCCTATTACTTATACTGCCCACCATCCTATTATCATTACCCTATTACAGCCCACCATCCTATTATCATTACCCATTACTGCCCGCCTTCCTATTATTACCCTACTACAACCCACCATCCTATTATCATTACCCTTTTACTGTCAACCCTTACTATTATCATTAACCTACTAGTACCCACCATCCTATTATCATTACCTTATTACTACCCACCATCCAATTATTATTACCCGGTTACTGCCCACCATCCTATTATAATTACCTTGTTACTGACCACCATTCTATTATTACCCTATTACTGCCCACCTTCCTATTATCATTAGCCTATTACTGCCCACTATCCTATTATTATTGCCCTGTTACTGCCCACCACCCTATTATTACTACTACTACCCTGTTACTACTACCCACCATCCTATTATTATTACTACCCTATTACTGCCAACCATTATATTATTACCCTATTATTATTGTCCACCATTCTATTATTATTACCCTGTAACCGCCCACCATCCTATTATTATTACCACATGACTGCCCACTATACTGTTGGTATTACCCTGTTACTGCCCTTGAAAACTGTGACACATGCGAATGTGGGGTTTGGGGGGTAATAAACATTTTAAAGAAAAGTTATTTTTGGGCTGGACATGCCTTTGAAGATGTAATATCAACATCTTGGCAAAGGGACATGACTGGTTCAAGAGAGGTGTCAAGGAGGCCGTTTATGTGAAAATGAAGAAACCAAGCCTGAATAGAGGTGGGGGGGTTCGAGGCCGACTGTCTGTCATTTACAATGCTGTTTTGACACCTGGACACTTTCGATAACATTCCTTTCCCTCAATGCATCCATTATCCATACCTTGCATTCAGAAGGTCCCTAACACCTGGCTGTCATGTGCTAATTGGGACTTTTCAGGGTACATAATTGCCACAGATTCTTGTACAAGTCATTCTGAATTGAGAAAGCCAGTCGGATGACTAGCGAAACGTCTTCAAGAACTAAACTTCAAGTCCAGTTGATCTAACTGAATACAACAGATATACCATGACCTGGATGAATGCGAAACCCTACAAGCATCTCCATGAAAGTCTTTACAAATATAATTTATGCAGCCAACCACACACCTTAAAACCAGAGTGTAGTTTATACAATCTTAACACAATTCTGTAATATAAGACTATGCCTATCATACTGAAATGATAGTCAGTTGGACCCTTATATTACATACCTATAATAAGAGTTCAGAAGGAATATGCAAGGGGTAGGGCCAGGTTTATGGCTGTGTGCAAGGAAAGATTTTTGAAAAATGACAGGATCTGCAGATCTGCTCGGGGCTGTGTGTTTCCCTCGACCGCGGCCAACTCCCCTATAGGGAGACTATCGTTGGCAAGGGAAATTTTCGCTATACACGCTGCTGATAAAGCCCCAATACCATTGGATCCGATGGTATCAGGGCTTTATCACTAGTTTGTGTACCTAGCTTTTGATTCAATAGTCTGTCTAATAGGAATTTAAGTGGTACTGACATTTCGGCATGACCGTTCGTATGGCCCATTAAAAACCAGGTGATTTGGTGAAAATTTCTGATTTGTCTGATTATGAGGAAAATTACTGTCCAAAAAGTTGGTCATGGTTAAAATTCCAGCTGATATTTTGACCCGATTGAAGTTTGGTCATATCAGTCGATTAGGTTGGAATATCAACCCATGTGTACACATCATAAGGTAGCTTTTTTGATTGGCTGCCTTTCAGCCAATCACAGCCGCGGCTGCCGGTCTGGCCCCTTGCTTGTAGTTCCAACAAGCAGGGTGCCAGATCAGAATGATGCTGGAGTGAGGGGCTATAAGTAGCGTTCTGCTTCTTATTTAACTGATATAGCGGTTGGAGGTGGGAAGGGATGCCCTCTAACATATTAAAAATTATTTAATAGGGTGGAGATGCCCTTTGCTAAAAAAAAAAAACATGTTAAATTGTCCATTCCTGGAAACTATAATTCTTCCCACTGAACAATTTTTTGCTGATCTTCCACCTGTTTCTTTAGATATCCAATATTAAGCCTTTTACATTTCAGCTACAATCAAGTACCTTATTATTATAAACTCTTCTGTTGTGTGCAGTTAGGGGGGGTCAGTTGGTATCTATGAAATGTGGTAAATTCTCTCTCCCAGTGCTGGCTTATTGTGATTACTGAGCATGCTTGTCTTGCCCTCACAGAGAGGCGTGTCGGGAGGAGGGATACTTAGCCTGAGAAGAACAAGTACTGGATTAAAGGCATGCAGCAACACACCCACCTTAGAGTAAATGCTTCTTAAATGTAATAAATTAGAGATTAAGATGAGTAATTGTTTCTGCCAACTATCAGTTAATGTATGGGAGCTCAGTTACGCTGTTAACCAGTTTTATTTAATTTCCCCCCTCTGTGAACCTTTCATTACATCCTTAAGGTCTGTACACAAGTGCGATCGCCAAGCCATCCCGCGACGCATGGCCGACTATTGTTTAATGTATGGGCGCTTGGTCGGGCAAAGCAGCCATTTGATCAGGCATCATAAAGTGATCTGTCAGGTCAGATCATCAACGAGGCCCAACTGAGAGCCCATACATGAAACAATACTCGGTCGAAATGGGCACTTGGTACACCATTTTGCATCGTGGGTCAGACTCACAATCGCAAATGTGTAGGCTCTATGACTCTCCTTTTAATTCTGTATTTTGACAGCACTAAAACCTTCAATTTCTTATCACTACTTTAGATAACTACAGTATATCAGAAATATTCTTGCTCTTTTCCCCATCTAGGGATTTTTTTGGCACTTTATTGTGCCACATTGCTAGCTATAAAAATATTTTACTAAGTCAGGAGCCATAAAATTTCTTCTAACAATGACATAAATCCAGTCAATAAAGATTGCGCTTGTGGAATGCTCTACAAATTGCAAAAGCTGGTGGAAGCTAATTTATAATCAGTCATCTGTTCCATTACTTATTTTTGCAGCCTGGAAAAAAGACCCTAAAAAGCAAAGAATAAAGCACAGCTTAAAAAACAACATTTGTGCATAATTGCAACATTCAACAGAATACTATTGTAACGATGATTTATTTTTTCTTGACTCTGTTGACCTCAATTATGTCTCAGCTGCCATCTGTCAGTCATAAGGTTAAGTGTCAAGAAAATACATCCTTTATATGATACCACCTGAACATATTCCTTATTGCCTATAAAGCTTATTGTGGATAAAGGATTTATGTTCCATAAGTATAAAACTGAAAAGACCTAGAATTTCTTTAGATTAATAGATAAAAGACATAAATGATTTTACACTATTGTAAATCAAGTTTCAGGAGTTTGTTGACCAGTAGTTAGTCATGGTGACCATTTGCAAGAGTATTATATTTTGTTATAATATAAGAAAATGTCCAACCAAAGCACTCTCTGCACAATTACTATGAAAACTCGATAACCCAGATTTAGGTTTTCTAGTGGTAAATAAAATGACCTAAATGTGTTTGTTTTATTGTTATTATGGGTTCAAACAAGACAAATGTATTCATTCCATGCAAATCCCAAGATCACTTACCATACTACAATGAAACAAGACCTTCACCACACCCATGTGTTTAAAAAAACCTCAAATGCATACCAATTTGTATATGTATACCTATGGAATTCTGGATATAACAATTACTGTAATTGCTATGAATATCCTTAGCTGTAACATCAGTTTTAACTATTGCATTGCCATGTTATTATTGTCCTATTGCTCACTAAACTTGTAAATTATAGGAAATAATATACCACCTACATATTCTAATTCACCTCATAATTTAATATCCTGTATTAAAGAAAGGAAATAAAACTCAGACATGATTTATATTCTGCTAGGGTTCTGTCATGCCCATAAGTTGTTAGTGTCACAATATTGAGTTTTGTAAAATTTGATGCTTTGGCTTTGTGGTGGTAATTCACATTGTTTTAGATCATTATGTGCAGTGATCAGATGCAAATTAATTTATTGCAAAGCACAGAACTAATAACAAAACCTTATTTTCACTTATTTTGGCCCTGGCACAAAATGAACAGTTAACTTCATTTCAAGGGTATCTACACCACTAAAATATTTTTTTTTGTAGTGTAGGGGATCCACCCAACCCTAAATGCCAGGTTTATATCTTTTTAAAAAGCGCAGAAATCAATTTACCCACCTTTGTTCCCTTGGCTATCTGCCTATATTGCTCTTCCATTCCCAGAAATAGAGATAGTTGCTGGACCAATCACAGCTGCAGCTGCTGGCTATTGCGATAGGCAAGGGAATGAAGGTGGGTAAGTCTATTTCTGGGCTTTTTTTAAGTTATAAAACCTGGCATTTAGGGTTGAGGGGGGGGGGGGGGTTGTCCTACACTACAGAAAAATAGGGATCCGGAGGGTGGGAGGGAGGGGGAAAAGCTCATCTGCGCATGGCAGAGGAGAAAGGTGAGGGTTTTTTAACACTACACAGTGGGGCCAGCATTGGGGCAAATTTTATTTTTGGGGGTGGACATGCCCTTTCAGTATAGTCATATGATCAGCACAGCTAAAGGTATGAACAAGTTCAATTGCAATCATTCTGACTGAATTATAAGGCTGGGTACACACAGGAGGACTTCTTGTCCCGACTGAGCATTCACTATTAGCTAGCGCTCAGCTGGAACAAATGACTGTCAGTCGCAGCAATAGTGACCGCGGCCAAAAGTTTGTGCAGCCAATCGTTGTGGTCCCATATGGAACCGCGCAATCGGCCGTGATTTACCAACACTCCTGATCGGTGCCAGCTGCCCCACACCACGGAAATACCAACCGTGTGTGCTACACTTCACAGTTGGTTGGCCGAAAATATCTTATGGTGTGTACCCAGCCTAAGAGTAGGTTGATTGCTATGAAAGATGGGTCAGATGTGCTTGAAATCATTGTTTTCTTGCATTAGTATGTCCTTGTTGTGTTTACATCCAAATAAATTTGTGCAACCATCATTGCTTTGTATCAAAATGACCTTATATGCAAGGAAACTGCTCCTAAGAATATTGCAATGGAAATAGCCATTTACCAGATCATCAAGAAGTTGAAGGTGAGAAGTTGTAGTGAAGAAGACATTCAGAAGTGACCAGCAAGCACCAGAATGTCTTTTCTTGATGAGTCATCTGCAAACAGCATTTGTGTTTTCACCAGTGCAGAACTTGCTTAAAATTGTCAGCAGGCAGATGTGATTGCGTCTTCAAGCACAGTGAGGTGAAGACTTTTGGACAACAGTTTTGTGTCAAGAAGTGAAATATGATAAATTCTCCTTTCTTTTTTTTTTTGTTCATTACCTTTTTTATTATTAAAAATTTTTCTTTAGCATCATTTCAGCATACTTTTACATTCTTTTTGAGCGTTAACAAATTGTAATAAAAACATTTTATAAAACCGAGTCTATCTTTTCTTCTTCTGCTCCTGTGTGTCTTCTTTGTTTATACAAATATATACTTTATTCTTTATATTACTAATGGTTACATTGTTCATAAAAACGTAATACAATAAAAACATAAAACAATAAAAACATAATACAAAAAATATGTATATCTTCATATCTTCTCTCCCCTCCTCTCTCTTCCCTCAATCATTGTGAGTATTAGGTTTTTCAATATTGGTGAGCATCACCCACAGTACTAGAATAATCAATAGCATGTTTTTTTCTGAGTTTAGTGCTTCTTTAGTCAATTTAACTCTTCTAGAATCTATGTTTATACCTCTTATACTTTTCATATTTTATTTGTGATAATAATCCGTCATCTAGCTTAATACTGTATGTTACTCTTGATTTTTCCCTTATTCTTCCTTCACTCGTGGGCCCGCGTCCAGACAGCGTCCCCCCGCTCTGCCTTGAACAAAGAAGTTTTCAAATCTTGGGTGCTTGAGGGTTCATTCTTAGATCCCATACATCCTATATTTTGGACCAGTTTTTTATATTATTAGTCAGCATGCTAGCCACGTATTCTCCACCGCGCGCCCACCAGATTTTGTTTATCAGTTCTGTTTTGGTGACCCTTCCTCCTTTCCATGTTTTAGCTATTAGGCTTCTCGTTGTCCCACATATTATTGCTATTAATTTGTTAGCTTGGGTGTTGTATTCTATTACTGGGTGGTTGAATAGTGCTGTCAGTGGTGTAAGCTTAAAGTGTTGTGTGAATATCTCCCCTATTAATTGTTCGCATATAGTCCAAGTTGCTCTAACTTCCCCACACTCCCACCAACAGTGGAATTGGTCCGCCCTCTCTTGGCATCCCCGATAGCAAAGGGGTGGAATGGTAGGGGATATTTTATTTAAGAAGGCCGGGGTGGTGTACCAATCGTACATTATCTTGTACGTCTTTTCTTTTATAATTATATTGGAGGAGCATCTTGCTGAGTTAAGGAATATCTTGGTCCACTGTTGATCTGTAAGTGTTGTTTGAAGTCTGGTTTCCCATTTTGTTATTGGTGGGATTTTTATGTGTTGTTTCTCATGCCATATTATTTTATAGAACAAGGATATTGCTCCTTTTTGTTGTTGTTCTGTGCTTGTGCTAAAGGTTTCGATTGGAGTAGGTTTTTGGCTTGTGCAGTCCCTTTTCATTTTACGTACGAATGATAATATTCTAGTATACTGGAACCACAATGATTGGGGTATTTTAAAATTCTTTTGAGCATCCGCCCATGGAATTAACCGGCCCCCTGGGGCCATCACGTCAGATATTCTCCTTATCCCCAAGTTCATCCAAGCATCATCATCAATCCCAGAGGCTTTCCCCCCAAAATATGGGGTGTGGAATAGTGGCATTTGCATTGAGGGGAATGGGATTAAACTGTGTATGTTATTACAATGATCCCAGATCCTCAATGAGTTTTTGAAAATATAATCTTGTTGTGGTAGTGTTAATTTCCTATCTATAGGTTTTATCCATAATATGGAGTATGAGTGGTGTGGGGCAAATTGTATGTTTTCCAGGTCAATCCATCTGGCCTGGTTCCCTTCCCTAGTCACTTGGGACATCTGGGCTAGTCTGGTGGCTAGATAATATGAGTATATGTCAGGTAGGGCGAAACCCCCTTTGTCTTTAGATCTAGCCAAATATGAGTATTTAATTCTGGGTCTCTTTCCCTGCCAAATAAACCTTCTGATTTCCTTTTGTAGAGGGGCCAGATCTGATTTTTTAAGATACAGAGGGAGGGCTCGGAACAAGTATAGGATTTTAGGGAGGATGGTCATCTTGACTGCTGATATTCTTCCTATCATTGATAATTGAAAAGGTGACCATTCTGTTAGTAATTTGATGAGTTGGGAAATAAGTCTTGTATAGTTATGAGTAAACAGTATTTTTTGGTCCGCGCTAAGTTGGATGCCTAAATATCGGAAGGATTTATCCGCCCATTTAAAGTGGAATTGAGATTGTAATGTCCTTTGTACGGTATCAGGTATTATTACGCTGTATGCTACAGATTTGGAGTGATTGGTTTTGAAGCCTGATATGGCCCCAAATCTGTTTAATTCTGTGTATACCTGTGGAAGAGAGTTTGTGGGATTTGTGAGGTAGAGCAGGGTATCATCTGCGAACAGGGATATTTTTGTTTCTGTTTTTCCAATTTCTATGCCTTTTATATTCGCGTTCTCTCTTATCTTTTGTGCCAAGGGTTCAATGCACATGGCGAACAGTAACGGGGAGAGCGGACAGTCCTGCCTAGTGCCGTTCCGGATGTGAATTACCTGTGAGGGATAGCCCATATTCCTGACTTTTGCTTTTGGTTCTCGGTATAGACTGAAAATTGCTTGGCAGAATATTTCTGGGAGGCCAAATTTATTAAGGACTTCTTGTAGGTACTGCCAGTCTACCCTATCGAACGCCTTTTCCACATCAAGTGATAATAGCATTGCTGGGTTATTTTTTGTTAGAGTGTGTTGCATGAGGTTAAGGGCAGTTCTAACGTTGTCTGTGGGTTGGCAGTACATGACAAATCCAGTCTGATCATAGTGGATAATCGATGGGAGGATTATTTTCAATCTGTTTGCCATTATTTTTGCGAAAATTTTCACATCAGTGTTTATCAAGGATATTGGCCTGTAATTCTGTACTTGCGTTGTGTCTTTTTCAGGTTTGGGGATGACAATGATGTGGGCTTCTAACATTTCTGTTGGAAATAGGTCATGTCCTAGTAAAATGTTATTAAATAGTTTCAATAGATGTGGTGACAGTAAATTTGAGAATATTTTATAATATAGATTTGTGAACCCGTCTAGGCCTGGTGCTTTTCTTTTTTTCGTGTCTTTCAGGGTTCTTGTTATTTCTTGGATTGTGATAGGGGTTATTAATGAATCTCTTTGTTCTGGGGTGATTTGGGAGAGATTAACTTCCTTTAAAAAATTTTCCAGCCTGGTCTTTGTCTCTATATCATTTTGTGTTGTGTGGCCCTCATATAAGGTTTGGAAATATTGTGCAAATTGTTCAGTGATCCACTGAGGGTCATATTGTAAGTTGCCTCTGTGATCCCTAATCGGTAAGAATTTATTGGCTGTCATTTTGCTTTTTAATTTATTTGCAAGCATTGTGTTGGGTTTATTTAGTTTACAGTATAGATGCTGATTCGTGAACCTAAGAGCTTTTTCTGCATTCAGGTTTAATAGTTGAGCAAGTTCTCCTTTGTATGTGGATACTTTGTTATTTACATCCTCATCCCATTTTTTACTTAATTTATTGTCATGAGTTTTAATAAGTGAGAGCAGTTCCATTATTCTTTTCTCTCTGGATTTTTTGATTTTCGATGCTATTTGGATGCATTTACCCCTGATCACTGCTTTGTGAGCTGACCATAACAAGGACGAGGATATTTCCGGGGAGTCATTTTCCTGGAAATAATGTTGTATTGTAAGTGAGATTTCTTTCTGGTTTTGTTCTGTGGCTAAGTGTGATTCATTGAGCCTCCATAAGGGGGGTGGTTTATGCTGTATTAAGTTTCATATTGTAATGCTAACAAATGCGTGGTCTGACCAGGAGATTTCTGATATGTAGGGGTTTGATATGGAGGGTAACAATTGTGGGTTTGCGAATATATAGTCAAGTCTAGAGAAAGTTTTGTGTACTGAGGAATAAAATGAGTATTCCTTGCGGTGTGGGTGATGGAGTCGCCAGGTGTCTATTAAATTGTTGGATTTCAGAAAGGATGTGAGACATCGTGGGGTTTGAGGGGTTCTATCGCTGCCCCGTGTCGCCGATCTATCCATGGACGGATGCATTGTGGCATTGAAGTCACCTCCGGCTATTATCAGGCCTGTTGCAAAATGTGTTAATTGCATCCCTAGCGATTGATAGAAGGATCTTTGTAGTTTATTTGGGGTGTATATGTTAACTAGTGTGATTTTTGTCGATTGGATACTTCCGTTAAGAATGATATAGTGGCCGTGCGAAGTAGGTTTGTGAGTATCTTTTCCCACAGTATCTAGGTTCATGTCCTTTTTTAAAGTGTGTTTCTTGTAGGAGTATGATGTCTGGGTTTGGTTTATTATAATATTGTAGGGCTAGCTTCCTTTTTTGTGGGGTGTTTAGTCCTTTTACATTGTGTGTTAGTATGTTTATGTTGCTAGGCATGGTGGTGCTCGGTCATGAGTTGGCTAAACACGCTGAGAGCATGCCCGTTGAATATTATCAACATGGGTAGAATCAATTTAAGGTACTTGCTGTTTTTGAGTTGCAGAGCGGGAGTACTGCTGGTCCGCCATGGGTCTCTGCCCTTATATTTGAGAGTGTTGTTTTCGCTTATAAGAGCCTTGCGCTTTGGAGCGTTCTGAGAAGAAATTAGATAGACACTCTTTAAATAACAGTAACGTAGGATATAATACAAAAACAAAACTATATACAATAAATATTTCAACCCAGGGGATGCCATTCTGTTTCAATGGCCTCCGGGAGGGAGAGCTCGCTATGAGCTCTCACTCTGGGAAAAATTAAGTTAAGAGTTCAGTAGAACTCTCTTGAGTGGGGGGTATGGTCTCGCTCGTACTAGGTCTCGCACGTACTAGGATGGAACAGTGTACATAGTACCAGGGAGACTCCGGTTTTTGGGGTAGCTAATTACCGGGTATTGGTTATTGGGGAGATCATAGATTCTGGTGGGAGGTAAAGTCATGGTATATATTTAGTTTCCTAGTAACTAGATGTGGGATTAATGTTGTGTGATGTTGGATGCTGGACCATTATCTTTTCCTTTTTTTTTTTTCCTTTCCTTTCCCCTTCCTTCCCCTTTCTTTCCCCCCTTTCCTCCCCTTTTCTTTTCCCCTTAAATCTATGCTTCATGTTCCATGAAAAAGCTTGTATTTGTTTTTTCTTTGTTTTATTTTGGAGTTAGCCCATGTAGCAGTGGCAATATCTCCGTTTTACTTAAGGAAGATTACTAAGTTTCAGCCTTTTGTTTATCATATCAGACCAACACTGCTGGTGCAGTGTATCTGGATGGTGCGTTTGCCTTTTAGACATAATACTTTTCTATTTGCATCTCTCAGCCCTGGGAGTGACACCCAGAACCTTGTATTTTGTGTTCTTGGGTATGGACACAGGGATAAGAGAAACACCGTTTGCTCCTGACAGTCAGGGGGGGAGAGGCGGCAGGACAGAGCAAGGGGGCGACATTGTTGATCTTGTGCCATCCTATACAGGTTTAAGTGTTGCTTGACTGACCACCTTAGCTATTTCCCTGCAAGTTTCGAGTATCTAGCTGTGATAATGGAGTTCTCTGGGGGTTCCTTTACAAAATTAGTGTAATGATCATGGTGTTATGCGAGTGGTTAACTTTCTAATGGTTTAAGCGTTCGGGGACCCCATAACTTTTTTCTCTCTTTTTTCTTTCCTCCCCTTCCTCGCTCCCCTCCCTCCCCCCCCCCCCCCTAATCTGAACTTCATACTGTGGCTTTTGTACACATGATAACACATTATTATACTTTTTTGTCAGTATTACACATAACGAAATGGTGATTGAAGTTTTAAGTCATATACAGCGTTTGTTACATGAGCAAATTCAATATCTCGTCTTTTTATCTTTTCAGTAAGTGGTATTAGTATCCCTAGCCACTGTATTAACATATTATATCCGGGGAATTATCGTTCAGTAAGCTGCCAACAGCCTTGTTACCTATTGCTTATTTCCCAGATACAATTCAACGATGTTATAGTAAAATTTTTACATATAATAATATCACATTGTTATACTTTTTGTCAGTATTTCACAGAGTTATTGGCGCCTGTGTTCCAGGTCGCTTATTTAACAGACAAAAAAAAAGGGGGGGGGAGGGTCGGGCCAGAGCTTCTTTACGGGGTCCTGGTTGGCCTGTTATGTCCATAGTGATGGTTCTGTAGCAGTTTTTGATAGTTCGATAGTGCTTTAAGTTCCAGGTCTCACATCCCATGAGTTCTTGGTAATATACATTCTATTCCGAAACCCCCAGAGTTATGCATCATGTACAATCCCTCTTATAGCGTCGGGTAGTTGAAGTTAGCTTGACCGTGTTTGTGAGCTGGGTGGCATGGGGAAATAACTTTTTTGTGGACACATTGTGTTTGTCGCCCTTTGCAGTTATTTATATCCATAAGTCAGATCCACGGGAGTTTCCCGGATTGGATTATCCATGTCTTATTGGCCTTTCCCCTCCCCCCGCATTCTGGTCTAAGTTAGAAATCCTATATTTCTTATGAATTATAGGGGGTGGGTTGGGTATGATATTGTTTGGTTTGTGTTCTACATGACAAGCATGGCTATGGATAGTTCCTAGATCGGGGATCAGTTAGATAGGGTAAACTTGGTGAAGTGATGGTTTGAGCCAATACTGGCTTTTGGGGTGAGGTTATCGTTGGAGCCAGAAGGGTAGTGGCATGGATCCCTTATATGGGCTTTGGATAGGGGATTGTTACGGTTATAGGAGTTTTATATGGGTTATATGAGATGGGCTGTAGTGGGCCCTGAGACATGCTCTCAGCGGTGGGGATCGATAATTTTTGTAAGCATTAGTTCAATACTTGCATGACCCTGGTTGTAGAACCTTTCACACCGGTGGAGATGTCTCCGGAGACTGTCGTGTGCGTCTCCGTGCTTTAGGATCGATTGTGGTCCACTCTGTCTGCGGTGGCGGGATTCTTGGTCCCTTCTGTGATGGAGTAGGGGAGGCATCTTTTGTGAGGCCTAGTCTGCTAAGGAAGGTCCCGCCGTCTTCAGGGGAGGAGATGGAGATCAAACGACCATTTTTGAGGACCGACAATTTAAATGGGTGGCCCCATCTATATTTGATCTTGTTTTTATTTAAAACATCTGTTATGGGTCTCATGTCACGACGTCTCATCAACGTGGAGGTAGATAGGTCGTTATACAGTTTCAAACGTGCGTTTTCAAAATCAATAAATTCTTTATTGCGTGCCTCCGCCATAATTGTTTCTTTTACCTTGAAGTAGTGTAATTTGCAAATAATATCTCACGGCTATGTTCTGGGTTGTGGTTTGGGTCTTAGTGCTCTGTGCACGATCATATGTAGGTTCGGTTAGTGTCCTTTGGGAGTACATGGAAAGAGGCGAGTCAGGTAAGCCTCAACTTCCTCTATATCTTCTGGTGCTCCTCGGACCCTGATGTTACTCCTGCGGGCCCTGTTCTCGGCATCCTCTTGTTGATCCCTCAGCAGGTAGATGTCCCGCCGAATTTCAGTGATCCGGCCTCCACCTGCTGCAGTAAGAGAGATGTGGGTTTGATGAGGCCTCAATGTAGCCACTCTTTCCCCAGTGAGGCTTTTTCCTGTTTTACCTCTCGGATGATTTGTGATTGCGATGTTTGGATTATTCTCCTCATATTATTATATAGGACATCTAGGTCTTTTCTTGTGCACGGGGCTTCGTGCCCCTCGTTCCCGAGTTCGGCGCCATCTTGGGTGCCTCGTGGCGTGGACGGTGGAAAGTACTCCGTCAGGTCCGACCTGGTTCCTATTTGTCTTTTGGGTGGCATGGGGTTATCCTCCTTGGGATATGGGGTTGGAATTAGGTTCAATTGTCCAGTTTCAGGCTGTTCCCATGTGCTTAATATAGCTTATTAGACCGGAGCTCCTTGAAGTTGCGACCGTTCACATTCGCTGTCAGACTCCGCCCCCATAAATTCTCCTTTCTGTTTGGAACATAGGAAAAAATCGATAGTTTGGAGAGGAAAAGTTGAGGTTGTTTCTTGTCCAAGGAAGTGAGTTCACTCACAATTCTGCCCAGGAACACTGCCATGAATATTAAAAAGTCTTGACTTGACTAAACTTGACTAAAAATCCAATTTAGTAATAATCTTTGGACAAGCAGAGCCCACAAAATTGTGATCTTCAAGCACTGACAAGGCAGAACTGGATCGCCATCAGTCAGAAGTTGGCCCAGAAGCTGATATCCAGCATGCCAAAGAGAATTGCAATAGTTATATTACCACATCTGCAGGGCCGGATAAAGGTTGGTGGGGGCCCCTGGGCAAAATATTTTGTGGGGGCCCCAACTGTTCACGACATACAAAAATTTATAGTCTAACCTCCCTTTAAGTGGCGCTTTTGGCACCTGAGTTAAATTTTAAAAGCCGCCCACTATATCTTCATGCCGCAAAAAAGAGTGGAATGCTAACTTAACACTTGCTGGTTACTCTTAGGTCAGCCCTCCAGTTTAGCATCCACTGTTAGGTCAGCCATCCAGTTCACCATCCACTTGGCCTTACAGTGTGGTGAACTGGAGGGCTGACCTAACATTGGTTGTCAACCACAGTTAGGTCAGCCCTCTAGTTCACCAGTCACTGTTCGGTTTGCCCTCCAGTTCACTATCCATCTGGCCTAACAGTGGCTGGTAAACTGGATGGCTAACCTAACAGTGACTAGTGAACTGGAGTGCTGACCTAACAGTGGCTGTTGAACTGGAGGACTAACCTAACAGTGGCTGGTGATGTTCAATGTCCAGTCCACACACTGACCTGTATATATAAAATGTACACTGTTCAGTCCACACACTGACCTGTATATATAAAATGCGCCCAAAGTTCAGTACACACACTGACCTGTATATATAAAATGCCCCCAATGTTCAGTCCACACAATGACCAGTATATATATAATATGTCCCCAATGTCCAGTACACACACTGTCCAGTATATATATAAAATTACCCCAATGTCCAGTACACATATTGACCAGTATATATAAAATGCCCCCAATGTCCATTACACACATTGACCAGTATATATAAAATGGCCCCAATGTCCAGTACACACACTGACCAGTATAGATGAAAATTGTCATCATACTTACCGTAATTTTCTTTTCCTGTGCTGAAGCACGGCAGTGGGCAACCATGGGTTAACTCCCCCTGCTGTGTGAGGCCAGGAAGTAATAAAAGAGCCCCTCCCCCTCTCATACCTGTCTTTGAATGACTGCTTGTTAGTAGTAGGGCGGGAAGCTTGCCCACTGCCGTGCTTCAGCACAGGAAAGGAAAATTACGGTAAGTATGATGACAATTTTCATCTTTCCTGTGCCTTCACATGGCAGTGGGCAACCATGGGATATGCCCAAGCAATAAGACAAGGGAGGGACTGAGTAATGCCAACAAATATTTATTCACAAGATGTTTCAAACGCTTTAGAAGCAAATGAACTAGAAGAAACATCTAACTTATAATGTTTTATAAAGGTAGAAAAAGAGGACCAGGTTGCCGCTTTACATAGATCCTCTGCAGAAGCTCCTCCTGCATATGCCCAGGACGTGGCAACTGCGCGAGTAGAATGAGCCCTAATGGTATTGGGCTCCTCTCTGGAACAAAGTCTGTAGCAAGATCTGATGCCTTCTTTTATCCAGGATCCCAGGGTAGACTTAGAAGCTCTTTCACCTTTCTTGGAACCAACCAATAATACAAAAAGGAATTCCGTTTTCCTGAACTGTTCCGTTCTACTCAGGTACGTCTTAAGACATCGAACTGGGTCTACATAACAGAGATTTGAAGTAGATTGAGAGGAATCCGTAAGTGAAGGAATGACTATATCCTCATTGAGATGGAATTTTGACACTACCTTAGGTAGGTAAGCGGCGTCTGGTTTTAAGATTATTTTGTCTGGAAAGATATTTAAATAAGGCCTATTTATTTTGAGTGCATGTATCTCTGATACTCTCCTTGCAGTAGCCAAAGCTATTAACAATACTGTCTTCAATGTTAGTTCCTTTAGAGGGATTTCGTCCACTGGCTCAAACGGTGAGGCAGACATGGCCTGCAGGACTAAAGAGAGATCCCAAGGAGGAATGGTGCTTCTGATTTGGGGTTTAATTCGCTTTACTCCTTGGAAAAAGCGTCTAATCAATGGGTCTAAGGCCCACTGTATTTGTGTCATGGCAGAGATGGCTGACACCTGTTTTTTTAAAGTATAAATACATAGCTGTTTCTCTAGACCCGACTGAAGAAATTCTGCCAGACTATTTGCTGACAGGTATTGAATATCGATGTTATTTGCTGAGCACCACTCCACAAAAACCTTCCAGGTTCTATAGTAATTTTTTGACGTTGACGGTTTTCTTGCTGCTAACAATGTTGATATAGTGGATTCTGAAAGACCTAACTTTTTAAGATTCCCCCTTTCACAAGCCAAGCCATCAGCTGTAACTTTGATGGTTGCGGGTGTAGGAGTGGTCCCTGCGTCAGTAAGTGTGGAAGTGGAGGCAACTGGATCGATGGTGCAATCAACATGCTCTGTAATATTGAGAACCATGGTCTCCTGGGCCAATACTGTAGGATTAATATTGCTTTCACCTGCTCCAGCCAAATTTTTGCTAAAATTCTGGGAATGAGGACTTAGAAAATCCGCCTGAACGTTTAGTTTCCCTGGAATGTAAACTACAGACAAGTTCTGTAAGTTCTTTTCCGCCCATAGCAGAATCTCTTGAGTCAGCAACCAAAGAGTTTGATTCTTGGTGCCTCCCTGCAGTTAATGGCCAATCAAAACAAAGTTTGCTTTCCCAGTAAGTGTAGATGATATCCAGCTGTATTGCATTGTGGGAGAGTGCTTCACATCCTGATGCAATGTGTAGTGGAAGCGGGTGGGCGTGGCCAAACGACACTGTCTGTCTCTCTCTCTCTCTGTCTGTCTCTCTCTGTTTGTCTCTCTCTCTGTCTCTCCCTCTGTCTCTCTCTGTCTCTCTCTTTCTGTCTGTCTCTCTCTGTCAATTTCTCTGTCTCTTTCTCCTATTCTGTTAGCAGCAGTGCTCACAATGATCAGCTTCCAGGTTAGTACAATTATTTTAAATTGTCCCATTACTGTAATAGTGGCCGACTGTATTCTAGCAGCCAATAGGAATACCCCATATTAAACAAGCACCAGGTTCCTCCTTACTGCCGCATGTGTGTAAAGTACAGCATCTAACAAAGCCCTTCCACATTGGTCGTAATCCAGGTAAAAGCCAATAGTGTTCTATTTAACTGGGAGAGAAGGCATTGCCTATAGAAATGGTGAGCGATCCCTGCTGTTGCTAGGTATTGAGACGCTGCCTGTTCCTGCTTGAGAGCCCAGGGGATTAGCTGGAGGAGGGAGTTAATGTGTGTACAGTATTGTATGTATACAACTTGACAGCACCTGGTCTGGGGCTCCAAGTGCCGATGGAAGCCCCGCGGAGCCTCCCAACACTCGCGGCAGGGCCTGGGAGCCTGTTTTTTGGCTGCGAACAACTGCAAACACCCCGTGGAATACAGAACTACCGGGAAAGGCTCCAAGTGCCGCGGAGCCTCCCAACACTCGCGGCGGGGCCTGGGAGCCTGGTTTTCGGCCGCGAACAACCGCAAACACCCTCTGGAAGTTGGAACTACAAGGAAGAGCTCCAAGTGCCGCGGGAAGTCCTGGGGAGCCTCCCAACACTCGCGGCGGGGCCTGGGAGCCTGGTTTCCGGCCGCGGACAACCGCAAACTACCCCTGGAAGACGGAACTACCGGGAAGGGCTCCAAGTGCCGCGGGAAGCCCCGCGGAGCCTCCCAACACTCGCGTCTGGTTTTCAGCCGCAACCAGCCGCAAACTACCCCTGGAAGACGGAACTACCGGGAAAGGCTCCAAGTGCCGCGGGAAGTTATCATTAGGTAAATACGTATCTTAAACATAATAATTACACTACAAAAATAACAGCATTATTACTTAAAATATGTCATTCTTAGATAGGACTACCCTAATATGGAGGGCCTTGAAAGTGGCGGGTAGCTTACACTTATTATATATTAATATATTTTAATAAATATATGTAACTAACACTCCAGCAAATTAAACTATATAAAATTAACACATAAAAAACCCACTGTGCACCAACGGGCACACTTTTGCTAGTAAATAATATAAGTAAACAGTGTGGAGTTTCTTACAGCAATACCGTGATACAATAGGAAAGAGGACCCTGCCCAAAGAGCTTATAGACTAGAGGATATGGGGGTGAGACATAAGGCTGCGGGAATCAGTAGGCTGTAAATAGATTGGCAGTGGAGTGTGAAAGGCGGGTTGGATCATATTGGGTAGTAAGAGGGAAATGTTTAGGCCAGGTTATATGCTTGCCTAAAGAGGTGGGTTTTAAGGTTAGGTTTAAAGGTGTTAAGGGATGGTGAGGGACGGACAGATGGAGGAAGGGAGTTCCAGAGCAGAGGGGCAGCATGAGTAAAGTCCTGCGCATGGGAAGAGGTGACCAGGGTGGGTGAGAGGAGGAGATCATTTGCGGAGTGAAGGTTGCACCTGGGAAAATATTGGTGGATCAGCTCTGAGATATATGGAGGGGCTGTATTGGCTAGTGCTTTTTAGGTTAAGGTAAGCAGTTTGAACTGGATCCTTTGCATGATGGGCAACCAGTGGAGGGACTGACAGACAGGAGAGGCATTAGAGAAGCGAGAAGAGAAATGAATGAGCCGGGCGGCAGAGTTGAGGATGGATTGAAGCGGTGCCAGGTGGTTGTTTGGTAAACCCTACAGGAGTGTGTTACAGTAGTCTAGCCGGGATATGATTAGGGCGTGGACTAGGATTTTTGTAGCTTCCTTCAAGAGGAAGGGTCGAATGCGGGAGATGTTTTTGAGTTGGAGCCGACAGGATTTGGCAAGCGAATTGACATGAGGTTAATATTAATAGTAAGGCTAGGGAAGGGAACAGCTCATGAGGGTGGGAAAAGGACAAGTTCTGTCTTGTCCATGTTTAGTTTGAGGAAGCGGGAGGACATGAAGGCAGAGATGGCACTAAGGCAGTCGGGGACCTGGGATGTCAGCGTAGGGAGATCCGGGGCAGAGATGTAAATTTGGGTATCTTCCACATACAGGTGATACTGGAACCCAAATGAACTAATGAGTTGTCCAAGGCCAAAGGTGTAGATGGAGAACAGAAGAGGACTGAGTACCGAGCCTTGCGGGACCCCCACAGGGAGGGGGCGAGGAGTGGAGCTAATTTAGTGAAAAACACTAAAGGTCCTACCAGAGAGATAGGAGGATAGCCAAGAAAGTGCAGTGTCCTGGATACCTAAGGAGGCCAGGATCTGTAGAAGTAGAGGGTGATCAACAGTATCAAAAGCAGAGGACAGATCAAGAAGAATGAGCAAAGAGTAGTGACCTTTAGATTTAGCATTAAGTAAGTCATTGGTCACTTTAGTGAGGGCAGTTTCCGTGGAGTGGTTAGGGTGGAAACCTGACTGGAGGTGGTCAAAGAGAGAGTTAGCAGACAGGTGACTAACCAGGTCAGCATAGACATGTCTTCCCAGTAGTTTGGAAGCAAAAGGGAGAAGGGAGACGGGCCGGTAGCTGGAAAGAGCAGACGAGTCAAGGGAGGGTTTTTTAGGTATAGGGGATACAACGGCATGTTTAAATATAGAGGGAAAAATACCAGTGGATAGGGACAAGTTAAAGAGAGAGTTTAGGGCTGGAATGAAGAAAGAGGAGAGCGGGGGAATAAGATGCGAGGGAATGGGGTCGAGGGGGCAGGTGGTGAGACGTGTCCTGGATAGGAGAGATGAAAGACCCTGTTTTGTTATAGTGGTGAAGCTCGTTAGGGGGCAAGTAAAGGGATTAACCAATGAAGGGAGGCTAGACATTTCAGTGGTAGGGGTAGAGATGGATGGGGTGCGCAACAAAGGGATGTTTGGCAGAGCAATGGTAGTGGTTGGAAGCTGTAGGGAGGAGCTAGGGTGCAGAGGAAAATCACTTCGGATGTTTCTCTGTGAAATATGGGGCTATTTCATCAGCCGATAAACAGGGGGTAGGCAGAGGAGGTGACGAACAGAGCAGGGATTTGAATACTTTGAAGAGCTGTTTGGGGTTATGGGATTGGGAGGATATGAGTGAAGAGAAGTAGTTTTGATTGTCTAGGGACAAAGCACCTCGGATCCGACAAAGGGCATTTTTAAATTCGAGAAAGTCAATATTTTTGTTACTCTTGCGCCAGCGTCGTTCGGCTATACGGGATTGCCTTTTCAACTTTTTAATCTGGTTCGTAAGCCACGGTTGTGGGTTCTTGCGACCAAGGTGACGGGTGGATAAGGAAGTAACAGAGTCTAGGGCATTGGAAACCGTGTTGTGGTAGTGGACAGCTGCAAGGTTAGGGTCAGAGAAGGAGGGCATAGAGTTAAGTTGTTGGAGAGGGATAGAGAGTGAATGGGGTCGAGATTACGCAGGTCCCTACATCTGTACGTTTGGTTGTTAGGGGTTAAGGCCGGGACAGATGACACAAGAGTAAATTTGAGAAGATGATGATCAGACAGAGGAAAGAGGGAGTTGGAGAAGTTAGATAAAGAGCAGAGACGGGTAAAGACCAGATCCAGTGTGTGTCCATTACAATGGGTCTGGGCAGAGGACCATGGGGTAAGGTCAAGGGAGGAGGTAAGAGAGAGAAGTTTAGTGGCAGCAGAGGTGTTGGTATCGATAGGGATATTGAAATCCCCTAAGATAATTGAGGGGATGTCTGTGGATAGAAAGTGGGACAACCAAGCAGAGAAGTGGTCAAAGAAAGCGGTGGTCGGCCCGGGTGGTCGATAAATAACCGCAATCAGTAGGGGCGTGGGAGAGTAAACACAAACTCAAAAAGAACTCAAAAGATAGACGGGAGAGGGCTGGTATGGGCGTGATGGGTTTGAAAGTACAGCATTCAGAGAGAAGAATACCAACTACCCCACCACATTTATTATCGTGTCTAGTGGTGTGGCTGAAGTGAAGGCCACCATACGAGAGCGCGGCGGGTGAGACAGAGTAAGAGGGTGACAGCCATGTTTCAGTAAGACCAAGAAAAGTAAAACAGTTGGAGAAAAATAGGTCGTGTACGTGTGCAAGTTTATTACAAACATACCGTGCGTTCCACAAGGCCCCAGATATAGGAGCAGGGGGAAGGGAAAGGAGAGGTATATTAATGATATTGAGTGTGTTTAGGGTACGAGTAGATGAAGGAGCGTTACGGGCAGTAGACATTAGGGTGGGGATGGGTTGATCATACAGGTACTGTATGGGAATGGGGCCGGGATTAGGGGAGATATCACCAGCTGCAAGTAGAAGTATATATAAAATGCACCTAAAGTTCAGTACACACATTGACCAGTATATATAAAATTCCCCCAATGTCCAGTTCACACACTGACCAGTATATATAAAATGCCCCCACTGTCCATTACACACATTGACCAGTATATATAAATGGCCCCAATATCCAGTACACACTGACCTATATACATAAAATGCCCCCAATGTCCAGTACACACATTGACCAGTATATATAAAATGTCCTCAATGTCCATTACACATATTGACCAGTATATATAAAATGCCCCCAAAGTTCAGTACACATTGACCAGTATATATAAAATGTCCCCAGTGTCCATTAAGCACATTGACCAGTATATATAAAATGTCCCAATGTCCAGTAAACACTGATCTGTATATATAAAATGCCTCCAATGTCCAGTACACACATTGACCAGTATATATAAAATGGCCCCAATGTCCAGTATATATATATATATATATATATATATATATATATATATATATATTATCCCCATAGACCGTAAAGCCACTTACTGACTAAATCACTGCTGTATACAAGGACATCAGACGCAAGGAACTCCCAGGAAACAAGGACATACCTCCTTTCTCTTTTTCTAGGAACGGACCACTTGTGTTGAAACACAGTATTGCAGGTTAGAGATTTTTTTTTTTTTGCTACAGCCTTTTCCTCACTCTCTGGGCCCTTTCCAAGTAAGGGCCCCATACTGCAGTACCCTCTTGCCCCCCTGATCGTGGCCCTGAGTGAAAAGGTGAGTAGATGGGTCTGTGGGAGACTGGGTATTCTGAATTTTTTTTTAAATGTAAAATAAAAAATCCATTGGTCGGGGCCCTTCAGTGGTGGGGGCCCTAGGGCATTTGCCCCTTTTGCCCTATGGTTAATCTGGCCCTGCACATCTGCTAGAAGACAATTCTACCAGGGGTGTCTCTCTAATGAGGCAATATGAGCAAAATGCTCAGGACAGCATCCCTGCTAAATATCAGAGAGGCGACAGGCAGTGCTCACTTTTTTTTTTTTAGAAAAGTGGCAGGCAGAGCAGAAGGAAAAGCAACATAGCACCTAGTAGTACATACGGGCGGCATTCAAAAGTTTGGCTCAGGTGGCAAAAACCCTAGACACACCCCTGAATTCTACCTTTCTCACTGTAAAGAAACCTTTCCTGACCTAAAGATGAAACTTCTTTGCTTCTAGTCTTAAAGGATGTCCACAAGTCCTCTGATATGACCTATTAGTGAACAATGCACCAGAGTGTTTATTGTGTGGTCTATTAATATATTTATATAAAGTTATTATATCCTTGCACAAACATCACTTCTCCAGTGTGAACAGCCCTAGCTTGTCTAATCTGCCTGCATAGTCAAGTCCCTCCATTCCCCTTATTATTTTAGTTGCCCTTCCCTGAACTCCTTCCATTTCCAAGGTGTAATTTTTGTATATGGGATTCCAAATCTGCATATTCCAAATGAGGCTTTACCAGTGCCTTGTAAAGAGGGAGAATTATATTTTTCTCACTTGAATCTATTCCCCTCTTTATACATGACTTTAAGGGAGATTCAATAAAAGTTCTTTGGGGCGATGTAATAAAAGTTCTGCCTATTTTGATAATCTATATAGGTCTCCTTTGAAGTTTCCATAGTTTAGTTTCATCAGCAAAGACAGAGACCTTGTTCTCAATGCCCCCTTCTAAGTCATTGATAAACAGATTGAAAAGAAGTGGCCCCAGTACGGAACCCTGAGGCACTCCACTTAGAACTTTAGCCCACATAGATGTATAGCCCACATAGATGTAGCTCCATTGACCACTACTCTCTGTTTGCAATCCAACAACCAATTCTCTATCCATGTACAAATCTTTTTTTTCTAGGCAAACAGTCCTCTGTTTATACATTAGTCGCCTATCTGGTACAGTATCATAAACTTTACAAAAGTCTAAAATGGTGAACCAGAAAATGGAAGATTACCTTATAAAGCTTTTAGGATGATGCTTTGTAATATGAGAACCTCTGAACATTGCCATGAAGTGAATTTCTCTTAAACAGCAGTGTATTATTATTATTTTCTTGTACAACACTCTAAGTTTAGTATATCTATTTACATCTTGCCCTCCCCCTAAAGCTGTCCAAATACTCTCGATGGCTGCATAATGTAACAGCCTATTGGTACTTCCATTTTTGATCAAATTTTACCACCATGCACCCTTTATCTTTTCATGCTGAACTCAAGATACTGCAGCCTCTGATGGGACCATAGGACATAAAGTTTGCTTTTTGATCAAATCAATCGGTAAAAGCAACGTGTCTTAAAAGCCTGCATATATACAGTATATGTTAAAAGCATGCCATACAAATTAATGTCTTTATTATTGTGGGAAGAATCAAGAGTACTCAGAAAAAAAACATACACAATCAAATGGAGAGCATAAACCTTGTGGCAGATACAGCCATGGATTTGAACCAAGCACCAAGGCATCATAACCAAGATAAAGAAGAAGTAGGTTCAGTCAAGGAACATCACAAACTAATGCAAGGAATTGTCTTTATTCAAGCTGTGTCACATGTTTCGGACCAGAGTGGTCCTTATCTGAATGCCTGGAGCAGAGCACTAAGAACACTGGAAGGAGAGGCTATTGAGAACTCAGGTTTTTACACATATACATCAATACTAACCACTAAGGCTTTATGTCATTAGCTGTACTATTTTTAGTTTGATTTCAGTAATCTATAAGTACACATCAAGGATTTTAAAATGAAAAAAACAACAACCATTAACCTTTAATTTGTGAGTCATATATTCTCTTGTCAGGCAAGAAATATGGCCTTCAAGTGTTCTTGAAATGTAGATCTTATTTAAGTTTAATTGTAGACATCTCAGTATATTAAAACAGGGACAGTTTTAGAATCTGGCTGGTTTTCTGCAGAATGTGAGGACAAAAGAATTTGTAGAGATCTTCATTTAAAATGTATAATCCATCTTGGTTTCCTTTGGACAAATTGCCAGCATGCAGTTTAGGCTTAGTTCTGACACAGAATGAAGCAAATTTGTTTTTTTTATAAACAATAATAAAAAGGTACAACATCATTTAAAAAGGAAATAAGCACATTTTTTTGAACACTATCATGATCTTAAAATGATGTTATCTGTCAACTGTGGTCTCTAAACAAGTTAGGTGTAAATGAAAGCCTGCAGTCTTTCCTTTAAAATGAGAAATTATATTGCAGCTAATGTTCAAATTTCCTGCTTCCAGTAGGTTGAGTGACATCACCTTACCTCTGCCAAACCCCTCCGCCCCGGGGGAGAAGCATGCTCAGTTAAGACTAAATGCTGGGGAAATCAGGAAGTAACGGGGAAACATTGACAGTTGAGAAGGCGCGCCTATTAATGCAGGCAGAGGCTGGTCACATGACTACAATCTGGACACATGGCTGAAAACAGGAAGTGTTCAAGCAGGAAGTAATATTGCTGAATGTTTCTAGCAATAAATTCTCACAAAGTTTATATATAGATTTAATTTTAGGGTTAATTTTAAAGGTATAATTGAAAGGCTTTTTATATAACCCTAACATGTTTGGAACAATTGGAGTCCACAGTTACCCTTTAAGTTTTGGATCATATTTGTAGACAGTGCCCAAGAAGGGGAACCATCTTTATTGCAAAGTAAAATGTCTCTACTACTAAAGTAAAATGTACTAATTCAACTTTTATTATTCCCATATAAAAAAGATCTTCTTAGGAAGTTTACCTTCATAAAATAAATGAAGACTTGGGGTTTATGTGGCTGTAAATAATTAAAGATAATCAAAATTGAATCAATTGCATACCTTATTAAGCCTAGTGCACATCCAATTAAATTGCATACATTTTACTTTACCATTGTATTGCGACTTTAAAAGCCTGCCCTTCTCTCTGGATAAATTAAAGCAATTGGTTCAATAACCTGACCAAATTATTTTAAGCCCAGCAACCACTTCACGGTTTGCTTTATTCTGCTGGGTCCTAACGTTTAACCTTAGTAACTTTTTACCTTAGGAGACATGTTCCTCAAACTTTGTCTTTATATCAGTACCTGCCTTTTATGAGATGAAAGTCCCTGCTGCTCCTTCGCTTGCTCTTTTGGGACTATCTAGCTTTCAGTACTTGAACAAATGACTCACTGTGGGTGGAGTACACATTTCCAAGAGGCTTGGTCAAACCCCCAATTCAACAAGCAAAATATATAGAAATAGGATAGTAAAAAAGCTTTCGATAGGGTAGATTGGCAATACCTAAGACAAGTTCTAATACAATATGGCTTCCCCCCAATCTGTATACAAGCAACTATGAGTTTGTACTCTCAAAGCTAAAGTTAGCAATATGGGCTACCTTTCAGGTGTCCCCTGCTCTTCGCTTTATGCATGGAATCCTTAGCAGAAACAATATGCATCTCCCCTGATATACATCGAATAACAGTAAGCAGCACAGAATCAATCATTTCCATTTTTGCCGACGACACTCTCCTGACACTGACGCAACCCCTAATATCTCTAGCAGATTGGTGTATCCAGAATTCCTAATTGGCATATAAAGGGTTAAATTTGTTGTGGATTCCCAACAGGTAGATTTTGAGGTGCACACCCTGAGGCCGGTGCCACGTCAGGTAAGTATCAAACCAATATAAGATATGCAGGGAGGCACACTCAGGTAAAAGTTAATAGCAAACTTTCATTTATTAAGTGCTCAACACACAAGCCAGGTACACATATAAAGGGTTAACCCTGATGGTCTGTTCCAAACATTCAATTAGTAATAAAATAGGTAAAACTTTTACCTATTTCATCCCTAGTATCTCTACCCTCTTTACACAAAACTTTAGATAAATTTGGACTAATTTCGGGCTTCAAAATTAATCAGTCCAAGACAGTAGCTTACCCACTACATATACCATCCCATTTACAATATTCAATTACAGAATACTTTCACTACAAATGGACAAGCACATCATTCAAATACCTAGGAGCAGCAATCAGCCACAACTCTACAACTGTATTTGACCACCGCTACAACACAATAATTAAAAGTTTAATCCACAAAATGGAGCCCTTATCCAATTTCCCTACTGGGTCGTATAAACGTAATTAAAATATCTATCTTACCAAAAATCTTATATCTATTCAGGGCATTACCGTTAATCCTTACTAAGAAGAAATTGGAAACAGGCTATAAACAATTTTATATGGCATAATTTTTTCAACAGAACTTTAAAAGTTACAAGCTAATCAATCCATATTTGAAAGAATAAGTCTAAACAAGGGAAACTCTAAGGGTCTGATCACAGACATGTATTCAATAACCTGGCACTCTAACCAAACGATTAGAATTCCACCAGTCACAAAATGCAAACATCTTTATCCGAGCCCCAATGGCAACAGATTTTCTCCTACTTTGCTAAATGTTCTGCCAACATAATCAATAAAGTAAAATCGTACAAAATTCTTTATGATTGGTATACAACACCATACTATTAAATAAAATAAACCCTCAATTCCCGTCAACTTGTTTCAGAGGTTGCAGTTTTATGGCCGACCAATACCATTGCTGGTGGTCTTGCCCTGAATCGCAAAAGATTTGGAAAAACTGTGAAGATTTGGTCTCTAAAATATTCCACAAACCATTTCAACTATCCCCTTACACTGCTCTATTTAATCTTCCAACCAAGGGTTATAATAAACAGGCCCTAACACTTATAATGCAGCAAGATCACTGTTAGCAGCCACTTGGAAACAACCAAGCCCAGGAAGGGAAACCCTTATAAACAAGATTTGGTGGATGCATGATAATGAGTATATGGCTCATACCCTAAATAATACCACAAAAACATGGTCAAAAATATGGGATAGCTGGATTTTGGAAATGGAACCAGCAATAGCTCAGGACTCTAGACCATCAACCCATCCGGGTGACAACCAGGAGGAGAGCGACGGAGATTCTGAAAAAGAAACAGCGGTATTGAATAAACAATAGGCTGATTTTATTTACATGAGAATGTACCCACATTGACTGTCTGAAAGAATGTTTTTTTCCCTGTTTTTCCCCCCTTTTTTCTTTTCACACATTTTTTTGTTGTTGTTGTTGTTTTGATAAAAGAAAAAATCTTATAAAAATTAATGAACAAAAAAAAGAAATAGGATAGTATACATCCACACAACTAGTGCAGTAGTGAAACTAGTGACCAAATGTATTCAGTACATACAAAAAATAGAAGCCTAGTGCAGATCCAATTGAATTGCTTGCATTTTATGTTACCATTATACTGTGACTTAAAAATACACCCCTTCTCTCTGGATAAATTAAAGCAATATATAAGAAATGAAATACTTACATACATACATACAATAACTTGGCCAAATTATTTGAGGCCAAGCAACCACTTCAAGGTTTGCTCCTATATGCCATATAATAATAAGATAACTATAATATTACTTAAAGGGCAAGTCTAAATTCCTTCCAAGTCCAACATACCTCCAGATCTCCTTGATTGCTTGCTAATGAGGTTCCCACCTCCTCTTTTAGCTGTATAAGCTATTTTTCGAGCTCTTACTTGCGCAGAGTAGGAGCTCGGGAAGCAAGTCATCGGCTATTATGTCAGCTACCCATAAAAACTATGGAGAATCACAGTTGGAGATTTGGAGGAACACCAGACATTGCATTGCAGGAAATGGAAAGTATAGGGGTCTTACAAAATTGTATGTACATATCTATGTATAGTTTAGTTTGTATGTATTTAAGTGCCACTTGGGGACGCAGCGATGTATAGTAACAAAATACAAAAGTCATACAAGGGGGACAAATACATAAATAGTTCAGTACATAAATATATAAATTATATAAATACAGTAGATGTGCTAGAGCTTCGCCACAAGAGGAAAGTGGTCCCTGCCCCGTAGAGCTTACAACCTAGTTAGGAGGGTAACATACAGATTGCTTTTCTAGATTTATTGGCTTTGATTACTTGAAGTAGTTTTGAGTACTGTTTGCACTCATTTGGTTTGGTGAAGTTCAATTGTAGGAAAAAAATCCAAGAAATATTGAGCATTATTTTTTTTGTGCACAATATGTACCTGAAAAACATTGCTCTGATTTCTTTGTAGATTTCACTGGATATTCTTTTGTAAAAATATGTAAACCCAATGCAACTTTCACAATAGTATTGTTTTCTTAGTTTGTGTTTGTAGGTAATGTAGGACACACAGTATATTTTTTGATTCACTGGGCTCCCTGTCCACAAGACACCACAAAAATGAATTAACAAATTAATCTACAGTAAAATTAAGAAACGGCATACCCCCAGGCCTTTTAGTATAGGGTCATTTTTTTTTATTTAAAGGGCATTTCCACCCCCAAAACTGTAATTCCCCCCCACTACTGGCCCCACTCTGTAGTGCATAAAAATCCTTACCTTACATCCCAGCTCCAAATGGTTCTCCTGTAAAGTACCCCCAAAGTCCAGAAACTGACCACCAGGAGCCTGGGAAATTGTTTCCGCCTCTTAGATGTCCTCTCAGAGGTTTTTGGCTTGCTTAGAGCAGCCCTTCACACCCTCCCTCCCTCTCCCACCCGTTTTGTTCTCCCTCCACCTAATGTAAATCCCCTTTGCCAAATATTAGAGCTAGTTCCCCCAGCCCCAATCACTATAATATATTTTCCAGAGACTCCCCCGATCTTTACTTACCTTCCCTCTCTCCTCCGGCGTTCTGAACTGCCGGCAGCTGCATCTGTGATTGGCTGCCTCTCAGCCAATTAGGGAAGGGGCTGCCGGTCCTGCCCCCTGCTTGCAAGCAGAGGGCCGGGCAGTGCAGCGGAGGAAAGATGGAAGGTAAGTAAAGATCGGGGGAGTCTCTGGAAAATATATTATAGCGGTTGGGGCTGGGGGAACTACTATATGGCAAAAATTGGGAAAAGGGATGGACATGCCATTTAAGACACACAATTTGTATTGGAGCATTAAGAGACACGTCGATGAATGTGCCACAAAAGGTATGAAAAAATAAATGCAATTACAGAATTAATAGCTTGCAAAATGCTCTAGCAAATTATGAGGGAGATTCAGTAAAAGTTCTTATCGTTAAAAATGGTGCTTATTTTGCCCCAACCAATCAGACATTTGAAAGCTAACATTTGATTGGTTGGGGCAAAATTAGCACCATTTTTAACGATAAGAACTTTTATTGTATAACCCTGTATATATTTTAGGAAATAATTCACATTTGTTTATTTGAGGCCACTATTCTTGCATTTATACACGCAGAATTATAGACGTGGGTCTTTGTAAAATTCCCTCAACAAACAATATAGAAAATACACATTGGATTCATGACAAAGGTCAGTCAATCTAAATTAAAGGTGTTTATCTCCTACTAGTTCTTGGTAACCAAGATCCTCTAAATTTCTATACTCTTTGTAAACTGAGACTTTTATAGTTTGATCTAAATATGAGACTTTTAAGGTCCGACAATTACAAAAATAGTATATGAGAATGCTCACATTTTTTCATATTTATAAAAATACAGTATGTTTAAATAGCATGTCCTTCCCCAAACTAAAATTTAACCTAATTATTTTCACCCCCGCCAAACTTAGACTTTGCAAGGTATAAAGGGACACTATACTGAAAAAATTACATTGCCTCATCCTAATTTATAATTGAATACATGTAAGTAGCACTTACATGTTTTGCGTGTGTTGCTGCATGCCTTCAATCCAGCAATTGTTTTGTTTAGGAGCAGTCTCCCCGCTCCCTCTTTTAACCACTCCCACTTCCATCCGACTTGACTTTTTCCCCACAAACCAACTGTCCAGCCTGCACACAGCATTCCAACTGTCAAAACTCTGTCACCATTCCAGCTACAGTAAAACTACTCACAGAAGAATAGTTTTTTAAAGCAAGGAACTTGATTGACAGCTGAAATATAAGATGTTTCATACTGGATATCTAAAGAAATAGGGGGCAGATCAACAAAAAATGACACAGTGGTGGTTGGGAAGAATTATAGTTTCCAGCTATGATCCATTAAAAATAACCTATTTTTTAGTATAGATGCCCTTTAAATGTCAAGTACACTTACCAGCACGGGTTCCCTCAGCTGTCTGCTGCTGCTGTTCCGTGCATTTTACCAGCAGTGGCGTCAGTAATTGATGCTTCTTCTGCTTACCTCCCGTTCGTCAGGAAGAGGCAGGGAAAACAGAACACTTACCTGCGATCCCAGTGCTAGCTTTTCTGACAGGTCCTAACACTCCCTTATAATGTACACTTGTGCGCATACAGTGCAAGGGCACGTTGGGACCTGTCAGTGGAGCTCGATCGCAGCCTCGCAGGCTTTTTTCCCTGCCTGCTCCTGCCTGCTCCTGACTGTTTAACTGTAGAACGGGAGGTAAGACATAGCTCCTTTAACTCTTGTTCTTCAATTAAACTGAAAAAAAGTCTTATTTATGAGTGGAGATACCATGTAATGTTGGTTTAGAAAACAGAAAACTTTCTCAAAACAGGGCTGAACAGTAGAGGTGAGTCCATTTTTGATATAAACTTGGCAGGGGTGTTCCTAGGTTTTTTGACACCTGAAACAACTTTTAAATGCCGCCTATTAGCAGATGGGGGGTGGTACGTGAAGCAGGCATGGCTTCATCAGGGAACATAGGTGTCGCTTGTGGACTAACACTGACTGGAGGGCTGACTTAACACTGATTGGTGGACTGGTGCTGAAATGCAGTATTGCAGGAAGTGCCGCCTTTTAAGTGTCCCGCAGGGGTGGGGGGCACCCTGAGCAAATGTTTCAACTTGCTTCATGGTAGGGGCACCCCTGAAACTTGGTTTAAATTCAGAAGTGCTGGTTTCAAAAGCCCACAGATCTGGTGTAATTTTCGTAAATTTTAACACTTGGAATGCATCAGAAATCGTGGTTGAAAATGTAAAAATCTATGTAAAATAGCTTGGAAACTGAGGGAGGGGGATGTGGGTCTGTTGGATAGGGAGGAATGGGACAAAGCCCTGGAATCATGCAAGATGGAGTCATCCGGGGCTGCTGAAAGACTCATTCAGCTGTATGTGGTGAACTGGGCATACTTAGCCCAACTGCAAATATCCAAATATAAACCAGACAGCAGCCCCCTCTTCCCGAAATGCCAATCCACCATGGGCTCATTTTACCATCTCATTGGGTTTTACCTGCAAATTCAAGGATATTGACAGCAGATCACACAGTTTCTCCATGATCATATGGGCCCCCACATAAAAAACAGTTCAGTGCAGTTCAAACTAACTTGGCCAAACAGTAGCAAGAAAAAAATGACCTCATGTAGTTTAGCCCCCAAAACCCTGTTTTCATTGCAAGGTTTAAGTTAAAAAAATTGGGGTTTGAGGGGCTGATCTACATGAGGTACATTTTTTTCTTAGGAGGGTGAACATGCCTGCAGGGTACCTGGACAGGGCCCCTTTGGCTCCAGGTCCCATAGCAACTGCTTCAATGGTTTCTATAGTGATGCCTACGCCCCTGTGCATTACCCTTTAAGAAATGTATATATAACCATAGGGGATGCCCAAACAAATATGGGAAAATGTATGGAAAATGGGAAATCCAGTTTAACATGTAATGACTGAAATTTTTTGTATGTCAATTGCATTCCATTAGTACATGATAATTTGTGCCCATTTTCTATGTATGTATCAAGTAGATCTGTTGACTGGTACCCTTCATCTTTCTTGCACTATGTCAATACAGGTACTTTTGAAGTGATATAAACTGTTACTGTTTTACTCCCTCCAACCCAATCAAGATGCTGTAAGAAATTATTATTTATTGCAAAAAAATAACTGCTAAACCACTGTCCAATATTCTATTCACTGTACATTCTGTTACATCCATGTATTTGATGTTATATATTTTACTTGAATCACTAATAAAATATTCCTCCACTAGGAGGGCATTTAAACAAAAATAACTTGGAAATTGTAGTTGAAAGGCAAAAATCTTGGTACAAAATTGCAGATGAAAACTAGAAAGGGAAAGTTTAAGTATAAACTTTGAATTTGGCTTGAAAGACTGCATTTTGGAAGGGAATTTGTGTGTTTGTGCTGCATATTTTAAAACTTAATAATGTCAATGAAGAGGACATTGTTGTTTTTTACTTACCTTTTAAATATGTCACATGCATTAAAGGTAGGTCAGTTGGTGTGTGTATATCAGGTTGGGGGATAAAATACTAACTTTTTTGATGATTGGAGTTTTTTTTACTTTAGTTACCCTTTACGTATGGCTGCCATAGTATCAGTAGGTGTGTGTACCCATGTCAGCTCCACTTCTCGATCCATCCATAGCAGCATGCTCCTTAGAAGAAGCACGTTGCTGTATACTTTGTATACTTTCAACGATAATGCCGTAATGCTTCTGCGGATTCCTTAGCTAGAAGAGCACACTTCTCCTATATGCCCCGCACGTCTTCACCGAATTTCATGTCTCTAGCTCAAAAACTGTGGGAGGAGATACGGTCCAAAAAAGCGGAAGAATAAAACGGAAGAAGAAAAAGAAGAAGAAGAAATAGAAAGAACAGTAATTTGGCTTTTTCAAGCCAAATTTATTAGAGAAACTCTGTTTCTTTTTGGTTTGAATCGGATTTTCGGAATTAGTTCTGTGTAACTGCTGATGGAATGAAACTCACCACTTTTGTTCATCTCAACTGAACAGGGGTTGACAGGGTTGGGGCAATAGAAATGAATTATTTATAATGAATCTTTAGTTGTATTTTAAGTGTTTTGTTATTATTATTATTAAGGATTTACACATTTTGTCATTTTACAATAACATAATCATATGTTACATACAAGGGTAATACATATTATACAAGTCATAAAATTACATACAAAGGTAAAGCATACATTATAAGTACACTGAGTGATGATTTATTTAAAGCAATACTGTGATACAATAGGAAAGAGGACCCTGCCTAAAGAGCTTACAGTCTAGAGGAAATGGGAGTGACACATAAGGCACAATCAGTAGGCTTTAAGTAGATTGTCAGTAGAGTATAATTAGCTAGTAGGATCATGGGTCAGTGAGAGGAGTAATGTTTTAGGCCAAGTTATATGCTTGCATAAAGAGGGGGTTTTGAGGTTACGTTTAAACATATTAACGGAAGGTGAATGATGGACGGACGGAGTTCCAGAGCAGCACAAGAAAAGTCCTGAATGCGGGCCTGGGATAGAGGTGGATGAGAGGAGGATATCATCAGCAGAATGGAGGGGCTCAGCTCTGAGATGTATGGAGGGCTTGTATTAGATAGTGCTTTATAGGATAGGGTAATCAGTTTTGTTCAAAACGTTTGCATTTGCAAAAGTTTCCTCTGACTGTGTTTAAAACAAACATTTTGAATTTAAACACACAGTGTATGGTCCCTGAAAGAGACAAAACTTTGCATTGCTTTTGTAAATGGTAACTAAATTTCTGAACAGTAACATCGTTTTAATGGAAATTTCCTTTGTTAGAAAAGAGAAACTACATCATTGGTATAGCAATGGCTGTTTAGCCACTGCAGCCTTAATACATTATCTAAATGTAAGGGAAAATAAATGGTGACTTCACTTCTAATAATAATTTGAGATTATCTTTTCAGAAGCTTGAAAGGGAATCTATAGTGGGAAAATGAACTTTTTTTTCTTTCTTTCCATGTATTCTATGATTCCCCACAACCCCCAGAGTGTCTTCACTTTGTTCAGATTCCCTCTCTGTCCTGAGATACACCAGTTAGAAGAATACGTGATTGCATTCCTCTACTCCTACTTGGACTGTCAATCAAATCCCTGTGACGTGATCCCCCCTCCCTGCTCTGTAATAAACATAGAGATAAGAGTATTAGCAGGGGGAGAGTGGTAGCTTTCATGGTAGATATAAGGCTGCACTTGACCCCCCTTCTTAATAGTTTTCACTGATTGATGATGGGTCACAAAGAGAGAGATTGTAAACTGTGCTATTCTCCTTCTTCTTCCGTGTCTCAGGACAGCTTGCTTTCTATTGGCCACTGTGCGTGGGTGTGTTTTTCAGGATGTTGAACTTTTAACACCTACTGCACATGATAAGCTTGCCAGTTAGCCGGAGTTGAGACATGGAGGAGGTAACAGAGGGGAGGGGGAAGTGCTGCACATACATCTGACACCATGGTTAAACAAAGTCACTGACAGAGATAGCACAGCACAGAGTACATGAATTTAACTTTGCAAAGGGGCAATGTGTTTTTTTCACTATAGATGACCCTTAAAGGGTATATCCACCCTTAAAACAAAAAAATGATCACTTGTCAGTTACCTGCCCCTAACCCCAACTGATTAATGCAGCACTTTATTACCTGCATTATTGTCCCCATTCTGGCAGAGTAAGCTGGCTCCTCCCTCCATTCTGTCAATTAAGGCTGTGACTACTGCCACCACAACCAATGACTGACTGCTGTTTCACCTGCTGCTTCTTCTGCACATGCTCAAGCTTATAAAAAAAACTCATTGGGCAGTGGTTGGAGGGGGATACCTTTGCCAGAAAGGGAAAGAATTTATCATTAAATATCTGGTTACAAATGCATGTAATAAACTGGTACAAATAGCAGTTGGGATTGTGGACAGATAACTAACAAGTCACCAGCTTTTTGGTTTTATGGGTGGGCATGCCCTTTAAGTCATACAATTTTAATAGTTAAGGTGGATTATGATTATGATCATGACTAAATTTCCAAGTGGGTCTGAAATCAATATTACTGTTTTTACCCATTATGTCCCGACATTCTTTCTACATACCTCTACATTTCAGACGCTGTAACATAATTGGTTGAGGTATTCATAGGGGTGCATTCTTCAGTAAGAAAAAGTGGCAAAGTAGAAGTGGGTGCTGCATTAAGTGGTCCCCTCAGTAAAACCGATCAACTGTTCTCAGGTGGGGTCCTACCTTCTGTAAATGGTCATGGTATCTATGATCTTACATTGTGTACACAAAGCCTGCTCTGCTTCTCGATCCATCCACAGCAGCATGCTCCTTAGAAGAAGCATGTTGCTGTATACTTTGCACTTAGCTGTGTTAACAATATTTGCATGTTAATGTTTATATTTAGATATTTAGATATAGTGCTAGTAATATTCTATTCTTCAGCACTATGTACAGTGGAAGGATATGTATTATTCATTAATAATGAATGAATGAATAATAGTTTATAATAAACTCTTTCTTGTTTGTTTTGATTTGTCCTATTGCAACTATAAAAACAAAATAAGAATTATGTAAACAAACAGTTTATAGAGGGAAAGGGACTTATTATACAGAATCCATTATACTGTCTTTGTTTATGTATGATGTTTAAGAGTTTAGATTGTAGAATTGTATAAATCCTATCATGCATATACAAATTTGCAAGAACTGCTCATTTTTCAATACATGGATATTGTTGTTGTATCAATTCAGCACATTAGTGGCACAAATGCACCCAGTATACAGATGCTGTCTGAAGCAAGACACAAAGGTGCAACTAATTCTAATTCTCTTCTCATCAAGAGTAGTATTCAGTAAGTACATTCTCCTCTTAAAAGACAAACCATTCATGGCTACATGAGAACATATGGCACAGTGCACTTTTGCTACCTTTATTTAAGACTCCTAAGCAGACTTTATAGGTGATCACAAAATGCATCAATTTAACCCTTCTCATCTAGTCACACTGTAAGCTACACCGATGGTGTATTTTGATTCTCCAGTGGAATCTTCTTGGTATTAAGTCTAGAAGTATACAAGTTAGCATAGTTAAAACAAAATACCGAAAGACAAGTTGATACTAGCAGAGGAAAATTTTTCTTAATAGTTTCTCACCATCATTGGTGGTATTGGTGTTCTTTTCTTTCTATACGAAATCATTTTAATATGCTTGCAAAGATTTTCATTCACCTAGGTCATGGTATTTTTGAACCCAACTGACTGCAGTAAGGAGCGCAGTATGAAGTGCATCAATGAGAAAATGTTTCACTCATGCTCCCCAGTCATGATGTCACAATGTTGGTGTATTTATAGGGGGGTTCTAGTGTGAAGAGTCCAGCAAGCAGGGTGCAGACGTCTCAAACCCCCACCCCAAGTGGCAAAGGAATAATGTTTATCAAAACAAGGGGAGATAGTCACACTCCAAATGTGAGTTTATTAACTAGTGAACCACAGAATCACAATATTTCGGGGGTGTTGCCATTGGGGGTAATACCTGATGAAGGGGTAACATCCCAGAAACATTGTCATTCTTTGGTTCACTAGTTAATAAACTCACATTTGGAGTGCGACTATCTCACCTTATTTTGATATGCGAGACTCTATAAATTTCCAGTTTGCTGTACCAGCATCATGAAATACCCATTGTCATTTACTAGTTTGCTGTACCATTACCAGTGTCATGACATGGAATTGCCCATTTGCTGTACCAGAGTCATGATATTCGATGTTTGCTGCACAAATGTCGTGAAATTCCCAGTTTGCTGTACCAATATACTGGAATTCAGTTTTCTGTACCGGTATCATTAATTGTCCAGTTTGCGGTACCATTATCATTTCCACAGTAATGTCATGACTTGTGAAACTGCCAGTTTGCTGTACCATGGTCATACATTTCCTAGCCTGCTTTATCAGTGTCATTTGCCAGTTTACTGTACCATTACCAGAGTCACGAGTTATGAAATTGCTGTACCAGGGTTATGAAATTCCCAGTTTGCCAGTATCTAGAAAATTCCAGTTTGCTGCACCCCTTATTGTGAAATTCGTAATTTTGGATCAGGAAATTTAGTTTTCTGTAGCTTTATCAAGAAATCCCCAGTTTGCTCTACCAATATCATAATTTTGACAGTTTGTTTTACCACTATCATGAAATTCCCTGTTTTCTGTACCAGTATTATGAAATTCCCAGTTTGTTGTATCCATATCAAGAGATTCCCAGTTTGCTGTCTCTTGTTGTCTGTCTATTTCTCTTTATTTGTCTGTCTACATCAATGTCTGTCTCTTTCTATGGGTCTATATATTTAGCTCTCTCTCTCCATCTATCTCATATTTTTCACTGTCTGCCTCTCTCCGAATCTTTTTTCCATTAGCGCTGTGCTTGTGTTAATATCATGTTGGGGGATTATTAGCACTCTATTGTTTACCTTTTGAAGGGGGTATTTTTTGTAGCACTGTATTATGGGCTGCAGTTAGGCATGTTATGTAAAAGCCACAGCAATTTAGTTCTACTTTATTTAGGTAATAGGCATAGGCTACAAACACTGCATAACTAGGCTCTACTGGGTAGATCTACAGTCTATCTAATTATTTTTTTTAGTGATGGAGGTTGAATAAAGACATTTGTCCATTTAAAGGGTATGTATACTGAAAAATGACTACCTCATTTTAATATACAGCACTCTCTGTGATGTGTGCCTTGCTGCATACTTTCAATCCAGTACTTGTTTTGTTCATGCTCAGCGTCCCACTCATAACCGACTAAGACTTTCAAATGACCTGACTTTTTTTGTAATGAGTATGCCCAGTATTCATTATGAGACAGCTCTGGGATGACTTGGGAGTTTGCACAAACCAACTGTCACCATTCCAATTACAGGAAAACTGCACATAACAGAAGAGTTTGTGATAGTAAGTAACTTGATTGACAGCTGAAATATATAATGATTCAAATTGGATTTCTTAAGAAATAGGAGACAGACCAACCAGCAGTTGTTGGGAAGAATTATAGTTTCCAGTAATGGAAGAATTTAAAAAATTCCAGGTTTCCTTACCCTTAGTATAGTATAGTATTTGAGGTTGAATAAAGACATACGTCCATCCAGTCCAACCCATCTAGCAATATCCTCATTTCCTGCCTAACTGTTGATCCAGAGGAAGGCAAAAAAAAAACACCAAATTTATGAAGGGGGAAAAAATTCCTTCCTGACTCCAAGTGGCAATCGGAAATTTCCCTGGATCAACTCTACTTTATGTATCAATACCAGTAACTTGCAACATTCCTTGTTTGCAGAAACTCATCCAGCTTTTTTTTTAAACTGACCAATGAACCTGCCATTACAACGTCCACTGGAAGACAGTTCCATAGCTTTACCGTTCTCACAGTGAAAAACCCTTTCCGAGCTTGAAGCCTAAACCTTTTTTCTTCAAGTCTTAAGGGATGTCCTCGTGTCCTTTGACATGTTCTATTGGTGAACAATGCCCCAGATAGTTTATTGTATGGCCCGTTAATGTATTTATACACAGTAATCATATTCCCACGCAAGCGCCTTTTCTCCAGTGTACATAATTGTAACTTTTCCAGTCTCTCTTCATATTCAAGCTCCCCCAATCCCCTTATTAATTTAGTTGCCCTTCTCTGAACCCTTTCCATTTCAAAGATGTCCTTTTTGTACACAGGATTCCAAAATTGCACTGCATATTCCAAATGAGGCCTTACCAATGCTTTGTAAAGAGGGAGAATTACATTTTCCTCCCTTGAATCCATACCTCTCTTTATACAAGACAATACCATGCTGGCTCTAGCTGTTGCCGCCTGGCACTGCTTGCTACCTTTAAGTTTGTTATCCACCAAAACTCCAAGATCCCTTTCCAACAGGGATTCACTTAACAAAGAGCCATTTATAGTAAAAGTAGCACAAGTATTTTTAAGTCCAAAATGCATCACCTTACATTTATCAACATTGAATTTCATCTGCCACTTAGCAGCCCAATGTGATAATCTATCTAGATCCCCTTGCAACGATTGCACATCCTCTGAAGTTTTTAATGGTCGACAAAGTTTTGTGTCGTCAGCAAACACAGAAACCTTGCTGACAATACCCACTTCCAAATCATTAATAAATAGATTAAATAGAAGCGGCCCCAACACAGAACCCTGTGGCACCCCACTTAGCACTTTAGTCCATAATGATGAAGCCCCATTAACA
This sequence comes from Hymenochirus boettgeri, assembly GCA_019447015.1. NCBI lineage: Eukaryota > Metazoa > Chordata > Amphibia > Anura > Pipidae > Hymenochirus > Hymenochirus boettgeri. Next base: position 265,688,175 of record CM033470.1, on the reverse strand, counting down.
ACTACTCTCAGCATCCTATTCATTAACCAATTTTCTATCCATGTACAAATGTGATTCCCCAGACCAACAGACCTTAGCTTATATATTAGTCGCCTATGGGGGACTGTATCAAAAGCCTTTGCAAAATCCAAGTAAACTACATCTACTGCTATACCAGAGTCTAAATTTCTACTTACTTCCTCATAAAAGCCAAGCAAGTTAGTTTGACAAGATCTATTCCTCCTAAATCCATGCTGGTTACTACTTATAATGTCAGTCCTTGAAACATACTCTAGAACATGTTCCCTTATTAAACTTTCCAGGATCTTCCCCACTACTGAAGTTAAACTTACAGGCCTGTAATTACCCGGCTGTGAACGACTACCCTTTTTGAATATTGGAATAACATCAGCCTTTTTCCAATCCAGAGGCACACCACCGGACATGAGGGAATCAGCAAATATAAGAAACAATGGCCTAGATAAAACTGAACTTAGCTCCTTAAGTACCCGAGGATGTATTTTATCCGGTCCAGGAGATTTATTAATATTAACCTTATTTAGTTCTTTCTGTCCTCGGTTAACCAAAGTGAACTTGAATCTTGTATACCTTTATTGCTACTATACTCTATGATAGCTGTACTTGGATCTTCTATAGTGTATACAGAGGAAAAAAAATTATTCAAGACATTTGCTTTATCGCCATCCTCCGTAACTAACTTATCCCCATTAATTAATGGTGCCACATTCTCAGTCCTCATCTTCTTACTATTAATATACTTAAAAAAATGTTTAGGCTTAGTGATGCTTTCTTCAGCTATCCTAACTTCATTATTAATTTTAGCTAGTTTGATTGCTTTCTTACAGTCCTTGTTACAGTTTTTATACTCCCTAAAGGCCCTTTCCGTTCCCTCGGCCTTAAAGGTTTTAAATGCCTTTTTCTTCCTTTCCATTTGCCTCTTTACATCAGAATTCAGCAACATGGGCGCGGATTTATTTTTTTTACATTTATTTCCCAAGGGTATAAATTTAGATGTGAACTGGCTTAAAATCCCCTTGAACACAGTCCACTTCTGTTCAGTACCTTTACCTGATAATACATTATCCCAGTTGACATTCTGAAGAGCTGCTTTTAACCTAGGAAAATTTGCTTTCCTGAAATTAAAAGTCTTTGTTAACCCAGCGCACTTTTCCTTTCGATAACAAAGTCCAAATGCCACTATTTCATGGTCATTATTCCCTAAGCCTCCAGTAACCTTTATATCTATAATGCGCTCCACAATGTTAGATATTACCAGATCCAACAGAGCTCCTTTTCTAGTAGAAACCTCAACCACCTGTGAGAGAAAATTATCCTGCAGCAAATTCAGGAACTCATCGCCTTTTTCTGTGTTGGCAGTTCCACCACACCAATCAATGTCAGGGTAATTGAAGTCCCCCATAATGAGCACACTCCCCAAACTTGCAGCCCTTGCCAACTGCATATGAAGTTGCATTTGGCGGCTTATAGCAGACACCAACAATGACATTACCCCCTTTCCTGTTGCCTAATTCCACCCATATTGCCTCCACATTATCATCCATATCACCAGTTGTCTCTTCTTTTAAATTTGGCTTCAAATCTTTTTTAACATAAACACATACTCCTCCCCCTTTCCTTTTTTTTCTGTCCTGCCTAAACAAGGCATATCCTTCTATATTTACAGCCCAGTCGTGAGAACTGTTCAACCACGTTTCTGCTATACCTATAACATCATACTTTTCATTCAATGCCATCATTTCCAATTCACCCATTTTGTCAGCCAGGCTTCTCGCATTTGCAAACATACATTTTAGATTATGATCCTGTAATTTATTCGTACACTTTGATACACATTCCTCCCTATCCCCTATGCTAGCCCCACCCCCCTTTCCGCCCACCACTGGCCTATCTACACCCTGCTTTCCTCCTGGCCAATCTATCCCAGTGAGACTGCTAATACCTTCCCCCCCCCAAACCTAGTTTAAAATCTCCTCCAACCCTCTAGCCATCTTCTCCCCTAAAACAGCTGCACCACCATCAGTGAGATGCAACCCATCCCTACTAAAGAGCCTGTAGCTGACAGCAAAGTCTGCCCAGTTCTCAATAAACCCAAACCCTTCTTCCTTACAGCACTCTCTTAGCCACGCATTAATGCTCCTAAGCTCCCGCTGTCTCCCTGGCTTAGCACGTGGCTGCGGTAGTATTTCTGAAAACACTACCCTGGAGGTCCTTGCTTTTATCTTGGCCCCTAGTTCTCGGAAATCATGTTTAAGGACCTCACCTCCACCTCTAACTTTGTCATTGGCACCAATGTGAACCAAGACCGCCGGGTCGCACCCGGCCCCACCCAATAATCTGTCTACACGATCCACCACATGCCGAACCCTAGCACCAGGCAGGCAACAGACAGTTCGGCATGTAGGCAACACACAGGCAACACACAGTTCTTTAATGTATTGTAATATGTAGCACCCACTGCTTTTACATCAATATATGATGTGCGTTGCATTTAGTGCTACTATTGTATTTTTACCTAGAATTTGCAATTTTTTCTTTGGCTTCATTATTCTGGTGTATCAACCATTTTTTATTTATAAAATATATTCATTCTTGTCTTGTATGTTTACAAAATGTCTCTACTAATGAAGCGACCAGATCATTTTTTAATCCACAGGTTGCCATAAATCATTGTAGGTTTCCTACCCTTTAGTGCCTCCACTGCCTCATCAAATTATTAAATAACTTACAGGGTTATTCAATAAAAGTTCTTATCATTTAAAATAGTGCTAAATTTGCCCCAACCAATCAGATCTTATTTAACATTTGAAAGCTAACATCTGATTGGTTGGGGCAAATTTAGCACCATTTTAAACGATAAGAACTTTTACTGAATAACCCTGTGAGTTTGCTGTTGTATACTGATAGTGGTAGGTTTAAAACAAGTTCAATCCAGTAGATGACAAGATAGAATTGCTTAATTACACAAGTAGAAATATAATCACTCCTGTGATAATAATAATATATATCCCCAGCCTGTGGATGGCAACTCCTACACAGGAGATATCACACTGTATTATGACTGATTAGATGCACAGCTGGAACCTTTTGATGCTCTTCATTAACACACACATGAAGCTATTTAGCATGATTGTAACATAACAGAATTTAACTGTGTAAAAGAAAACGTTTCTGTGAGCAATCCATTATTTCAGTATGAGTCATCTCCTTATATCAGGATTAGAAATTACAAATCAGGTTTTCCACAGATGACATTTATATACAATGTATTTAAGACGCTTAACTTTTTTTTTAACTCAGGGCATATAGATTCTGGCCCTTTAGTGAATATATTTTACACAGTAAATGAGCAGCTCCCAGTCTCCTTTAGTTCTTCGCACTTCTACAAGATTCCTCACGGAGACCATAAAAATGATAATAAATCCAAACTGACCAAAATGATTACCAGACTTCTTTTTGTGCATATAGCTGATTTATATATGTAATTAGTATGGCTAAAAAAAGGGTATGCTTATAATAAATATGTCATCACCTTCTTCCCATTAGTAATTTTCAACTGGCTGTGGCACTGATTAATGTCAGAGGAGGGCTATCTAGAGACCATGCCAATGAATGTACAAATCATAGTAAAAAGAAGGGGGGTTAGAATTAAGAAACTTCAGTAAAATAAAGCAAGTTTATTCCTACATAAAGAATATTGATGGAGAATTAATGGAGAATGTTGCTTTACTTGCTATGGGAAACCATGGAAAATGCTTTCATTCTACTATACAGGGGGATGATGTCAGGCAGGTGTTTCACAACCAGGATTTTGGGGAAACACCTAATTTCTCTTAGATATAACTCTTCTTGACGGACAAGAGTTGAACTATGAAATCAATATCTATTGAGAAAAAGCTGTTGCATCTGACAGCCAATGCACAGTTATCATCAAAGTAAATGCGAGTGTGCTATACCTGAAATTTTACTGCCACTATGTACTGTATATAAACATAAAAACATACATGTGCAGCTCTGTGCAGCTCTGTGGAAACTGCAAACACACATTAGATCATGGATCTCAATCTTTTCTTATTCAGGTATGGTTTTAGTGTCAAGGAGTGGGCAATCCTTGATTTTATAATGAATGATGAATTTATATCTATAATAAATGCTTTACAGAAAACATACTTTTAAAATACAATAGGATTGCAGAAGGGATACCTGTAGTGGCTAATAGAGATGGGATTGGGAATTGGGATTACTTTCGAGGGTTATCGGAACTTCCAAAGTACGATTGGTAATTATTCTACAGTTTCCGATCGTACCTGGACCATTTCCCAGGTGTCTGAGCAATCTGCTGTATGTTGCTATGCTTGTTCTACCCTTATTTTACTCAGATTTTTTTACATTGACTTCTATGGGTCCAAAATCCGAAAACAGAACAAAAATCTGTTTTTTCGAACATCTCTAGTGGCTAACAATTGAGACAAAGTATGAATTTGATCATTTCTTCAATACTGGTTGGTTATAAGAAATACCAATACAGACATTTCTTTAGCAGAGATTCTTTTGTAGTTGTGGGTAATTTAAACTGTAAAAAAAAAATACAAAATACAAGGATGCTCCTATAGTAAGAATGCCACGATTCATTTAGCCACTGTACAGTGAATGATTAAATCTCATTATGTTTAACCCTACCAAAGGGAAAACATAGTAAAAGTAGATTTAACCAGTGAGAATGAGATTAACAATTAAATTGCAAACCCAATCACACATTGATTAGAATAGACAATCTGTTATAATTTGCAGTGTCCTAGGAAGGTACAAAAAAAATTAAAATGTCAAATTCGGCAGAATTGTGTCCATTTTTATTTAGTCTTTGTCTAAAGGGAAAATACATCAAGGTAACCACAGTCTGTAAGGTCCAAACTTTTAATCTTTTTTACTTTAAGTACTATTAGCAAACATTTGCATTCCTCATAGTTGCGCACTGGATCCATATAACAGGCTTTCTCACTTCCCCCCAGCCCTTTGGCTTTTTAAAATGAGGGAAGAGGCCATCCATCCAGTGCTTGCTAATCATAGTTAAAGTAACAAAGGTTAGAAGTTAGGATTGGAGTTACCTTGACGTGGTTGGAAGGCTTTTCATTCACGTGATGACAGTAATGTATACTAAAACTCCTTTGTTTATAATGTATGCCAGTGTGCAGATAATATGATATTGTACGGGGCCTAGGAATGTGCATTGATTAGCGTTTCTTTGTTTGTATACATTTTTGACCAGATTAGTAGCACTTCCGCAAAATGTGGTTGTACAGTAATTTAGCCTAAGGAGTGCTTTCACAGTCCTTCTACTGTGTATAATATATATATTTATCAGGAATGTCCTACCTAGCTTCTTACACATTTCTGTGTCATCCAACATACTTCTTTCACCAGGGGGTAAATCTTGTTTTATTAAACAATCATTAACAGTTCATTGTATTACATCTTTTTTGGTTGTTACACAAATCCAGGTTAACCAAACCACACGTTATATCACTTGTACATTTCAGGAGAATCAAAGCCTAATAATAATAATACAAGTTCAGGTGCTTTTCCGTTTAATGATCTATTTAGATCCAGAGAAGTTGCCCTTCTCTGAACCCTCTCCATTTTCAAGATGTCCTTTTTGTATACAGGATTCCAAATGAGAGCTTATCAGTGCTCACCAGTACTCATCTGCCACTTAGCAGCCTATTCTGACAATCTATCCAGATCCCCCTGCAAGAATTGCACATCATCTGTAGCTTTTAATGGTCAACAAAGGTTTGTGTAATACCTTGCTGACAATACCCACTTTCATTCATTAATAAACAGATTAAATAGAAGTGGCCCCAGCACAGAACCCTGTGGCACCCCACTATGAACTTAAGTCTACATCAGCTAAAGGTGGCCATACATATGTGTGATATTACTTACCCGACCGAGCGCTTGCAAACCCATTCATTTTGCGATCGCATGTCGGTCAAATATAAGATCGGGAGAGGCGGTTCCGGCAGGATCGCATGAACGTCACGTGAGCGCTCGGTAATATCACACATATGTATGGCCACCTTAAGTAACTGCATCCGATCCATCAACCAATTTTCTATTTTTGTACAAATGTGCCGCTCAAGCCCAACAGACCATAGCTTATATAGTTGCCTATGGGGGACTGTATAAAAAGCCTTAGCAAAATCCAAGTATACTACTACTACTGCTATGCCACATTCCTACTCACTTCCTCACAAAAAACAAGCAAGTTAGTTTGACAAGATCTGTTCCTCATAAAGCTGATTACCACTTATAAGGTCAGTCCTTGAAACATTTTCTAGAATATATTTTTCTATCAAACTTTATAGTACCTTCTGTAATTACCCGGCTGTGAGCGACTACCCTTTTTTGAATATTGGAATTACATCAGCCTTTTTCCAATCCAGAGGATGTTTCTGGACATGAGGGAATCTAAGAAAGTAAGTAACAATGTCCTGGATAAAATGGAACTTAGTTCCCTAAGGGCCCTAGGATGCATTTTATACGTTCCAGGAGCGCTATTGATATTAACTTTATTTCATTGTTTATTTTAGTTTTTTTAGTCAACCAAACTGCAGTTGCATCCTTTATACCATTATTGTGACCCCTTTAAAAACAGCCCACTTCTGTTAATATATATACATGATAATATATAATTTAATTTTATATGCTGAAGAGCTATTTTTTAGCCTGGAGAAATTTACGTTCTTGAAATGAAAGGGTATGTTCACCCCCAAACTAAATTTTGCCATTTGGTATGAAATGGCTATTAAACTCGACCTCGCAAGATTTATAGCACTCACAGATCCCCCGAAATGTACTTACCAGCCTTTTCTAACATGGTGCCTTCTGCTTAACTTCCCTGTCTTTCCATGCACGGAAGTCATGAAGGAGAGGCTTAAATGGCATCCACTCCTGTGATTGGCTAAGGCATCACACCAGACTGGGATAGAGCCCTGTGGAAAACCTTTTATTCTCTTAAAAATCCCCCAGCATAGTCAGCTTTGCCTTTCGTTCCTCAGGGGATCCCCCAAGAGTTTAAACCACCTTGGGCCAAATCTTTGGGTTCTTCCATGTCTATTTTGGCTGCCACTATTTTTCAGGTACTACATCTTTTCCCTATCTCTACGATGGTCTTTTTATTTTGGAAAACTCCATTCTTTGGATGTTGTTTGGGCTCTCAGGATTTACATGGAGAGTTTCGTATGGAGAGTTTCTGTTCCTAATGCATCGCTCATTCATCTGTTGGTCCTCGTCAACCTAGTTTAAAGGGCATGTCCACTCTCAAAACTATAACTACTCAAAACTACTGGCCCCACTGTATAAAAATCCTTACCTTACATCCCAGCTCCAAATGGTTCTCCTGTAATGTCCCCCCCAAAGTCTACAAAACTAGCCACCAGGAGCACTGCAGGGAGGGAATTTTTTTTCGCCTCTGAGGCTTCCTCTTAGAGGTTTTTGGCTTGCTCAGAGCAGCCTTCCTCCCCCTCCCCCCCCCCCTCCCATTTTCCTCTCCCTCCCCCTAGTGTAAAATGCCCTTGGGGTATTGAAGGGCTTCCTATCCCAGCACCAAATGCATTATTATTATTTCCAAAAACTCCCCCGATCTTTACTTTACCTTCCCTATTTCCTCTAACGTTCTGAACTGCCGGCAGCCGTGTCTGTGATTGGCTGCCTCTCAGCCAATCACAGACGTGGCTGCCGGTCTGGCCCCCTGCTTGCAGTTTCATGCAAGCAGAGGGCCGGGCAGTATGGAGGAGGAAAGAGGAAAGGTAAGTAAAAGATAAAAAAACAGTCTTTTCTAAATACACAGCACCAACACACCAACCTTGTTTAACTGCCTTTCTTGTTTAAATCTATCTTTACAGTGCCCTGATAGTACAGTATTTTATTCCAAAGGACTTAATACCAAGTTCCACTCAAGTTCATTTCACTCACAGGGACAGTAATTTAAAGGGACAGTTCAGTGGAAATTATCAATATTTGTTAAATTGTTAGTTTGTATAATGCCTTCTTAGTTATTCTACATATTCTCTCTCATTTTGAAAAATCATTTGATTTCATACCATTTGCTGTTCCCTGCTGTTGACATTAGTGAGCTGCCATTTCAGGTTCTAACGGTCCTTCTTCTTCCCAGGATGCACCACATCCTTGAAATGTTCCTAACAATAATTTTTACTGATTGGCTGTTGGATGGGTCAAAGATGCTCAGATCTCTACTGAGCAACTGAATCAACCCAGGCGCTGGGTCAAGGGCAAAACCACAACGGTCTCTACTAGGGGTCCTGCAAACAGGAAGTCAGTATTTCAGTTGCATTTATTTATACACAGACAAAATGCTGAATTGGCAGGTCATTGGGATAAAAAAATACTGCTCTTTTTTCTGAAAAGCATATGTATTTGCACTGAACTTCCCCTTTAAAGTCATGTACAAAGTAAACAGCAAGGAATGTGAAGACTATTTAAAGGGTATCTTGACTCATAATATTGACTTTTGGGAATCCAGTTCAATTGAAGAACGGGAGGTAAAGGAGCTGTGCCTTACCTTCCGTTCCGTCCCGACAGACCTTGTCTTGTCAGACTAAGCGCCCGGGGGAGCAAGCGATCGGGTAAGTTTCTTACCTTCTCTCCTGGCTCCTGTTTGTTCTATTGAAGAACGGAAGGTAAGGCAAAGCTCCTTTACCTCCCGTTCTTCAATAGAACTGGATTTCCAAAAGTCAATATTATGAGTGGAGATACCCTTTAACTAATTGGCCCAACCCCCCCACCAATCTATCAGTGTCTTTTTACCCTTACCTGACGTACTTACAGTTAAAAAAGTTTAAAAAAGAAAGTTAAAAAAAAGTTCAATACTAAAATCTAGAAACCTATTGGGAGATTCAATAAAATTTCTTATCATTAAAAATGGTGCTAATTTTGCCCCACATCTGATTGGTTGGTTTAAAATTGGCAACAGTTTTAATAAGAACTTTTTTTAAATCTCCCTGCTAGTGCCTAAAACTTAACTACAACCCACACCGATTTTAGGAATAAAGAAAGATTTATTAACTTACTCCCAGACTTATACAGAGACCACATTCCCAGCACAAACAATTGTTAGTTTAAATCTTTCTCACTGACCATGCAACCATCAGATGATTAAATTACTCTTTTTTTTAATGCTCTAATACTACACTGAAGAAAGGACGCATTCATTTAAAGAAGGGTTTAAAGGAATTTGTTAACATTCAGTTTTTAAAATATATGAGGTCCCAATTACATGGGGGATAATCTAAACTTTATTTATTATTTGACATTCATTCTCCTTTAAACTGTAGCCAATATCTGACCACAAGGGAATTCCAGATAACCGCAGCTTATTGTTTAAAATTAAAAGAAAAAGCTTTTAGTTCAACCTATTTCTGCATTTGCTATAAAATATGTAGTAGGCTTGAGAAACACACAGAGCGTTGCACATTTCTGAACAATCTCCTGACATTAGAAGCATTAGAGGAACTGGGTGGTAGTTAACTCCTGGAGTGTCAATACAAAGACCAAATGTCACCTGTTTAACTCCAACCACCATTAGGCCACCCTCTCCTAATGGTGAATTTCCACCATGTCTGATAAAACGTTTATCCAATATAAGCATATTAGTTCCAATATTTTGGCAATTGTCAGAAATATTGGTCATGTTGGACGATTGGGTCCAAATATTGGATTGTATGTACACTGATATACATCATGTATCATTTTCTTTTCAAATTTAAATACATTCAGTAGAAAATTCAGTACAGAGAACATTATTTATCTACAATTTATATCTACGGTATGAATGTTTTCAATCCCCTAGGGCATTATATGTATGTGCGTGATTCATCTAGTGACATGGAAGATTACTTTAAGTACTCGGTACTTCATGTTACTGCATACAGTACATTTTAATGTTTGGGGTTTAGCATTTCTTTAACTCTTTACAATGACATCATTAGTCTTGTTACCAGAAGCATTTTTATTGTGTCTGTAAAAGTAGCCATACACGGTCCAAAATCAGCCTAAACTATCGCAATTCTGATCGGAAGAACCTATAGAAAATCCCCACCTTACGCCGGCGATCTTCTGTAGATTTCAGCTTGATAGACCTATCAATATTGCCAATCGGTCTATCGAAAACATGAAAAAAGATCCTCGATAATCTGATCAAATTCTTGGAATTGATCAGAATATCGATGCCTTGTATGGGGCCTTTAGCTTTTGTTTATTGATTCAGATCTTTACTAGTCAGTGCTAATAGATACTACATAGCGTACATTGAATGATGTTAATTCCCTCCAGGTACTTGTAAGAGCTGTCGTTATTTTTTCCACTTTCTAACATGGCGCCGTTGGTTCTGCGCTTAACAAATTATTTGGATGACGTCATCAGGTTGCACGAGTTTGGGACGCTTGCGTCCTGAGCTCTCACGAGATTTGAAGATATTGAAAAACTACCGCGCGGTTGTTCGGCGTCCTCACGCCATTGAGAAAGCTCTATTCGGTAGAGCGAAACGCGTCTGGCGGGCTCTGTTTCTCAGTCCTCAGTATGGTATCCTGGCACTTCTTACGCCTATGTCTTTTGCCACTGCTGTCTTACCTTTAGAGTCTGCAGGATGTCTTGTATATAGATGAGTATATCACACATTATCTAGCATTACTATAATATCTAGATGTAGATTATACTATTTGCTACTATTACTTTTTGATATATCCATCATCATTATACTCCTGTTGCTTCTTGTGTTTTTACATGTGTGTGACAGTTTAGTGCATTACTAGGCTCTTATATCTTGCTGGGTTATCTATCTGCACATATATAGGATATACCATTGGATTTTGTATATTTATTTATATATATTACTATGGGACTGAGGTTATGTTAGACGATATACTGTGTTTTTAAGTGTTTTTATATTTTCTTATGCCCATGAACAAGTATAAAGTGTTTTTATATTATATATTACATTTTGAGTGCCACAGGTTTTCTTTTTGATTCATATATTATGGGGCCTTTAGCCATAGTTCAAACGGTTGTCACAAAAAACCTGCCATCTCAATTTTTCATTGGATTTTTTTAGTTTCTGCTCTTGCCTAATGTGCCATGCTCCATAATACTGTTGGCTGCATATACAAGACACAATTGTGTACTCTGACCTCCCTTAGTGTATATATTTGAAGTATATCAAGTTATACTGAACGATAGTAGCACAACAATATCAAAGACCAACTGTTTAATGTATTTAATGTATGCAAACTGTAATACATATTTCTTAATAGCAGTTTGTTTTTTATATATTGGTAGAAAATACTGTAAATAGTATTAAGACAATACTGTCTAATCAAGTGTAGACAATTAATAATAGTTGTAGTATTTGTATCTTGCTCACGCAAGAGCTAAGTTGGCATGAAATGTGTTGTGTTTTTGTATGGTTTACATAATAATGGAATACATGCGCTGACACCGAATAGGTCAATGCTTGCTAGTGAAACTAATTTGCTTAAAAAGAAACATTTGTATAAACAAAGTGTGAAGTAACAAAGCTTGTTTATTTAAAAGAAAAGCGAATCTTCATTAAATTATTCTTTGATTACTTTTTGATCCTGAGGAAGCCTTTGCAAAGGCAAAACACGTTAATCAGCATTTCTTTTATTTATTTTATATTCATTCACTGTTGCAATAAGTAAAATTATTATTTTTATGCAAAATAAATGTTTTTGCAAAAATACTGAAGCGTGAACCAGCCCATGTGTCAAACAGTTGATTAATAAGGAACACAGAAACTGTGAACAAGCCAATACACAACCACTGAAGAGTGTAAATATTTTTAATTTAATATGTGTTTTTAAACTGATTTTAACAGGTATAATCCTTTTATGTTTTTCTTTTTATCTGAATGATCGAGTTACCTGCGCAACCAGTATTTATTTGTACAAATATATATATATATTGTTCTCCTTTAACCATCCACACATCCACCATGCACAAACTTTTTGGGTTCTGGTCCACAGGCTAATCCATAGAACAGACCCAAGTTTCACAGAATTTCAAGGTCAATACCGAAATTTCAAAATCGGAAGCAGTTCCAGCTTTAGAAATGGGGGCCCTTCACCAGTAAAATTTCATCAGTAGTTTCAACCTTTACAATGTTAACTACGAAATTGTCCCAATTACATTACAAAACTACAGTACACCCCTACCATCCACCATTCAGTCCTAACCGGACCTCAGCGATTATTTTCTTTTGATATTCAAACACATTTAGTAGATCATTCAGTTCAGTGAACATTATTTATCTACAATATATATCTAAGAAGGTGTTTAATCCGCTAGGGCATTGTATATATGTGTGTGAGTCATCTAGTGGCATGGAGGAGAGCTCATGATTACTTTTAATACTAGGAACTTGGTGTTACTGCATACAGTCCTATTTTTATTATTTAGGGTTATATTTGAAAACGCATTCTAGCATTGCAGTGTAACACTTTACACTGATATCATTAGACTTGATGCCAGCATTAATTGTGTCTGTAAGCCATTACAGACAATATACAAAGTCAGCTTTTCATTTTGACATTTTAGTTTCTGCTAATGCCTAACGTGTCATGGTAAATAATACTGTCGACTACATATAAGAGATACAATTGTGTGCAGTGACACAAGATTATCCTGCTGACGCACATAGTCCCAATGGTGCTGTGTCCTTACAATATTCTAAACTTGCTTGGCATTAATAAGTGATAATACCGAGCATCTGGCAGACTTGGAAGGCAAATTGTTTGTTGTTTTTACCACCCCATTATTATAAATGTACCATTAAGGATCCCATACAAAGTAACATTTTTTTATTGTGATTTTTCTTTTAATGTCTTTCTCATAGTAAAATGTATATATTTTACTATTTTTAAAACCCAAATATTGTTTCTGAAATTCAAAGGAAGGTAGGAACTGCTATTCCTTACCTTCCTTTTTTCTTTCATTACAGAGGACTCCCCTTTTAATACCCTTTAATGCCCTATAACTGCCAACACTTTTTGCATATTGCAATATTTGCATATTGTGTTACACTAAGCAATTAAACATGGGTAGCGCAGGGTAATGGCAGACAAAGTGTTTTCATCTGCCAGGTTAGTGCCCTGGGACTTCCTGCATTAAAGATAGCGCTGAAGCATTTAGAAATATATTAAAAATATGGAATCTAATACCCCTTTTATTTTGTAATCTGTTTATCTTATGGAGCATTTTATCACTAGCAGATAAAAACATTAACATTTAAATGTTTGGGAAACATGATTTCAACCAGTGATGATCTGCTGGCTTTCTGTCTTTTGGTAAGCATTAGTCTGCAGCATGCATGCAAGTCTTTATATGCATTATATGAGCAAGAGGTGCCCTCTAGGGAGCACAATGTGGTACTGAGAGCTGCTCTATAAATGTTAAAAACTTCAAAGGTTTTCTTCTTCTTCTTCTTCTTCTTCTTATTATTATTATTATTATTATTAATAAGGATTTATATAGCGCCAACATCTTCAGTGATACTTTGCAATGACATAATCATACATTACATACAGGGTAATACATATTATACAAAGTCATTCATATTACATACAAAGGTAAAGCATACATTATGTACACAGCGTGATGAGTTATTTTCTAGTATTTTATGGTTCGTGGATGCAATCATATTTTTGTATTGACATACAGCTATACACTGAACATAAGTAGTGCACTAGCAGTGAAAAGAAACCTGCATGTGGTGCCGATTATCTAGAAAACCTTGTAGAGGGCTGTAAAAATGATTACTTTAGTCAGCACAGACAAGCTCCATGAAATATATAAATATCGAAGACAAAGACATAAAAGCAACTAAGGAACTGTAAAAATGAGGAACAGTAAGCAAGTGATTAGATCTGTCATATGAATAGTTCTAAATAGGATGCAGCCACAGTAAAATGTACACCTACTAGCAATACCATAAAGGAAATGGTAAATAATATCCATTTTACTCCCCATATCTAAAAAGCATAAACCCATCCATGCAAATCAGTGGCAGAACTACTGCCCCCTCCACCCCCGCAACCATGTTTTTAAACAGCTGATCGTGCATATGAAGTAAACATACATAAGAACAGCTGTTAAAAAGACTGCTGATTGCGGACCTTTGGCGTGCTGGTGAAGGTGAGTGGCAGGGGCCCGGCCTCCAATCTCGTGGGGGGCCCGGGCCCCTGTAGTTACGCCCCTGAGTATACTCCACATCTTACTCAAATCACCATCTTATCTACATTCAACATCTATATAACTTGATGGAAAAAAGCTTTTCCTAAATCTCTCAGGCTACACTATTGATTTGTGGAATTCGATAACCAATAAAAACAAAAATATTTAACAAATATTTCATAAGGAAGACAAGCAACATCCTATACATCTCTCACCCCCTGAACATTATTTAAACATAAGTGAGTGGGGAGGAAGAGTCTGACTGTTCATGTAGGAGGACGTGAGGGGAAAGAGCTCCCGCTCTGAGAATACCTTAATCAGCTTGGCGATAGATAAAATAGACCCAGAGAACCCGTATAAGAAAGGGGGAAGAGACAATCCACACAATGTCTCCGAAAAACTCAAAGAATGCAGGTCCAAAGACTGAACTAACGGGCTTTTGGCCCCCTCCCGAAACGCCTCGTGGTTCCCAAGATGGCGCCGGAGAAGCGCGCACACAGGTAGGGGAACCTACTCCTTGTACACAACAGGACTTGGAGAAACTCTATACCCAAATAGAAAAATCAATAGTGGCATCACAAAACAAAATCATCTTAGAGGTGAGACAGGAGATCGCGGCGCTTGGCGAAAGGGTGGCCTCGCTAGAAAACCAGACCGACGACCTGTTCTCATTTTGCCGCCAAACTGAGACGGACATCAAAGAGGTCAGGCACAATGTCTACTTAATTAAAGACCACCAGGAAGACCTCGAGAATAGATCCAGGAGAAGTAACATTAGGATCCGAGGCATCCCTGAGGTCATAATAGACTTGGACACTTACCTCGAAAGCCTCTTCCTCAGCATACTGGTGGACGACACACAACACAATATGTTAACTGACAGAGCCCACAGGGCACTCCGGGCAAAGCCTATGGAGGGGGAACCACCTAGAGATGTCATCTGCAAATTCCATTATTACAAAATTAAGGAGGCAGTGATGGTGGCAGCCCGAAATTCCCCAACCATAGAATACAAGGGAACACAGATCCGTTTGTTTCAGGATCTCTCAGCAGCCACTCTGCAAAGGAGGAGAGAGCTGAGACCCATAATAGACATACTCTTAAAAAACCAAATCAAGTATCAATGGGGCTTCCCCTTCAAGCTGGTGACCATGAAGAATGGAAGACCGAGGAGGGACCGAGTTTTCTGAGCAGGCTGGGACTACGGAGGGATTCCCCACCGAGGACACAACCCGCTACCCCCCCAGGATTTCCTCACCCGCACCGGAATGGTCTCAAGTGGCAAAGTCACAGAGGAAACCCCGCTAAAGGAGAGGGACAGCACCATGTGACCCCGACTGAACTCGCAAGTATTATCTTTTAGGCCCGACCTTGCACCCGGCTGACACCCCAAGCTGCTAACCTGCTCGGATAAATCTCTGGGCCCCTTCCCCCCAACTACCTAATATTTTATAATAATAACGGGACAATTTCCAATGACTTTATTAACCAGGATCACCTACTCAGAGGGGAACCAGAGGGAGCGATGTGAGACATGTAGATACCCGCGAGGTTGCAGTGTGCCTGTCACTATCCTGGATGGGAGCAGAGGCTGTCAAAATGCAAAACGGACTATAATCCGTGGACTGCCCCTCCTGTTTTCTTCCTCCCTCTAGGGGACGAAGGTCCCCACGAAAGTGAAACAGTATTATCGCCACAGGGGGAAGGGGGTACGGGGAGGAGGGGTAAGGCAATGAGTCTACTCTGTGCATGGTGAAAAGGGAGAGGGAAGATGAGCGAGAAAGGGAAAGTTGATAACAAGGGGAGACAGGAGGGGAAGTCTAGGGGAGTTAACAGCCAAAGGCTACATGTATACTGAAATTAAAAATGCAATAATTACACCAGTTTATCTTACCAAGGTTATAAGAGTTACAAGTTTGTGCGTATCTAAGTTAACAAAACTAAAATGTTTAATACTATATTCTATGCAATTCCAGGGGGGGGGGGGGGCGGGTAAAGCTAAAATACTGTTACCTTAACTTCAGCACGATGTGAACCATGAGAGAGGAGAGCCAGAGGGATACAACTGGATGCAATGAAAGGGGGGAGGAGAAAGGGAAGGCTTGTGCAAGGGTTAAAAAGCAATAGGGATGGTCAATGCGAGTAGATATTTTAAGTTATGTGAGCACTTTGAAAGAACGAATACAAGATATGGCACTGTTATTGACATTTATATGTATCCATATTGTCGGAGCCCTGAGGATAACTCACCCCAGGAATAGACTCAACCACCAAGGGAATATAGGAAATATCCCGGATCACCGGGGGGAACAGTACAATAGGTTATCTAAGACAAAATTTATATATGGATAATATAGGGAGGTGATTCCACCCCCTATAAAACGTCCCTCCCGGGATACAACCAGGAATTGGACCAATTTAGCCTAATCTCTGGTTTCAAGGTGAACCATAGCAAATCCCAAGCTCTAGCGATATCCATCCCACAACCCTTATAGAGTGATCTACAAACAGATTTCCATTTTAAATGGTCTCAGGATGCGCTAAAATACCTGGGTATACATCTTAGTAAGAGCAGGGAAACTACAATACAAAAAAACTACACCTCCACCATCTCCAAATTAATACAACTATTACAACAATAGACTCCTTATCCCATCTCTTTAATGGGTAGGATAACAGCGGTCAAAATAACCATCCTACCAAAAATTCTATATATATTTAGGGCCCTCCCCACGATCTTGAAAAAAACAGATTTGCAAAAACTCCAAACAGCAATAAATAAATTCATTTGGAAAAACGGGAGAGCCAGAATAAAAAATGCAACATTAGCGAGACATAGGGACAAGGGTGGTTTTGCTGCCCCTATTATTTTTTCTTACTACAAAGTGGCCAGATTAGCACAGTGTTTATAATGGATTTGGGGACCGGGCACTGTGGCATGGGTGGACCTGGAAAACGAGCTATTGGCACCCTTACATTCCTCCTCGGTTATGTGGATCCGACCTAAAGATAGGCCATCTTATAAACAAATTCAATACTCCACAATACTAGACTCACTAACCATATGGGACATATGTAACCGGCAATACGAGCTTATACAGACCCCTTCCCCTGCCTCCCGAACTTTCATACTCCTTACTTCTCTTTAAATATCTCTAACAAGGAAGTCTTAGCCTGGAAAGACAGAAGAATTTCCAGAATATCAGACGTATACAATCAAGGGGGCAACCTACTAACATGGGAAGAAGCTGCTCGAAAATATAAAATTCCACAGAACCAGTGGTTTTCTTATACGAGGATTACTAGATATGCTAGAAAGACACTAAATAATCATAGAAAAATTAGACTCACCAAGTTCGAGATGCTCACCACCCAAACCCATACAACACACAAAATAATTTCCTCAATGTATAAAATAATATGGCACGATACTCAACCCACTAAGCACCCCCCTACGTTGAAGTGGGAGATAAGACTAGGCTAAGCTCAGGAGGAGTCCCAGTGGATCTCAATCTACAGGAATTTAGCTAATTGTTCATCAGTTATAACAACGAAGGAGAAATCCTTCAAAATTCAATACGATTGGCATGTCACCCCAGCCTTCCTGCATAAAATTAATTCAGCAAACTCAGATAAATGTTTTAGGGAGTGTGGGGACCCGGCAGACCAAGTGCATTGCTGGTGGTCGTGTCGTTTCTGAGAGGTGTGTTCGGACCTACTAGGGGAAATATTTTCAACAACTATAAGACTGTCTGCTTTTATGGCTCTATTCAATAGCTCTATCCCAAATCTGAATAAATATACAAATTGTCTAACAAAACATATATGCTCGGCGGCAAGGGGTTTGATAGCCAGCACCTGGAAAGGAGGTGAACTACACAAAGCTAAACTTATAGCTAGAGTATGGTGGATCTATGATATCGAATACATGACACACACTCTATCAAATAATCTTAGAACATGGAGCAACACATGGGATGTGTGGACACTACGAATACCCCCCAGGGGATAACTGAGGCATCAGAATACAACAAGGTCCCTCGGAGGGTGGCGTCAGGAACAGAGCCAGAGAGGTAACTGTACTGTTAATAGAACATGCAAATGAACAAAATATGTTGTTGACTGCCGGCATGACTAATTCTATTGTTTGTGTTAGGAAGGGACAAATACCTTCCTTCCTTTTTTCCTTTAATTATTTGTATAGTTAACTGTTTGTTTTTCATTTATTTACCTAATTTATATTATTGTTACAAAACACGAGTTTCATATAAATGTATGAAGAATTGAAATACATCGAAACTTAATAAAAATTTAATGAACAAAAAAAAAATAAGTGTAAAAAGTGTTTCTCCTCTAAAATCAATGATTATCTCTCTTGGTTAAGATACATTTAACATTACATTACATTTGCTAATTTATTATTGGATGAAAATCTCATATAGACCATATTCCTTTTCACCTGTTTAAAATTGGCAAACACTTAAAGGATAATTACACTGTAAAAGCAAGTTAAGTTTAGTTGATTTGGCTTGAAAAGTTCTGTTCTTTCTATTTCTTCTTCTTCTTTTTCTTCTTCCGTTTTATTCTTCCGCTTTTTTGGACCGTATCTCCTCCCACAGTTTTTGAGCTAGAGACATGAAATTCAATATAGACGTGCGGGGCATATAGGAAAAGTGTGCTATCTTCTAGCTAAGGAATCCGCGGAAGCGTTACGGCGTTATTGGCGAATTTCCGGACATTTTTTCCCATAGACTATAATGGTAACAATCCTCAAATGTGGATATTCCAAAACAGTTTTTTTCATGGTCATAAATACAAATGGTGATACCCCCAACCCCCTACACAGACCCAGGTACACCCACCTACTGACCTACCTTTCCATTCCCGTGGAAGCCATATTTAAAGGGTAACTAAAGTCAAAAAAACAAATTTAGATTTATCCTCAATAAAAGATAGTTTTATGGTTGTAAACACAAAAAAGACATACCCCCTCAACCAGACCCAGGTACACACACCTACTGATCTACTTATCCATTACTGGGCCAGCCATACTTTAAAGGGTAACTAAAGTCAAAAAAGCAAATTTTGATCAATAATCAAAAAAGTTTTTTTTTAACTCTCAACCCCGTGTACACACACCTACTGATCTACTTATCCATTAATATGGCAGCTATACGTAAAGGGTAACTAAAGTAAAAAAAACTCATTTTGACCAATCATCAAAAAAGTTCGAATTTTATCCCCCAACCTGATATGAATACACACACACCAACTGACCTACCTTTAATGCATGTGACATTTAAAGGGTAAGTAAAAAACAACAATGTCCTCTTCATTGACATTATTGAGTTTTAAAATCTGCAGCACAAACACACAAATTCCCTTCCAAAATGCAGTCTTTCAAGCCAAATTCAAAGTTTATACTTAAACTTTCCCTTTCTAGTTGTAAGCTGCAGCTTTAAACCCCTACCCCCTTTTTTCCCCCCTAGGTCCCTCCTGAGCCTACCTGTGCTGCTGTAAAGTTGCTGACATCTTGGATGTGGATTGAAGCCTGCTTAGCTCTGCGACATGACGTCAGCGCGTGCACGGACGCATGTGACATGTGCCATGCTGTACACAAGTGCGGCTCGATGATGTCGCATGCGCTGTGATGTCATCCCAGAGCACAGAGCAAATGAGGAGTGCTTTTTGGGACTTGAATAAGAAGGAGATCCGGGAACTCACGGAGGGCGGAGCTAAGCAGTCTTCAAACCACATGTCAGCAACTTTACAGCAACACAGGTGGGATCAGGGGGGGGGGGGGTTAAAGTTGCAGCTTACAATTTAACTTAACTTGCTTTTACAGTGTAATTATCATTTAACAATAAACATTTGTTAATAATTTAATGTTTAGTACAGTATAGAACTATGTATAATTTTACTAGGCAGTCGATATGAGGTCACATTGCAAAATCGTTTCACTGTGTCGGGAATTTGTTCACCAGTAAGCACTAGTGTTGAAATCATGTAACTATGATCAAGCATGGGGATGGTAAATATAGTAACATAGTACATAAGAGCCATTAATACCCTGCAAGGGATTTCCTTAGAAATGTCCCACATTTCACTGACACTTGCATATTATATTTAACAATGTATCCTTTATTTACAGAATTTCTGATTTGCACTATTTGCAATAATTGTCTAACCCTGTTAAATCTAATGGTATTTGCCCTTAATTGGCATGTATATCCAGCTTTAAACACATCTTAAGCTTCATACACATGTGCGATCCCGGGGGCCGACAAGCTACGCACAATGTGTATGAGCGCTTATTTCGGCCAACAATCGTGCCTTGTGTGGGCGCTTTGTCAGCTGAAATGGACGTTCACCTTGCGAATATCATAGACAATAATGTACCCCCCATTTAAAAATAAAAGGATGTGAAAAAGTCACCTTGGGGTTCCAATACCTGTTTTAAGAACGTTTAATATCCTTCTATATATCCTAATGTGTCCTACACTGGGTGATTCATTTATTATGTTTTCCTGTTTGAATGAAGAATTTCATTTTCTAAAAAAATAAGCATTGTTGTATATTTTGCCCTTGATTTTTGCTTTGAGCAATGAATGGCCATGTAGTCTCCTTTTAGCCTCATACCATTTAATGCAAATAGACTTGATTTCTTCAAATGCATAAAACTATTTAGAGACCAGTGTAATGCTCCATTCAAAAATATAGGCTGAGATCCTGGGTTCAATTGTTATGTTCAGAATGTGAGTTTCTATCATTGTTTCACTGTATGTTACTCACCAAACTAGATTGCAAGCTCTACGGGGCAGGGACCTCCTTTCCTCTTGTGGCAAAGCTCTCGCACTTCTATTTATATAATTTATATATTTATGTACTGAACTATCTATGTATTTATACCCCTTGTATGACTTTATTGTATTTTGTTACTGTACAGCGCTGAATCCCCTAGTGGCGCTTTATAAATAAACTATATATACATACATATGTGAAGCCAATAACAGATCACATTAGGAATGAAATCGCTAAGGAAGAGAAGAAGATAGAGGGTGCTGTGAAGCTGTATAAAGTGACACAGGATAAGAAAAGCCTCAAAAAGTTTCAGAAAATAATAAAGGCTTCAGAGGAAAGATGTACAGCTCTGTATTGCATTCTAGAAGAAGTCACTGCCCTCGATGTTCCATCTAACATTGAACAAGGTGTAGTACTAAAGTACCTCTTGCCCTGATTTGGCCCCTTCTGAGGGAAACCAGAAAGGGTCATACAACTAACCCACATTTTATCAACAATATGTATACTTTTGCTTGATTTGATTTGGTTTGGTTTCTGCAGATTGTGTTATTGCCTAATTATGCAACGGACATTCTACCAGAAATACAACCACAGCCAGAAACAACGGTAAACAAGTATGCGGGGAAAATTCAACAATATCCATCACGGTTATCTAGTAAACCAGAAGTACCCAAGTTGGAAAAGCAAGAAGATCGAAAATTGCCATCAACATTTTCTAATAGATGAGAAGAACCTAATCTGGAAACAAACATGGAAACAGAGGATGATGTTTCTGCAGACTTTAGGGCAAAACTGCTAGAAATTATGAAAAGTGGCAAACATAAAACAGAAGAACGTGTATCTCAGGTCCCAGAGACCTCTCATAAAACTGAATCCCTCTTTTCATGGGATTCAAAGAAACAGTCACATAATAATGTGGAACTAGAGTCTTCAAATCTGTCAACATCTAGTCCACGGTGTTTCACATGCACCAAAGAATTATTTTCTAAACTGCGAAAATTATAAGACAGAGGACTGTATCAATGGAAGACCGAACTGCAGCCATTACTGGGTTGAGGCGCATTTGGCAATTCCTTTCCCTGAGTATAAATTTGAACGTGAGGTAGGAGAAAGTTTTCCTGCCTTGGTCATTAATGTGTAAATAGCTTTAGAAATGCTAATGACAGTCTTGGCCTGACTTACACCAACAGAAAAACAATATTACAATATTATAGGGAAAATCAGGCAGGGAATTGACATACCTAACCTGTAACAGAACTAAGACAGGCAGAGTGACAGTTGGCCAAACTTCTAAAGCTATCAACTCTTAAATTACTCTTTAGTTGGCTGTCTAGTTGTCTTTTAAAAAAATATTCAGATTAAATAAATGCTTTCTCTTAGTGTAGGTGTTCCTGGTAGAGCACATGCCAACAAAGATTAAATGTGCTATAAAAACTATGGTAAAGGAAAGGATTATCAAAACCACTGCTTTATACGACAAACATATGCACACCTAAATAACTGTGTAAGTACCATCTGACAAACTGCAGTGTGCACAGGAACTTCTATATAATTGACAGCTCTCCTAACTGCCCCGACCGACCGTTTGACATATGCGAACGGTCAGCTAGGACGAAGGAGTGTTGGTTATGGCAAAAGTAGCTGTGGCTGACAGTGCACCGCAACTGAGTACACAATCTATAGAGGAAATGATTGGCCATGGTTTTCCGATCCGTCTGACAGTTAATGGCCAATCAAAACAAAGTTTGCTTTCCCAGTAAGTGTAGATGATATCCAGCTGTATTGCATTGTGGGAGAGTGCTTCACATCCTGATGCAATGTGTAGTGGAAGCGGGTGGGCGTGGCCAAACGACACTGTCTGTCTCTCTCTCTCTCTGTCTGTCTCTCTCTGTTTGTCTCTCTCTCTGTCTCTCCCTCTGTCTCTCTCTGTCTCTCTCTTTCTGTCTGTCTCTCTCTGTCAATTTCTCTGTCTCTTTCTCCTATTCTGTTAGCAGCAGTGCTCACAATGATCAGCTTCCAGGTTAGTACAATTATTTTAAATTGTCCCATTACTGTAATAGTGGCCGACTGTATTCTAGCAGCCAATAGGAATACCCCATATTAAACAAGCACCAGGTTCCTCCTTACTGCCGCATGTGTGTAAAGTACAGCATCTAACAAAGCATTTCCACATTGGTCGTAATCCAGGTAAAAGCCAATAGTGTTCTATTTAACTGGGAGAGAAGGCATTGCCTATAGAAATGGTGAGCGATCCCTGCTGTTGCTAGGTATTGAGATGCTGCCTGTTCCTGCTTGAGAGCCCAGGGGATTAGCTGGAGGAGGGAGTTAATGTGTGTACAGTATTGTATGTATACAACTTGACAGCACCTGGTCTGGGGCTCCAAGTGCCGATGGAAGCCCAGCGGAGCCTCCCAACACTCGCGGCAGGGCCTGGGAGCCTGTTTTTTGGCTGCGAACAACTGCAAACACCCCGTGGAAGACAGAACTACCGGGAAAGGCTCCAAGTGCCGCGGAGCCTCTCAACACTCGCGGCGGGGCCTGGGAGCCTGGTTTTCGGCGGCGAACAACCGCAAACACCCCCTGGAAGTTGGAACTACAAGGAAGAGCTCCAAGTGCCGCGGGAAGTCCTGCGGAGCCTCCCAACACTCGCGGCGGGGCCTGGGAGCCTGGTTTCCGGCCACGGACAACTGCAAACTACCCCTGGAAGACGGAACTACCGGGAAGGGCTCCAAGTGCCGCGGGAAGCCCCGCGGAGCCTCCCAATACTCGCGTCTGGTTTTCAGCCGCAACCAGCCGCAAACTACCCCTGGAAGACGGAACTACCGGGAAAGGCTCCAAGTGCCACGGGAAGTTATCATTAGGTAAATACATATCTTAAACATAATAATTACACTACAAAAATAACAGCATTATTACTTAAAATATGTCATTCTTAGATAGGACTACCCTAATATGGAGGGCCTTGAAAGTGGCGGGTAGCTTACACTTATTATATATTAATATATTTTAATAAATATATGTAACTAACACTCCAGCAAATTAAACTATATAAAATTAACACATAAAAAACCCACTGTGCACCAACGGGCACACTTTTGCTAGTAAATAATATAAGTAAACAGTGTGGAGTTTCTTACAGCAATACCGTGATACAATAGGAAAGAGGACCCTGCCCAAAGAGCTTATAGACTAGAGGATATGGGGGTGAGACATAAGGCTGCGGGAATCAGTAGGCTGTAAATAGATTGGCAGTGGAGTGTGAAAGGCGGGTTGGATCATATTGGGTAGTAAGAGGGAAATGTTTAGGCCAGGTTATATGCTTGCCTAAAGAGGTGGGTTTTAAGGTTAGGTTTAAAGGTGTTAAGGGATGGTGAATGACGGACAGATGGAGGAAGGGAGTTCCAGAGCAGAGGGGCAGCATGAGTAAAGTCCTGCGCATGGGAAGAGGTGACCAGGGTGGGTGAGAGGAGGAGATCATTTGCGGAGTGAAGGTTGCACCTGGGAAAATATTGGTGGATCAGCTCTGAGATATATGGAGGGGCTGTATTGGCTAGTGCTTTTTAGGTTAAGGTAAGCAGTTTGAACTGGATCCTTTGCATGATGGGCAACCAGTGGAGGGACTGACAGACAGGAGAGGCATTAGAGAAGCGAGAAGAGAAATGAATGAGCCGGGCGGCAGAATTGAGGATGGATTGAAGCGGTGCCAGGTGGTTGTTTGGTAAACCCTACAGGAGTGTGTTACAGTAGTCTAGCCGGGATATGATTAGGGCGTGGAGTAGGATTTTTGTAGCTTCCTTCAAGAGGAAGGGTCGAATGCGGGAGATGTTTTTTAATTTGGAGCCGACAGGATTTGGCAAGCGAATTGACATGAGGTTAATATTAATAGTAAGGCTAGGGAAGGGAACAGCTCATGAGGGTGGGAAAAGGACAAGTTCTGTCTTGTCCATGTTTAGTTTGAGGAAGCGGGAGGACATGAAGGCAGAGATGGCACTAAGGCAGTCGGGGACCTGGGATGTCAGCGTAGGGAGATCCGGGGCAGAGATGTAAATTTGGGTATCTTCCACATACAGGTGATACTGGAACCCAAATGAACTAATGAGTTGTCCAAGGCCAAAGGTGTAGATGGAGAACAGAAGAGGACCGAGTACCGAGCCTTGCGGGACCCCCACAGGGAGGGGGCGAGGAGTGGAGCTAATTTAGTGAAAAACACTAAAGGTCCTACCAGAGAGATAGGAGGATAGCCAAGAAAGTGCAGTGTCCTGGATACCTAAGGAGGCCAGGATCTGTAGAAGTAGAGGGTGATCAACAGTATCAAAAGCAGAGGACAGATCAAGAAGAATGAGCAAAGAGTAGTGACCTTTAGATTTAGCATTAAGTAAGTCATTGGTCACTTTAGTGAGGGCAGTTTCCGTGGAGTGGTTAGGGTGGAAACCTGACTGGAGGTGGTCAAAGAGAGAGTTAGCAGACAGGTGACTAACCAGGTCAGCATAGACATGTCTTCCCAGTAGTTTGGAAGCAAAAGGGAGAAGGGAGACGGGCCGGTAGCTGGAAAGAGCAGACGAGTCAAGGGAGGGTTTTTTAGGTATAGGGGATACAACGGCATGTTTAAATATAGAGGGAAAAATACCAGTGGATAGGGACAAGTTAAAGAGAGAGTTTAGGGCTGGAATGAAGAAAGAGGAGAGCGGGGGAATAAGATGCGAGGGAATGGGGTCGAGGGGGCAGGTGGTGAGACGTGTCCTGGATAGGAGAGATGAAAGACCCTGTTTTGTTATAGTGGTGAAGCTCGTTAGGGGGCAAGTAAAGGGATTAACCAATGAAGGGAGGCTAGACATTTCAGTGGTAGGGGTAGAGATGGATGGGGTGCGCAACAAAGGGATGTTTGGCAGAGCAATGATAGTGGTTGGAAGCTGTAGGGAGGAGCTAGGGTGCAGAGGAAAATCACTT
The DNA here is from genome assembly GCA_019447015.1 of Hymenochirus boettgeri. Lineage (NCBI taxonomy): Eukaryota > Metazoa > Chordata > Amphibia > Anura > Pipidae > Hymenochirus > Hymenochirus boettgeri. The sequence goes on along the minus strand of CM033470.1, from coordinate 265,662,144 downwards.
CGGATGTTTCTCTGTGAAATATGGGGCTATTTCATCAGCCGATAAACAGGGGGTAGGCGGAGGAGGTGACGAACAGAGCAGGGATTTGAATACTTTGAAGAGCTGTTTGGGGTTATGGGATTGGGAGGATATGAGTGAAGAGAAGTAGTTTTGTTTGTCTAGGGACAAAGCACCTCGGATCCGACAAAGGGCATTTTTAAATTCGAGAAAGTCAATATTTTTGTTACTCTTGCGCCAGCGTCGTTCGGCTATACGGGATTGCCTTTTCAACTTTTTAATCTGGTTCGTAAGCCACGGTTGTGGGTTCTTGCGACCAAGGTGACGGGTGGATAAGGAAGTAACAGAGTCTAGGGCATTGGAAACCGTGTTGTGGTAGTGGACAGCTGCAAGGTTAGGGTCAGAGAAGGAGGGCATAGAGTTAAGTTGTTGGAGAGGGATAGAGAGTGAATGGGGTCGAGATTACGCAGGTCCCTACATCTGTACGTTTGGTTGTTAGGGGTTAAGGCCGGGACAGATGACACAAGAGTAAATTTGAGAAGATGATGATCAGACAGAGGAAAGAGGGAGTTGGAGAAGTTAGATAAAGAGCAGAGACGGGTAAAGACCAGATCCAGTGTGTGTCCATTACAATGGGTCTGGGCAGAGGACCATGGGGTAAGGTCAAGGGAGGAGGTAAGAGAGAGAAGTTTAGTGGCAGCAGAGGTGTTGGTATCGATAGGGATATTGAAATCCCCTAAGATAATTGAGGGGATGTCTGTGGATAGAAAGTGGGACAACCAAGCAGAGAAGTGGTCAAAGAAAGCGGTGGTCGGCCCGGGTGGTCGATAAATAACCGCAATCAGTAGGGGCGTGGGAGAGTAAACACAAACTCAAAAAGAACTCAAAAGATAGACGGGAGAGGGCTGGTATGGGCGTGATGGGTTTGAAAGTACAGCATTCAGAGAACTACCCCACCACATTTATTATCGTGTCTAGTGGTGTGGCTGAAGTGAAGGCCACCATACGAGAGCGCGGCGGGTGAGACAGAGTCAGAGGGTGACAGCCATGTTTCAGTAAGACCAAGAAAAGTAAAACAGTTGGAGAAAAATAGGTCGTGTACGTGTGCAAGTTTATTACAAACATACCGTGCGTTCCACAAGGCCCCAGATATAGGAGCAGGGGGAAGGGAAAGGAGAGGTATATTAATGATATTGAGTGTGTTTAGGGTACGAGTAGATGAAGGAGCGTTACGGGCAGTAGACATTAGGGTGGGGATGGGTTGATCATACAGGTACTGTATGGGAATGGGGCCGGGATTAGGGGAGATATCACCAGCTGCAAGTAGAAGTATATATAAAATGCACCTAAAGTTCAGTACACACATTGACCAGTATATATAAAATTCCCCCAATGTCCAGTTCACACACTGACCAGTATATATAAAATGCCCCCACTGTCCATTACACACATTGACCAGTATATATAAATGGCCCCAATATCCAGTACACACTGACCTATATACATAAAATGCCCCCAATGTCCAGTACACACATTGACCAGTATATATAAAATGTCCTCAATGTCCATTACACATATTGACCAGTATATATAAAATGCCCCCAAAGTTCAGTACACATTGACCAGTATATATAAAATGTCCCCAGTGTCCATTAAGCACATTGACCAGTATATATAAAATGTCCCAATGTCCAGTAAACACTGATCTGTATATATAAAATGCCTCCAATGTCCAGTACACACATTGACCAGTATATATAAAATGGCCCCAATGTCCAGTATATATATATATATATATATATATATATATATATATATATATATTATCCCCATAGACCGTAAAGCCACTTACTGACTAAATCACTGCTGTATACAAGGACATCAGACGCAAGGAACTCCCAGGAAACAAGGACATACCTCCTTTCTCTTTTTCTAGGAACGGACCACTTGTGTTGAAACACAGTATTGCAGGTTAGAGATTTTTTTTTTTTTGCTACAGCCTTTTCCTCACTCTCTGGGCCCTTTCCAAGTAAGGGCCCCATACTGCAGTACCCTCTTGCCCCCCTGATCGTGGCCCTGAGTGAAAAGGTGAGTAGATGGGTCTGTGGGAGACTGGGTATTCTGAATTTTTTTTTAAATGTAAAATAAAAAATCCATTGGTCGGGGCCCTTCAGTGGTGGGGGCCCTAGGGCATTTGCCCCTTTTGCCCTATGGTTAATCTGGCCCTGCACATCTGCTAGAAGACAATTCTACCAGGGGTGTCTCTCTAATGAGGCAATATGAGCAAAATGCTCAGGACAGCATCCCTGCTAAATATCAGAGAGGCGACAGGCAGTGCTCACTTTTTTTTTTTTAGAAAAGTGGCAGGCAGAGCAGAAGGAAAAGCAACATAGCACCTAGTAGTACATACGGGCGGCATTCAAAAGTTTGGCTCAGGTGGCAAAAACCCTAGACACACCCCTGAATTCTACCTTTCTCACTGTAAAGAAACCTTTCCTGACCTAAAGATGAAACTTCTTTGCTTCTAGTCTTAAAGGATGTCCACAAGTCCTCTGATATGACCTATTAGTGAACAATGCACCAGAGTGTTTATTGTGTGGTCTATTAATATATTTATATAAAGTTATTATATCCTTGCACAAACATCACTTCTCCAGTGTGAACAGCCCTAGCTTGTCTAATCTGCCTGCATAGTCAAGTCCCTCCATTCCCCTTATTATTTTAGTTGCCCTTCCCTGAACTCCTTCCATTTCCAAGGTGTAATTTTTGTATATGGGATTCCAAATCTGCATATTCCAAATGAGGCTTTACCAGTGCCTTGTAAAGAGGGAGAATTATATTTTTCTCACTTGAATCTATTCCCCTCTTTATACATGACTTTAAGGGAGATTCAATAAAAGTTCTTTGGGGCGATGTAATAAAAGTTCTGCCTATTTTGATAATCTATATAGGTCTCCTTTGAAGTTTCCATAGTTTAGTTTCATCAGCAAAGACAGAGACCTTGTTCTCAATGCCCCCTTCTAAGTCATTGATAAACAGATTGAAAAGAAGTGGCCCCAGTACGGAACCCTGAGGCACTCCACTTAGAACTTTAGCCCACATAGATGTATAGCCCACATAGATGTAGCTCCATTGACCACTACTCTCTGTTTGCAATCCAACAACCAATTCTCTATCCATGTACAAATCTTTTTTTTCTAGGCAAACAGTCCTCTGTTTATACATTAGTCGCCTATCTGGTACAGTATCATAAACTTTACAAAAGTCTAAAATGGTGAACCAGAAAATGGAAGATTACCTTATAAAGCTTTTAGGATGATGCTTTGTAATATGAGAACCTCTGAACATTGCCATGAAGTGAATTTCTCTTAAACAGCAGTGTATTATTATTATTTTCTTGTACAACACTCTAAGTTTAGTATATCTATTTACATCTTGCCCTCCCCCTAAAGCTGTCCAAATACTCTCGATGGCTGCATAATGTAACAGCCTATTGGTACTTCCATTTTTGATCAAATTTTACCACCATGCACCCTTTATCTTTTCATGCTGAACTCAAGATACTGCAGCCTCTGATGGGACCATAGGACATAAAGTTTGCTTTTTGATCAAATCAATCGGTAAAAGCAACGTGTCTTAAAAGCCTGCATATATACAGTATATGTTAAAAGCATGCCATACAAATTAATGTCTTTATTATTGTGGGAAGAATCAAGAGTACTCAGAAAAAAAACATACACAATCAAATGGAGAGCATAAACCTTGTGGCAGATACAGCCATGGATTTGAACCAAGCACCAAGGCATCATAACCAAGATAAAGAAGAAGTAGGTTCAGTCAAGGAACATCACAAACTAATGCAAGGAATTGTCTTTATTCAAGCTGTGTCACATGTTTCGGACCAGAGTGGTCCTTATCTGAATGCCTGGAGCAGAGCACTAAGAACACTGGAAGGAGAGGCTATTGAGAACTCAGGTTTTTACACATATACATCAATACTAACCACTAAGGCTTTATGTCATTAGCTGTACTATTTTTAGTTTGATTTCAGTAATCTATAAGTACACATCAAGGATTTTAAAATGAAAAAAACAACAACCATTAACCTTTAATTTGTGAGTCATATATTCTCTTGTCAGGCAAGAAATATGGCCTTCAAGTGTTCTTGAAATGGAGATCTTATTTAAGTTTAATTGTAGACATCTCAGTATATTAAAACAGGGACAGTTTTAGAATCTGGCTGGTTTTCTGCAGAATGTGAGGACAAAAGAATTTGTAGAGATCTTCATTTAAAATGTATAATCCATCTTGGTTTCCTTTGGACAAATTGCCAGCATGCAGTTTAGGCTTAGTTCTGACACAGAATGAAGCAAATTTGTTTTTTTTATAAACAATAATAAAAAGGTACAACATCATTTAAAAAGGAAATAAGCACATTTTTTTGAACACTATCATGATCTTAAAATGATGTTATCTGTCAACTGTGGTCTCTAAACAAGTTAGGTGTAAATGAAAGCCTGCAGTCTTTCCTTTAAAATGAGAAATTATATTGCAGCTAATGTTCAAATTTCCTGCTTCCAGTAGGTTGAGTGACATCACCTTACCTCTGCCAAACCCCTCCGCCCCGGGGGAGAAGCATGCTCAGTTAAGACTAAATGCTGGGGAAATCAGGAAGTAACGGAGAAACATTGACAGTTGAGAAGGCGCGCCTATTAATGCAGGCAGAGGCTGGTCACATGACTACAATCTGGACACATGGCTGAAAACAGGAAGTGTTCAAGCAGGAAGTAATATTGCTGAATGTTTCTAGCAATAAATTCTCACAAAGTTTATATATAGATTTAATTTTAGGGTTAATTTTAAAGGTATAATTGAAAGGCTTTTTATATAACCCTAACATGTTTGGAACAATTGGAGTCCACAGTTACCCTTTAAGTTTTGGATCATATTTGTAGACAGTGCCCAAGAAGGGGAACCATCTTTATTGCAAAGTAAAATGTCTCTACTACTAAAGTAAAATGTACTAATTCAACTTTTATTATTCCCATATAAAAAAGATCTTCTTAGGAAGTTTACCTTCATAAAATAAATGAAGACTTGGGGTTTATGTGGCTGTAAATAATTAAAGATAATCAAAATTGAATCAATTGCATACCTTATTAAGCCTAGTGCACATCCAATTAAATTGCATACATTTTACTTTACCATTGTATTGCGACTTTAAAAGCCTGCCCTTCTCTCTGGATAAATTAAAGCAATTGGTTCAATAACCTGACCAAATTATTTTAAGCCCAGCAACCACTTCACGGTTTGCTTTATTCTGCTGGGTCCTAACGTTTAACCTTAGTAACTTTTTACCTTAGGAGACATGTTCCTCAAACTTTGTCTTTATATCAGTACCTGCCTTTTATGAGATGAAAGTCCCTGCTGCTCCTTCGTTTGCTCTTTTGGGACTATCTAGCTTTCAGTACTTGAACAAATGACTCACTGTGGGTGGAGTACACATTTCCAAGAGGCTTGGTCAAACCCCCAATTCAACAAGCAAAATATATAGAAATAGGATAGTAAAAAAGCTTTCGATAGGGTAGATTGGCAATACCTAAGACAAGTTCTAATACAATATGGCTTCCCCCCAATCTGTATACAAGCAACTATGAGTTTGTACTCGCAAAGCTAAAGTTAGCAATATGGGCTACCTTTCAGGTGTCCCCTGCTCTTCGCTTTATGCATGGAATCCTTAGCAGAAACAATATGCATCTCCCCTGATATACATCGAATAACAGTAAGCAGCACAGAATCAATCATTTCCATTTTTGCCGACGACACTCTCCTGACACTGACGCAACCCCTAATATCTCTAGCAGATTGGTGTATCCAGAATTCCTAATTGGCATATAAAGGGTTAAATTTGTTGTGGATTCCCAACAGGTAGATTTCGAGGTGCACCCCCTGAGGCCGGTGCCACGTCAGGTAAGTATCAAACCAATATAAGATATGCAGGGAGGCACACTCAGGTAAAAGTTAATAGCAAACTTTCATTTATTAAGTGCTCAACACACAAGCCAGGTACACATATAAAGGGTTAACCCTGATGGTCTGTTCCAAACATTCAATTAGTAATAAAATAGGTAAAACTTTTACCTATTTCATCCCTAGTATCTCTACCCTCTTTACACAAAACTTTAGATAAATTTGGACTAATTTCGGGCTTCAAAATTAATCAGTCCAAGACAGTAGCTTACCCACTACATATACCATCCCATTTACAATATTCAATTACAGAATACTTTCACTACAAATGGACAAGCACATCATTCAAATACCTAGGAGCAGCAATCAGCCACAACTCTACAACTGTATTTGACTACCGCTACAACACAATAATTAAAAGTTTAATCCACAAAATGGAGCCCTTATCCAATTTCCCTACTGGGTCGTATAAACGTAATTAAAATATCTATCTTACCAAAAATCTTATATCTATTCAGGGCATTACCGTTAATCCTTACTAAGAAGAAATTGGAAACAGGCTATGAACAATTTTATATGGCATAATTTTTTCAACAGAACTTTAAAAGTTACAAGCTAATCAATCCATATTTGAAAGAATAAGTCTAAACAAGGGAAACTCTAAGGGTCTGATCACAGACATGTATTCAATAACCTGGCACTCTAACCAAACGATTAGAATTCCACCAGTCACAAAATGCAAACATCTTTATCCGAGCCCCAATGGCAACAGATTTTCTCCTACTCTGCTAAATGTTCTGCCAACATAATCAATAAAGTAAAATCGTACAAAATTCTTTATGATTGGTATACAACACCATACTATTAAATAAAATAAACCCTCAATTCCCGTCAACTTGTTTCAGAGGTTGCAGTTTTATGGCCGACCAATACCATTGCTGGTGGTCTTGCCCTGAATCGCAAAAGATTTGGAAAAACTGTGAAGATTTGGTCTCTAAAATATTCCACAAACCATTTCAACTATCCCCTTACACTGCTCTATTTAATCTTCCAACCAAGGGTTATAATAAACAGGCCCTAACACTTATAATGCAGCAAGATCACTGTTAGCAGCCACTTGGAAACAACCAAGCCCAGGAAGGGAAACCCTTATAAACAAGATTTGGTGGATGCATGATAATGAGTATATGGCTCATACCCTAAATAATACCACAAAAACATGGTCAAAAATATGGGATAGCTGGATTTTGGAAATGGAACCAGCAATAGCTCAGGACTCTAGACCATCAACCCATCCGGGTGACAACCAGGAGGAGAGCGACGGAGATTCTGAAAAAGAAACAGCGGTATTGAATAAACAATAGGCTGATTTTATTTACATGAGAATGTACCCACATTGACTGTCTGAAAGAATGTTTTTTTCCCTGTTTTTCCCCCCTTTTTTCTTTTCACACATTTTTTTGTTGTTGTTGTTGTTTTGATAAAAGAAAAAATCTTATAAAAATTAATGAACAAAAAAAAGAAATAGGATAGTATACATCCACACAACTAGTGCAGTAGTGAAACTAGTGACCAAATGTATTCAGTACATACAAAAAATAGAAGCCTAGTGCAGATCCAATTGAATTGCTTGCATTTTATGTTACCATTATACTGTGACTTAAAAATACACCCCTTCTCTCTGGATAAATTAAAGCAATATATAAGAAATGAAATACTGACATACATACATACAATAACTTGGCCAAATTATTTGAGGCCAAGCAACCACTTCAAGGTTTGCTCCTATATGCCATATAATAATAAGATAACTATAATATTACTTAAAGGGCAAGTCTAAATTCCTTCCAAGTCCAACATACCTCCAGATCTCCTTGATTGCTTGCTAATGAGGTTCCCACCTCCTCTTTTAGCTGTATAAGCTATTTTTCGAGCTCTTACTTGCGCAGAGTAGGAGCTCGGGAAGCAAGTCATCGGCTATTATGTCAGCTACCCATAAAAACTATGGAGAATCACAGTTGGAGATTTGGAGGAACACCAGACATTGCATTGCAGGAAATGGAAAGTATAGGGGTCTTACAAAATTGTATGTACATATCTATGTATAGTTTAGTTTGTATGTATTTAAGTGCCACTTGGGGACGCAGCGATGTATAGTAACAAAATACAAAAGTCATACAAGGGGGACAAATACATAAATAGTTCAGTACATAAATATATAAATTATATAAATTATATAAATACAGTAGATGTGCTAGAGCTTTGCCACAAGAGGAAAGTGGTCCCTGCCCCGTAGAGCTTACAACCTAGTTAGGAGGGTAACATACAGATTGCTTTTCTAGATTTATTGGCTTTGATTACTTGAAGTAGTTTTGAGTACTGTTTGCACTCATTTGGTTTGGTGAAGTTCAATTGTAGGAAAAAAATCCAAGAAATATTGAGCATTATTTTTTTTGTGCACAATATGTACCTGAAAAACATTGCTCTGATTTCTTTGTAGATTTCACTGGATATTCTTTTGTAAAAATATGTAAACCCAATGCAACTTTCACAATAGTATTGTTTTCTTAGTTTGTGTTTGTAGGTAATGTAGGACACACAGTATATTTTTTGATTCACTGGGCTCCCTGTCCACAAGACACCACAAAAATGAATTAACAAATTAATCTACAGTAAAATTAAGAAACTGCATACCCCCAGGCCTTTTAGTATAGGGTCATTTTTTTTTATTTAAAGGGCATTTCCACCCCCAAAACTGTAATTCCCCCCCACTACTGGCCCCACTCTGTAGTGCATAAAAATCCTTACCTTACATCCCAGCTCCAAATGGTTCTCCTGTAAAGTACCCCCAAAGTCCAGAAACTGACCACCAGGAGCCTGGGAAATTGTTTCCGCCTCTTAGATGTCCTCTCAGAGGTTTTTGGCTTGCTTAGAGCAGCCCTTCACACCCTCCCTCCCTCTCCCACCCGTTTTGTTCTCCCTCCACCTAATGTAAATCCCCTTTGCCAAATATTAGAGCTAGTTCCCCCAGCCCCAATCACTATAATATATTTTCCAGAGACTCCCCCGATCTTTACTTACCTTCCCTCTCTCCTCCGGCGTTCTGAACTGCCGGCAGCTGCATCTGTGATTGGCTGCCTCTCAGCCAATTAGGGAAGGGGCTGCCGGTCCTGCCCCCTGCTTGCAAGCAGAGGGCCGGGCAGTGCAGCGGAGGAAAGATGGAAGGTAAGTAAAGATCGGGGGAGTCTCTGGAAAATATATTATAGCGGTTGGGGCTGGGGGAACTACTATATGGCAAAAATTGGGAAAAGGGATGGACATGCCATTTAAGACACACAATTTGTATTGGAGCATTAAGAGACACGTCGATGAATGTGCCACAAAAGGTATGAAAAAATAAATGCAATTACAGAATTAATAGCTTGCAAAATGCTCTAGCAAATTATGAGGGAGATTCAGTAAAAGTTCTTATCGTTAAAAATGGTGCTTATTTTGCCCCAACCAATCAGACATTTGAAAGCTAACATTTGATTGGTTGGGGCAAAATTAGCACCATTTTTAACGATAAGAACTTTTATTGTATAACCCTGTATATATTTTAGGAAATAATTCACATTTGTTTATTTGAGGCCACTATTCTTGCATTTATACACGCAGAATTATAGACGTGGGTCTTTGTAAAATTCCCTCAACAAACAATATAGAAAATACACATTGGATTCATGACAAAGGTCAGTCAATCTAAATTAAAGGTGTTTATCTCCTACTAGTTCTTGGTAACCAAGATCCTCTAAATTTCTATACTCTTTGTAAACTGAGACTTTTATAGTTTGATCTAAATATGAGACTTTTAAGGTCCGACAATTACAAAAATAGTATATGAGAATGCTCACATTTTTTCATATTTATAAAAATACAGTATGTTTAAATAGCATGTCCTTCCCCAAACTAAAATTTAACCTAATTATTTTCACCCCCGCCAAACTTAGACTTTGCAAGGTATAAAGGGACACTATACTGAAAAAATTACATTGCCTCATCCTAATTTATAATTGAATACATGTAAGTAGCACTTACATGTTTTGCGTGTGTTGCTGCATGCCTTCAATCCAGCAATTGTTTTGTTTAGGAGCAGTCTCCCCGCTCCCTCTTTTAACCACTCCCACTTCCATCCGACTTGACTTTTTCCCCACAAACCAACTGTCCAGCCTGCACACAGCATTCCAACTGTCAAAACTCTGTCACCATTCCAGCTACAGTAAAACTACTCACAGAAGAATAGTTTTTTAGAGCAAGGAACTTGATTGACAGCTGAAATATAAGATGTTTCATACTGGATATCTAAAGAAATAGGGGGCAGATCAACAAAAAATGACACAGTGGTGGTTGGGAAGAATTATAGTTTCCAGCTATGATCCATTAAAAATAACCTATTTTTTAGTATAGATGCCCTTTAAATGTCAAGTACACTTACCAGCACGGGTTCCCTCAGCTGTCTGCTGCTGCTGTTCCGTGCATTTTACCAGCAGTGGCGTCAGTAATTGATGCTTCTTCTGCTTACCTCCCGTTCGTCAGGAAGAGGCAGGGAAAACAGAACACTTACCTGCGATCCCAGTGCTAGCTTTTCTGACAGGTCCTAACACTCCCTTATAATGTACACTTGTGCGCATACAGTGCAAGGGCACGTTGGGACCTGTCAGTGGAGCTCGATCGCAGCCTCGCAGGCTTTTTTCCCTGCCTGCTCCTGCCTGCTCCTGACTGTTTAACTGTAGAACGGGAGGTAAGACATAGCTCCTTTAACTCTTGTTCTTCAATTAAACTGAAAAAAAGTCTTATTTATGAGTGGAGATACCATGTAATGTTGGTTTAGAAAACAGAAAACTTTCTCAAAACAGGGCTGAACAGTAGAGGTGAGTCCATTTTTGATATAAACTTGGCAGGGGTGTTCCTAGGTTTTTTGACACCTGAAACAACTTTTAAATGCCGCCTATTAGCAGATGGGGGGTGGTACGTGAAGCAGGCATGGCTTCATCAGGGAACATAGGTGTCGCTTGTGGACTAACACTGACTGGAGGGCTGACTTAACACTGATTGGTGGACTGGTGCTGAAATGCAGTATTGCAGGAAGTGCCGCCTTTTAAGTGTCCCGCAGGGGTGGGGGGCACCCTGAGCAAATGTTTCAACTTGCTTCATGGTAGGGGCACCCCTGAAACTTGGTTTAAATTCAGAAGTGCTGGTTTCAAAAGCCCACAGATCTGGTGTAATTTTCGTAAATTTTAACACTTGGAATGCATCAGAAATCGTGGTTGAAAATGTAAAAATCTATGTAAAATAGCTTGGAAACTGAGGGAGGGGGATGTGGGTCTGTTGGATAGGGAGGAATGGGACAAAGCCCTGGAATCATGCAAGATGGAGTCATCCGGGGCTGCTGAAAGACTCATTCAGCTGTATGTGGTGAACTGGGCATACTTAGCCCAACTGCAAATATCCAAATATAAACCAGACAGCAGCCCCCTCTTCCCGAAATGCCAATCCACCATGGGCTCATTTTACCATCTCATTGGGTTTTACCTGCAAATTCAAGGATATTGACAGCAGATCACACAGTTTCTCCATGATCATATGGGCCCCCACATAAAAAACAGTTCAGTGCAGTTCAAACTAACTTGGCCAAACAGTAGCAAGAAAAAAATGACCTCATGTAGTTTAGCCCCCAAAACCCTGTTTTCATTGCAAGGTTTAAGTTAAAAAAATTGGGGTTTGAGGGGCTGATCTACATGAGGTACATTTTTTTCTTAGGAGGGTGAACATGCCTGCAGGGTACCTGGACAGGGCCCCTTTGGCTCCAGGTCCCATAGCAACTGCTTCAATGGTTTCTATAGTGATGCCTACGCCCCTGTGCATTACCCTTTAAGAAATGTATATATAACCATAGGGGATGCCCAAACAAATATGGGAAAATGTATGGAAAATGGGAAATCCAGTTTAACATGTAATGACTGAAATTTTTTGTATGTCAATTGCATTCCATTAGTACATGATAATTTGTGCCCATTTTCTATGTATGTATCAAGTAGATCTGTTGACTGGTACCCTTCATCTTTCTTGCACTATGTCAATACAGGTACTTTTGAAGTGATATAAACTGTTACTGTTTTACTCCCTCCAACCCAATCAAGATGCTGTAAGAAATTATTATTTATTGCAAAAAAATAACTGCTAAACCACTGTCCAATATTCTATTCACTGTACATTCTGTTACATCCATGTATTTGATGTTATATATTTTACTTGAATCACTAATAAAATATTCCTCCACTAGGAGGGCATTTAAACAAAAATAACTTGGAAATTGTAGTTGAAAGGCAAAAATCTTGGTACAAAATTGCAGATGAAAACTAGAAAGGGAAAGTTTAAGTATAAACTTTGAATTTGGCTTGAAAGACTGCATTTTGGAAGGGAATTTGTGTGTTTGTGCTGCATATTTTAAAACTTAATAATGTCAATGAAGAGGACATTGTTGTTTTTTACTTACCTTTTAAATATGTCACATGCATTAAAGGTAGGTCAGTTGGTGTGTGTATATCAGGTTGGGGGATAAAATACTAACTTTTTTGATGATTGGAGTTTTTTTTACTTTAGTTACCCTTTACGTATGGCTGCCATAGTATCAGTAGGTGTGTGTACCCATGTCAGCTCCACTTCTCGATCCATCCATAGCAGCATGCTCCTTAGAAGAAGCACGTTGCTGTATACTTTGTATACTTTCAACGATAATGCCGTAATGCTTCTGCGGATTCCTTAGCTAGAAGAGCACACTTCTCCTATATGCCCCGCACGTCTTCACCGAATTTCATGTCTCTAGCTCAAAAACTGTGGGAGGAGATACGGTCCAAAAAAGCGGAAGAATAAAACGGAAGAAGAAAAAGAAGAAGAAGAAATAGAAAGAACAGTAATTTGGCTTTTTCAAGCCAAATTTATTAGAGAAACTCTGTTTCTTTTTGGTTTGAATCGGATTTTCGGAATTAGTTCTGTGTAACTGCTGATGGAATGAAACTCACCACTTTTGTTCATCTCAACTGAACAGGGGTTGACAGGGTTGGGGCAATAGAAATGAATTATTTATAATGAATCTTTAGTTGTATTTTAAGTGTTTTGTTATTATTATTATTAAGGATTTACACATTTTGTCATTTTACAATAACATAATCATATGTTACATACAAGGGTAATACATATTATACAAGTCATAAAATTACATACAAAGGTAAAGCATACATTATAAGTACACTGAGTGATGATTTATTTAAAGCAATACTGTGATACAATAGGAAAGAGGACCCTGCCTAAAGAGCTTACAGTCTAGAGGAAATGGGAGTGACACATAAGGCACAATCAGTAGGCTTTAAGTAGATTGTCAGTAGAGTATAATTAGCTAGTAGGATCATGGGTCAGTGAGAGGAGTAATGTTTTAGGCCAAGTTATATGCTTGCATAAAGAGGGGGTTTTGAGGTTACGTTTAAACATATTAACGGAAGGTGAATGATGGACGGACGGAGTTCCAGAGCAGCACAAGAAAAGTCCTGAATGCGGGCCTGGGATAGAGGTGGATGAGAGGAGGATATCATCAGCAGAATGGAGGGGCTCAGCTCTGAGATGTATGGAGGGCTTGTATTAGATAGTGCTTTATAGGATAGGGTAATCAGTTTTGTTCAAAACGTTTGCATTTGCAAAAGTTTCCTCTGACTGTGTTTAAAACAAACATTTTGAATTTAAACACACAGTGTATGGTCCCTGAAAGAGACAAAACTTTGCATTGCTTTTGTAAATGGTAACTAAATTTCTGAACAGTAACATCGTTTTAATGGAAATTTCCTTTGTTAGAAAAGAGAAACTACATCATTGGTATAGCAATGGCTGTTTAGCCACTGCAGCCTTAATACATTATCTAAATGTAAGGGAAAATAAATGGTGACTTCACTTCTAATAATAATTTGAGATTATCTTTTCAGAAGCTTGAAAGGGAATCTATAGTGGGAAAATGAACTTTTTTTTCTTTCTTTCCATGTATTCTATGATTCCCCACAACCCCTAGAGTGTCTTCACTTTGTTCAGATTCCCTCTCTGTCCTGAGATACACCAGTTAGAAGAATACGTGATTGCATTCCTCTACTCCTACTTGGACTGTCAATCAAATCCCTGTGACGTGATCCCCCCTCCCTGCTCTGTAATAAACATAGAGATAAGAGTATTAGCAGGGGGAGAGTGGTAGCTTTCATGGTAGATATAAGGCTGCACTTGACCCCCCTTCTTAATAGTTTTCACTGATTGATGATGGGTCACAAAGAGAGAGATTGTAAACTGTGCTATTCTCCTTCTTCTTCCGTGTCTCAGGACAGCTTGCTTTCTATTGGCCACTGTGCGTGGGTGTGTTTTTCAGGATGTTGAACTTTTAACACCTACTGCACATGATAAGCTTGCCAGTTAGCCGGAGTTGAGACATGGAGGAGGTAACAGAGGGGAGGGGGAAGTGCTGCACATACATCTGACACCATGGTTAAACAAAGTCACTGACAGAGATAGCACAGCACAGAGTACATGAATTTAACTTTGCAAAGGGGCAATGTGTTTTTTTCACTATAGATGACCCTTAAAGGGTATATCCACCCTTAAAACAAAAAAATGATCACTTGTCAGTTACCTGCCCCTAACCCCAACTGATTAATGCAGCACTTTATTACCTGCATTATTGTCCCCATTCTGGCAGAGTAAGCTGGCTCCTCCCTCCATTCTGTCAATTAAGGCTGTGACTACTGCCACCACAACCAATGACTGACTGCTGTTTCACCTGCTGCTTCTTCTGCACATGCTCAAGCTTATAAAAAAGAAAGGGAAAGAATTTATCATTAAATATCTGGTTACAAATGCATGTAATAAACTGGTACAAATAGCAGTTGGGATTGTGGACAGATAACTAACAAGTCACCAGCTTTTTGGTTTTATGGGTGGGCATGCCCTTTAAGTCATACAATTTTAATAGTTATGGTGGATTATGATTATGATCATGACTAAATTTCCAAGTGGGTCTGAAATCAATATTACTGTTTTTACCCATTATGTCCCGACATTCTTTCTACATACCTCTACATTTCAGACGCTGTAACATAATTGGTTGAGGTATTCATAGGGGTGCATTCTTCAGTAAGAAAAAGTGGCAAAGTAGAAGTGGGTGCTGCATTAAGTGGTCCCCTCAGTAAAACCGATCAACTGTTCTCAGGTGGGGTCCTACCTTCTGTAAATGGTCATGGTATCTATGATCTTACATTGTGTACACAAAGCCTGCTCTGCTTCTCGATCCATCCACAGCAGCATGCTCCTTAGAAGAAGCATGTTGCTGTATACTTTGCACTTAGCTGTGTTAACAATATTTGCATGTTAATGTTTATATTTAGATATTTAGATATAGTGCTAGTAATATTCTATTCTTCAGCACTATGTACAGTGGAAGGATATGTATTATTCATTAATAATGAATGAATGAATAATAGTTTATAATAAACTCTTTCTTGTTTGTTTTGATTTGTCCTATTGCAACTATAAAAACAAAATAAGAATTATGTAAACAAACAGTTTATAGAGGGAAAGGGACTTATTATACAGAATCCATTATACTGTCTTTGTTTATGTATGATGTTTAAGAGTTTAGATTGTAGAATTGTATAAATCCTATCATGCATATACAAATTTGCAAGAACTGCTCATTTTTCAATACATGGATATTGTTGTTGTATCAATTCAGCACATTAGTGGCACAAATGCACCCAGTATACAGATGCTGTCTGAAGCAAGACACAAAGGTGCAACTAATTCTAATTCTCTTCTCATCAAGAGTAGTATTCAGTAAGTACATTCTCCTCTTAAAAGACAAACCATTCATGGCTACATGAGAACATATGGCACAGTGCACTTTTGCTACCTTTATTTAAGACTCCTAAGCAGACTTTATAGGTGATCACAAAATGCATCAATTTAACCCTTCTCATCTAGTCACACTGTAAGCTACACCGATGGTGTATTTTGATTCTCCAGTGGAATCTTCTTGGTATTAAGTCTAGAAGTATACAAGTTAGCATAGTTAAAACAAAATACCGAAAGACAAGTTGATACTAGCAGAGGAAAATTTTTCTTAATAGTTTCTCACCATCATTGGTGGTATTGGTGTTCTTTTCTTTCTATACGAAATCATTTTAATATGCTTGCAAAGATTTTCATTCACCTAGGTCATGGTATTTTTGAACCCAACTGACTGCAGTAAGGAGCGCAGTATGAAGTGCATCAATGAGAAAATGTTTCACTCATGCTCCCCAGTCATGATGTCACAATGTTGGTGTATTTATAGGGGGGTTCTAGTGTGAAGAGTCCAGCAAGCAGGGTGCAGACGTCTCAAACCCCCACCCCAAGTGGCAAAGGAATAATGTTTATCAAAACAAGGGGAGATAGTCACACTCCAAATGTGAGTTTATTAACTAGTGAACCACAGAATCACAATATTTCGGGGGTGTTGCCATTGGGGGTAATACCTGATGAAGGGGTAACATCCCAGAAACATTGTCATTCTTTGGTTCACTAGTTAATAAACTCACATTTGGAGTGCGACTATCTCACCTTATTTTGATATGCGAGACTCTATAAATTTCCAGTTTGCTGTACCAGCATCATGAAATACCCATTGTCATTTACTAGTTTGCTGTACCATTACCAGTGTCATGACATGGAATTGCCCATTTGCTGTACCAGAGTCATGATATTCGATGTTTGCTGCACAAATGTCGTGAAATTCCCAGTTTGCTGTACCAATATACTGGAATTCAGTTTTCTGTACCGGTATCATTAATTGTCCAGTTTGCGGTACCATTATCATTTCCACAGTAATGTCATGACTTGTGAAACTGCCAGTTTGCTGTACCATGGTCATACATTTCCTAGCCTGCTTTATCAGTGTCATTTGCCAGTTTACTGTACCATTACCAGAGTCACGAGTTATGAAATTGCTGTACCAGGGTTATGAAATTCCCAGTTTGCCAGTATCTAGAAAATTCCAGTTTGCTGCACCCCTTATTGTGAAATTCGTAATTTTGGATCAGGAAATTTAGTTTTCTGTAGCTTTATCAAGAAATCCCCAGTTTGCTCTACCAATATCATAATTTTGACAGTTTGTTTTACCACTATCATGAAATTCCCTGTTTTCTGTACCAGTATTATGAAATTCCCAGTTTGTTGTATCCATATCAAGAGATTCCCAGTTTGCTGTCTCTTGTTGTCTGTCTATTTCTCTTTATTTGTCTGTCTACATCAATGTCTGTCTCTTTCTATGGGTCTATATATTTAGCTCTCTCTCTCCATCTATCTCATATTTTTCACTGTCTGCCTCTCTCCGAATCTTTTTTCCATTAGCGCTGTGCTTGTGTTAATATCATGTTGGGGGATTATTAGCACTCTATTGTTTACCTTTTGAAGGGGGTATTTTTTGTAGCACTGTATTATGGGCTGCAGTTAGGCATGTTATGTAAAAGCCACAGCAATTTAGTTCTACTTTATTTAGGTAATAGGCATAGGCTACAAACACTGCATAACTAGGCTCTACTGGGTAGATCTACAGTCTATCTAATTATTTTTTTTAGTGATGGAGGTTGAATAAAGACATTTGTCCATTTAAAGGGTATGTATACTGAAAAATGACTACCTCATTTTAATATACAGCACTCTCTGTGATGTGTGCCTTGCTGCATACTTTCAATCCAGTACTTGTTTTGTTCATGCTCAGCGTCCCACTCATAACCGACTAAGACTTTCAAATGACCTGACTTTTTTTGTAATGAGTATGCCCAGTATTCATTATGAGACAGCTCTGGGATGACTTGGGAGTTTGCACAAACCAACTGTCACCATTCCAATTACAGGAAAACTGCACATAACAGAAGAGTTTGTGATAGTAAGTAACTTGATTGACAGCTGAAATATATAATGATTCAAATTGGATTTCTTAAGAAATAGGAGACAGACCAACCAGCAGTTGTTGGGAAGAATTATAGTTTCCAGTAATGGAAGAATTTAAAAAATTCCAGGTTTCCTTACCCTTAGTATAGTATAGTATTTGAGGTTGAATAAAGACATACGTCCATCCAGTCCAACCCATCTAGCAATATCCTCATTTCCTGCCTAACTGTTGATCCAGAGGAAGGCAAAAAAAAACCACCAAATTTATGAAGGGGGAAAAAAATCCTTCCTGACTCCAAGTGGCAATCGGAAATTTCCCTGGATCAACTCTACTTTATGTATCAATACCAGTAACTTGCAACATTCCTTGTTTGCAGAAACTCATCCAGCTTTTTTTTTAAACTGACCAATGAACCTGCCATTACAACGTCCACTGGAAGACAGTTCCATAGCTTTACCGTTCTCACAGTGAAAAACCCTTTCCGAGCTTGAAGCCTAAACCTTTTTTCTTCAAGTCTTAAGGGATGTCCTCGTGTCCTTTGACATGTTCTATTGGTGAACAATGCCCCAGATAGTTTATTGTATGGCCCGTTAATGTATTTATACACAGTAATCATATTCCCACGCAAGCGCCTTTTCTCCAGTGTACATAATTGTAACTTTTCCAGTCTCTCTTCATATTCAAGCTCCCCCAATCCCCTTATTAATTTAGTTGCCCTTCTCTGAACCCTTTCCATTTCAAAGATGTCCTTTTTGTACACAGGATTCCAAAATTGCACTGCATATTCCAAATGAGGCCTTACCAATGCTTTGTAAAGAGGGAGAATTACATTTTCCTCCCTTGAATCCATACCTCTCTTTATACAAGACAATACCATGCTGGCTCTAGCTGTTGCCGCCTGGCACTGCTTGCTACCTTTAAGTTTGTTATCCACCAAAACTCCAAGATCCCTTTCCAACAGGGATTCACTTAACAAAGAGCCATTTATAGTAAAAGTAGCACAAGTATTTTTAAGTCCAAAATGCATCACCTTACATTTATCAACATTGAATTTCATCTGCCACTTAGCAGCCCAATGTGATAATCTATCTAGATCCCCTTGCAACGATTGCACATCCTCTGAAGTTTTTAATGGTCGACAAAGTTTTGTGTCGTCAGCAAACACAGAAACCTTGCTGACAATACCCACTTCCAAATCATTAATAAATAGATTAAATAGAAGCGGCCCCAACACAGAACCCTGTGGCACCCCACTTAGCACTTTAGTCCATAATGATGAAGCCCCATTAACAACTACTCTCAGCATCCTATTCATTAACCAATTTTCTATCCATGTACAAATGTGATTCCCCAGACCAACAGACCTTAGCTTATATATTAGTCGCCTATGGGGGACTGTATCAAAAGCCTTTGCAAAATCCAAGTAAACTACATCTACTGCTATACCAGAGTCTAAATTTCTACTTACTTCCTCATAAAAGCCAAGCAAGTTAGTTTGACAAGATCTATTCCTCCTAAATCCATGCTGGTTACTACTTATAATGTCAGTCCTTGAAACATACTCTAGAACATGTTCCCTTATTAAACTTTCCAGGATCTTCCCCACTACTGAAGTTAAACTTACAGGCCTGTAATTACCCGGCTGTGAACGACTACCCTTTTTGAATATTGGAATAACATCAGCCTTTTTCCAATCCAGAGGCACACCACCGGACATGAGGGAATCAGCAAAAATAAGAAACAATGGCCTAGATAAAACTGAACTTAGCTCCTTAAGTACCCGAGGATGTATTTTATCCGGTCCAGGAGATTTATTAATATTAACCTTATTTAGTTCTTTCTGTCCTCGGTTAACCAAAGTGAACTTGAATCTTGTATACCTTTATTGCTACTATACTCTATGATAGCTGTACTTGGATCTTCTATAGTGTATACAGAGGAAAAAAAATTATTCAAGACATTTGCTTTATCGCCATCCTCCGTAACTAACTTATCCCCATTAATTAATGGTGCCACATTCTCAGTCCTCATCTTCTTACTATTAATATACTTAAAAAAATGTTTAGGCTTAGTGATGCTTTCTTCAGCTATCCTAACTTCATTATTAATTTTAGCTAGTTTGATTGCTTTCTTACAGTCCTTGTTACAGTTTTTATACTCCCTAAAGGCCCTTTCCGTTTCCTCGGCCTTAAAGGTTTTAAATGCCTTTTTCTTCCTTTCCATTTGCCTCTTTACATCAGAATTCAGCAACATGGGCGCGGATTTATTTTTTTTACATTTATTTCCCAAGGGTATAAATTTAGATGTGAACTGGCTTAAAATCCCCTTGAACACAGTCCACTTCTGTTCAGTACCTTTACCTGATAATACATTATCCCAGTTGACATTCTGAAGAGCTGCTTTTAACCTAGGAAAATTTGCTTTCCTGAAATTAAAAGTCTTTGTTAACCCAGCGCACTTTTCCTTTCGATAACAAAGTCCAAATGCCACTATTTCATGGTCATTATTCCCTAAGCCTCCAGTAACCTTTATATCTATAATGCGCTCCACAATGTTAGATATTACCAGATCCAACAGAGCTCCTTTTCTAGTAGAAACCTCAACCACCTGTGAGAGAAAATTATCCTGCAGCAAATTCAGGAACTCATCGCCTTTTTCTGTGTTGGCAGTTCCACCACACCAATCAATGTCAGGGTAATTGAAGTCCCCCATAATGAGCACACTCCCCAAACTTGCAGCCCTTGCCAACTGCATATGAAGTTGCATTTGGCGGCTTATAGCAGACACCAACAATGACATTACCCCCTTTCCTGTTGCCTAATTCCACCCATATTGCCTCCACATTATCATCCATATCACCAGTTGTCTCTTCTTTTAAATTTGGCTTCAAATCTTTTTTAACATAAACACATACTCCTCCCCCTTTCCTTTTTTTTCTGTCCTGCCTAAACAAGGCATATCCTTCTATATTTACAGCCCAGTCGTGAGAACTGTTCAACCACGTTTCTGCTATACCTATAACATCATACTTTTCATTCAATGCCATCATTTCCAATTCACCCATTTTGTCAGCCAGGCTTCTCGCATTTGCAAACATACATTTTAGATTATGATCCTGTAATTTATTCGTACACTTTGATACACATTCCTCCCTATCCCCTATGCTAGCCCCACCCCCCTTTCCGCCCACCACTGGCCTATCTACACCCTGCTTTCCTCCTGGACAATCTATCCCAGTGAGACTGCTAATACCTTCCCCCCCCCAAACCTAGTTTAAAATCTCCTCCAACCCTCTAGCCATCTTCTCCCCTAAAACAGCTGCACCACCATCAGTGAGATGCAACCCATCCCTACTAAAGAGCCTGTAGCTGACAGCAAAGTCTGCCCAGTTCTCAATAAACCCAAACCCTTCTTCCTTACAGCACTCTCTTAGCCACGCATTAATGCTCCTAAGCTCCCGCTGTCTCCCTGGCTTAGCACGTGGCTGCGGTAGTATTTCTGAAAACACTACCCTGGAGGTCCTTGCTTTTATCTTGGCCCCTAGTTCTCGGAAATCATGTTTAAGGACCTCACCTCCACCTCTAACTTTGTCATTGGCACCAATGTGAACCAAGACCGCCGGGTCGCACCCGGCCCCACCCAATAATCTGTCTACACGATCCACCACATGCCGAACCCTAGCACCAGGCAGGCAACAGACAGTTCGGCATGTAGGCAACACACAGGCAACACACAGTTCTTTAATGTATTGTAATATGTAGCACCCACTGCTTTTACATCAATATATGATGTGCGTTGCATTTAGTGCTACTATTGTATTTTTACCTAGAATTTGCAATTTTTTCTTTGGCTTCATTATTCTGGTGTATCAACCATTTTTTATTTATAAAATATATTCATTCTTGTCTTGTATGTTTACAAAATGTCTCTACTAATGAAGCGACCAGATCATTTTTTAATCCACAGGTTGCCATAAATCATTGTAGGTTTCCTACCCTTTAGTGCCTCCACTGCCTCATCAAATTATTAAATAACTTACAGGGTTATTCAATAAAAGTTCTTATCATTTAAAATAGTGCTAAATTTGCCCCAACCAATCAGATCTTATTTAACATTTGAAAGCTAACATCTGATTGGTTGGGGCAAATTTAGCACCATTTTAAACGATAAGAACTTTTACTGAATAACCCTGTGAGTTTGCTGTTGTATACTGATAGTGGTAGGTTTAAAACAAGTTCAATCCAGTAGATGACAAGATAGAATTGCTTAATTACACAAGTAGAAATATAATCACTCCTGTGATAATAATAATATATATCCCCAGCCTGTGGATGGCAACTCCTACACAGGAGATATCACACTGTATTATGACTGATTAGATGCACAGCTGGAACCTTTTGATGCTCTTCATTAACACACACATGAAGCTATTTAGCATGATTGTAACATAACAGAATTTAACTGTGTAAAAGAAAACTTTTCTGTGAGCAATCCATTATTTCAGTATGAGTCATCTCCTTATATCACGATTAGAAATTACAAATCAGGTTTTCCACAGATGACATTTATATACAATGTATTTAAGACGCTTAACTTTTTTTTTAACTCAGGGCATATAGATTCTGGCCCTTTAGTGAATATATTTTACACAGTAAATGAGCAGCTCCCAGTCTCCTTTAGTTCTTCGCACTTCTACAAGATTCCTCACGGAGACCATAAAAATGATAATAAATCCAAACTGACCAAAATGATTACCAGACTTCTTTTTGTGCATATAGCTGATTTATATATGTAATTAGTATGGCTAAAAAAAGGGTATGCTTATAATAAATATGTCATCACCTTCTTCCCATTAGTAATTTTCAACTGGCTGTGGCACTGATTAATGTCAGAGGAGGGCTATCTAGAGACCATGCCAATGAATGTACAAATCATAGTAAAAAGAAGGGGGGTTAGAATTAAGAAACTTCAGTAAAATAAAGCAAGTTTATTCCTACATAAAGAATATTGATGGAGAATTAATGGAGAATGTTGCTTTACTTGCTATGGGAAACCATGGAAAATGCTTTCATTCTACTATACAGGGGGATGATGTCAGACAGGTGTTTCACAACCAGGATTTTGGGGAAACACCTAATTTCTCTTAGATATAACTCTTCTTGACGGACAAGAGTTGAACTATGAAATCAATATCTATTGAGAAAAAGCTGTTGCATCTGACAGCCAATGCACAGTTATCATCAAAGTAAATGCGAGTGTGCTATACCTGAAATTTTACTGCCACTATGTACTGTATATAAACATAAAAACATACATGTGCAGCTCTGTGCAGCTCTGTGGAAACTGCAAACACACATTAGATCATGGATCTCAATCTTTTCTTATTCAGGTATGGTTTTAGTGTCAAGGAGTGGGCAATCCTTGATTTTATAATGAATGATGAATTTATATCTATAATAAATGCTTTACAGAAAACATACTTTTAAAATACAATAGGATTGCAGAAGGGATACCTGTAGTGGCTAATAGAGATGGGATTGGGAATTGGGATTACTTTCGAGGGTTATCGGAACTTCCAAAGTACGATTGGTAATTATTCTACAGTTTCCGATCGTACCTGGACCATTTCCCAGGTGTCTGAGCAATCTGCTGTATGTTGCTATGCTTGTTCTACCCTTATTTTACTCAGATTTTTTTACATTGACTTCTATGGGTCCAAAATCCGAAAACAGAACAAAAATCTGTTTTTTCGAACATCTCTAGTGGCTAACAATTGAGACAAAGTATGAATTTGATCATTTCTTCAATACTGGTTGGTTATAAGAAATACCAATACAGACATTTCTTTAGCAGAGATTCTTTTGTAGTTGTGGGTAATTTAAACTGTAAAAAAAAAATACAAAATACAAGGATGCTCCTATAGTAAGAATGCCACGATTCATTTAGCCACTGTACAGTGAATGATTAAATCTCATTATGTTTAACCCTACCAAAGGGAAAACATAGTAAAAGTAGATTTAACCAGTGAGAATGAGATTAACAATTAAATTGCAAACCCAATCACACATTGATTAGAATAGACAATCTGTTATAATTTGCAGTGTCCTAGGAAGGTACAAAAAAAATTAAAATGTCAAATTCGGCAGAATTGTGTCCATTTTTATTTAGTCTTTGTCTAAAGGGAAAATACATCAAGGTAACCACAGTCTGTAAGGTCCAAACTTTTAATCTTTTTTACTTTAAGTACTATTAGCAAACATTTGCATTCCTCATAGTTGCGCACTGGATCCATATAACAGGCTTTCTCACTTCCCCCCAGCCCTTTGGCTTTTTAAAATGAGGGAAGAGGCCATCCATCCAGTGCTTGCTAATCATAGTTAAAGTAACAAAGGTTAGAAGTTAGGATTGGAGTTACCTTGACGTGGTTGGAAGGCTTTTCATTCACGTGATGACAGTAATGTATACTAAAACTCCTTTGTTTATAATGTATGCCAGTGTGCAGATAATATGATATTGTACGGGGCCTAGGAATGTGCATTGATTAGCGTTTCTTTGTTTGTATACATTTTTGACCAGATTAGTAGCACTTCCGCAAAATGTGGTTGTACAGTAATTTAGCCTAAGGAGTGCTTTCACAGTCCTTCTACTGTGTATAATATATATATTTATCAGGAATGTCCTACCTAGCTTCTTACACATTTCTGTGTCATCCAACATACTTCTTTCACCAGGGGGTAAATCTTGTTTTATTAAACAATCATTAACAGTTCATTGTATTACATCTTTTTTGGTTGTTACACAAATCCAGGTTAACCAAACCACACGTTATATCACTTGTACATTTCAGGAGAATCAAAGCCTAATAATAATAATACAAGTTCAGGTGCTTTTCCGTTTAATGATCTATTTAGATCCAGAGAAGTTGCCCTTCTCTGAACCCTCTCCATTTTCAAGATGTCCTTTTTGTATACAGGATTCCAAATGAGAGCTTATCAGTGCTCACCAGTACTCATCTGCCACTTAGCAGCCTATTCTGACAATCTATCCAGATCCCCCTGCAAGAATTGCACATCATCTGTAGCTTTTAATGGTCAACAAAGGTTTGTGTAATACCTTGCTGACAATACCCACTTTCATTCATTAATAAACAGATTAAATAGAAGTGGCCCCAGCACAGAACCCTGTGGCACCCCACTATGAACTTAAGTCTACATCAGCTAAAGGTGGCCATACATATGTGTGATATTACTTACCCGACCGAGCGCTTGCAATCCCATTCATTTTGCGATCGCATGTCGGTCAAATATAAGATCGGGAGAGGCGGTTCCGGCAGGATCGCATGAACGTCACGTGAGCGCTCGGTAATATCACACATATGTATGGCCACCTTAAGTAACTGCATCCGATCCATCAACCAATTTTCTATTTTTGTACAAATGTGCCGCTCAAGCCCAACAGACCATAGCTTATATAGTTGCCTATGGGGGACTGTATAAAAAGCCTTAGCAAAATCCAAGTATACTACTACTACTGCTATGCCACATTCCTACTCACTTCCTCACAAAAAACAAGCAAGTTAGTTTGACAAGATCTGTTCCTCATAAAGCTGATTACCACTTATAAGGTCAGTCCTTGAAACATTTTCTAGAATATATTTTTCTATCAAACTTTATAGTACCTTCTGTAATTACCCGGCTGTGAGCGACTACCCTTTTTTGAATATTGGAATTACATCAGCCTTTTTCCAATCCAGAGGATGTTTCTGGACATGAGGGAATCTAAGAAAGTAAGTAACAATGTCCTGGATAAAATGGAACTTAGTTCCCTAAGGGCCCTAGGATGCATTTTATACGTTCCAGGAGCGCTATTGATATTAACTTTATTTCATTGTTTATTTTAGTTTTTTTACTAGTTTTTTTGCAGTTGCATCCTTTATTCCATTATTGTGACCCCTTTAAAAACAGCCCACTTCTGTTAATATATATACATGATAATATATAATTTAATTTTATATGCTGAAGAGCTATTTTTTAGCCTGGAGAAATTTACGTTCTTGAAATGAAAGGGTATGTTCACCCCCAAACTAAATTTTGCCATTTGGTATGAAATGGCTATTAAACTCGACCTCGCAAGATTTATAGCACTCACAGATCCCCCGAAATGTACTTACCAGCCTTTTCTAACATGGTGCCTTCTGCTTAACTTCCCTGTCTTTCCATGCACGGAAGTCATGAAGGAGAGGCTTAAATGGCATCCACTCCTGTGATTGGCTAAGGCATCACACCAGACTGGGATAGAGCCCTGTGGAAAACCTTTTATTCTCTTAAAAATCCCCCAGCATAGTCAGCTTTGCCTTTCGTTCCTCAGGGGATCCCCCAAGAGTTTAAACCACCTTGGGCCAAATCTTTGGGTTCTTCCATGTCTATTTTGGCTGCCACTATTTTTCAGGTACTACATCTTTTCCCTATCTCTACGATGGTCTTTTTATTTTGGAAAACTCCATTCTTTGGATGTTGTTTGGGCTCTCAGGATTTACATGGAGAGTTTCGTATGGAGAGTTTCTGTTCCTAATGCATCGCTCATTCATCTGTTGGTCCTCGTCAACCTAGTTTAAAGGGCATGTCCACTCTCAAAACTATAACTACTCAAAACTACTGGCCCCACTGTATAAAAATCCTTACCTTACATCCCAGCTCCAAATGGTTCTCCTGTAATGTCCCCCCCAAAGTCTACAAAACTAGCCACCAGGAGCACTGCAGGGAGGGAATTTTTTTTCGCCTCTGAGGCTTCCTCTTAGAGGTTTTTGGCTTGCTCAGAGCAGCCTTCCTCCCCCTCCCCCCCCCCCTCCCATTTTCCTCTCCCTCCCCCTAGTGTAAAATGCCCTTGGGGTATTGAAGGGCTTCCTATCCCAGCACCAAATGCATTATTATTATTTCCAAAAACTCCCCCGATCTTTACTTTACCTTCCCTATTTCCTCTAACGTTCTGAACTGCCGGCAGCCATGTCTGTGATTGGCTGCCTCTCAGCCAATCACAGACGTGGCTGCCGGTCTGGCCCCCTGCTTGCAGTTTCATGCAAGCAGAGGGCCGGGCAGTATGGAGGAGGAAAGAGGAAAGGTAAGTAAAAGATAAAAAAACAGTCTTTTCTAAATACACAGCACCAACACACCAACCTTGTTTAACTGCCTTTCTTGTTTAAATCTATCTTTACAGTGCCCTGATAGTACAGTATTTTATTCCAAAGGACTTAATACCAAGTTCCACTCAAGTTCATTTCACTCACAGGGACAGTAATTTAAAGGGACAGTTCAGTGGAAATTATCAATATTTGTTAAATTGTTAGTTTGTATAATGCCTTCTTAGTTATTCTACATATTCTCTCTCATTTTGAAAAATCATTTGATTTCATACCATTTGCTGTTCCCTGCTGTTGACATTAGTGAGCTGCCATTTCAGGTTCTAACGGTCCTTCTTCTTCCCAGGATTCACCACATCCTTGAAATGTTCCTAACAATAATTTTTACTGATTGGCTGTTGGATGGGTCAAAGATGCTCAGATCTCTACTGAGCAACTGAATCAACCCAGGCGCTGGGTCAAGGGCAAAACCACAACGGTCTCTACTAGGGGTCCTGCAAACAGGAAGTCAGTATTTCAGTTGCATTTATTTATACACAGACAAAATGCTGAATTGGCAGGTCATTGGGATAAAAAAATACTGCTCTTTTTTCTGAAAAGCATATGTATTTGCACTGAACTTCCCCTTTAAAGTCATGTACAAAGTAAACAGCAAGGAATGTGAAGACTATTTAAAGGGTATCTTGACTCATAATATTGACTTTTGGGAATCCAGTTCAATTGAAGAACGGGAGGTAAAGGAGCTGTGCCTTACCTTCCGTTCCGTCCCGACAGACCTTGTCTTGTCAGACTAAGCGCCCGGGGGAGCAAGCGATCGGGTAAGTTTCTTACCTTCTCTCCTGGCTCCTGTTTGTTCTATTGAAGAACGGAAGGTAAGGCAAAGCTCCTTTACCTCCCGTTCTTCAATAGAACTGGATTTCCAAAAGTCAATATTATGAGTGGAGATACCCTTTAACTAATTGGCCCAACCCCCCCACCAATCTATCAGTGTCTTTTTACCCTTACCTGACGTACTTACAGTTAAAAAAGTTTAAAAAAGAAAGTTAAAAAAAAGTTCAATACTAAAATCTAGAAACCTATTGGGAGATTCAATAAAATTTCTTATCATTAAAAATGGTGCTAATTTTGCCCCACATCTGATTGGTTGGTTTAAAATTGGCAACAGTTTTAATAAGAACTTTTTTTAAATCTCCCTGCTAGTGCCTAAAACTTAACTACAACCCACACCGATTTTAGGAATAAAGAAAGATTTATTAACTTACTCCCAGACTTATACAGAGACCACATTCCCAGCACAAACAATTGTTAGTTTAAATCTTTCTCACTGACCATGCAACCATCAGATGATTAAATTACTCTTTTTTTTAATGCTCTAATACTACACTGAAGAAAGGACGCATTCATTTAAAGAAGGGTTTAAAGGAATTTGTTAACATTCAGTTTTTAAAATATATGAGGTCCCAATTACATGGGGGATAATCTAAACTTTATTTATTATTTGACATTCATTCTCCTTTAAACTGTAGCCAATATCTGACCACAAGGGAATTCCAGATAACCGCAGCTTATTGTTTAAAATTAAAAGAAAAAGCTTTTAGTTCAACCTATTTCTGCATTTGCTATAAAATATGTAGTAGGCTTGAGAAACACACAGAGCGTTGCACATTTCTGAACAATCTCCTGACATTAGAAGCATTAGAGGAACTGGGTGGTAGTTAACTCCTGGAGTGTCAATACAAAGACCAAATGTCACCTGTTTAACTCCAACCACCATTAGGCCACCCTCTCCTAATGGTGAATTTCCACCATGTCTGATAAAACGTTTATCCAATATAAGCATATTAGTTCCAATATTTTGGCAATTGTCAGAAATATTGGTCATGTTGGACGATTGGGTCCAAATATTGGATTGTATGTACACTGATATACATCATGTATCATTTTCTTTTCAAATTTAAATACATTCAGTAGAAAATTCAGTACAGAGAACATTATTTATCTACAATTTATATCTACGGTATGAATGTTTTCAATCCCCTAGGGCATTATATGTATGTGCGTGATTCATCTAGTGACATGGAAGATTACTTTAAGTACTCGGTACTTCATGTTACTGCATACAGTACATTTTAATGTTTGGGGTTTAGCATTTCTTTAACTCTTTACAATGACATCATTAGTCTTGTTACCAGAAGCATTTTTATTGTGTCTGTAAAAGTAGCCATACACGGTCCAAAATCAGCCTAAACTATCGCAATTCTGATCGGAAGAACCTATAGAAAATCCCCACCTTACGCCGGCGATCTTCTGTAGATTTCAGCTTGATAGACCTATCAATATTGCCAATCGGTCTATCGAAAACATGAAAAAAGATCCTCGATAATCTGATCAAATTCTTGGAATTGATCAGAATATCGATGCCTTGTATGGGGCCTTTAGCTTTTGTTTATTGATTCAGATCTTTACTAGTCAGTGCTAATAGATACTACATAGCGTACATTGAATGATGTTAATTCCCTCCAGGTACTTGTAAGAGCTGTCGTTATTTTTTCCACTTTCTAACATGGCGCCGTTGGTTCTGCGCTTAACAAATTATTTGGATGACGTCATCAGGTTGCACGAGTTTGGGACGCTTGCGTCCTGAGCTCTCACGAGATTTGAAGATATTGAAAAACTACCGCGCGGTTGTTCGGCGTCCTCACGCCATTGAGAAAGCTCTATTCGGTAGAGCGAAACGCGTCTGGCGGGCTCTGTTTCTCAGTCCTCAGTATGGTATCCTGGCACTTCTTACGCCTATGTCTTTTGCCACTGCTGTCTTACCTTTAGAGTCTGCAGGATGTCTTGTATATAGATGAGTATATCACACATTATCTAGCATTACTATAATATCTAGATGTAGATTATACTATTTGCTACTATTACTTTTTGATATATCCATCATCATTATACTCCTGTTGCTTCTTGTGTTTTTACATGTGTGTGACAGTTTAGTGCATTACTAGGCTCTTATATCTTGCTGGGTTATCTATCTGCACATATATAGGATATACCATTGGATTTTGTATATTTATTTATATATATTACTATGGGACTGAGGTTATGTTAGACGATATACTGTGTTTTTAAGTGTTTTTATATTTTCTTATGCCCATGAACAAGTATAAAGTGTTTTTATATTATATATTACATTTTGAGTGCCACAGGTTTTCTTTTTGATTCATATATTATGGGGCCTTTAGCCATAGTTCAAACGGTTGTCACAAAAAACCTGCCATCTCAATTTTTCATTGGATTTTTTTAGTTTCTGCTCTTGCCTAATGTGCCATGCTCCATAATACTGTTGGCTGCATATACAAGACACAATTGTGTACTCTGACCTCCCTTAGTGTATATATTTGAAGTATATCAAGTTATACTGAACGATAGTAGCACAACAATATCAAAGACCAACTGTTTAATGTATTTAATGTATGCAAACTGTAATACATATTTCTTAATAGCAGTTTGTTTTTTATATATTGGTAGAAAATACTGTAAATAGTATTAAGACAATACTGTCTAATCAAGTGTAGACAATTAATAATAGTTGTAGTATTTGTATCTTGCTCACGCAAGAGCTAAGTTGGCATGAAATGTGTTGTGTTTTTGTATGGTTTACATAATAATGGAATACATGCGCTGACACCGAATAGGTCAATGCTTGCTAGTGAAACTAATTTGCTTAAAAAGAAACATTTGTATAAACAAAGTGTGAAGTAACAAAGCTTGTTTATTTAAAAGAAAAGCGAATCTTCATTAAATTATTCTTTGATTACTTTTTGATCCTGAGGAAGCCTTTGCAAAGGCAAAACACGTTAATCAGCATTTCTTTTATTTATTTTATATTCATTCACTGTTGCAATAAGTAAAATTATTATTTTTATGCAAAATAAATGTTTTTGCAAAAATACTGAAGCGTGAACCAGCCCATGTGTCAAACAGTTGATTAATAAGGAACACAGAAACTGTGAACAAGCCAATACACAACCACTGAAGAGTGTAAATATTTTTAATTTAATATGTGTTTTTAAACTGATTTTAACAGGTATAATCCTTTTATGTTTTTCTTTTTATCTGAATGATCGAGTTACCTGCGCAACCAGTATTTATTTGTACAAATATATATATATATATTGTTCTCCTTTTAACCATCCACACATCCACCATGCACAAACTTTTTGGGTTCTGGTCCACAGGCTAATCCATAGAACAGACCCAAGTTTCACAGAATTTCAAGGTCAATACCGAAATTTCAAAATCGGAAGCAGTTCCAGCTTTAGAAATGGGGGCCCTTCACCAGTAAAATTTCATCAGTAGTTTCAACCTTTACAATGTTAACTACGAAATTGTCCCAATTACATTACAAAACTACAGTACACCCCTACCATCCACCATTCAGTCCTAACCGGACCTCAGCGATTATTTTCTTTTGATATTCAAACACATTTAGTAGATCATTCAGTTCAGTGAACATTATTTATCTACAATATATATCTAAGAAGGTGTTTAATCCGCTAGGGCATTGTATATATGTGTGTGAGTCATCTAGTGGCATGGAGGAGAGCTCATGATTACTTTTAATACTAGGAACTTGGTGTTACTGCATACAGTCCTATTTTTATTATTTAGGGTTATATTTGAAAACGATGTTATAAAACATTTTCTAGCATTGCAGTGTAACACTTTACACTGATATCATTAGACTTGATGCCAGCATTAATTGTGTCTGTAAGCCATTACAGACAATATACAAAGTCAGCTTTTCATTTTGACATTTTAGTTTCTGCTAATGCCTAACGTGTCATGGTAAATAATACTGTCGACTACATATAAGAGATACAATTGTGTGCAGTGACACAAGATTATCCTGCTGACGCACATAGTCCCAATGGTGCTGTGTCCTTACAATATTCTAAACTTGCTTGGCATTAATAAGTGATAATACCGAGCATCTGGCAGACTTGGAAGGCAAATTGTTTGTTGTTTTTACCACCCCATTATTATAAATGTACCATTAAGGATCCCATACAAAGTAACATTTTTTTATTGTGATTTTTCTTTTAATGTCTTTCTCATAGTAAAATGTATATATTTTACTATTTTTAAAACCCAAATATTGTTTCTGAAATTCAAAGGAAGGTAGGAACTGCTATTCCTTACCTTCCTTTTTTCTTTCATTACAGAGGACTCCCCTTTTAATACCCTTTAATGCCCTATAACTGCCAACACTTTTTGCATATTGCAATATTTGCATATTGTGTTACACTAAGCAATTAAACATGGGTAGCGCAGGGTAATGGCAGACAAAGTGTTTTCATCTGCCAGGTTAGTGCCCTGGGACTTCCTGCATTAAAGATAGCGCTGAAGCATTTAGAAATATATTAAAAATATGGAATCTAATACCCCTTTTATTTTGTAATCTGTTTATCTTATGGAGCATTTTATCACTAGCAGATAAAAACATTAACATTTAAATGTTTGGGAAACATGATTTCAACCAGTGATGATCTGCTGGCTTTCTGTCTTTTGGTAAGCATTAGTCTGCAGCATGCATGCAAGTCTTTATATGCATTATATGAGCAAGAGGTGCCCTCTAGGGAGCACAATGTGGTACTGAGAGCTGCTCTATAAATGTTAAAAACTTCAAAGGTTTTCTTCTTCTTCTTCTTCTTCTTCTTCTTCTTCTTCTTATTATTATTATTATTATTATTAATAAGGATTTATATAGCGCCAACATCTTCAGTGATACTTTGCAATGACATAATCATACATTACATACAGGGTAATACATATTATACAAAGTCATTCATATTACATACAAAGGTAAAGCATACATTATGTACACAGCGTGATGAGTTATTTTCTAGTATTTTATGGTTCGTGGATGCAATCATATTTTTGTATTGACATACAGCTATACACTGAACATAAGTAGTGCACTAGCAGTGAAAAGAAACCTGCATGTGGTGCCGATTATCTAGAAAACCTTGTAGAGGGCTGTAAAAATGATTACTTTAGTCAGCACAGACAAGCTCCATGAAATATATAAATATCGAAGACAAAGACATAAAAGCAACTAAGGAACTGTAAAAATGAGGAACAGTAAGCAAGTGATTAGATCTGTCATATGAATAGTTCTAAATAGGATGCAGCCACAGTAAAATGTACACCTACTAGCAATACCATAAAGGAAATGGTAAATAATATCCATTTTACTCCCCATATCTAAAAAGCATAAACCCATCCATGCAAATCAGTGGCAGAACTACTGCCCCCTCCACCCCCGCAACCATGTTTTTAAACAGCTGATCGTGCATATGAAGTAAACATACATAAGAACAGCTGTTAAAAAGACTGCTGATTGCGGACCTTTGGCGTGCTGGTGAAGGTGAGTGGCAGGGGCCCGGCCTCCAATCTCGTGGGGGGCCCGGGTCCCTGTAGTTACGCCCCTGAGTATACTCCACATCTTACTCAAATCACCATCTTATCTACATTCAACATCTATATAACTTGATGGAAAAAAAGCTTTTCCTAAATCTCTCAGGCTACACTATTGATTTGTGGTATTCGATAACCAATAAAAACAAAAATATTTAACAAATATTTCATAAGGAAGACAAGCAACATCCTATACATCTCTCACCCCCTGAACATTATTTAAACATAAGTGAGTGGGGAGGAAGAGTCTGACTGTTCATGTAGGAGGACGTGAGGGTAAAGAGCTCCCGCTCTGAGAATACCTTAATCAGCTTGGCGATAGATAAAATAGACCCAGAGAACCCGTATAAGAAAGGGGGAAGAGACAATCCACACAATGTCTCCGAAAAACTCAAAGAATGCAGGTCCAAAGACTGAACTAACGGGCTTTTGGCCCCCTCCCGAAACGCCTCGTGGTTCCCAAGATGGCGCCGGAGAAGCGCGCACACAGGTAGGGGAACCTACTCCTTGTACACAACAGGACTTGGAGAAACTCTATACCCAAATAGAAAAATCAATAGTGGCATCACAAAACAAAATCATCTTAGAGGTGAGACAGGAGATCGCGGCGCTTGGCGAAAGGGTGGCCTCGCTAGAAAACCAGACCGACGACCTGTTCTCATTTTGCCGCCAAACTGAGACGGACATCAAAGAGGTCAGGCACAATGTCTACTTAATTAAAGACCACCAGGAAGACCTCGAGAATAGATCCAGGAGAAGTAACATTAGGATCCGAGGCATCCCTGAGGTCATAATAGACTTGGACACTTACCTCGAAAGCCTCTTCCTCAGCATACTGGTGGACGACACACAACACAATATGTTAACTGACAGAGCCCACAGGGCACTCCGGGCAAAGCCTATGGAGGGGGAACCACCTAGAGATGTCATCTGCAAATTCCATTATTACAAAATTAAGGAGGCAGTGATGGTGGCAGCCCGAAATTCCCCAACCATAGAATACAAGGGAACACAGATCCGTTTGTTTCAGGATCTCTCAGCAGCCACTCTGCAAAGGAGGAGAGAGCTGAGACCCATAATAGACATACTCTTAAAAAAACAAATCAAGTATCAATGGGGCTTCCCCTTCAAGCTGGTGACCATGAAGAATGGAAGACCGAGGAGGGACCGAGTTTTCTGAGCAGGCTGGGACTACGGAGGGATTCCCCACCGAGGACACAACCCGCTACCCCCCCAGGATTTCCTCACCCGCACCGGAATGGTCTCAAGTGGCAAAGTCACAGAGGAAACCCCGCTAAAGGAGAGGGACAGCACCATGTGACCCCGACTGAACTCGCAAGTATTATCTTTTAGGCCCGACCTTGCACCCGGCCGACACCCCAAGCTGCTAACCTGCTCGGATAAATCTCTGGGCCCCTTCCCCCCAACTACCTAATATTTTATAATAATAACGGGACAATTTCCAATGACTTTATTAACCAGGATCACCTACTCAGAGGGGAACCAGAGGGAGCGATGTGAGACATGTAGATACCCGCGAGGTTGCAGTGTGCCTGTCACTATCCTGGATGGGAGCAGAGGCTGTCAAAATGCAAAACGGACTATAATCCGTGGACTGCCCCTCCTGTTTTCTTCCTCCCTCTAGGGGACGAAGGTCCCCACGAAAGTGAAACAGTATTATCGCCACAGGGGGAAGGGGGTACGGGGAGGAGGGGTAAGGCAATGGGTCTACTCTGTGCATGGTGAAAAGGGAGAGGGAAGATGAGCGAGAAAGGGAAAGTTGATAACAAGGGGAGACAGGAGGGGAAGTCTAGGGGAGTTAACAGCCAAAGGCTACATGTATACTGAAATTAAAAATGCAATAATTACACCAGTTTATCTTACCAAGGTTATAAGAGTTACAAGTTTGTGCGTATCTAAGTTAACAAAACTAAAATGTTTAATACTATATTCTATGCAATTCCAGGGGGGGGGGGGGGCGGGTAAAGCTAAAATACTGTTACCTTAACTTCAGCACGATGTGAACCATGAGAGAGGAGAGCCAGAGGGATACAACTGGATGCAATGAAAGGGGGGAGGAGAAAGGGAAGGCTTGTGCAAGGGTTAAAAAGCAATAGGGATGGTCAATGCGAGTAGATATTTTAAGTTATGTGAGCACTTTGAAAGAACGAATACAAGATATGGCACTGTTATTGACATTTATATGTATCCATATTGTCGGAGCCCTGAGGATAACTCACCCCAGGAATAGACTCAACCACCAAGGGAATATAGGAAATATCCCGGATCACCGGGGGGAACAGTACAATAGGTTATCTAAGACAAAATTTATATATGGATAATATAGGGAGGTGATTCCACCCCCTATAAAACGTCCCTCCCGGGATACAACCAGGAATTGGACCAATTTAGCCTAATCTCTGGTTTCAAGGTGAACCATAGCAAATCCCAAGCTCTAGCGATATCCATCCCACAACCCTTATAAAGTGATCTACAAACAGATTTCCATTTTAAATGGTCTCAGGATGCGCTAAAATACCTGGGTATACATCTTAGTAAGAGCAGGGAAACTACAATACAAAAAAACTACACCTCCACCATCTCCAAATTAATACAACTATTACAACAATAGACTCCTTATCCCATCTCTTTAATGGGTAGGATAACAGCGGTCAAAATAACCATCCTACCAAAAATTCTATATATATTTAGGGCCCTCCCCACGATCTTGAAAAAAACAGATTTGCAAAAACTCCAAACAGCAATAAATAAATTCATTTGGAAAAACGGGAGAGCCAGAATAAAAAATGCAACATTAGCGAGACATAGGGACAAGGGTGGTTTTGCTGCCCCTATTATTTTTTCTTACTACAAAGTGGCCAGATTAGCACAGTGTTTATAATGGATTTGGGGACCGGGCACTGTGGCATGGGTGGACCTGGAAAACGAGCTATTGGCACCCTTACATTCCTCCTCGGTTATGTGGATCCGACCTAAAGATAGGCCATCTTATAAACAAATTCAATACTCCACAATACTAGACTCACTAACCATATGGGACATATGTAACCGGCAATACGAGCTTATACAGACCCCTTCCCCTGCCTCCCGAACTTTCATACTCCTTACTTCTCTTTAAATATCTCTAACAAGGAAGTCTTAGCCTGGAAAGACAGAAGAATTTCCAGAATATCAGACGTATACAATCAAGGGGGCAACCTACTAACATGGGAAGAAGCTGCTCGAAAATATAAAATTCCACAGAACCAGTGGTTTTCTTATACGAGGATTACTAGATATGCTAGAAAGACACTAAATAATCATAGAAAAATTAGACTCACCAAGTTCGAGATGCTCACCACCCAAACCCATACAACACACAAAATAATTTCCTCAATGTATAAAATAATATGGCACGATACTCAACCCACTAAGCACCCCCCTACGTTGAAGTGGGAGATAAGACTAGGCTAAGCTCAGGAGGAGTCCCAGTGGATCTCAATCTACAGGAATTTAGCTAATTGTTCATCAGTTATAACAACGAAGGAGAAATCCTTCAAAATTCAATACGATTGGCATGTCACCCCAGCCTTCCTGCATAAAATTAATTCAACAAACTCAGATAAATGTTTTAGGGAGTGTGGGGACCCGGCAGACCAAGTGCATTGCTGGTGGTCGTGTCGTTTCTGAGAGGTGTGTTCGGACCTACTAGGGGAAATATTTTCAACAACTATAAGACTGTCTGCTTTTATGGCTCTATTCAATAGCTCTATCCCAAATCTGAATAAATATACAAATTGTCTAACAAAACATATATGCTCGGCGGCAAGGGGTTTGATAGCCAGCACCTGGAAAGGAGGTGAACTACACAAAGCTAAACTTATAGCTAGAGTATGGTGGATCTATGATATCGAATACATGACACACACTCTATCAAATAATCTTAGAACATGGAGCAACACATGGGATGTGTGGACACTACGAATACCCCCCAGGGGATAACTAAGTCATCAGAATACAACAAGGTCCCTCGGAGGGTGGCGTCAGGAACAGAGCCAGAGAGGTAACTGTACTGTTAATAGAACATGCAAATGAACAAAATATGTTGTTGACTGCCGGCATGACTAATTCTATTGTTTGTGTTAGGAAGGGACAAATACCTTCCTTCCTTTTTTCCTTTAATTATTTGTATAGTTAACTGTTTGTTTTTCATTTATTTACCTAATTTATATTATTGTTACAAAACACGAGTTTCATATAAATGTATGAAGAATTGAAATACATCGAAACTTAATAAAAATTTAATGAACAAAAAAAAAATAAGTGTAAAAAGTGTTTCTCCTCTAAAATCAATGATTATCTCTCTTGGTTAAGATACATTTAACATTACATTACATTTGCTAATTTATTATTGGATGAAAATCTCATATAGACCATATTCCTTTTCACCTGTTTAAAATTGGCAAACACTTAAAGGATAATTACACTGTAAAAGCAAGTTAAGTTTAGTTGATTTGGCTTGAAAAGTTCTGTTCTTTCTATTTCTTCTTCTTCTTTTTCTTCTTCCGTTTTATTCTTCCGCTTTTTTGGACCGTATCTCCTCCCACAGTTTTTGAGCTAGAGACATGAAATTCAATATAGACGTGCGGGGCATATAGGAAAAGTGTGCTATCTTCTAGCTAAGGAATCCGCGGAAGCGTTACGGCGTTATTGGCGAATTTCCGGACATTTTTTCCCATAGACTATAATGGTAACAATCCTCAAATGTGGATATTCCAAAACAGTTTTTTTCATGGTCATAAATACAAATGGTGATACCCCCAACCCCCTACACAGACCCAGGTACACCCACCTACTGACCTACCTTTCCATTCCCGTGGAAGCCATATTTAAAGGGTAACTAAAGTCAAAAAAACAAATTTAGATTTATCCTCAATAAAAGATAGTTTTATGGTTGTAAACACAAAAAAGACATACCCCCTCAACCAGACCCAGGTACACACACCTACTGATCTACTTATCCATTACTGGGCCAGCCATACTTTAAAGGGTAACTAAAGTCAAAAAAGCAAATTTTGATCAATAATCAAAAAAGTTTTTTTTTAACTCTCAACCCCGTGTACACACACCTACTGATCTACTTATCCATTAATATGGCAGCTATACGTAAAGGGTAACTAAAGTAAAAAAAACTCATTTTGACCAATCATCAAAAAAGTTCGAATTTTATCCCCCAACCTGATATGAATACACACACACCAACTGACCTACCTTTAATGCATGTGACATTTAAAGGGTAAGTAAAAAACAACAATGTCCTCTTCATTGACATTATTGAGTTTTAAAATCTGCAGCACAAACACACAAATTCCCTTCCAAAATGCAGTCTTTCAAGCCAAATTCAAAGTTTATACTTAAACTTTCCCTTTCTAGTTGTAAGCTGCAGCTTTAAACCCCTACCCCCTTTTTTCCCCCCTAGGTCCCTCCTGAGCCTACCTGTGCTGCTGTAAAGTTGCTGACATCTTGGATGTGGATTGAAGCATGCTTAGCTCTGCGACATGACGTCAGCGCGTGCACGGACGCATGTGACATGTGCCATGCTGTACACAAGTGCGGCTCGATGATGTCGCATGCGCTGTGATGTCATCCCAGAGCACAGAGCAAATGAGGAGTGCTTTTTGGGACTTGAATAAGAAGGAGATCCGGGAACTCACGGAGGGCGGAGCTAAGCAGTCTTCAAACCACATGTCAGCAACTTTACAGCAACACAGGTGGGATCAGGGGGGGGGGGGGTTAAAGTTGCAGCTTACAATTTAACTTAACTTGCTTTTACAGTGTAATTATCATTTAACAATAAACATTTGTTAATAATTTAATGTTTAGTACAGTATAGTACTATGTATAATTTTACTAGGCAGTCGATATGAGGTCACATTGCAAAATCGTTTCACTGTGTCGGGAATTTGTTCACCAGTAAGCACTAGTGTTGAAATCATGTAACTATGATCAAGCATGGGGATGGTAAATATAGTAACATAGTACATAAGAGCCATTAATACCCTGCAAGGGATTTCCTTAGAAATGTCCCACATTTCACTGACACTTGCATATTATATTTAACAATGTATCCTTTATTTACAGAATTTCTGATTTGCACTATTTGCAATAATTGTCTAACCCTGTTAAATCTAATGGTATTTGCTATTAATTGGCATGTATATCCAGCTTTAAACACTTTTTAAGCTTCATACACATGTGCGATCCCCGGGGCCGACAAGCTACGCACAATGTGTATGAGCGCTTATTTCGGCCAACAATCGTGCCTTGTGTGTGCGCTTTGTCAGCTGAAATGGACGTTCACCTTGCGAATATCATAGACAATAATGTACCCCCCATTTAAAAATAAAAGGATGTGAAAAAGTCACCTTGGGGTTCCAATACCTGTTTTAAGAACGTTTAATATCCTTCTATATATCCTAATGTGTCCTACACTGGGTGATTCATTTATTATGTTTTCCTGTTTGAATGAAGAATTTCATTTTCTAAAAAAATAAGCATTGTTGTATATTTTGCCCTTGATTTTTGCTTTGAGCAATGAATGGCCATGTAGTCTCCTTTTAGCCTCATACCATTTAATGCAAATAGACTTGATTTCTTCAAATGCATAAAACTATTTAGAGACCAGTGTAATGCTCCATTCAAAAATATAGGCTGAGATCCTGGGTTCAATTGTTATGTTCAGAATGTGAGTTTCTATCATTGTTTCACTGTATGTTACTCACCAAACTAGATTGCAAGCTCTACGGGGCAGGGACCTCCTTTCCTCTTGTGGCAAAGCTCTCGCACTTCTATTTATATAATTTATATATTTATGTACTGAACTATCTATGTATTTATACCCCTTGTATGACTTTATTGTATTTTGTTACTGTACAGCGCTGAATCCCCTAGTGGCGCTTTATAAATAAACTATATATACATACATATGTGAAGCCAATAACAGATAACATTAGGAATGAAATCGCTAAGGAAGAGAAGAAGATAGAGGGTGC
The DNA here is from genome assembly GCA_019447015.1 of Hymenochirus boettgeri. Classification (NCBI taxonomy): domain Eukaryota; kingdom Metazoa; phylum Chordata; class Amphibia; order Anura; family Pipidae; genus Hymenochirus; species Hymenochirus boettgeri. The sequence goes on along the minus strand of CM033470.1, from coordinate 265,621,514 downwards.
TGTGAAGCTGTATAAAGTGACACAGGATAAGAAAAGCCTCAAAAAGTTTCAGAAAATTATAAAGGCTTCAGAGGAAAGATGTACAGCTCTGTATTGCATTCTAGAAGAAGTCACTGCCCTCGATGTTCCATCTAACATTGAACAAGGTGTAGTACTAAAGTACCTCTTGCCCTGATTTGGCCCCTTCTGAGGGAAACCAGAAAGGGTCATACAACTAACCCACATTTTATCAACAATATGTATACTTTTGCTTGATTTGATTTGGTTTGGTTTCTGCAGATTGTGTTATTGCCTAATTATGCAACGGACATTCTACCAGAAATACAACCACAGCCAGAAACAACGGTAAACAAGTATGCGGGGAAAATTCAACAATATCCATCACGGTTATCTAGTAAACCAGAAGTACCCAAGTTGGAAAAGCAAGAAGATCGAAAATTGCCATCAACATTTTCTAATAGATGAGAAGAACCTAATCTGGAAACAAACATGGAAACAGAGGATGATGTTTCTGCAGACTTTAGGGCAAAACTGCTAGAAATTATGAAAAGTGGCAAACATAAAACAGAAGAACGTGTATCTCAGGTCCCAGAGACCTCTCATAAAACTGAATCCCTCTTTTCATGGGATTCAAAGAAACAGTCACATAATAATGTGGAACTAGAGTCTTCAAATCTGTCAACATCTAGTCCACGGTGTTTCACATGCACCAAAGAATTATTTTCTAAACTGCGAAAATTATAAGACAGAGGACTGTATCAATGGAAGACCGAACTGCAGCCATTACTGGGTTGAGGCGCATTTGGCAATTCCTTTCCCTGAGTATAAATTTGAACGTGAGGTAGGAGAAAGTTTTCCTGCCTTGGTCATTAATGTGTAAATAGCTTTAGAAATGCTAATGACAGTCTTGGCCTGACTTACACCAACAGAAAAACAATATTACAATATTATAGGGAAAATCAGGCAGGGAATTGACATACCTAACCTGTAACAGAACTAAGACAGGCAGAGTGACAGTTGGCCAAACTTCTAAAGCTATCAACTCTTAAATTACTCTTTAGTTGGCTGTCTAGTTGTCTTTTAAAAAAATATTCAGATTAAATAAATGCTTTCTCTTAGTGTAGGTGTTCCTGGTAGAGCACATGCCAACAAAGATTAAATGTGCTATAAAAACTATGGTAAAGGAAAGGATTATCAAAACCACTGCTTTATACGACAAACATATGCACACCTAAATAACTGTGTAAGTACCATCTGACAAACTGCAGTGTGCACAGGAACTTCTATATAATTGACAGCTCTCCTAACTGCCCCGACCGACCGTTTGACATATGCGAACGGTCAGCTAGGACGAAGGAGTGTTGGTTATGGCAAAAGTAGCTGTGGCTGACAGTGCACCGCAACTGAGTATACAATCTATAGAGGAAATGATTGGCCATGGTTTTCCGATCCGGCTTATTGCCCATTGCCGGACGCCACTCGTGATTGGCCCAGGAAACCACCCAATTTTGGTCCGATCAACCAATACACTAAAATGTCGGTTGGTTTGGGCCAAAATATTGGATGGTGTGTACCCAGTTTAAAGATAGGCAGGTACATTACTAACAGTGTGAGTGTCATTATACTGATCTTAAAATAATGTTTATTTTTCATTTTACATCTAAAACCAATGTAGGAAACCTTGCACCCAAGCAAATAGAAAACATTTTAGATTCACATGCATTCTAATAATTTTTTTTTTGCTTTAAGATTCTACTTCGCCTTGTATTGTGTTAAGATTAAAGCATCTGCACAAGAATAGATTGTTCATCGGTAAGAAACCGTATACTTACAACAAAGCAATATTATGGACTAATTTCATGCTTTAGTCAGATCCATATGTGGGTTTCTTATGAATGGAACTAATAAGATTTCTATTGGGTGCTATGATTTTTTTTCCATATAGGTTTAAATGTCCCCTTAGTAGAAGGGTTTATTCAATTGGGTCCCTCAAACTGTTGGGAATGTTTAAAACTTTTTTTGCTTGTTTTATTGTAAGACCTAAAACCTGAGAACATCCTTATTGATTGCTCCGGATATCTTAAAATTACAGATTTTGGTTTAATCAAAGACAGTAAGTTCTTCTAGTTTATTTAAATTGTCTTTGTTAATATCCTTTATCCTATCTCACTAACAATGTTGGGTATTTTAAGATATGGGCTACAAAGTCACACCAACACCAACTGCGGAAAAGTTTTGTACATGGCACTGGAAATATTAATGGTGGAAGCTATTCCAGGACTGTGGACAGTAGACTTCTGGTCTCTTGGAGTGATTATCTATAGAATGCTGACTGGTCAGGTAAATGTAACACGTCCATTATCAGGCGAAACAACTGAGCCATAACTGGTATAAATTATACTGCAATTATGTCTTTATTTTTATGTATAATGGAAAGCCCTTTGTAAAGCTGCCATTGTGTGTTGATAGGAAAGTAACATATTAATTCCTGTTATAGAGTTTCTAAATAAATCCCATTTTGGTTTTGCAGTTGCCTTTCTCTACTGAATATATGATTATGTTAGAGAATCCTAGCTACCCAGACAATGGGTAGAGACTTATTAACACAGGTAAGTACACCACTGTGAATCACTAACTGTATGGGAATGTGTTGTTTCCCTTATAGCTATTGACTGTCACTTTTCTAGCCCACATCTAATTACTATAGATAAATATGATGGATGGATAATTTGCTCTTTTTACAATTATTATGGGGATATGGTTCTGCTTATGGAAATGGATGGACCAAATCCCTAACCATGGTACCAATTTTTTGTTTGGCTATTTCTTAAAAATGTTAGAAACCATCTTTCTCTACCTCTACTCTCCATCTTGTTCTTACATGATGTCAGTGACAGTATCCTTTCCCATAGTGCTTTGTTCTTACTTTGGCTCATGTAACTATGTTCATGTTTTTTATTTTTTAGCTGTTGAAGAAAAATCTAGGCACGTGTCTTGGATCCAGTAAACGTGGAGTGAAAGACACAATAGGGCACACTTTCTTCTAGGTAAGTTCCTATTTTAATAAACAATGTAAAAATGATAATAAAATTTTAACCTTTGCAGTAAATTAATTGGAAAGATTTGTTTAAAAGGAGAATCCGGACCCCTTATGTGCCACTTGCAACCACAGAACAGGAAGGAAAAATGGACGCTTTACCTGAACCAATTGGAAGATATTAAGTCAAAGATTTCAAAGAAATGCCATAAACGGAAGAGATAAATAGAAAACAATTACCCCAGAAGTTGTACGGCCAAAGGAAATCCAGTGCGCCACCTGGCCATCAATGATTAGCACAGGGTTGTAAGGATTCTATTATTTACCCTCAAACAGATGATCCCAAAAACTTTTAGTGTAAATATCCTAGATTATGGTTGTGAATATGTCAGCCCAATTAGAATGGTGATTTATATATTATTACCTCTGCAGAACCAACTCTAAATGCAATATCCATTGAATTACAGGTGGACTATATGAACTACTCATATATTTAATGCACTACCCTTGTATGTTACATGTATGACTAATATGGTGCTATATAAAATCCATAAAAATAATTATAATAATCTGCAAGGAGTTGTATATGGGTTTCCTCTGGGCACTCCGGTACCCCCCATTCATAAAGACATACTGATACGTGCAAAATAAAGTTATAAGTTTGTAAGCTCTTTAGGGGAAGGGCCTGATACGATTATTTATTTAAAAATTGCTCTTAATAAACAGAATATTTATCACTTAATTGTTGTTTGACTCCACGTATTGGGAGTTACCATCTAGTAGATTGTGGGTGATAAGGAATATGGACTAGGCCCCACTGATGGAAGGTACCATTTGGTGGCTTGGGGGATAAAGGATAAGGACTAGGCCCCACTGATGGGAGGTACCCTATGGTAGATTGGGGGTGATAAAGGAAAAGGACTAGGCCCCACTAATGGGAGGTACCATATGGTAGATTGGGGGTGATAAAGGATAAAGGCTAGGTCCCACTAATGGGAGGTTCCATATGGTAGATCGGGGGTAATAAAATATAAGGGCTATGCCCCATTAATTGGAGGTACCTTGTGGTGGGTTGGAGGAGGATAATGGGTAAAGAGCTACAACCACCTAATGGATGGTACAATATGGTGGGTTGGGGAGGGTAAAGCATTAGGGCTATGTCCCACTAATGGGAGGTACGATATTGTTGTTCTAGGCAGTATTTCAATCTACATCTCAAATTCAATCAAAATAAAGGGGCTTATGAATAAAATTTAATTGAATTCACCATTAAATCATCCAATAATATCGCTATCTATGGCCACCATTAGTTACAGTAACTTACAATGCCCCTTCCTTTTTTCATTCTACCTAACCTCCCTTTCTCTACACTCTTTCTCCATGTATTAAGACTCCCACTTTCTTTGCAGCCTGTGGCCGACTCACATGCATCTCTTTCTCTCCACTCTCACTCCTCTTTTCTACCCTGAGTTCATGCTGTGCTTCCTCCCCCCTCTCTCATTTCCCCTCTGGCTGCATCCCTCTCACTATCTCCATGCCCTCCACACCTGTCATCCTATTCCTCTCTCCCCCTATAGGCTGTGTCCCCTCAAGCACCTCTTTAGCACAAACACCAACCCTGGTTATACATATTAAAGAGTACAGACCAGTACACTCATTGCTAGCTCTTGGTAATGTCATGTACAGTCCAGTCCAGTAAGCACAGTGCTATTAGGTTTACATATTACCCCAGTACAGACTTGTACACTGATTGCTAGCTCTTGGGTATGTTATATACAGTCCAGTCCAGTAAGTACAGTGCTATTAGTATAGTATAATATAGTATTTGAGGTTGAATAAAAAAAAACAAGTCCATTTAGTCCAACCTACTCATTTCCTCCCTAACAGTTGATTCAACCCCCCCCGCCCAAAAAAAAAAACAGTGTGAAGAGGAAAAAAGATAAGTCCTTACTCCAGGTGGGGAAATATTAATGGGTGGAATCAACTCCACAATCTATAGAGGAAATGATTGGCCATGGTTTTCCGATCCGTCTGATTGCCCATTTGCCCGGACGCCACTCGTGATTGGCCCAGGAAACCACCCAAAATTTTGGTCCGATCAACCAATACACTAAAATGTCGGTTGGTTGGGCCAAAATATTGGATGGTGTGTACCCAGTTTAAAGATAGGCAGGTACATTACTAACAGTGTGAGTGTCATTATACTGATCTTAAAATAATGTTTATTTTTCATTTTAACATCTAAAACCAATGTAGGAAACCTTGCACCCAAGCAAATAGAAAACATTTTAGATTCACATGCATTCTAATAAATTTTTTTTTGCTTTCAGATTCTACTCGCCTTGTATTGTGTTAAGATTAAAGCATCTGCACAAGAATAAGATTGTTCATCGGTAAGAAACCGTATACTTACAACAAAGCAAATATTATGGACTAATTTCAGTGCTTTACAGATCCATATAGTGGGTTTCTTATGAATGGAACTAATAAGATTTCTATTGGGTCTATGATTTTTTTCCATAATAGGTTTAAATGTCCCCTTAGTAGAAGGGTTGATTCAATTGGGTCCCTTCAAACACTGTTGGGAATGTTTAAAACTTTTTTTGCTTGTTTTATTGTAGAGACCTAAAACCTGAGAACATCCTTATTGATTGCTCCGGATATCTTAAAATTACAGATTTTGGTTTAATCAAAGACAGTAAGTTCTTCTAGTTTATTTAAATTGTCTTTGTTAAATATCCTTTATCCTATCTCACTAACAATGTTGGGTATTTTTAAGATATGGGCTACAAAGATCACACCAACACCAACTGCGGAAAAGTTTTGTACATGGCACTGGAAATATTAATGGGTGGAATCAACTCCAACTTTATGTATCAATACCAGTAACATGCAACGTTCTTTATTCTCAGAAATGTATCCAGCTATTTTTTGGAACTATCCAATAAACCTGCCATCACCACATCCAATGGAAGACAGTTAATCAAACAATATAAAAACATGTAAGAGAGCCGCAGGCAGAGGTTAAACTGCAAATTACTTTGATTTTGTGCATTGAAGCATCATGTTTTGTAGCCGTGTGCTCCTTTATTAAGCATCCTTGATAAAGGAGCACACAGCTCCGAAACATGTTGCTTCAGTGCACAAAATAAAAGTCTTTTGCAGTTTAACCTCTGACTGCGGCTCTCTTACATGTTTTTATATTACTATTACTATTATATTGCTATTGAACTTAACTGGTGTGTGAGTATCTACAATCTGTTTACCCATTATAATGGAAGACAGTACCAAAGTTTAACCAATCTCAAAGTGTAAAACCCCTTCTGAATTGGAAAACTAAACTTTTTTCTTCCAGTCTTAAAGGATGTCCATTTGTCCTCTGACATGTTCTATTGGTGAACAATGCCTCAGATAGTTTAATGTATGGCCCGTTAATGTATTTATACACAGTAATCATATCCCCATGAAAGCGCCTTTTCTCTTATGTGCATAATTGTAACATCTGTCTTCATATTCAAGCTCCCCCAATTCCCTTATTAATTTAGTTGCCCTTCTCTGAACCCTTTCCATTTCCAAGATGTCCTTTTTGTACACAGGATTCCAAAATTGCACTGCATATTCCAAATGAGGCCTTACCAATGCTTTGTAAATAGGGAGAATAACATTTTACTCCCTTGAATCTCTTTATACAAAACAATGCCATGCAGGCTCTGGCTGTTGCCGTCTGACGCTGCTTGCTACCTTTAAGTTTGTTTTCACTAAAACACCAACACCATTCTTTTCCATCAGATATTTACTTAACACAGAGCCCTTTATAGTATAAGCAGCACAAGGGGTTTTAAAACACTGTAATTTCACATTCTTTCATTTATCAACATTGAATCTCATTAGCCACTAAGCAGCCCAGTGTGACAATCCTATCTAGATGCACCTACACATCTTCTATAGCTTTTAATGGTCTACAAAATTGTGTGTCGTCCACAAACACAGAGACTTTGCTCACAATACACACTTCCAAATCATTAATAAATAAATTATAGTGGCCTAAGCACAAAACCATGTGGCACCCCACTTAGCACTTTAGTCCATAATGATAAAGCCCCATTAACAACTACTCTCTGCATTCGATCCATCAACAAACTTTCTATCCATGTACAAAGGTGCCACCCCAGCCCAACATAAGTCGCTTATGGGGGATTTTATCAAAAGCCTTAGCCTCCAAGTATCTACTGCTATTCCAAATTCCTAATCACTTCCTCATAATTGCATAATTACTACTTATAAGGTCAGTCCTTGAAACATACTCTAGAGTATCTTCCCCACCACTGAAGTTAAACTCACAGGTTTGTAATTACCCAGCTGTGAAATTTCCTTTTTTTGAATATTGGAATTACATCAGCTTTTTTCCATTCCAGAGGTGCACTTCTGCACATGAGGGAATCTGTGAAAATAAGAAACAATATATATAATAAATATCTAAGATCTAGGTATCCAGGCCAGCAGCTAAAGCACAATCAGTACCGGTGCAAATAATGGTAAAACGAAATATAGTGGAAACCAAAAAGTGTACACAAGGACACTTAAAGTACCATTAATAAACCATATCCCTAATGGATATAGGCACTCACTCTGCTAAATACTTATATAAATCGTAAAGAGAAAATGACGATATCCGTCATAAAGTCAGTGTTGGGTAAAACGTAAGAGCTTTATTCCAACTTCCCTAAGCACCAAAAACATCATTACTCGAAACACTAATACATTATGAACAAAGAAAGTTGGTACGCATAAAAGTCTAAACAGTATAAATTACAGTTCAAAAGTCACCAATGCTTGATAATTATAATTAGCCACACTGACTTAAAGGTCTCTAAAATGTACGTGGGCAGAATAACTGCGTATAGAAAAATAACCCTGAAAAGTTACAAATGTGTGGGATTGAAAAAGTTTTAAGAACAAAAAGAGGAGGTGACTGGGATCGATTAATCCTCCAAAGGGAGGCCAAATGGATATTTAAAATGAATTCTAGATCACCTCAAGGCTTGAATGAGGAACTGATGTTAAATATGTTTCTTTAATAAGCCATGTTCTCTTGCATATGTGTATGTAAATAAGACATGAATAACTAAAACTATGCATTGTATACTCTTCACTTCTGTTTACCTTATATTCCGGAACTGTCTTTTAGTTTAATATTTTCTGGAGGGACTTTAAAGGGCATGTCCACCCCCAAAACTATAATCCCCCCAACTACTGGCCCCATCATGTAGTGTAGTTTAATCCTTACCTCACATCCCAGATCCATAGGGTTCTCCTGTAGTCCCCCCCCAAAGTCCCAAAAACTAAAACTGCGGCCCACCAGGAGGCTAGCAGGTCCATATAGGACACTGCCTGCTACCTGGCCTCCCGGAGATCACTGCATGCGTACTGCAGCCCTTCTCCCCCCTCCCCCTCCCTCCCCCTCCCTCTCCCTCCCGTTCTGCTATCCCTCCCCCTAACATAAAACCCCTTCATGGCAGCCTTCCCCCATGTCCCCCAGCCCCAACCGCATAAATTTTATTTTTAGAAAGCTCCCCAATCTTTTACTTACCTCTCCGCTTTCCTACGCGAAGTGAGCTGCCGGCAGCCCGCGTCCGTGATTGGCTGCCGCTCAGCCAATCACAGACGCGGCTGCCGGTCCCGCCCCTCTGCTTGCATTTCCTCGCAAGCAGAGGGCCGGGAGCGCGGCGCAGGAAAGAGGGGAGGTAAGTAGAGTTTGGGGGGCTTCTAAAAAAATAAATAATGCGGTTGGGGCTGGGAGCCCAGGAGGAAGAAACATACTAAAAATTTTATTTCAGGGTGGACATACTCTTTAAATAAGGTTACACAAATGGACAGACATACGGCTATTTAAACAATGGTCTATCACCGAAATGTACGTCGGCAGCAGAATTCCCACACAGTAATCCCATACAGTAATAGCCAAATCCAGTATGACTATTACTGTATGGGACTACTGTATGTATTATAATTGCATGGGAGATAGGAGCATTTTGCTGTCATTAAAGGGACAGTTCAGTGGAAATGATCAATATTCGTTACATTGTTAGTTTGTGTAATGCCTTCTTAGTTATTCTACATATTCTCTCCCATTTGAAATTAGTTGATTTCATATCTGTTGTATTCAATTAGATCAACTGGACTTGAAATGTGTTCTTGAAGACGTTTCGCTAGTCATCCGACTGGCTTTCTCAATTCAGAATGACTTGTACAAGATCTGTGGCAATTATGTACCATGGAAAATCCCAATTAGCATTCACAGCCAGGTGTTAGGGTGTGATTAGATAGTGGCTAAGAGTGTTATAGGAACGCCACTTAGCCACTATCCAATCACACCCTTAACACCTGGCTGTGAATGCTAATTGGGATTTTCCAGGGTACATAATTGCCACAGATTCTTGTACAAGTCATTCTGATTGAGAAGCCAGTCGGATGAATAGCGAAACGTCTTCAAGAACTACATTTCAAGTCCAGTTGTCTAATTGAATACAACAGATATACCATGACCTGGATGAATGAGAACCTTCACAAGTTGATTTCATACCCTTTGCTGTTCCCTGCTGTTGACATTAGTGAGCTGACGTTTCAGGTTCTAACATTCCTTCTTCTTCCCAGGATGCACCACTTCCTTGGAATGTTCCTAACAGTTATTTCTACTGATTGGCTGTTAGATGGGTCAAAGATGCTCAGCTCTCTACTGAGCAACTGAATCAACCCAGGCACTGGGTCAAGGGCAAGACCATAACGGTCTCTACTAGGGGTCCTGCAAACAGGAAAGTCAGTATTTCGGTTTCAGTTATTTATACACAGACAAAATGATGAATGGGCAGGTTATGGTCATTGGGATTGAAAATTACTGCTGTTTTTTCTGAAAAGTATATGTATTAGCTCTGAACTTCCCCTTTACAGTGTTAACAGCTTAAGGCTGTGGCCCCATTATTATTTTTATTTAACTTTTTGGTAATATTCTTCATTACGTTTGACGTTGTAAATGTTTCTTGGGGCATATTTGTAAATGATCAGTGATCAATGTAGAAAAATAACCAATGGAAAAACTGTTAGAATCTTTGTTAGAATAACAATCTACAAATAAAATAAGGACAGATTTTACATGATAAAAACAATTGATCAATCTACACACAGAACAACAGAAAACAGCAGCCATCACCACTATAAACGTTCAAAATGTATATCCCATTGGGAAATAAGTTAAAAAAATCTATATAGATATTACAGAACTCCAGAATTTACCTCTAAGTGGTTCCTACAGATACTGGAGGAAATGTTCTGCCATTTTACTACACATATGTTGGAACTGACCTAAAATTTAAAAAAATGGTTGAAAACATTACATTTTTTGACACCAAAATAAAATTTACTCCAGAGTTAATTCTTTTAAATCTGCATCTGAACTCTTTCCCTATTAATCAAAAACCAACTACAGTACATTCCCTACATTTACAATAGTAAAACAATACATCGTTAAGTATTGGCTAACCACCCAACTACCGTCTCTGGAAGAACAATATGCTATATGAAAAAACACGCTAGATTGGAACTATTCTATATGCAATGGGAACATTGGTATATGGATAGCAGATCTCTAAAACAAAATTAGAACTACTTTCTCTGGAAAATAAATATCTAAACCAGAATAAAGAAATGGGATTTTATTGTTTATAAAAATACTTATTTTACTCACTGAACTTAATACTTTAAATTTTTCATTACTTTTCATTGCTTTTATATAAAATTGCAGAATAACAACTGTTTATATGTAACTATATGTGAACAAATTCACCACATCTCCCATAAAACTTGAGGAAGGGGAAGTTCAGTGAAGGAAAAATATTGATTTTTAAACATATTACACACACCTAGGATTACATATTCTCTTCATTCAAAAAAAAAATCAATTGATTTCATATCTATTTCTATGCCCAGCTGTGCTGTGTAGTGAGCTGCCATTTCAGGTTCTTCTTTCCTGGATGCTCCTTTTCTTGGAATGTTTCTAACATTAACTTTTACCCTATTGGTTGCTGGATGGGTCAAACATGTCCAGACCTCTTCTAAGCAACTGAGTAGCACCCGGGGCCGAGTCAAAGGGCAAAATTATAACAGACACAAAAAGGGTACTGTATTTACAGATAAAATAAAGGATGGGCAGATAAAAGGGCATTTCCACCCCAAGTTTGTGAATATGACAATTTCAAGGTTGGGGGGTGCATTACTTAAATAAGTTGGGAGGGTGGACATTTAAAGTTAGTAGAATGTTAGTGGAATCCTAATTGTTTTCTTAAAAGCATTCGTATTGGCGCTGAACTTCATCTTTCATTGCAGGTTTGGCTCAGGTAGGTAATTGTTGATGATATCCTGAAAGACTTGTTTTTGAAACGCTAACGTTCAGAAACGGAATGATGAAGAACTGATGCTATTAAATGAAGCTATGAATCGAAATGTTAGGAATGTTCAGTGCCTTTGTTAGGGAACAGCCACATGCCTTCAATTTCTAAAAAATGCATTCAGTTGGTGCTTCCTGGAATTTGGCAATATGTTGGATAAAACTTCTGGCATTGGAAACTTCTTGACAGAATTCCTGGAATTCATTTTTAGTTCCCATCTTCAAGCCTGCAATGTTCTTGATGAAAGTGCTAGCTTACTCGCAAAAATTATATTTGGAAATGATATCTGTGCAATTCAGAACACAGTCTGGCCTTTTAAAGGGTATCTCCGCTGGTAAAAAATATTTGGTATTTAGTTTTATTGAAGAACGGTAGGTAAAGGAGCTGTGTAGGTTTTTATTACCCTCCTTCCCGGCTCTTTATTGAAGAACGGGAGGTAAGACCCAGCTCCTTTACCTACCGTTCTTCAATAAAACTGAACACCAAAATATTTTTTACCAGTGGATATACCCTTTAAAAACAGATTATAAAACAAATATAATTAATGAACCAAGGGCCTTTGTGTTAAAACCACTAAAAAACATAGACGTCTGTGACAAAGATCCTTTTATAATGTTAATGTTGCCTGTCCATCTTTTCTGTCCCTAAGGAAATCTATAAAAAGGAAAGACATATGTCCTTCAAATTTAATCTCAATAAATCATCAGTGAATAAACAAAACAAAAGGCATAGAATGACATTTGGTTCTAAAGAAAAACAAGGGGAGGACAATTCTTATGTAACTGATAAAAAGTTTTGCCAAGCAAGGTCATAAAAAGAAGTCTTAAGCAAGTGCATAGGTTAGAATACAAATATAGCATCAACATTCAAAATAGTCAGCTCATTTTACTGAAATTTCATTTTTAATTATTCTGTTCCTAGCAAAAGAAAAAACTTCAAAATGTTCCAGTATCCTTTTCATCTGCAGTGGTGGCTCACCGTGATAAACACAAAATTTAGAAATACAGTCTAAAAGGTTATGAGCTCAAAACTTTTTTTTGATTCCATTTTGTTACTAGCAAAAGCAAAAGATTCTACTAGGGAGAGAAATCCGCTACCCCCGTAGCGGATTTACCAGAGGCTGCGCGACTCTGGGTGAATGTTAAATGGGCTTGCGACGGCTGTGCGAGTGCCTCTTTCAGTACTCTGGCAGCCACCACAAAAAGACTTAAAATCCCGCTAACCGATCGTAAAAGTGTGACTTGAAGAGCTGAAAATAGTGCTGTGTTCCAGCAGCGCTCCCAGGTAAATTAGGCCATACATGTATTAGCATTCGTCATAGTAGCTCTGATAGGTTTGGGGTTGAAAGTTTTACTTTTTGCAACAGAGAGTACATGAGGTTGCAGGTTCAATTCCCCAGGCATACTTTTTATTTTAACTAAAATTCTCCCAACATCATTGCTAGATAACAAATAAACTTCAAAGATTACTTTTCTTTTTTTGTATACAAAGGAATGTATCATTGTTAGGGACAGGATCATTTAAATATATTTACACAAAAAATTCATTGGAATCTCTGTTTTGTTGGAGGGAGGACCTCTGTGCTGTTATATGATTGGCTGTCAGCTTTTAGGAAGAAATGCTGCAACTTCCTTGTTTTGATCTGTTGAGCACTACTGAGTATGTATATGAACTGTGTATATTAAACCAAGTCCACCCTCACGTCTGTGTTTGCACATTTGTAATGTAGTACATTTCCAAAAAATGGTTGATTTGAGTTGTCCTTTCCTTGTCCCTGTTTTTTTGTTGTTTGCTCAGAATACATAAATGATATCCAGCTAAGGTGGATAGAGAACTTACATCTAGTACCCACAGGTTAATTTCATAAATCACCCAGCAGCCACAGAAAAGGGAGAAGTGAGGCACAGCTCATTTTAGATTTGTGATTGTGCACTTTCTATTGAAATAATGTTGTCTGGAGACTATGGTTCCCCTTTAAAACATCTTGGATTAGAAATCATGGTAATATCTAGTTGAGTTCTAGGCAAATGAAGGTACTGGCACATTGCATGATTTTAATTACAATTGGGGTAGCAAGTTTTTTTGTCTAATCTTAATAATGCAAACATGCCTATTAGGTAACGTAATTACAGCAAAGCCAGAGAGACAGAAGTTCACAAAGGAAATCTAATTTTTCATACCATGTGTCTATGACCCAACCCCTTTTAACATAAAATAATTAGAAAATCAGAGAACTAGAGAAAAAGCAATGTCAACAGCCAGTCTGCTTATTTCTATGTGACCGAGTACTGATCAAGATCCTATGCAGAGGGTCATTTCATTATCAGTTGTATAATTAACAGGTTAGGTTCGTTGGTTACGTACGGTTCGGAATCCTTGGTTAACCCTCCATGGCATATCAAGCATCTTTTCATCTGTTTAAGCTAAAGATAAGGACAGATTTGTGGTGGCTGTTTATTTTTTATTTTATGAAACAGAATAAAACAACATATATGTTTCCAAACCAATCACATATAGTTAAACAACCAAATAAAAAGGTTGGTATAATTTATTCAAAGCTTTTTTTTATGCCCTGCAGTATATCACTGTATGTATATCATTGCATCCATCCTCTCTATTATATACAGGTGTGGCGATAGAAATGTGCACTCTATTGCAATGGAATCTCTAAAAATGTATTCATATGTTTTTCAGCTTCAGATTAATTTGATAAAATAACCTGGAACCTTCAGGAAATCAGAGCAGATGGGAACGATAGCAAAGAATTCATTTGATTCAGATCCAATTCTACAAACCTTCCCAACATTTTTTTGCCATTTTTTACATTTTATCTGATTAGAAACATTTTATGCTCTATTTTCACATTTAATGCAAATGATATATATTAAAAAAAAAAAAAAAAAAAGAATACAAACGTATGATTGTTATCAGACGACAATAGTGAATGTACAGTATATGTTTTAGGGAAACAGGCTTTAGTGATTCTACCCATAAAAAGACATTAAATGTTTCAGTGCGTTATTTTGAACTTATTTTATTCTAAAGACCTTCCCTGTAAGGTTTCCTAGAAAAACAAAAGTTGCCAAGAGGAATTTTAGAGATTTGGATCAAGCAGATGCCATTTGATAGTTAGCATGTGGTCTCTTGTGAATAGTAGAAAATTTAATTTTGTATGGCATGCATTATAAAGACATCATGCTTAATGGCCTGGAGAATGTACACTCTTCAGTCCTGCGCATCATCTTTTTATTTCAGGGTGAGAGGTCGGTCTGCGAGACTAAGAATGACAAATACGTGCTTAGAGCGCCCTGAGAAATTGGCAGAGTGAGACAGATTGATAGATGTATAATAGACAAGGCAGAGACAGCTGGGCAAAGAAATAGATAGATGCTGCAAGACAAAAAGCTAAAATAATGTAGGATTAATCTATTATAAAAAGAGCTTCCACCGAATAGATTATTGAGAAACCGAATAAAACTCAATGCAGACATTTTAAATAAACCCTGCGCTACGGTTAATCTCTTTCTTACAATGACAGGAATGTATTAAAGATGTAATGTACTTTGACCTAAACTGTAAACATCTTCAGTAGCGTTTAGTAATATAGAATTTATGTAAATGTAACAATAGTCATTACTCCTCTGGTCATAGAAAGTAGAAATCTTATACAACATACATGTTCAGCCTGAGTCAATCTTGGTATTTTACTACATCTTTTTTGTCTAATACAGGCTGCTACCACTGCCATTTATTTCATTTGTATACAAACATTGCAGTCAGCCTGTACTGTATTCCCTACACAGAATTGTTTGGTTGAATGGGAATATCGGGCTGGGGTGGACTCATGTGGACCAGCCTTTAGGAATAATATCTTAATGTTTATTTATATCTTCTTTACAAAAATGAGCCATGTTCTCATAACTTTTATTGAAAGTATAACAAAACCAAAGAGCAGTACAGCCAGAAGAATCCACAGGCTGAGCTCAGGTCTGCCATACAGTGAGCATGTTGTCTGGCTAGTTGGCAAATAAATGTATGTTCAAGATAGCTCTGGTTAGTAAATATGTGTATATGCTGCACACATTTAAATTAAATGAGTATAAAGATTTTATGTCTAGTAATTTGAAAAGCCGAATCCAACATGTAGAATGAACAGTATATCTTTAGAAATGCAATTTAAATTGGTTGATCTAGAATTATTTCCCAAACAGAACACATACAACATATGCACACAAGCTGTAATTAGATCATGCTGGACAAGGTTTCATAGAAACAAGTGCAGTCTGCTTTAGAGCTGAATAGGAAAAAGGATTTTGATTTTTAAAGACATTTGTGCATGAACAAATTATAAAACCTATATCTTGCAGACAAATATTTCAGTTGTGTGAAATAAGACCATGTATTGAGTCCTTGGAATGTGCACCATTTTTTTTTTTTTGCTTGCTTCCTACACAAGTGAGCAAGACCAGATAAAAACATACCCAAAGAAAGGTGGTGACCCCCAGTGGACAAACTCAAACAGTTTTAAAGGAGAAAAATACTCCCTCCACACATTGATAGAACCCGGGGTGAGTTCCTTGAACCACTAGGTTTTAACCCCTGGTTTACCTGCAAATCAGAAAACCATTATCTATAAAGATGTGCTCACTGGGCCACTTTGTCCGGCACCACATTTGGCCTATGACTTATAGGAAGATATGCTTCTTGCAGAGCCAGGGTCCAACATTATAGAGAGGGTGTAGTAATGCAAGCACAACTTTCTAGATGATGGTTCTTCGATTTGCAGTTAAGCATGGTTAAGGTAGAATTAGTTCTCTCATGATATCTTTGGAAAACAAACTGTCGATCCCTTAAGAAGCCAATACAACACATTATGACCTTAAAGGTAATGTACAGGGTAAATCAAAGTTCATTCCATTGCAAGGCTGTACCTTAAAATCACATACTATGTTACTCTTATTTTTCTAAGCCATTAGCAAAGCTTACCTTTCCCTCTTTACTTGCCGAGTCTCCCTCCTCCACTGTAATCTCTTTCAATCCATAAAAGTTTATACACGTACAGCTGCAGGAGCCGATCCTTGACGCATGATATGTATGAGTGCCCGTTTTGGCCGACAGTCTTGCAGTGGGGCTGCTTTGTCGGCAGAAACAAATGTTCAGTCAGGCCTTGTTGATGATCCGCCAGGCCAATCCGTCAATGAGGCTCGACTGAACATTTGTTTCAGCCGACGGTCCGGCTACACACGGGACTATTGTCGGACGACTTAATTTAATGTAAAAATGTTTTGTACAAAAGAGCAGTGGATTGAACAACATTACAGTGGAGGAAGAAGAGCCAGCAAGTAAAGTGGGAAAGGTAAGCTTTAGCAATGGCTTAGAAAAATAGTATGTGCAAGCATAGTGTGTGATTTAAAGGAACAGCTTTGCAATGGACTGAACATTGATTTACACTGTACATTCCCTTTAAGTTTATTCAGAAATCACAGGAAACCAGTTCAAATTTTTCTTTTTATTTATTAAAATTTAATGCGCTTACGTTCACAGAACGGTTTTAAACTTGAGCATCACAATTTACATCAAATAAAAACCCATTATTAAAAATGGAATAAAATTCTCCACATTAACAGAAAGCAAAAAGAAATTAAAACACTAAAGTCCCACCATAGCAGAATACACAGGCGTATCTGTGAATAAAAGAGAAGTGGAAATCTGTTAGACACGATTATTACAGCATATAGATGTTAGTCTTATATTACACTTATTATAGTGTGTTTTACCAAAATTTACAGTGGGTTCTGAAAAAATATCTCTGATTCAATAAGAGATTGATGCACTTCCTAGTGGTGTTTGTACATGCTCTACCTTCCCTCGCTCCGTACAAAGCGGCCAGAATCAATCAGTAAACAAGATGGAAAGGGAGCACAACGCAGCAATTAGATCTGCAACAATTTATTAGGCAACATGTTTCCAACCACCAGGGGGCCTTTCGCAAGCAACTTAAGAAAGGACCCTGTGTGGTTGGAAACATGTTGCCTAATAAATTGTTGCAGATCGAATTGCTGCGTTGTGCTCCCTTTCCATGTTGTTTACTGATTGAAAAAATATCTCCCCTTTCAAAACATACTGGGATTATGCAATTTAATATACAGATATTGCATCACTAACGTGTCCCTGGACCAGTAGCTCAAGCTTTTAGACTGATTAGGGAACAATTTTTAAAAAAATAAATTGGCACAATTAGAATGGAAGCAGCAGTGGAATATTCCCTTATAAAAATCACTCATCTACGTAGCTGATTTTTTTAAAATATAAAATCTTTACATTCCACTGTTGCTCCTATTTGAAACTCTTCCTTTCTTTGACTAAAGCAACTTAATTGGTGAATGCAACATAGTAAATGCAATAAATGACAGAGACCGGTGTTATATTGGATGTAGAAAACTCCCCCCAAACAACAGTAAAGGTCTGTGACTGAAAGGAAGCAGCTGAGGCACTAGCATTGCTCACACGCACAGCTGCTTCCATGCCAGGTTCTGTATCGGCCCATTAATTTGTTGTTCGTGGGAGTTCTCTGCACTTAAGATAACACCAGTCTCTATAATTTATCACTTTACAGTTCATGTTCCAGTTTAGTTATTTATTCAAGGATAGGCAGGCTACTCAATAGGACACAATCATTATTTTTATGCAAATGACAGGGACACAATCATTATTTTTATAAAAAGACAGGGACACAATCATTATTTTTATAAAAAGACAGGGACACAATCATTATTTTTATGAAATGACAAACAGGTATCTTTTAAGGGGTTTTTACAATGAATGCAGCGGCTGTGCGAGTATCGCAAGAGAAAGTCTAGCGGCTGCCGCAAGCCTATTTTACAGAGACTTAGCGTACATAAGTATTCAACGCCAAATAATAGCTGGGTGTTCCGGGAGTTTTGCCCACAGAGCGTCATACAAATTTATTTCTCACAAACCATGAACACATCAAGCTACCAACTCTTAGTTATAGGGGTCTCATTGAGGAGCACGAGCACAGAACAGTTTTTATCTGCCAGGTTAGTGTCCTGGGCCTTCCTGTTTTAAATATAGTGCTGAAGCCAGGAGGAAGCCCGGCAGAAGCAGATTTCTTTACGCTGGCACTCCTCATAGATACTATATTGTTCTCCTTTAAGTAGTGACACAGGGTACAATTCTTTATTCAGCTCAGTGATTGTTTTTTTATCATTCTAAAGGCTAGGCCACAGTAGCGTGATTTCTCACACGCTAACGATCATGTGAGAATCACAGTGCAGTGCATGGCCACATTGCATGCGTTGCAATCTGTTTTTGGAGCGCATGCGATCGCTAATTTCTTTTGTAGGTTGCATGCGCTTAAATTCTGGACAATTGCGTGGATCGAAGTGCAAACGGATTGGAAGTCTTGTGAAATGCGTTGCCATGTGGCAACAGTTTCTATTATATACAGAAGCAGATTTCTTTATGCTGGCACTCCTCGTAGATACTATATTGTTCTCCTTTAAGTAGTGACACAGGGGACAATTCTTTATTCAGCTCAGTGATTGTTTTTTTATCATCCTAAAGGCTTCAGGTGAAGCCATCCTAAACCAATATATTGGTTCTGCTATAACTAATTATAAATGATAGTAGAACAAGATCTTTCTTACAGACTTTCTAAATGGAAATATTACAAAAATGCCAACACCATTTTGAACCACATTTCTGACATAGTTAAATGTGTTATGGGATAAGTGTAACAACAGCTATTAAAGGGCATGTCCAGTATTAAAAAAAAACTTTTTAAAGTCATGTAGAGCACTCATCCCCCCCACCTCATTTTCACATTATGTATAATTGCCTCTGAATGTACTTACCTGACCTGATTCCCTGCTGCCTGGGCACCGCTCTACTTCCTAGTCGTGGCTGTCAGATAATTTGGTGTCACATTGCACCTTAACTGACAGCTGCGACCAGGAAGAAGCGCTGCAGAGCGGAGGAGGAGCGGCGAAGGACCTTGGACATCCCCTAAGGACATCTTTGGCAATTCTACATATTGCGAAAATGGGGTTTGGGGGTGCTCTACATGACTAAAAAGTTTTTTTTTTTATGCTGGACATACCCTTTAAGTGTAAGCGAAAATTGTCATCTGTGGCTGTAATCTGTATTGGTCAAAATGTAAAATGTTAGCTTGATGCAGTGTCATCTGTAATGTCACAGTCAAGCAGAATCTTGTTGACTTTACTTTTTGGGCTGCTTTGGTCCTCTGGTTCTGGAACCTTCCAGTCCATTTTACGACCCTTTTCATACAGTCCCTTTAACACTTTGCGGAAATTCTCTGGTTCTGAACCATTTCTGCTTAGTTCCAAGTATTTCCGATATAGCTGCAGTGCGGTCCTTGCATCCTCAATACTATCATGAGTCTCCCCCTGAATCTTAAGGTCTGTACAAAAACAAAACATGTGAATCAAAATGTAGAATTATGAAAAGAGCAGAAAACCCCAATGACATACATTTCCCAAGATAAAGTAAAAGAGGCAATAGACATACACACCATTTATTTAACCATTTCAGCAAGAGAATGTATGAACCACTTTGGTTTACAAAACTGTGTTATAAATGCCAGTGCAATATTAATAAAGTTAATAGTTATAGCACAAAGATGTTTACACTTAAATTATTAGATGGAAAAGGTCTCTGAATAAGTTTCTAATAGGTATTAAAAAATATTGTTAATGAATGGTATTAAAACATTCACAATGTTTTCCCCCCCTTTTAGTAGGCTAAAAATGTTGGACTAGATGGACATATGTCTTCAAAATCCTATACTATGTAACTCTGACTGAGAAACAAGCACGTCTTCATTTATAGAAACAAAAGAAGTAGAACAACTCAAGTAAGGGTCAAAGCAAGAGAATGAGCATGGCAATTCAAAACCAATGCAAAGAAACTACAGAGAAACATTAAGGAAAGCAAAAGGTCTTTACCAAGAAAATACCAGGCCAGATAACGAAGAGAAATCATTCTTTTGCGTGGAATATGAAACAAATAAACAGTGTCAATCACTTGATCTTTTGGAACCTGTAGGAGACATAGGACATAAAATGCATTTAATTTTTCATGCTGGTTGTCATGTCCAAGTGCTATAAAAGCAAATAATATCAATAGCAGCATACCATTAAGTTGATCACCCGAAAATCCTTCTGTAAACCATGACCCACAAATTTTACTCCAACATCAATAAGGAATCTTAGTTTAAGATATGTGGATTTAAGTGTAGTCAGATGTTTAGAAGATATCTTTGCATCAAGATCTCCAGGTTTAATCCCAGAATACTGTGTTAGATAGTCCACCACCTGTTAGCAAACATAGAAATCAGCTTTCCATTACAGTATGTCTGTAAATCATTCACATTTGAGCAGTCTCTAGCAATTTCCATTTTATGCTACAAGTATACCTGCTCCTGGGTGGAAATGTAATCATCTATAAAAGGCACACCCTCATGGGGCCCTTGTCCTCTTACACAGGTGATACGAGCCACTGACATCTGGCTGGGTTTGATTGTGGATTTTGTGCCATCACTTCGAAGTTCAGCCTCCTCCTGCAATGGTATAAACAACACAGGCTAGTAGTCAGAGTACTTTGTTAATTAAAAATATCTAGTGTTTTACCATAAATACTGTATGGTAAACATACAAAAAAAGCTTTTGACTAGGCAGGAAGAATGGTGGGCATATTTCAAGATATATTCTAATCAAAGTAAGTTATCAATATGCCAAAGATCCAGTTCACTGATATACACACTGATAGCCCTACCAATTGGTAATCTAACAGTCAGATATAAGTCAGAAAAGTGTTGTACTGGCTGATATTATGACAAAGCCGATAATTTAAACATTTTTGATCTGCTGAAATTTACCACCGTGTCCAATTATTCGGAATGACCAGTTTTGCATAATAATTTGCCAGAATCTGTTGTGATTTTAAATCACAGCCAAATGTTAGGTGAGCAAACCAAAACATTGGACTGGGCAACTGAATTTCAACCTGTGCTTACAGCCTAAAAGGTCCCCTACAGACAATGATCCAAATCGTACAGCTAAATCACAAGTAGCATCAAAAGAGTTGGTTACAGAGCCCATAATGTGATTCCAGGGGATTAATGGAAACACATATAAAAACATTGTTATCCTGTGCAATAACTGCATGATTGTCATTACCTGATTCAAGGTAACGAATTCAGCATCAAGTCCCACAAGTTCTGCCGTCTGGGGCATTTCATTGAGTTGTAAAGGTATGAAGGTGGCATGGCATTTCCGCTGCTTTCTTGCCAGAGACGCTTCTGCTAATAATACACTGGCTTCTATTGGATTTTTTACTGCAAATCAATAGCACAATACCGGGTAAAATGTAGGGAATTGGTGAGCTTGATAGTATAAACCCCCAAGTTCAGTAAAACACAACCTAGCAGACTAGGGCACTATTACTTCACCTTAAATGGCTAATTATTAAAAATATTAAAAAGCTTATGGGGAAACAAGGCATCTTTGTTAGGGGTATTAAGAACCGAATAATTAAAGGTCACAACATAGATATATCAGAAAGATAACATTATATAAGCTGGATGCTTTGGATGGGATGCATTTACTTTTTCATGACTGGTTGACACAAAATACAGTTTAAGGCTGAGGCCACACTACAACGCACCAAGCGTGCACGCTTTCTCGTGCGTTAGCGCACGTTATTTCCACGTTTGTGCTCACATTTTCGCTATCTTTAAAGCGAAAACGCAAGTGATTGCTCGCCACAAAACGCGAACGGACACGCAATCGCATGTGCATCGGAAATCGCAGGAACGTTTGCGTTCCATGTTAGCGAAAATCGTGGGCACAGACGCGAGTGCAAAACGTGTACGCGAATGAGCGAAAACCGCGCTAGTGTGGCCTGGCCCTAAGTTCAACTCTAAATGATGTTTCCAGTATAATAGTCTTGTTCTTACTTGTTAAATTGAATTTGGAATTCAGGTTTCTCTTGGTGTAAAATAATATTGCAGGGACTTTCCATGTCATATCAAATTGCACAGCCTCATACTAGAGAAGAAATAAGAAAACATTTTTCACACATTATCTTTTCTCATTTGAAGACAGCAGAATCACAACCTCTGTCAAACACGTTCCTGGCACAGATTTTCAATATTAAGAACAGTAAATGTGTAGAACTTTCAGAAGATGCAGTAATAGCGGGTTCCATGAATAGTTTGAAGCGAGGGCTGGATGCCTTTTTTGGAATCAAATAAAATTGATTGTTACTAGTATTAAACAGCAACTATATCATTTTTAACCAACGCCCTCAGAATAATAAGTATCGAGGGTAAGGACCTAAGCTATTGGTCTTAGATCACCTGCAATCTTTCTCTGAAGTTCCCATCAGTGGTGCGGGCTACCTGGCCCTCACGTATGTCCTGGGCCTGACCAATAATAAGGCACTTTCTGCAAGAAGCTTATGTTTAATTGTCCAGGTTCTGGACTAGAAGTATACCCTGGGTATTTTTATTGGATTTTTTGGAAGGGGGTAGTGGAATTAATATAGTTGCTCTTTAAGACATAATGTCTTAAATGTTGGTCCAGATATATTTTTAATTGTCATTTGCAATCAGAAAAGATTTTTCCCTTACTGTTGTAAATTGGGAGGGCTCTCAGGCAGGTATAGCTTTTATGTAGGTCAACTGTTAGTTGGGTAGGTATCAGAGGTGGGGTAATGGGGTTGAATTAAAAGACCCAATAAAAAAACAACAAAAAAGATCTAGTGCTAAGCATACATTAGCTAAATATACACAATTTGGTTATTAGTAATTGAATTTTGCGGTAAACACTGCACATGTATCTGTCTTTTTGTCCAGATTGGATGAACGGACCCACTGGAAAATCACAGCCAATCGTGCTGCTAGGGACCACATGCTCATCACGCAAACTGCTACTTTAGCCATGACTGACTGTTTGTCCCAGCTGATCGCTCGCTAGTGGCAAATGGTGGGTCAGGATGAAGGATCTGCTGGTGTGTACCCAGCTTAAGATCTTTAAGCAAGAGCAAATTATTTTGTACCACATAATCGAGGGAATTACATAATTTTTTGCCTTGTTACTTACCTGGCTGAGTTCCCGCTATTTAGTAAACTTCATGCAGGCCCCGCAAAGTCAGTGAAAATCCCAAGCTAACCCATTTGTACATTATGTAGCCTGGGTTTTATACTCACTGTTACTACATTAAAGGGGAACTGTGGTCTCCAAAAAAGTTAAGCACAAGATATACAGAAATAACTGACCAGAAAGTTAATGGGTGGGAGGCTGACTTGTGACATTCCTGAGGCTTCTCCTGCACAGTGCCGCAGGCGAGCACAGCCTCAGACTCCCTCAGAAGTCCTGACAGAGAAGGTAAGAAAATCTACAGCCTTTTCAGGCAGAGTTCTTACTCTGGGGGGTCTGGGTAACCCATGGCACCCGCGAGTGGGCAGGGCTATGGCACCCGCGAGTGGGCAGGGCTATGGCACCCGCGAGTGGACGGGGCCATGACACCCCTGAGTGGGCAAGGCCCCGACACACACAAGTGGGAGGGGCCATGTGGGGCTGTAAGATAATAGGCCACGGGGGGCCTGCAACTGGAGGGACCATGGGGTCCATGAGTGGGAGGGACCAGGGGGGCTGCAAAGGGGAGGAGGAGACACAGGACAGATTGACTGACAGTTTCAGAGCAGGAAGTGCAGGGGACCTGGTGATGCTGCTGCCATATCACACACAAAAATGTAAATATCTTCAAAACTATGCAAAATAAACAATGGAAATAAATTCCTATCAATTTACCTAAAGTCATTTTTAGACCACAGTTCACCTTTAATGTAACTATCTGCATTCCATACAACTACACAAGTCAGTTCAAGCAATGATCTACTCTTAAATGATCAATTCCTTACCTTATCTACAGGCTCTATAAGGAAATCATTAAAAAGGTACCATTGCTGGTGTGTAACCCCCTGGAGAGAAAGGAAACCAAATGGGTTGGTAGGTGTGGATGTACACAACAAATGCAAAAGGCATCAAAAAGGTAAATCCGTTTTAAACATTTCTATGTATAGCAAATACAAACTACATAGGAAGAAACCTGTTCATTTTAAGAGTTACTTTTAACATAACTTTTATTACAGTGGATAGAGAAATTGTGTTAAATAAAATACATACAAAGCGAATAGGAAAATGAAACTTAAATAACAGAAGTAAAAAGTATTTAACCAGCCTGGTCCTAGGTTTCTGGTGCCTTACCTCTTTCCTTTGATGATATGTCTCACCAACTTTTATATGAGCCACAAGGCTGCCACCTGTTCGTGGGTCTAAGATATGAACCACAGTGGCCATCAGGTCATACACATTTGTGGTTTCATCCTTATCATCTTCTGAATGAACAGGCTGTACAGAAAGAAAAAAGAATGTATGGAAAACCATTTTTAAAATGTCCCGGATCAGGGATGCAGGTCTAGATTTCTAGCTGTGTATAAACTTCCTGGACATAGATCAGGGCTATATAAGAGCAACTCTTCTTTTTTTAGTAAACAATGCAATTTTTATTAAATATAGCTTTCTCAGAATAATCAATGAAACAACATATAAAAAAAAAAAGAATTTGTGGGAATCTATGTCTTGACAGTAATAAAGATAATCGATAATCTTACAATAACAGGAAATTTACAAGAACAAGGTAATTTCACAGAATATGTTTCATACAGGAGACAATGTTGATTCAAAACAGTCAGCTAATACTGAAAAGCCCAACCATACAAATGGGCTGTGTATCTGCCATAAGGCCACATCGTCCAAATCTTACTGAACACATGTACATATCCTGCAAATCATAAAAGATAGCCATGTATCACGTTTATGTTAATTCTGTTAATGTCTGTATTGGGTACCCACATGTATTTTTACCTGCCTACAGTACTAATCATTTTGAGCAAATAAATTACCATGTCTATTGAGGTCCACATTTTATTGCTAAGGTACAAAGAAAATATTGGATGGACTACCAAAGATTTCTATTCAGAACCATTTTTGATAAAATTCCCTTTCTGAAAGGACGGATACTGGTATTCAGTATATTTTACATAGAACCTTAAAAACAGTTTTGTGGAGCAAAGCATTCAGACCCCTTTATTTATTAAATAGTAACATAGTAATTGAGGTTAAATAAAGACATACGTCCATCAAGTCCAACCTATATTATTTAAAAAAGTTTCTTGCCTTTGGGAAAGGTCTATACTGTCTAGCAGACATTTTTCCATTTTGTTAAAGGAACGTTAAAAGGAGATTTTGTTTACTCACCGTAAAATCTCTTTCTCTGAAGCCTTGGGGGACCCAGGCACAGCAGGGGTTAAGTATTCCACCTCCAGGAACGGACACTTGAGTAATTGAAGTTTTGCATAGGCTCTGGTGCTCCTCCCCTTACCTTGTATTCTGCCTCATCAGCAGCCTGCTTCAGTTTTGTCCCAAAGAGGGAGCAAAGGAGTTGCCATAAGAACGTACAACTTTGTTTAAAACACACTTTAACTTAAGCTAAACTGACACAGATCTATATAACTAAAATAACAGTTTTAACATTTTGGTAGTCTTAACTCATAGGGAGGGTAGTGCCTGGATCCCCCTTCGGCTTCAGAGAAAGAGATTTTACGGTGAGTAAACAAAATCTCCTTTTCTCTTTCAGCCTTGGGGGACCCAGGCACAGTAGGGGACATCCCAAAGTCCCGAACAGTAAAGGGGGGGCAGAAGAATTTATCCTCTGCTGCATGCAGCACTAGTCGACCTACGGTCGCCTCTGCTGAAGCATACACATCCAACCTGTAGAACTTGATGAATGTGGAGATTGAAGACCAGGTGGCTGCTCTGCAAATCTGATCTATGGAGGCTCCCCGAAGAGCTGCCCATGAAGCTCCCAGTGCTCTTGTAGAGTGAGCTGCAACCCGCAAGGGAGGAGCAGCCCCAGCTTCAATATAACATCTTGTGATGACACTCCGAATCCAGTTTGAGGCGATATGCTCTGGAGCCTTTGCGAGGCCCCGTTAGGAGGATGAACAGTGCCTTGGAAGGACGAAAAGATTCTGTTCCGGAGATGATTATCCGGAGAGCTCTGACTACATCCAGTGAGTGCAACCTCTTTTCTTGAAGAGAAACTGGCCGAGGATATAGAGCTGGGACAACAATTTCCTGACTTGGGTGAAAGGAGAAAAACGACGTTCGGTTGAACAGTTGGCTAAGGACGAAGAACTGCCTTGTCCCTGTAGGAGAGACAGGATGGTTCCACCGACAGAGCTGCCAGCTCTGACACCCTGCATATAGAGGAAATGGCTAAGAGGAAAAGTGTTTTCCAAGAGAGGAGAGATAGCGCTACAGACCTTAGAGGGTAGTCCTTGTAGAAATCGAAGAACCAGGGAAAGGTCCCATGGTTATACTGACTGTCTGCAAAGAGGATGAATGTGAGCCACCCTCTGTAAGAAGGTTTGGACATCATTTCGTGATGCCAGTCGCCGGTGAAAGAAAATCGACAGAGCTGCAATCTGAACCTTTAAGGCACTGAGAGACAGTCCCTTATCCAATACTTCCTGTAGAAAACATAGCAGTCTAGATAGGACGAATTTCCTAGTGGAAAACCCCCTGGAAGAGGTCCAATTTATGTATCTCTGCCATATTCGGTGGTAGACTTTTGCGGACGACAATTTACGTGCGGCCATCATGGTGGGGATGACCGATAAGGGAATGCCTCTCTTCCTCAGAATGGAGGATTCAATAGCCAAGCCATCAAATTTAGTCTTTGAAGATCCGGATGGAGGAATGGACCCTGAGAAAGAAGGTCTGGATGGAGGGGTAGGGGCCATGGTTCGTCCCCTGACATTCTTAGATCTGTGAACCAGGCCCTTCTTGGTCACCTGGGAGCTATGAATATAGTTGTAATCCCTTCCAACTTTATCTTTTTCAGTACG
Organism: Hymenochirus boettgeri; assembly: GCA_019447015.1. Lineage (NCBI taxonomy): Eukaryota > Metazoa > Chordata > Amphibia > Anura > Pipidae > Hymenochirus > Hymenochirus boettgeri. Next base: position 265,594,018 of record CM033470.1, on the reverse strand, counting down.
CGCGGAATCATTGCTATTGGAGGGAAGGCATACACAAACTGGAACCGCCATGGAACTACCAGTGCATCTATGAGGTGTGCCAGAGGATCTCGCATTCTCGCACAAAAGAGGGGAACCTTTCGGTTGATACACAATGCCATGATGTATATTTCCGGAGTTCCTCACCGACGAGTCAGATTCGTGAACACTTCTTGATGAAGAGACCATTCACCCAGATCCAGAGTGTGGCGGCTGAGAAAGTCCGCTTCCACATTCAAAATCCCCGGCACGAAAACCGCATATATCACCAGAACATAGTGTTCTGCCCAGGACAGAATGCAGTGGGCTTCCTCCATGGCCATGTCGCTCCGAGTGCCCCCCTGGTGGTTGATGTATGCCACCGCCGTGGCATTGTCCGACTGGATTCTGACAAAGCTGTTGGTCAGTTGCTCTGTCCAGTGCGAAAGGGCCAGGTATATGGCCCGTAGTTCCAGAACGCTTATCGGAAGAAGGGACTCTTGCGTTGACCAGATGCCTTGCATTGTGAGGAACCTGTACACTGCCCCCCATCCTGTCAGACTTGCGTCTGTGGAAATCACCGTCCACGGAGGCAGGCAGAGAGTGTTCCCTTTCTGGAGGTTGCGGTCTTGTGTCCACCATACCAGGGACCTCTGGATTGGGTGTGGCAAGGGAATCATGGAGTCCAGAGATCTGTTTCAAACCCCCAACATGTGGCGTTGAAGCGGGAGCAGATGGAACATGGCAGATGGAACATGGCATATGGAACTGCTTGGATGGCAGATAGCATTTTCCCTACTAGGCGCATGGCTTGACAGATTGAGATCCGGGGTTTTGCAAGAGTCTGGCGGGCTAGTGTTTTGAGGGCTTGGATCTTCTCGGAAGGAAGGAGAATTTGTTGTTGGGAAGTGTCGAACCACATGCCCAAAAAAATGTGGGGGCTGGGAATGAATGATGATTTGTGAGGGTTGATAATCCAACCAAAGGAGGTCAGGGTTTGAGCGCAACTTTTTACATGTGTTGAGGCTAAGGTGAGGGACGATGCTTTAATCAGTAGATCGTCTAAGTAGGGAAGGAGGAAAATACCTTGCAGGCGAATGAAGGCTGCCTTGGTGAAGACCCAAGGGGCCGATGCAAGGCCGAAGGGTAGAGCCGTGAACTGATAGTGACACTTTCCTACTGCGAATCTCAGAAAGCGATGGTGGCCCTGCCAAATGGGAACGTGTAGATAGGTGTCCTGTATGTCGAGGCTAAGAAATCTCCCGGCTCCATGGCCAGATTGACTGAACGTAAGGATTCCATCTTGAAATGGATCTTCCAGACATACACGTTTAGCTCTTTGGGGTCTAAGACCGGGCGGAAAGCTCCATCTTTTTTGGGAACTAGGAAGAGATTTGAGTAGAAACCTAGAAACCTGTGGGAAGTAGGTACCGGAACTATTACTTTGGACCATAATAGTAGGACTATTGCTTGGTTTAGGGCTTGCCGTTTGGATGGCGCTCTGGGCAGGTTGGACGGGAAGAAACATCTTGGGGGACGAGAAATTAACTCTATTCGATATACTTGAGAGATAAAATCCAGTCCAGGAGTCCATGGATAGGTGGTTCCACGCTTCCCAAAAAAATCTTAGGCGTCCTCCCACCCAAGATGAGGGAGCATAGTCATGCCGACTTTGGTTTTCCGGCGGTAGGCCGAAAGGATCCCCTCCTATTGGACATGGGTTCTTAGAGGGGCCTGGACTGATTGCTCTTGCAGTAGTTCTTTGTGTGGAGCGGAAGGGGTGAAAGGAAGGGTGCCTATGAGGTAGGTAGCCTACGGGGTCTGTTTTGGGGAATAAAGAAACTTTTTTCCCCCATTGCTTGAGAGATTATTTTTTCTAGTTCAGGTCCAAACAGCTGTCCACCTGAAAAGGGAAGACTAGTTAGGGCCTTTTTTGAAGCTGCATCGGCTGCCCAGGCTGCCTTTGTGTCGCCGTTACTTCCGAGGCGGAAGCCAGAGAGATTAACCGTCTGGATTCTAAGGCTGCGTCTCCAATATAAACCGAGGTAATGGTAAGCCTTAGAGCAGACCCTGAGACTAAAAAGGATATTTTTAATAGCGCCTCAATTACGCCGATCATTTGGGAGGGGAGTCCCATCGATCTATGTCTGCCTTGGGGAAGGGGAACATAGTGTTAAAGAGCCGGGACTGACAGGGTCGGCGCTCTGGTTCAGACCATTCTTGTAGGACAATTTTGTCTAACTGGTCGTAGGAGGGAAATTGAACCGAGGCTTTTTTAACTCTAGAAAAGAGTGTTTTGAAACGGTCCTCTTGGGATTCTGAGCCCTGAATGTTAAAAACAGAAAGGACTGACCTTATGAGCAGATCTACAGCTTCCGGAGTAAAGGTAGATTGTGACTCCTGTTTGGGAGTGTAGTATTCAATTTCACCTTCCTCTGTGATCTCATCGTCCTCTTGAGGAGAATCCTCAGTTAAACAGGATGCTCTGTTTAACTGTCTGTAGTCACCAGCTGTCCGGATTGTAGAACCTGTGAAATGGAAGCAGACAGAAAGGACATAGCACAATGACTTAGCCCAAGCTGGTTCCTGCTCCTGAGGGGGCCCCTGAGGAGCTGAATTCGGAGTACCCTCTGGTAAATGTTTTAAAGAATCTAACTAGTTCTTAATGGCTCTTGCCCATTCTGGTATTTGACTGACTGTGTCCGTAAGCACAGACGGAGGGTCATTGGTAGCGTTACAAGAAGCGCACCGTGGACCAGATTGGCCCACAGGTAGTTTTGATTGATTGGAAGGTCGCACATAATATGATACTGCGACCAGTGGTTGTTCCCCTTTTGATGGGACGGGAGCGACCCCTTACTGGCCATAATAGAAGAAAGGAAGAGATAAAAAGAAAAAAGTTTTTTTTTTTTTTACATATATGTGTATAATATAGAAAGCTGCAAAGCTGAGAAGGACTAAAATATGGAGATAGAGGAGGAAATCCCACCCCCAGAGCAATCCCAAAGAGTTAGCTGTCTGCCTAAGGAACTAAATAGAAGCAGAGACTGTAGCAAACTACTAGAATAGGCAGGGGAGAAGCTGACTGGATTGCAGGGCCCGGTCGGAGCTTTAGGCTGCCGCAAATGTCCTGGAGAGAGCCGATCCCCTTGCTGGTGGTTAGTCGGCTAGCAGGCACAGAAACCGGAAGTCCCCCTCCAGCACGGATAGTGTTAGTCGCGCCAAAGTTAAAGGGCACGCGAGGGCAGAAGGAGAAGCTCTCGCCATCCCTTACCTGAAGGCAGAGGTGTCCATGGATATGCCGGTCTGGTAATGGGAACTTCTGCAGGGAAACACAACAGTGCGCACTGGGGACTGTTGGATTCTGTGCCCAAGAACTTGAGCAGTGACCCTCCTTTACTTAAGGAGGGTTCAGATGAAGGTAGGGAGCACATCAGAGGAGGGGGGGGGCTGCACTGGTCTGTGTGTCCAGAAGTTGTGGGAGGGCTGGAAGGGGTTACCTTCCAGCTATTCTCAAAAACAGGTAAAACATTTTGTATTTGTTTTAGAACCGAGGTGGGGGACAGCCAGGTCTGTGTGTGGATTATGGTGGGATAGGCTGGAAGGGGTTACCCTCCAGCTGTTCCTAAGGCTTGTCTTTCCATTTCTGTGTAGAGTCTATAGTAGTCCAACTCCTGAGCAAACACTTGAAAAACTGAAGTAGGCTGCAGGTGCTGCAGAATATAAGGTAAGGGGAGGAGCACCAGACAGAGCCTATGCAAAACTTGAATTAAGTGTCCGCTCCTGGAGGTGGAATACTTAACCCTGCTGTGCCTGGGTCCCCCAAGGCTGAAAGAGAAAATTAATTTCCCTTCCTTATCTTAGCCCCTAGTTCATTAAACTGAAGGTGGTGATAGTAAGGAATGGATTTTTGCAATATTAAGATGGAAGAAATGACAGGTATTTGAAGCATTGTTAATAGGGTTTAAAGGCATTAAGTATTAACCCTAGGCAGCGTCCATAGTTTAAATGACAATATACAAAAAAAACAGCCTGGAAACCGAACATCGGTTTATACCGTAGTCAATCACTTACCTGCTCCGGCGTCCACTCGCTCCGCATCCTCTGCTGGCTGATGTCACTACTCGGGGAAATGAGGCAGGCGCCGAGTAGTGATGTCAGCCAGCAGAGGATGCGGAGCACGCGGCAAAGTAGAGGAAGTGGAGCGAGCAGCCAAGGTAGGAGAAGGAATTCAACACTGTGGGGTTCACGGAGGGGGGTGGGGTGGTACAGTAATTGCCACTGCAGATGTTTGGAAACTACAACTCCCAGCAAATAAATCATGCTAAGAGTTGTAGTTTCCAAACATCTGGAGTGCAAAGGAATGGGGGTTACTGTATGGGATTACTGTCCATTTAAAGGGAAACTAATGCCTCAAACAATACAAAATCAGGAGGATGGTATCTATTGTTAAAGATTGCCTTCTGATTGTGTTTTGAGGTTTTAGCTGCCCTTTAAATGGACAGCAGAATTCCCATACAGTAGTCCCATAAAGTAATAGCCATACTAGATTTGGATATTACTTTAGAGGACTACTGTATAAGAAGTCTGCTTGCCATTTAACGGGCAACTAAAGCCTCAAAACAATACAGAATCAGAAGGCAGTTGTGGTCATATTTTCAAAACCCCGGTTTATACTCAAGTCAATCACTTTTAATCCTTTTTTCAAGTAAAAATAGGTACCTCGGTTTATACTCGAGCATATACGGTAGTCAAAAGAAAAATAGAAGGTTGGGATGGGGTGAGGACAAAGTGTTGGTGTGGTCAAGTACATTTGGTTATCATCTGTATAAAGATGATACTTAAAACTAAATAATAATTATATCTTCTATATCAGTCAATGCTTATAACATTCAGCAGGCTTCTATCTTATTTTCTATGGAATAGATTTGAGACTTCTTACATCTATTTATTGAAGTTACTGACATAGACCTCAATACAAATTGCATTTCACATCTTTTCAACACATTTAATGAGAGAATGAGATTTCACCATTTGACTGTAATAATTGCAGCGTTCCCCTAGAAAAGAATAATTAAACTGAGCCTCATTTACGGAGGGCCGCTGGGCTAAAAATCATTCTTAAAGTCATGCTTATCCATTTAAAAAAGGTTAATTAAACAGTGTTGAGCCCCTTCTGCTTCCTTCCGTGCACGGAAAAAGCATGGAAGACAAGCAGAAGGCAGTGAGGGAATGAAGGATAGTAAGTACATTTTGGGACTGCTATGAGTTATATAAACCTTGCAAGGTCGAGGTTTTCAGCCATTTCCTGCAACATATAAAATTTTTGTTTGGTGGGTGGACATTCTCTTTAACACTTGCTTTCCTAGAGTTTGGAGTGATAGCTGCTAATCCTTTTTTGCAAAGGGCTTAAGAGGAATTTACCTCTGTAGTGGAATATTTTACTGCCTTTGCAATGGCAGATTTTTATGTAGACACAATTTAGGAAGACACATACTACATACAGTTTCTGGGCTAAGGCTGGGTACACATGGAGGGACTATTTGTCCCGAGCGAGCCCTCAGCCGGGGACAAATGTCCGTCAGTCGCTGCCAATTCGGCTGCACGACTGATCGGGATTTTCCGACACGTCCGTTCATCCAAAAATATTTTCTGGTGTGTACCCAGCCTAAAAGTGGGAAAAAACTAAATAGAATTCAATGTTGTGCTTTATAATTGTTAAAAACATAATAATTACAAATGTATCCATTTGACATATTTAATTAACACATTTATATATATTTTGGTTTAATTGAATAATTATTCTATTAGAAGAGTGTATATTTATTGTATTGCTCACCTCTTCATTATCCATGCAGTTAAGAACCTCAAGCCCTTTTCTTTTAGAAAGCTTCATTTTGAGTGAACAGGGCACCCACACATTGCGAAGCTCCTCTACTGAAGGAATGAATGGAGTTTGCGGTGTCTCAGAGTTATTTAAATCATCCCTAAAAACAAAGCATAACTCATTTAAAGTTGGTTGCATGTCACATTCAGTAAGCAATAAATCTACACTTCATAACTGGCAGCACTATCCAAGCCATAACTGGCAGCACTATCCAAGCCATAAATGACAGCACTATCCAAGCCATAAATAACAGCACTATCCAAGCCATAAATAACAGCACTATCCAAGCCATAAATGACAGCACTATCCAAGCCATAAATGACAGCACTATCCATGATATAACTGACAGCACTATCAAAGCTAAAGCTATAAAGGACAGCACTATCCATGCCATAACTGACAGCACTATCAAAGCCAAAGCCATAAATGACAGCACGATCCAAGCCATAACTGACAGTACTATCCAAGCCATAACTGACAGCACTATCCAAGCCATAACTGACAGCACTATCCAAGCCATAACTGACAGCACTATCCAAGCCATAACTGACAGCACTATCCAAGCCATAACTGACAGCACTATCCAAGCCATAAACTGACAGCCACTACCAAGCCATAACTGACAGCACTATCCAAGCCATAACTGACAGCACTATCCAAGCCATAAACGACAGCACGATCCAAGCCATAACTGACAGCACTATCCAAGCCATAACTGACAGCACTATCCAAGCCAAAGCCATAAATGACAGCACTATCCATGCCATAGTGGCATGGACAGTCATTGCCGGTGACCAATGTTCTATAGAAAACAGCACGATCAGTCAATTAGCCATTTGCCACGACTGACAGTACTTCCTCCCACACGATCACTCGCTAGCATTGTTAAGAGGTGTTATTAAAATGGACACCTTTCTGTTAAATGCTGATTGGGACACATTCCAGGGTACTTATTGACAATGAATTCATTCTGAATTGAGAGGAACTAAACTTGAAGTCCAGTTGATCTAACAGAATAACACAGATATACCATGACCTGGATAAATAAAAAACCTTCACTAGCTTGTGAACAGCTACTTTTAAGTGATAAAGGGCTAAGCCACACTGCTGCACTCTTTTTGCGTTTGGGCACGCGTTTGCGTTTTTCCATATAATTGAAACTGCGGCAATGCACCGAAAATGCGTGTTTTTGGGTGCGTTGCGATTGCAATTTGTGTTCCGCATTTTAAATCGCAATCGCTGGCGTTTTTCAATAGTTAATGAAAAAAACGCATGCGCAAATGCAACAAAATCGCACATGAAATCGCATACAATTGTGTTTCCGTTGCAGTGTGGCCGTGCCCTAATGCACACAAAAACAGAGTCAGACTACTACTGGCCCTGCCAATCTAAACTTACCAGTCCCCATATTTCTTCTCCGTAGTGCTGGCACTGCAGAAATTCAGTTCAGCTTTTTGCAGAGCTTTTTTAAAAGCAAACTGAAGATAGAAAAAAAATGATCAGTTAGTGAATCAGAACTCCCCCCACCAACAAATTTTAAAAAGACAAGATCCAGCAGTGGAAACTGTGCATTGTTTTTCATATAGAGCAAACAAGGAACAAATGCTAATTAAGTTGGGTACACAAGGGCAGTTCTGACATGATTGCCCCATTTTTGGCAAAGGTTGTACTGGGAAAACAACCATTCCCAAGACCGGCAATGGTTCAGGAATGATTTGTCCTGACCTGAACATTTTCCCTGATTGTGGTCAGCTCCCTGTGCTGTAGTATAGTATTGTTGGCCACGATAGCTAGGGTGTATAGCACCCCTGAACAACTACTCTCTATAATAGGTACTTCTCAAATAAGAAAAGTACCTGGTACCGGAAGGTACGATTGACTATTCCTACCTCCCTATATCGTTTTGTTGAGGAGCTGCAGCACAGAGATTTTAGTCCAGTTTAGTACTGGACTTTCCGGTTTTAAAAATTGTGTTGAAGCCAGGAGAAAGCCTGGCAGAAACAGTTTTCTTTGTGCTCATAAAGCTGTAAAAGTTTCTCCAAGTACTTCAGTATCTTTGAATGCTTACACTGCATTGTCAAAAGACTTTTGCAACATCGAAAACGTCCTAAATGGTAAAAAACAAACCTAATGGTGATGTATAAAATGGAGCCCTACTAGCATAAACACTATAACCTCCTATTTTCTTTATTATTATAATACTATTTATATAAACAAGTACCTCAGTGGATTCCTTCTATGTTATTGTTCTTGTAGAAAAATACACAATTAAAGAAATACATAATATTAATTTGTGACTGTTTACACAAGCAAAGCTATCCATACCTCTGCCTGAGCGCGCCAAAACTCAGCCTCTTTAGTGCTGTTCACCTCACAGTTTATTACAAGCACATCTGGAAGGCAGCGTATATTACGTGTCTGTACCTGATAAGAAAATCAAGGTTGAAGTTAAATCCCATGCTAACCCTTTCTGTTGCACCCAGGGTGAGATCCTAAACTGCTAGGGCCTTACTTCTGGGAGTACACTTGTTTGGGCAGAACACTTACTGGAATACTTACTCCCCATTCCACTACAGTCCTGCTTCCTCCCCTGGGCAGATAAACTCCTTGCAGAGAACATCTTCCTATTGATTGTCCCAACTGCCTAGTGCATGGGGGAGGCCACAGCAGTTTTCTGCCCTATATAATGTAATTCTAGGGATGAGGGCCCATTAATTTCACACACACTAGGTTTGATAAGGGATGCTTTGATACATTTCCAGTAGACTTTTAGAATTTGCTGGTTGCATGAACTACAAGTGACTTATTTTGTAGAAATAAGCATTTACTAATCAGACATCACAGTTTACGCAAGAGAATATTTTCCAATGTGCCAAATGTACATTAATCAGAAGAACTTATCAAACTTCATGGTCTTCTAACAGAGTAAACATCCACAAAGTAAAGCTTAGCCCATGTAATCTTTTGAATAGAATACAATGGTGGTTGTATGCTTGCGTTGAAACCTGACAAGCTTATTTGCTTATATCAACGTGATCAATAAATGAAACAGGGAACCCTGAACATGTAAGTAAAAAATCAAACCTGTCACATTGCAGTGGGACCTATGCTAAAGAACTCACCTTTTATCAAGAGTCAAATAGGAGAGGAATGCCAACTCAGAGGCCTGGCATTTAGGCAAAAACAATGAAGTCTTTCAGGTAAAAGGCTTTACACTCACACAATTATACTCACCTTCCCTCCACTCCTCTTCTTAGTTCATTAGCTTTTACCCAGGGTGAGGACCTTGTCGCAGACGGGGCGGAGCCTACCAGAGCAGCATTGCTCTAAGACTCTGCAGTAAGTTACGCAAACCCAGGGGTGAGGACCTAGCGGTTCAGGTCCTCGCCCTGGGTAAAATCTAATGAACTAAGAAGAGCGGAGGGAAGGTGAGTATAATTGTCCTTTAAGTGTCTCAAAGGGAGGACCCAGCAGTATTTGGAGCACCAAGGAGAGATACAAAGTGGGTAGCAGGTTGTGCTATTGAGATGATTCTTATGCCACCAACAGTCAGCCCCAGCTGTAAAAACCCCGGGGCTGGAGCCCACTACAGCCCGACTCTGGAAAATAGCCAAAGGAGAGACCTGGGAATGTATGCCTGCTTTGTTCCAACTGCTGAAGTATGGCCTGAGGGATATACCAGGGTCTTAATGCCTGCTATCACCCTGGCACCTGAAGAATGCCCCAGCAATAACAATGTCTGCTGTCTCTATTGTTAAGCACCATTAAAAGGTAAATGTATTTTGATATTGGTGTTGCTGGCCCTTTCAAATGCTGTACTTTTCTTACTGTCCTAATTTAGTCATGGTTTCTTATGTAAAATACTAAATGTTTAAAGGGACACTATACTGAAAAAATTACGTTGTCTCATCTTAATCTATAATTGAATACATGCAAGTAGCACTTACTCTGATTTCCATGTGTTGCTGCATGCCTTCAACCCAGCACACATTTTGTTTAGAAACAGTATCCGCCCCTCCCTCTTTTAACCACTCCCACTTCCATCCGACCTGACTTTTTCCCCACAAACCAACTGTCAAGCCTGTACACAGCATACAGCATTCAAACTGTCAAAACTATGTCACCATTCCAGCTACAGTAAAACTACTCACAGAAGAATAGTTTTTGAAAGCAAGGAACCTGATTGACAGCTGAAATATAAGAAGTTTTAGATTGGATATCTAAAGAAATAGGGGACAGATTAACAAAAGAATGAAACAGTGGTGGTTGGGAAGAATTATAGTTTCCAGTTATGGTCAATTTAAAATTACCTATTTTTTGCTATAGATGCTCTTTGAGATCAAACATTTTGCTGATCATAGGATGGAATATCAGTGATAATCAGTTCTGTCTATGTAAGACCTAAACTATAAAAATAGTAAACTTTGAAAATAAACAACAATTTCCACAATTTTTTTCTGTGTTCAGCTCTGGAGACATATTTTTCTTACCGTGGGCTGGTACTTTTCACAGTTCTCACACCAAGCCTGTGTGTTTTGCTCTAGACAAATACTTCTTCGTAACACCTCCACAAATTCAAAGTCCTGAGGAGTCTTATCTAAAAGAATACAATGGCAGTGAATGCATTACACGCCAATTGGGGAAATAAGACGGATTAACTGATCATCTTGCCTTGTCTTATAAGAACATTTGCTTGGTGGCTTGAGCAATCATTTCCTTCTATCCAACACCATATTTTCAATACCTATATTTACAATGAGCCACTATACAGCCCAGAGCTGAATCTTAATACAAACAGCAGAAGTACTGTGGGACCACTCCTTAGGCTAAATTACAATAAAATTTTGCGGAAGTGCTACTGATCTAAGTAATCATTTATATAAACAAAGAAAAGTTTATTAATACACATTCCTGGGCCCCACACAATATCATATTATCTGCAAACTTGCATACATTATAAACAAGGGTTTTTTTAGTATACATTACTGTGATCACATGAATGAAAAGTCTTCCAATCACGTCAAGGTAGCCCCAGCTTGGAATGTCAGAACGTCTAACCTTTTTTACTTCAATTACTTTAAGCAAACTTTTGTATTTTTTCATCCAGTGTGCAAGTATGAGATGTGCAAAAGTTTGCTAAAAGTAATTGAAATAAAAAAAGTTAGAAGTTAGGACCTTCCAGACTGGGGATACCTTGACGTGGTTGGAAGGCTTTTCATTCATGTGATCACAGTAATGTATACTAAAACCCCTTTGTTTATAAAGTATGCCAGTGTGCAGATAATATGATATTGTATGGGGCCTAGGAATGTGCATTGATAATCTTTTCTGTCTGAATATTAATACTGGCTGATACAAACAGAGGAAACGAGGACAGTACTTTAGGTATGATAGTCTGGATGAGTTATTACAATAAAATGTAAAAAATTTTCCTATATTGCCTATGAACACACAGCACGGCTACAAAACACACATTAATTCAAATGCTACCAATAATATTGTAGCAGAAGCGTAGATTGTGATTTTAGACAGTTTACATACCAGTACTGTTTTTCTCTGGGTAAGATAAAGTGAAGAGCAGGGTAGTGGAAAGTCGCACTGTTTCTTTGCCACAACGGCACATGCTGCAGTTTTCAACTTCACAGCCAAAAAGCTGCCCAATCACAGAGCCCCCTGAGGAACTGAAAGAACTATAGGGACATATAAGCAAAGTACAATAACCGACACAACTGTAGCACTAAAGAAACTTTTATTTAAAAAAATATATTATTTACAGCTAGCAAAACATACATCTGAAAAAAAATTGTTCAGAAAATAGGTTTTCAAACATTTACCTGCTGCTCCCTCTGTAAGCTTGGGGTCCTTCAAGCTCCTGGGTTTCTTGGTGAAGCTGAGTCAGGAGAAAGCGACACCAGCTTTGGATAAGACGTCCTAGATTAACTTTTCCAGTTGCCTCATCTGAATCAGCCAGAATAAGGCCAAGAGCAGCAGCTTCTGGAATAGTTCGGAAAGCCCGAAGGAAATTACTAGCCTTGGGGGGAAAAGTGTAAAATGTTCTTAGTTCCAAGTGCAATAATGTTCGGAAAATGGAACAACAGAAATGGAAATAAAAAAACTTTCACAAAGGTAAATATGTCACTTTTCAAACATTTCATATAGAGTTTAACAACATTGTAATGTAAATGATAAATCATCAAATATGACTATGGTAAACAAAATGCTTCCTGGTCTCTTCCCCCCCCTCTGTATATCTAGTTATTCCCTACCCCCACCCCCCACTGTGTATATCTAGTAATTACATAAACAAATACATAATTTAAGAAGGCAGGGATGAATCCCTTGCCGTCTGCTGTTCCTTTTATGATATTTTCCTGGTTTGTATCTATGCCTGGAATTGAGTGTGTTACTTTGGCAGCTTTGCTTCCTTGATTCATTTTCATCTCTGACATTAGTTTCAAGTTTCTCTCTTATCCCTACCACAATCTGGGTCTTTGGTCCAGTCTCAAATGAGATGCATATGTACTATATACTCATGATGAGATTTTTTAAATCTTTAAAATGTCAAAATCATTAAAATGCTACCACTAATTGTACAAGTCCTGTGTGGCTACAATGACCCGGCCATCCTGTGCTGAGAAATTGGTTATCTACTGACTGTACAAGCTACACTGAACTGTTACATTTTAAGTCTGGTGTGCTTTAGCATTTCATAAAAAAAGAGCCATAATCAAAAAAAGCTCAGAAAGTATTACAATGAAGACTCAAAGAAAATCTCTGTATTAGTTAACAGAACGGCAATAACATATTGCACATTACCAAAATATGAATTAAAAACAGTTAAAATCAGCACCCATGTATAATAGATCCCCAGTAAGTATTGCTATCTGGGTAAGATGCAGTAAGTAATGTTTTGTGCTCACAGATAAACATATGCCTATCCTTTATAACGACCTGATATTCTTAGCTATGTGTTCATTCAGACAGTCAGAAGCCTTCTGCAAAATGCTCCAGTCTCTGTTTATGTGGGCACCCCTCTCACTGGATATGATTCATGTTGTATGCCACTAGACCATTGTGTGTACAACACTCATGTAGAGCGAATTACTGCTGATCCTTCATAGATGCAGCTGACTTAATGACTGTTTTGACTGGCTGATTAGACTGCAAACATAGCGAAGCATATCGGGTCATTAGAAATAGTATAGGTTTGCCCATGTGCACAAACTTTTTTTGTAGTGCATTTTACCCTGATACCAATAGAAAATTGGTTAATGAATGGGATGCGGAGAATAGTTGTTAATGGGGCTTCATTATTATGGACTTAAGTGCTAAGTGGGGTGCCACAGTGTTCTGTGTTGAAGACGCTTCTATTTAATCTATTTATTAATGATTTAGAAGTGGGTATTGTCAGCAAGGTTTCTGCGCTTGCTGACGACACAAAACTTTGTCGACCATTAAAAACTTCAGAGGATGTGCAACCATTGCAGGGGGATCTAGAAAGATTGTCACATTGGGCTGCTAAGTGGCAGATGAGATTCAATGTTGATAAATGTAAGGTGATGCATTTTGGACTTAAAAATCCTTGTGCTGCTTATACTATAAATGGCTCTGTGTTAAGTGAATCCCTGTTGGAAAGGGATCTTGGGAGTTTTGGTGGATAACAAACTTAAAGGAAGCAAGCAGTGCCAGGCGGCAACAGCCAGATCCAGCATGGAATTGTCTTGTATAAAGAGAGGTTCAAGGGAGGAAAATGTAATTCTCCCTCTTTACAAAGCATTGGTAAGGCCTCATTTGGAATATGCAGTGCAATTTTGGAATCCTGTGTACAAAAAGGACATCTTTGAAATGGAAAGGGTTCAGAGAAGGGCAACTAAATTAATAAGGGGATTGGGGGAGCTTGAATATGAAGAGAGACTGGAAAAGTTACAATTATGTACGCTGGAGAAAAGGCGCTTGCGTGGGGATATGATTACTGTGTATAAATACATTAACAGGCCATACAATAAACTATCTGGGGCATTGTTCACCAATAGAACATGTAAGAGGACACAAGGACATCCCTTAAGACAATCCCTTAAGAAAAAAGGTTTAGGCTTCAAGTTCGGAAAGGGTTTTTCACTGTGAAAACGGTAAAGCTATGGAACTGTCTTCCAGTGGACATTGTTATGGCAGGTTCATTGGTCAGTTTAAAAAAAAAGCTGGATGAGTTTCTGCAAACAAGGAATGTTGCAAGTTACTGGTATTGATACATAAAGTAGAGTTGATCCAGGCAAATTTCCAATTGCCACTAGGAGTCAGGAAGGATTTTTTATCCCCTTCATAGGGGGAGAGAATGCCTTGCCTAGCAGAATACATGAGTGTTCTTTTTAACTGTTTTTAATACATATTTTGGTGATGTGCAATATGTTACCCCGCTATGTTACTAATAAAGGGATTTTTTTTGATTCTTCACCACAATACTTTCTGAGTGAGTGTTTTTTGATTGTTTTTTTTTATTTCCAGTGTACCTACCCATACGCACATCCCCATATGAGGGGGATGTATGTGTAACTGTGCATCAGCATTTTCTCTTCTGGATTATGGATTATATTGCTTTCTTTTCTGAGAGTGTGCGGTTTACCCAATCTACATATAAAACATGTGGCTGACAATCTTGGCCCAATTAGTTCCTGCACAACTATATACAAACACTATAACCTTTAACATTTTACAGATAGTGGTTGGATAGTTCGGACACAAAAATTAATCCACCACATCTACTAGATAATGAAAAATTACTAGAATTTTCTCCATAAGTGTACTTTGGGTCACAGAAGTGTTAAGATTGCCTTTTAAGATTGCCATTTTCTTTTCTCTAAAGACTCATACAGCATACAGATGTCTTGCATGATAATTGCCTTGGAGAACTATAGATTGTGGTTTCTCATTACACTACAGAAAGCTTTCTTTGTAGTCCTGATTTTAAAGGTAATCTGTTTACTCTAATGTACATAAAGTTTTTAATAGAGAATTAAACTGAAAAACCTTAACATCTGAAGTTTTACATAAAGCTGCAGAGTTGACCTATCAGGGTCCTTGGAAGTCTTACTTTTCCCATTTGGTGCCAGAATTAAATAAAATTGTTGGACCTTTAGCAGTCCATACACTCACAATCAAAGCCGGATTATGGGAAAGCCAACCTAGACACGTGTCTGGGGCTCGGATGCTAAGGGGGCCCATCCAGGGGCCTGATCCGGCTGGGTCACTATCTGGCTCTGCTGCTGACTGTCTCCCAATGTGACCATGGCACATTGGTGGCTCAGTGAGCAAATGAAATTGTAGTAAGCCCGTAACTCCACGATTTCCCCCTTACTGAACATCGGGTAAACTTTCCTTGGCAATACACGTGAGCAGTGCAGCAGGCTTGCAGGGGACGTAAACAATGAAGCATGCCACACACCCCTCCCTCAGTGCTGGATCACCTCGTTAGCTGTAAGTAAATCTCTCTTTCTATACTATCCTGCTGTCTGTGCTGCTTTGCTGGTGTTTATGTGTTAGTAGTGCTAGGAGGTTCAGAGGTAACTCAGCTCTTTGTTTAACCCATTAATTCCTGGCTGCTTCCTTCTACCTTAACATGCTTAGTGTAATCACAACACCATTATAATACTGTGTAATGTGCTTATGTCTTATAGTGTGTAACAGAAAAAATAGTGTTTGATAATACATGTTAGTCTAAGAACAAGTGTGTATGAGATAGTATGTGTATTTGCGATTGTGTGCATGCGAGTGTGTGTATGTGAGAGAGATTGTGTGTGATAGTTTATGAGTGAGTGTGTGTACATGTGTGATAGTGTACGTGCAAGGAGGTGTTTGTGATAAAAATGTGTGTGTGTGATACCATGTGTAAAGGAGATAGTGTGTATGTGGGGTAGCTGAAGAGTGAGAGTGATTGATAGTATGTGTACAGTATGTGGGATTGTGTGTAATAGTGTATGTGTGAAAGTGTATGATAATGTATGAGTAAGTGTGTGTGTGGTGTGTGTGTGAGAGAAAGTGTGCATGAGTGTGCACGAGTGAGTGTTTGTATTTGTGCAAAATGTAATTAATCTTTGAAAAATACAAATTGCTTAAAATATTCCTTTATTGTTAAAGGGCATGTCCACCCTTATTATAAACTTTTGCCATATCATAGTATATCTACCCCCAGCCCCAACGCTATAAAATAAAATTGAGGAAGTGACCCGATGTTTACTTACTTCCCTCTCTCCTCCGACACGCGGCCTGGCCTTCTGCTTGCAAGACACTGCAAGCAGGGGGCGGGATCGGCAGCCGCGTCCGTGATTGGCTGAGAGGCAGCCAATCAGACGCGGCTGCCAGCTTCTCAGAATGCCGGGGGAGAGAGGGAAGGTAAGTAGAGGTTCGGGGGTCTTTCTTAAAATAATTTTTAGTGGTTGGGGCTGGGGAAGATATATATGATATGGGCAAGGGGTTTTATGGTAGGGGGAGGGATCGCAAAACGGGAGAGAGAGGGAGGGGGAGAAGGGCTGCAGCACGCATGCCAAACTTCTCCCGGAGGCGAGACAGGAGGCAAAGTCCTATAATGGACTCTGCTATCCTCCTGATGAGCAGTTTTTGGAACTTTGGGGGGGGACTACAGGAGAACCATATGGAGTTGGGATGTGAGGTAAGGATTTATTACACTACATGGTGGGGCCTTTAGTGGGGGATTATAGTTTTGGGGGTGGACATGCCCTTTAAGGTTAAATCTGACATTAAATTGTGCCAAGTAATTGTGAATGCTGCTGGGCATCAGTTTCCCTGGTGGTACTAGGTGACTAGTCTGATGGTGACTGTGATAGTTTTTTATTTTAATGGTGGACAATGGTTATTGGCAAAAAAATCTAGGGAGTGACCATGTGGTGTCATTCACCGCTTTCCTTTTTTAGTGTGAAGGGGTTAACTAAGCTACGCCTATGCGTTTGTGGTTTATGTAAAAACACATGCCATGTGTTGTGTTGTATGTGGAGTAATTCACTTATATAAAAATAGTGGCAGAGGCCCCAAATGTAAAATTTGCCATGGAATCCAAATGCCAATTACCATAAAATTACAAGATTTTTGATGGAAAATTTTCCATCAACCCCATCTTCCAGAACCTAGCTTCTGCAGATTTCAAGGAGAATTGGCAGCGCAAGGTGGGAAATTTGGATCAGTTCTCCTCTTCGGATTTTGGATTGTTTAACCTGATCAAGTGTCTTGTTGCTTCACTATCAGTCAGTGAATGGCTAACTAGTTATACCATCTGATTGGTTGCAGCAGATAAACAGCACAGGCAAGATTGTGTACCTCTTATTAAACAGGCCCCATTAACTTAACATGTAAAGCTACTTTTAAAATTACCTGACAAGGATCTCCTCTTGATAAATCCAGCATGTGGAACAAGAAGCCTAACTCACAGCTCAAGCAGAATTCTTTCTGACACAGGTGGTTCTGAACAAGGCATCGGACAGGCTCCATCAAATACACTACCTGGTGTGTGTGTGAGATTTGCAAAAACAGGAAACAATCGAAATGTTAGCATTGTCCTTTTATCCTGTTAGCCTTAATAAAATAAAAAATAATCCTGCTGTTTGCTTTATTACAGTTGTCAGTCACCTGAAAATGGCCAGATATTACGCACTAAAATTTTAGTAAAAAAAAATGTAAAGCAATTCTACAATTCCATTTATATTATTAGTCTGTCAGCTCCAAGTGAATTAACGCCAATCACACAGCATAATTGCACACATTTTAAAACAGCTTCTGTTCTAATTCAAATAACCAGCATGTTACACCCACACAATATCAGTCGGTTCCTATGCTTACCTGGATCATGCAGTTGCAGTAGGCGTTAGGAATATGAGGTTCCAATCCAGCAAACAAGGTTTTGTTGTAATGTTTAAAATCAAAGTCTTCCAATCCCAGTTTTGAATACTTTATTGTGACCTAAAAAAAAGTACAAAATAGCAAATAAAGTGAACTTGTGTGTTGTTGGAAGACATATGCTATAAATTGATAACTGTCACCCTAAAATAATAAAGGTCTGTGACATCATGGTTGCAGAAAACATGGATTGGATGAGTGACACTTACCTGCTATTCAAATAAACATTTCATACACTTCAGAATCTATGAAATAAATATAGCCTGATTCAGGGGACATGTCCCAAAGATCCCCTAAGTGAGCAACACTAAAAGGAGTTACTCAAAAGGTAAAACACAAAAGCATAAAATGACCAACAATAAAGTATTAATTGATTATGCGGCATTAGATGATGTTCTCGATCCTGCTTCAAGGTTTTCGAAGGGGATCAAGAACTTTTGATGCCACAAAAATGTTGGCTGACTTAAAGGGCATATCTACCTGCAAAACTATAATTTAACCCACTACTGGCCCCACTGTTTGTAGTGCTGAAAAATCCTTACCTTACATCTCTGTTCCAAATGGCTGCAATGTCTCTGTAAAGTCCAATAAAGTGAAGAGCAGGAGCATGGATGTGTCCAAAAATGTTTCTGCCTACTGCCTCTTCTCCCGGAGAAGTTTGGCATGTGCAGTGAAGCCCTCCCCCCTCCCTCTCCTTTTTCTATCCCTTCCCCTAACACCAAAACCATTTTCTGTAGTGTAGGGCTCCCTATCCCACCCCCAACCGCTATGTTAATTTGTAAAAAAAAGATCTGAACATTACTTACTTGCATTCATTCCCCCGGCGTTTTGTAATGCCTGCAAACGCCTTCGTGATTGGCTTCCTCTCAGCCAATCACAGACACAGCTGCAGGCCCGACCCCTGCTTGCAGTTCCAGCAAGCAGAGGGCCAAGTTTACAGCACCGGGGAAATAAAGCAAAGTAAGTCATGTTAGGAGTGATTATTTTACATATAAACGTAGCGTTTGGGGGTGGGATAGGGAGAACTACCTAACAGGAAAAAGTCGATCTGGGGGTGGACATGCCCTTTAATAGACTCCACAAAGTTATGAGAAGGAAGAATGTTACTTAGGCTTTAAAGGTTTGTGGACCCAAGGTGAAGTCTGAAAGTTTGTCCCTGACATACTGGGTGGCCTACCTCTTACAATCAATACTCTCTACTGTTTTAAGTGTGTTAAGGTTTCTTCTGGGCTTCTCTCTGCATGCCAAACAGTGTGTTGCCTGCCTGGTGCTAGGGTTCGACATGTGGTGGATCGTGTAGACAGATTATTGGGTGGGGCTGGGAATGACCCAGCAGTCTTGGTTCACATTGGTGCCAATGACAAAGTTATTGGAGGAGAAGAGGTCCTTAAAAATTATTTCTGAGAGTGAGGGGCCAAGATAAAAGTATTTATCAAAAAGTATCAAGGGTAGTATTTTCAGAAATACTACCACAGCCAAGTGCTTTACTAAGGAGGACCTTAGGAGTTTTAATGCGTGGCTAAGAGTGGTGTAAGGAGATGGGGTTTGGGTTTTTAGAGAACTGGGCTGACTTTTTGGTTTTCTACAATCTCTTTAGTAGAGATGGACTGCACCATAATGATGATGGTGCAACTGTTTTCAGGGAGAGGATGGCTAGGTGGTTGGAGGAGATTTTAAACTAGGTATGGGGGGGACGACGACCAGAGGGATAATAAGATAATGGAGGGAGGAGATGGGGAGCATAAAGGATAAGGAGACGTATGTCAAAGTATGGAAGTAAATGAAATGATAATCTTAAATGTATGTGTACAAATGCAAGAAGTCTGGCTGGAAAAACTGGGGAACTAGAGCTAATAGCTTTAAAAGAAAGGTATGATATGAACGGTATAGCAGAAACTTGGTTAAATGATTCACATGACTGGGCAGTAAAGATCTAAGGATACTCCTTATTAAGACATGACAGAGCTATTAAGAAAGGAGGGGTAGTATGTATGTATTGTAAGCAAGAATTGAAACCAAATCTAAAAGATGAAATAGATGGGGGTATGAACGATAAGGCAGAAACAATATGTGTGCAGCAGTGGAAGCAAGATGGTGAGTAAATTCATTGTTGGTGTCTTTTATAAGCCGCCAAATTCCAGTGGGGAGGTGAAAATTAATCTTTATATGCAGTTGGTAATTGCGGCTGGCATGGGGCATGTTCTGGTTATGGGGGATTTCAATTAAACTAACATACATTGGAGTATGGGAACTGACAGCACCTCAAAAGGTATCAAGTTCTTACATTTTTTATATGAGCATTTCCTTTCACAGATTGTAGAAGTTCCTACTAGACAGGATGCATTGTTGGATCTGGTGATGTCTAATATACCCGGGGCTCATTATGGAGAGTTTAGGGAAAAGTGATCATAGTATAGTGTCATATAATATAGTTTGCTAAAAACAAAAGTGCACTGGGTTAATAAAAATGTTTAACTTTAGGTAAGCTAATTGTATGCCGTTAAAGGAATTGAAGTGGACCGTTTTTAAAAGGTTATTAAAACAGTAACATTTCTAAATTTTTGCCTTTATGGAACAAGTGAAAAAAAATAGGTCCACTCCTGTCTGGCTTAATGCTCAGGTAAAAGTAAAAAGGGAGATGAAAAAAGAAAATGGCTTTTAAAACAGAACAGGCTTACATGGAGTATAAAAGATGTAATAAGGAGTGCAAGAAAGCAATTAAACTAGCTAAAATAGAAAATGAAATACGGATAGCAGAACAAAGCAAGTCCACCCCAAGATGTTTTTTTAAGTATATCAATAGTAAGCAACAGAGGACTGAGAATGTGGGACCATTAAATAATGGGGCTAAAATGGTTATAGAGGATGCCGAAAAGACTAATGTGCTAAACAGTTTTTTCCTCAGTATTCACTATAAAGAATCCTAGTCCTTATAGCAGGGACTGTAATAATATGAAGTGTATAAATGAAACAATATTTGGTGGTAATAATAATCAATCATACTTCCCTGTTCCAGGTAATTTTAATTTAAAAAAAAAAAAAGTAACATTTTACAGCATAGTTTTACTGTAATTAAGGTGTACTGTTTTTTTTTTCCCTTACACATTAGTGAGAATTATGATCTGTTTGGGAGGGTTATATGTTGTCAGCACACATTAGACAGAGGTTTTATTTTATGCCTGAAAAAATATAGTAACAGTGAATTTTAAATCTACACAGCAAATACTACAAATAGCAGGTGTGGGCAAAAATATACTACTAATGAATGAACTAATGCAGTAAAACATAAGTAGGTAGGGATATAACAAAAGGACTTACAGCTAATCAAAATTAAATTGCAATACCTTTTTTCAAATTAAACACATTCCTTGGATTATCATGGTCCTTTCTCAAGTGTCAGAACCACGGATGCTGGCTTTCCTTCTTAAAAGTTTACCCCTTTGTGTGACTTTATGAAAGGAACTAGATCGCTAGTGCAGTACATTTAGTGTGACTAGAAAAAAGTCATTATTTCCCATAAAAATAATGGTGCATAGCTATAGAGCTATTTGTAAGGCCTCAATTTTAGTATGCAGCTTTGCCCACTAGTCCACAGAAAGGATATCAATGAAATAAAATTTGTAAAGAGATGAGGAACTAAGTCATTAGAATAAATGAAAAAAGAATTAATAACTTAGAGGACTGGTGTTATGATCCTAGGGTTTGGGGAATGCTTTATTTGTATAAAAATATTAATGTGCCCTCCACATGCTGTTAAGGCAATGTAAATTATTCTTTGTTGTGACGGCAGCAAGGTTGTGGAATGTGTTGCCTTATAAAACTTTGTTATCTCTAAATGCCTTCAAAAGAGGATTGAACGTTTCTTCAAACTGAAAGACGTTCCAGGAGACCTACCTTATGCTAAAAGGGATTCACGCTAGGTGCCACGGCTGTAGAGGATGTATCTGCATGGTGGTGGTGGTGGGGATCCCCTGTGCATACCTCAGTCCTTGCAGAGGATGAGGAAGAAACAGGCACCGGATGACTAACTGACAGCTTCTACTGTTCACTTTCCTGGACTTCGAAAAGGCATAGCAGGAAAACCATTTGGAGCAGACATGTAAGGTAAGGATTTTTTTAGACTAAACAGTGAGGCCAGTATGGGGTTAAATTTTAGTTTTGGGGGTGGATATGCCCTTTAAATATCTGGTTACAAATGCATGTAATAAACAGCAGTTGGGGTTGCAGGCAGATAACATACAAGTGACCAGTTTTTTGATTTAAGGGTGGACATGCCTTTTAAAATAATAAAGATTTTCTTTTCTTTTCTTTAGTACCTTACGATACTTTTTCGCCACCATGTACAGATGCGGTTCTTCTTCTCGTCCAATAGGGGACTCTGGGACTTGGCTGAAGACATCAGACTCATTTTCTAGCTGATACGGTACCTAAAAATGTTATACAGGGCTGATTAAATCACCTGCATTTTCCTATAATAATTTAACTATTTTAAATTAATGTTTGTTAATAATAAAAGTAGCACATTAGATTTATACAGTACAAACATTCAACGAACTAAAGTGGACTTCAGCAAACCCGATAAACACCATCTTTTCCACTTGAATGAAAAAAGCAGTTTGAATGAACAAGCATAAAGACAAATAACAGATTAAGACTGATACGTTTCGTGACAATCCGGCACATTGTCAGAGGCATACAGAGGCAGAAAGGAAGTAAACTACCACCTCAGCAGTGCTAGCAAAACAAATAAAAAATTATATATATCTGTCTTATATGAATCATAAGTCACTATAATATGTAATTTCTGCATGTAATATTTTAGGTTTTATTTTTTATTGAAACATGGAGTGTACTTCCTTAATAGGGCTACAACACAACTACCAGCACTGTTGAGGAGGTAGCGAGCTACATGGCACTGTTTGATCATGTGACTTTTTTGCCTGGCTTACCATATCTAGAAAATTTCCACTGAAATTTGTTGCATCATTTATACTTTCACTTAGACATTTTGTTTCATTTTATATCCTTTCTGAGTGTGTGGGTGGCCCTATCTGAACACGCTTGTATATTGTTATACTTTGTAACTAAAGTAAAAAGTTGCTCCCTTTCTCGTAAACCACTGAACATAACTACACAAAAGGAAAACTACCAAACAAAATCTGGTCGCTTTTCTTGAATTATATACTGGTTGGGGAACTAGCCAGGACCCTTCTTTAGTGGAATCTTGGAAAAATTATTATGATCTTAGTAAAAATGTTATTACACCACCCACCATCCATAGTGCAAAAAAAGGACACTTGCCCTGGACATAGAAAATGCAATAGCATACCTGGTTACGAAGTTTTGTCCTAGGGTTGGGAGAATATCCAATAAATCCCACTTGCTTCATGTTTCGCAGTATATCAGGATCCACAGGAGGAGCCCGTCTAGAAAACCAAAAGTTATAAACATTAATGCTGAGGGCAAGGAGAGTAAGAATAAAGCATATTTAGAACAACAACAAAAGGTTTATATGGACTAATGACACTGTGTTTTTGATCTACTAGTATCTCACAGAGATGCATGGTTGGAGAAAGAAAAAGGTATATTAAAAGCAAAGGTTTTTGTCTCAAATGGAAAATGTATCAAACATTGAAAAAAACTAATATTTATTAATCTTAATGCAGAGACTTATTTGTTAAATAGGAAATAAAAGCAACAGGGAATTACCGAGGAGCTGGTATGGAATTGGTAGATGGCCAATCTGAGAGCAATGGCTCACTGGTCAGTGGCATAGGTATAAGTGAGAGTGGCATAAGATCCTGAATCCAGTCCAGGTGTGGCAGGTTATCCACCATGCAGGGCAATGCAAACTCTGTGTCACGGGAATAGGTGTTGAATGTTGCATCAGGAGTGTCTGACCAAAGATGAGTACATCCATCAGAATCTCCAAAAGCCAGTACTTGCTTGCTAGATGACACATCAAAGGACATAATAACTTGGCTCACTGTGCTAACATGGATAATGTCTGCAGGACTTGCAAGACCAGTAGGTTCACAGAACTGGCACTGACCTGCAGGGAAAAAACATATATATTAAAATATTTTATTTATATAAAATAGTGGGATGCTGGATAGTTGTATGCTACCTGCCAGTTAGCATATTTGCCATGATGAGCATGTTTGGCCGAAAAGAGCCTTGTTTTTAACGATGTTAATAATAAAGCAAAAGTTGTAAGAAAGCAAGTGCCGTCCAGTCTATATCTAACTGTGGTCTCCATACAAATGTCCTCTATTTAAAAGAGACCTCTTATACCTTTCAAATAAGCCTAGGATAAGGTCTCGTACTTCTCTGGGTCTTAAGTTATAGGATTTTGAATTTACACTCAAGACAGTCAGAATAAACCAGGAAGTGAGTAACTGTCACATGATGTGCTGTGTAAGAAGTCTCCTCACCCTCCACCCCAACTCCTCTTCAATATTTTTTTTTATATTTTTATTTTTTTTTTTTTTTTTTTTTTTTTTTTCTTTTCTGCCAGTCCACGCGTGGCCTGGCATGCTCATGCCTGTGCGGGTTGGCACACAGTTCCACGCTTCTGAACCACCCTTTTACTTCTAGGTTTGCCTGTTGCAGCTGACACTGTTCTGGAGTCATTTTAAAGGAACATTAAACTCATAAAATACTATGTGACTCTTTTTCTATTATTCACAGGAGGTGAGAATGCTTATTCTCCCCTCCTGTGAATAATAGTACGCTCGGGGGACCTGGAACTTACCTTACGCCCGCTCCACTCACAGCCGCTCAGTCTCTGAACAGCTGTTCTCTCTCCGATCGCGCCCCTATCTTTTGAATTGTCGCGCATGCGCCTAAGATAGGGCGCGTGGTCGGGACAATGAGCGCTTCGTGACTGATCGGCTGCGAGTGGAGCGGCGGGTAAGGTAAGTTCCAGGTCCCCCGAGCGTCCTATTATTCACAGGGAGGTGAGAATAAGCGTTCTCACCTCCCTGTGAATAATATAAACGGATGCCACATAGTCATTTTTATGCAGGATTGGAGTTTAGGTAGGAATGTGCTCTTTTTAATAAAGGTCACTTATATGAAGACCACAGTTACCCTTGAATTGTCTTATTCACTAGTCATCCGACTGGCTTTCTCAATTCAAAATTAGAAAGCCAGTCAGATAACTAGCAAAACTTTTTCAAAAAGGAATCATCAAGTTAATACAAATGATAACTACCATCTCTAAGATATCATAGATTATTGTATCAGTTAACAACAAGTAAAATAAACAGAATGCCTCCAGAATTAAATTTTTTTATTCTATAAAACTTGGTGGACAATGTAACCCCTTTGTTAAAGATCCAATATTTTTCATACTCATTTAAATACTCACCCCAGTATACACTGGCACTTGATTTATAGCAAAACAAACCCTGTACAGTTTACTAATACACAGAATACTAATAGCTAAATAGTTACAGAGCTCATAATGCAAAAGATACAGTTTTTAGCTCACCACGTTGGGAGATGATAGCTAGCCGTGAGGTATATGTTGGGATGAAACGGAGGAAAAGGGGATCCACGTGGACTTGTAGAGGTGTGATGGCCCGCATCATACGCAGGTCATAAACTTTAAGAAAGCGGTCACAGGCCAAGACATTCATGCGACTAGAGAAGCCACATGTCACCACAAGGTTCCCATGAACATCAAAGTCAGACAGACTACCTGAGTAGGCATCAAACTCATGCTCTGTTTTAAATGTACGTAGATCTCGAAGAGATAACTAAATAAAAGAAAAAAATAATAAGCATTTGAAATTGTAAAGGTTCTGTTAAAAAGTGCAAATATTAAGTGTAATAATTGCTCATCCTGTGCACATTGTAGCAGATTTACCACCCAAAGCAATTAAGAAGGAAGCTATAAATTAATTATTTAAACAAATTAACAAGAAAAGTGCCTGAGAAGAGCAAAACATGTAAATGTTCCTGCCTATAATTAATGAACGGAGATGTTTAAATCTTTTCCACAGGATCACAGGGTGCATTTAAAAACAGTTTCTCATATGTTTATGTAACAGTCCTAAAACATAGTCTTAATTTCATTTTTTCATATATTAAATTCAAAAGAAAAAAGGCAAGTCTGCAATTTAAAAATCTAGACGAAAATGTTTCCAAAAAGGATGAAATGTGTTTCCTATGGATGTAAGAGGGGAGTATTTCTCAATAAAGTAAATAAAAATAGCCCCTTCCCTTACACACATGTTTTAAATTTACCAGAACATGCCTCAAATTATGGCAGCGAGAAAGTCTGGTCAAAACAATGAATTTTGTATTTTTCTACTGTAAAATATATGGTTGTTCTTACATCTAAGGCAGGGATTCTAAAACGCTTCCCTATGTAGTATTTAAACTTTTGAAGGCACACCGTTTGAGAATCCCTGATCTAGGGACCAATGTGATTCTTTGTTTTGGTTTAAAAAAATCCTATACTGCTTTATGACATGGAGAGATGTTCACCACTAAATTTAGAGTTTGATTTACCCCATTGACAGGCAACTAGAGAAATAGACTTCATCACTATAGACTACATAGACATTATTACTGAAGCCTAATAATTTGAGCTTAGTAACGTAACTTAGTAATGTCCATAGCGACTTATTGTGGCCTCCCTTCACTTACAGTTGGTAGCAGAACACCAGACTATATCAGACTCTATACGAGAGATATCCCATTCCCTTGTGCAAATCTTTTAGGCAAAAATAAGTTAACTAAACCAGAAAAAATATACAGTGGTTTGCAAAAGTATTCGGCCCCCTTGAAGTTTCCACATTTTGTCACATTACTGCCACAAACATGAATCAATTTTATTGGAATTCCATGTGAAAGACCAATACAAAGTGGTGAAAATGTGAGAAGTGGAACGAAAATCATACATGATTCCAAACATTTTTAACAAAATCAATAACTGCAAAGTGGGGTGTGCGTAATTATTCAGCCCCCTGAGTCAATACTTTGTAGAACCAGCTTGTGCTGCAATTACAGCTGCCAGTCTTTTAGGGTGTGTCTCTACCAGCTTTGCACATCTAGAGACTGAAATCCTTGCCCATTCTTCTTTGCAAAACAGCTCCAGCTCAGTCAGATTAGATGGACAGCATTTGTGAACAGCAGTTTTCAGATCTTGCCACAGATTTTTGACTGGGCTATTCTAACACATGGAAATGTTTTGTTTTAAACCATTCCATTGTTGCCCTGGCTTTATGTTTATGGTTGTTCTCCTGCTGGAAGGTGAACCTCCGCCCCAGTCTCAAGTCTTTTGCTGACTCCAAGGGGTTTTCTTTCAAGATTGCCCTGTATTTGGCTCCATCCATCTTCCCATCAACTCTGACCAGCTTCCCTGTCCCTGCTGAAGAGAAGCACCCCCAGAGCATGATGCTGCCACCACCATATTTGCCAGTGGGGATGGTGTGTTCTGAGTGATGTGCAGTGTTAGGTTTTCGCCACACATAGCATTTTGCATTTTGGCCAAAAACTTCCATTTTGGTCTCATCTGACCAGAGCACCTTCTTCCACGTGTTTGCTGTGTCCCCCACATGGCTTGTGGCAAACTGCAGATGGGACTTCTTATGCTTTTCTGTTATCAATGGCTTTCTTCTTGCCACTCTTCCATAAAGGGCAACTTTGGGCAGTGCGCGACCAATAATTGTCCTATGGACAGATTCCCCCACCTGAGCTGTAGATCTCTGCAGCTCGTCCAGAGTCACCATGGGCCTCTTGACTGCATTTCTGCGCTCTCCTTGTTTGGCCTGTGAGTTTAGGTGGATGGCCTTGTTTTGGTAGGTTTACAGTTGTGCCATACTCCTTCAATTTCTGAATGATCACTTGAACAGTGCTCCGTGGGATGTTCAAGGCTTTGGAAATCTTTTTGTAGCCTAAGCCTGCTTTAAATTTCTCAATAACTTTATCCATGACCTGTCCGGTGTGTTCTTTGGACTTCATGGTGTTGTTGCTCCCAAGATTCTCTTAGACAACCTCTGAGGCCGTCACAGAGCAGCTGTATTTGTACTGACATTAGATTACACA